>OY992865.1:2417500-3065000 GCA_963921415.1 Pyrausta despicata
TTTAAAAAACATAGCCCCTATGAAGTTAATATTACCAGTTAATTTCCAAAAAGCTGTCGAAACCAATTTTTAAACACACAAAACTCAATAAATATTCGGTCAATTGACTCCGATTTCTAATATATGACCGTGATGTCACGTTCATGTATTTCCATACAAAATCTATGAAGGCAGACCGTTTTGACATATAATAAAAAGTATGTCAACGATTGGTGGTGTCGTCTAGCCAATTTCGTAATAACATAGGTACATAATTAATTAATCTATTGCGTAAAAACATTGTCAATGTACGTAACGAACGATGGGCAGAAAGGAAAACTCAGTTTATTGCATCGATCTGCCGATCCATGGTGCTGGAAGCACAGTTTGGTCAAGCCGTTCGTATTGAAGTTTAATAGCAGACAATCTATGGAATATACACCTATTTACCTGATTGGACGTATCTTTATAACAACCGGCCATGTGGAAGTTGGACTCGCCCATGAAGGGTTACGTAGCAGCAAGTAACGTGATATAAAAGTTTTTGTTTCTCTCGTTCAAACCAATTTTCGGTGAAAGTTTAGATGGTCATGTACATCATATATTTTTTTTGCCTTTTAGAAGAAGAAGAAGAAAACATTATTAACAAAAAACACATTTAAAAATCACATACACAAGATACTGAAAGGGGGGCCAATCAGCTTGTGTCGTAGCATCCCAGGAATGCCACGACGCTGGTCTTCCGTGGCCACCCAGAGAGCAAGATACTACTACTTTGCACAACAATTGCTAATTAATAGCAATTTTTAATCCTCTTATTCTAGAAGTTACAGGGGAGAGGGCACACACATTTCACCACTTTGGAAGTATCTCTTGCGCAAACTAATTAGTAACTATTCAGTCAAAAATACATATTAGAAACCCTAATTGTTTAGTTAAATTAGTTGCACTACTGGTTGGCCTAATTGCACTATGTGCTGAACTATGAGTACTATAGGGGTAATTATGTTTATACATAAAACCACCGTAAGTACTTGATCTGAGAAGCTTGATCTAAGAAGCTTATATTCAATAAATGTTCGCAGTCTTATATGAACTCAAATAAAAACTTTACCGCCGCAAATTAAGAGCGTACAACGCCATCTGTTATTAATTTTAAGAACTAATGTAGGTGTACGGTGTTCCATACAGCTTTAAAATGATATATGATAAATTGATTAAAATGTTTATTGATAACTGATTATACAAATGAGTACACACGCGACGAAAGCTTATTGTGAACTAAAAATATTGCTTACAACACAAAAGTATAAAATTACGCTTCATTTGGGGAAATGCTGACAGTGCGCAATGTTCGGTCATACACCGTACATCTTCCGGGACAGGAGATGAAGAGGTACAGAGAATATTCAAGATATTTTGGGTGGTGCTTAAGTAACATGAATGTCTTAAATATTTCAACTTAAATATTACAACTTAAATATTTCAACTTAAATATTTCACACTATATTTTTTTGATAAAATGATTAGGGAAACTTGGAGACGTAGCCTTGTGGGCGATACGAGCGTATCTTAAATCTGCCATTTCCATGTCGTTGTCTGATGAGGTGGCCAATGGTTGCGCGGGTCGCGCGCGGCCCGCGGCGCGCGGGGGCTGCGGCTGCGGAGGGGGCGACGTCGCTGGTGCTGCTTCGGCAGGGGCCGGGGCGCCTGTCGCGCTGACGATGTGCTGCCTGCATCGGCCGCGTATCCTACGCCAGGCTAGTGCGACACCAGCCACGATGATGATCCCAAACATAAAATTGATAAGCACATACTGTGTGATATCATGAGCGGAGGTATTTGTCGGTCCTATTTCTGTGTCAGTACTTTTGAGCTGTTGTATCAGTTCCTCTATCTTGTTAGATTCAATGTGAAACTGAGCGTGGCTGATATCTTGTTCCTGTTCCGTGGCGGAAGTGACGTTGTTCATGGGAATCTTGAGGTCTATGATGTGATTTATCGACGGAATATTAATTTTTAATATGTCTGCTTTAGTATGGAGGCTGTTTGCCCGTTGTTTATGTGAATAAATCACAAACTGATCGCTTTTGATGATACAGTTTTCTCCAAGATTTATTATTCCACTTGCATTTAATAGCTCCGATGAAACTTGATTCTCACATATTATGCGAATTGCGCACTGTCAGCATTTCCCCAAATGAAGCGTAATTTTATACTTTTGTGTTGTAAGCAATATTTTTAGTTCACAATAAGCTTTCGTCGCGTGTGTACTCATTTGTATAATCAGTTATCAATAAACATTTTAATCAATTTATCATATATCATTTTAAAGCTGTATGGAACACCGTACAACTTTATGGTCCTTCGAAAGGGCCTCGCGTGTGCGTTTTAACTTCAAATAACAATTCGGGTTATTTCGTCATATGTGAGGTGAAACGAACTAAGCAAAATCAGCAAAAACTGTTACAGTGACACGTAGAACATTTCGTGTGTGAAAACTTAACTCCAACACTGATTAATAGTGAAGCAGTTTTCATTATATCATTAGCATATGAGTTTAGTGTTTTTGTGTTTTCTTGTGTGATAGCGAATCGGTCGAACGGCCTCTCAGAAGCGAGAATCACCGACTCGATTGAGAAGGCGCACAATATCCACAGGGATTCAAAGAACATAAAACTGACCCAGCAGCTTATCATCATCAACTTATCATCATCTTCTAAGCAAAAATGGAAGACATTATCACCACACAGTATCAGCTTATGCAAAGCATCGAAAGCATCTTTATCAACTTTAGCAAGGATGGGCCCGAACGCAAGACCTATTCCAACATCCAAAGACGTTTGTCAACATTAGAAACGTATTGGAATGATTTTCATAGTAATCATACACAACTCATCGATTTTCAAAATACAGAACATGAATATTTCAAGAAAAACTTTTATCAGAGAACAATGACTTACTCCGAACGATTAGCAGAATATCTACAGATGTACTCTATGTATAAAGAGCGTCCAGAGTCGTACGAAAAACCAGCAAAACCTCATATGGAGAAGCTTTTCGTCGAAGTGCAACCACAACCAACAGCAACTAGCAACCTCGAGGTCAGCGCACCAGAGGTGGCGGCGCCGGCCGCACGGCGGGAGGCAACAGCCCCGCCGCCCGCTGTCGCAGCCACCACCTCTGCTGACACTCAGCCGCCAGCCCCGCAGGCTCGGTCCCTGCAGCATACGTTGGAACCGAAGCAGGTACATCATGATGACAAGAAGAGCAGAGGTACTAGTAGCAAATTAGACGAAATGCTTCGCAAGCAAATAAGTAATTATAAAGCCTTTTCGCGTACGATAACTAACATAGACTTAAACAATTTGACTGAAAAGTGACAATTTGAAGATGTCCTGAAGGGCGTGGAGTCACGATGGGCTGCTATTGACTCATTACATTGGGAGATAGACAGCGAGCTCTATGAGGACGATACAGACAATACCCGAAATTACAATGCATATGAAAAAGAGTACAATGAAATTAAGCAGATTTTAAATCAGAAAAAGTGGTCAGCATCCTACAAAACACAATCAACACGGACCTTGGACATTCCCACCTTCAACGGTGATTATCATAGATGGATATCATTCAAGGATCTGTTTACAGAAGCAATACACAGCAATTTTTCAATGTCAAATGCGCAAAAAATGCAATTTCTCAAAAACAAGGTCAAGGGAGAAGCAGAAAAATTAATAAGTCATTTAAACATCAGTTCCGACAACTATCAAGTGTGTTGGGATATCTTAAATCACAGATATAATAACGAAAAATTGATATTCAGTTCTCATATCAACATTATTATGTCTTTGCCATCTATGCAACAGCAATCAGCACCACTTATCAAGAAGATTCACGACACTTCTAAAGAATGTCTAAACGCAATCAAAGCGTTGGGGGTGGATATCTCCACCTGGGACCCCCTCATCGTGCATATTTTATCTCAAAAACTGGACAATGAGACCCACAAGGACTACATTGAATCTCTACCAAATCCCCGTGGTCTACCAATATTAGCCGAATTCCTCGAGTTTCTCGAAAACAAATTTACGTCACTTGAAGCATCGAAACGGAAGCAAGACAAGGATAGCAATAACAAGCCGACGTTTCAAATTTCATCATTTACGAAAAAATCATTTCAACATAATAAATTCTCTACAAACAACACTGTTCAAAGCAAGCCGATTCCGAAATCATTTTACGCATCATCAGCACATCGATGTCCTCATTGCAAAGAAAAACATGGCATTTTCAACTGTAATGACTTCCTTCAAATGACAAACGATATGAAATTAAAAACAGTTAATAAATTAAACCTATGTGTTAACTGTTTGTATGATCACAATGGTAACATATGCATTTCGAAAAAGGCATGCAGTAAATGTAACAAACCTCATAATACTCTGCTGCATGATGCATTTAACAAGTCACTTGGAAATACATCAAACGGATTCAAGGACAATGTCAATGTCTCACAGAACGGATCATCAGAGATCCTGTTGGCAACGGCACTCGTCAAGGTTTTCGCCGCAGATGGCACTCCTCACACCTTGAGAGCACTCATCGATCAAGGTTCTCAAATTTCGCTCATCACTGAGAACGCAGCTCAGAAACTTCGACTGCCTCGACGTCACTGCAGTGGAGCAGTATTCGGATTGGGAGCACAAACAAACAAGAGCAAGGGATCAATCGAAATTACAGCAAGTGCCGTTCATGGAGATTTCACGTTTAACACCACCGCTATTATCATGAATAATCTGATCAACAACTTACATAATCAAACATTCTCCAAACCATCATGGCCACACATTGAACATATCACGTTAGCAGATCCCGAGTTTAACATCAGCAGACCTGTTGACCTACTTTTCGGGGCCGATATTTATTCGATGATCATTCAAGGAGGAATCATTAGAGGCGAGAGTGAATCACAACCTATAGCCCAACAAACCCTACTTGGATGGTTGCTATGCGGAAACGTAAAAACTACTCACTATCATTGCAATGTGATATTAAATAACATTGAAGATATTCAACGGTTTTGGACCATTGAAGATATCAGCAACACTGATCAGCAAATCATGTCGTCCGAAGATCATCATTGCGTTCAGCAATATAAAGAGCAAACAACACGTCAAGCAGACGGTCTTTACGTTGTTAGATTGCCGATGAAACCGAACTACATCGAAAAACTTGGCGATTCTAAGCAGAGAGCAATAGCACAATTCCTTCAGCTAGAAAAGAAGTTTACAAAAAACGAAGCCTTATCACAAGATTACAAATCATTTATACACGAATATATCAATCTGGAACACATGAAAGAATCTTACAGCACCGATACTATTAACACTCCTAATTACTACTTACCGCATCATTGCGTAATCCGAGCAGAATCGACGACGACGGCATTACGCGTCGTGTTTAACGCGTCATCGCCTACGTCATCGGGCTTCAGCCTTAATGACTTCATGTATAGCGGGCCAAATCTACAGCAGGACCTGCTATCACTTATTTTAAAGTGGAGGCAATATCAAGTAGCATTCACAGCCGACATTGATGTTCAGGCAGATATTAGTACATAGTGAAGATCAAAACCTGCAAAAAATCATTTGGAGAGATAGTAAGCAAGAATCATTGCGAGAATATAACTTAGCGACGGTTACTTACGGCACCAAAGCTGCACCATTCCTCGCCATGATGACCTTGAAGCAGCTAGCAAACGACGAAGGTCACAAATACCTGTCGACAGCAAAACAAGCATTAGAACAAGACTTCTACATGGACGATATATTAAGTGGAACCCACAGCATAAGTCAAGCAAAGCAGTTACAAGCAGATTTGATATCATTACTGAAATCAGGCGGTTTTAATCTCAGAAAATGGTCATCAAACAAACCTGAATTAAGACTCGCAACGGAAGAAACAGCGTCTGAAAGTAATCAACAAACTTTCAACTTCAAATACGCCGAATCTACAAAAACACTGGGACTCAGCTGGAGACCTCAAGAAGATGTTTTTACATTCCAACTAAAGCTCGAACCGATACCATCAAAACTAACAAAGCGCATTTTCCTGTCTGAAATTTCAAAAATATTCGACCCGCTTGGTTGGTTGTCACCTGTAACCACAAAACTAAAACTAATTTTTCAAACACTTTGGCTTCAAGACCTGGAATGGAACAGTGAGATCAACATTGACTGGGCAGAGATCAAAGAAGATCTAGAAGGCATCAACAATATCAAAGTAGCAAGATGGTTACAAAGTCACAAACACGATGATATCGAATTACACGGCTTTTGTGACTCATCTACGAAAGCTTACGCCTGCGTAATCTATTACAAGGTGAAAAGCAAGACACAAAGCAACACGGAAAAATCATATATTTTAATAGCAGCAGCCAAAGCAAAACTTGTACCTGTCAAGAAAGAAATCACACTTCCACGGCTCGAATTAATGTCATGTCACATTTTATCAAAACTCATGGATAAAGTTGCAAGCAGTTTGAAGTATCATAACATCAAAATGTTCGGGTGGACCGACTCTACTGCAGCCTTGGGGTGGATTCAAGGTGACTCTGACAGATGGAAAGCGTTTATAGCAAACAGAGTCGAGCAAATAAAGAAAACAATGCCTTCCGAATGTTGGCGCTACGTCAAGTCCTCTGAGAATCCCGCAGATTGCGCTAGCAGAGGTATATCTGTCAAAACCCTACAAGAGCATACCTTATGGTGGAGTGGGCCTGAATGGCTAGCATCTTATAGTCCTGAAAATCATGAAAAATGCCCGACCTACATCAACAATGACGAAGTAAAGAAATCAGCACTGAAACAATCAAATGTCGCTACATCAAATCATAACAATATAATTTACGATATCACAAGTAAACACAGCAATTTCATTCATGTAACACGAGTACTAGCTTGGGTACTACGTGCGATATCGCGTGACCAACAATTATCAAGAAAACAGCCGTATTTAACAGTTAATGAACTATCAGAAGCAACAAACAAAATAATAAAACATTATCAATATCGGGAGTTTAGTGAAGAAATAATAAGCCTTCAAAATCAAGAAAAGATTAACTCTAAGAGCAAAATTGCCACCTTAAATCCTTTCTTAGACAAAGAAGGATTGTTAAGAGTAGGTGGCAGGATCAAGCATGCACAAATTGCAGAGGATATGAAATATCCCTTGATCATCCCCCATGATGGTCATCTGACGCAGTTACTCATAGACCAAGCCCATAAAAACACTTTTCATGGAGGCGCAAGGCTAACTCTTTCACATCTGAGACAGCAATATTGGGTGATTGGGGGGAACAGAGCAGTAAAAAAGCACATACGCTCATGCGTCGTCTGCAGAAGGCACAACCCGGATAAGCAAAGTCAACTTATGGGTGATTTACCGGCCGCTCGAAGCAATCCTACTCGACCTTTCTTCAACTGTGGCGTCGACTTTACAGGCTACGTTGATGTGAAGACAAATAAGGGTCGCGGAGTGAAGACGACAAAGGGATACATCGCCGTATTCGTTTGTATGGTTACGAAGGCGGTGCATCTGGAGCTTGTCTCGGATTTATCATCATCAGCGTTTTTAGCAGCGCTCCGACGCTTGGCAGCCAGGCGTGGAACACCGCGTCACATCTATTGCGACAATGGCACCAACTTCGTGGGAGCGAATCGTATTCTACAGCACGAATATCTAAATTTGCAACAAATATTGGATGAAGAATTTTATTCTCAAGTTACCACCATGAAAATAGATTTTCATTTCAACGCACCATCATGGCCCAGTGCGGGTAAAATCAATAAAATCAATAAAATCAATTTATTTTTGTAATTAGGCTAACAAATTAGCACTTTTACACGTCCCAACATATAAATTGACCCTACCACCGCTTCGGGACAGTTTGGGCCAGTGCTGAGAAGAAGCGGCGCAAGAAACTCAGTCACTATTGTCATTGCCTCTTTTCAAAATTGATTTACAATAATTGTAATTGTTTGCATTTAAACATTTCCATATATCTTTGTCATTTATATAATCATCAATTTTATAATATCCTTTCGACATTAATACATCTTTTACAACTGTTTTAAATTTATCGAAAGGCAATGAAATTAAATTTTCAGGTAATTTATTAAAAAATATTACACATCTACCCATAAATGAGTGACCAACTTTATGAAGCCTAAAATGTGGAACGGCAAGCCTATTTTTTTGTCTTGTGTTGAAGTTATGCAAATCGCTATTTTTAGGAAATAAGTGTAAGTTTTTTCGAACGTAAATTAGGTTTTCGTAAATGTATTGCGAGTAAACTGTAAGTATTTTAACTTCTTTAAACAATTCTCTAAGTGTTTCATTTGATTTAAGTTTATAAATAGCCCGCACGGCTCGTTTCTGCAATACGAAAATTGTCTCTATATCTGCAGCTGAGCCCCATAGTAAGATGCCGTATGACATGATACTGTGAAAATAACTAAAATAAACTAGTCTTGCCGTTTCAACATCAGTCAGAAACCTTATCTTTCTTACAGCGTATGCAGCGGAGCTTAGTCTCTTTGATAAGGTCATGATATGAGGACCCCACTGGAGCTTATCATCCAAAGTAATTCCCAAAAAAGTTGCAGTATTTGAAGTAACTAGTTGTTCATCCTTAACAACAACCCTTGTTGGAACTTGTCGGACATTGGGCATTGTAAACTTAATGCATTTAGTTTTGGTCGCGTTAAGCAATAAATTGTTAACGGTGAACCAATGAAGTACTCGCGAGAGAGTACCATTTACATCGTCAAACAATTCTTTACCCCTTGGAGTTTTAAAAAGTAGTGAAGTATCATCAGCAAATAACACTATCTCACAAGCACCGTCGACAAAGTATGGAAGGTCATTAATATATATTAGAAACAGTAACGGTCCCAATATCGAACCCTGGGGCACACCCATAGTGAGAGGTGCTCCAGGAGACTCTGCTCCATTGATAGAAACCTTTTGTGTGGGTGGACTCTGGGAAGCGGCAGTAAAAAGTTTGAAGCACCACCTTCGTAGAGTGCTTGGCGAGCAGAAACTCACCTACGAAGAGTATTCCACATTACTAGCACAAATAGAAGCAGTCTTGAACACAAGGCCGCTATGTGCCATCACAGTAGATCCTGAAGATCTAGATTTTCTCACCCCGTCCCACTTCTTAGCCAGTGATCCCACGCTAAGCATAATCGAGACAGAACGGGACGAGAGGACGAGATGGCAGTTAACACAGAAAATCTTTAACGATTTATGGAAGCGGTGGCAGAACGAATACCTGTGCCAATTATCAAGTCGGAGCAAGTGGCAACAGCTACAACAAAATCAAAAGGTCGGTGACATAGTCATCATCCGCGATGACAACTTGCCACCTGGAAAATGGAACATAGGAAGAGTCGGCATCCGGCTCGAAGGACCATAAAGTTGTACGGTGTTCCATACAGCTTTAAAATGATATTATATGATAAATTGATTAAAATGTTTATTGATAACTGATTATACAAATGAGTACACACGCGACGAAAGCTTATTGTGAACTAAAAATATTGCTTACAACACAAAAGTATAAAATTACGCTTCATTTGGGGAAATGCTGACAGTGCGCAATGTTCGGTCATACACCGTACATCAGGAACCCTTATAGAATATTGAACTTTCTTATAACTAACTTATGATGACATTAACACTAATGTTAAAGTAAAGAAGTAGAGAGTAGAGTAGAAGTAGTAGTAGTAGAGTTCCGTAGACATAAGGCAAAAAATAGAAACCTTATAGATTCGTTATGTCTGTCTGTCGGTTCATATGTCACAGCTACTTTTTTACTGCTGTGCCTAGAAGTCGGACGTATATAGGCTGTATTGTGTGTGTGTGTGCGTTTGTTTTAATTGCACATTTTCTGAAATATTTAAATCAAAACAGTTTTCCAGTTCATTACATATATAAACTAAGAGTATTATGTACATAATGGTCAATCGAACATTAATAACGTAACTCTGTAGAGCACACACCGCGAACGTCCCCGCTCGGAGCGCGCCGGAGTACGTTTGGGTCCACACTGCGAGCCTAGCGCGGTGATGACGGTGGGCGCGGAAATATCGAACATACGAAACACTCCTTTCCCCACGTAGTGCAGTAAATAAAATAACATGTGTTCATTTCGTTTGAAGTCCATATGCTGTTAGTAACAATATGAACTTAAAACTATGTTAGGAACAATTAATTACGACGACCACTTTGGTGTAATGATCAAGAAGTTGACTATTAACCACGAGGTCGCGGGTTTGATCTCCGCACTGTACAAACATTTGTGTGCAGCCAGCATCCCAGACGCACTGCAGTATCGTGGTTGTACCATCAGCTCCTTGAACGCGTTATTATATTGGGTACGAAGAGCCCTTTAGCAGCCTTACTTATATAATAAGCCGTATAATAAGAGTATTGTATTGTATTACTTGCTACCGAAAGAGAAAATAACTTCAAAAGCCAACATTTAAGAGGAGATTGACCAACTGGCTTTTGGACAATTTTTTTTATAGTTATAATTAATTTTCTAATTGGCGACAACATAATAACATTTAATTTAATTCACAATACATACCAAATAAAAATTCTACTAATGTAATTTAATTGACATCAATATATTGTAATTGAATTTGTATTGTAATTTCGTAATTGAATTTTTGCACGTCTGCGAGCAGACTGAACACATGCGCTACTAACTTTAAAATGTGATCTTTATTTACTGTGTTCTTAGCAAATAAACGTTTGAGTTTAAATTTAAAGTGGGTGTCTAACGCTATACTCCCCTTCACCGCGCGTTCAGTGTGGTCATACACTAACACGTAGAAACTTGTTCAATATGCCGAGTTGGAGTCAACACGCGGATATTACGTCGTCTCGGGACGACATCGACTACACATTGTTTAAGATAAACATAGCGGAGCGGAGTGAAGTGGACTGGGAGATTGACAAACATGAACGTCATGTGGAATTGGGTCATCTTCATAATTTGACAGAGTGATGGAGTTAACTTAGGTACCACATAAGTTTACCTAATTTCCTGTCAAAGAACTAATAGTACTAACATCGTATTAACAGTTCTGCGTTTTTAGAGTTCCGTAGACAAAAGGAAAAAAACCCTGATAGATTCGCCATTTGTCTGTCTGTCGGTATGAATGACACAGACACTTTTTTCCGAAACTATAAGAACTTTACCGAAACTTAGTTAGTAGATGAAATCAGTAAACCGCATTAAGATTTTACACAAAAACAGAAAAAACCCGTACTAAAAACTGGACCTCAAAATTTTTTTTTATCAACCCTATAGGTGTAGAGTCTCGATATGTCTTTAAAATTTTTATTTAGGGGCCGCTAATCTCAACACATGACGAATAGTTAGACGGTTTTTTCCTCACCTCAACTATGATGTGGTCCGACCATACTCCACGCGGGCTCAGTGCGGTGCGGTGGTGGAGAGGTGTGTTTCTAAGTGACAAACCTCACTGTCAGATGTTTTTAAGCCGCCTGAGGACCTCTGACTAGGCTTGACGACTATCTATCTATATTTACCGGGACCGACATTTTAACGTGCCTTCCGAAGCACGCATACCATTCAACCGACGGAATCTTTTCCCAAGCAGTGTCACATTACTGCTTGGGAAAGGATTCCGCTGTTCAATCTTCCAAATTTAATCAAAATAGGATACATGTTAAGGATAATATTTATGTTTATATTTCTCAGCTAATTGAAATTCCCCATTCCTGTTAATTAAATATTCCTTGAACCGAAGGTTGTCTAGAAGAGTTCGCTACAAGCGATAAGACCGCCTAAATACTACATCTTTCTTTTTTAAACTTGTCTATAATTTTTGTTTTGTGTTGTACAATAAAGTGTTAATATATCTATCTAATTAATATCAGTGTTCTTTACTTGAAGAAAAAGGTAGTCCTTATTAAAATACCGAATTGAGATGCTTCATAAACTTTCTTGAAGTTTACACGTAACTTAAGTACCTTAACCAATAGCCCTTAACCTCTCACCAAATCCCTTAACCCACGTACAGGCGTAAACCACTAATTAATCCGAAACCCAAATATGTAGAAAGTTGGAGTGCGGCCCTGGATTGATTAGTGCAAATCAAACAATAACCCTTGAAGTGGCCCTGCCTGGGACGGGCAAGTTGCTCCTTTTGAGATGATGGGTATGGTGACCACACAGTTTTCTGTGTTGAGAAAATTTAATAAATCTTCCGTATTTATCTTATTTTTAGTGTATAATTTCCTTGGGCCGGCCAGTGGACTGGACTTTGAAATGATACACATTTTTACGGATTATTTCGCGGTGTATTTACATTTTATTTTAACCTGACTTTTCAGACCCTTTTTAGCGTCCGTGGTCACAGGTAGACTTATCTATCTTAGCTAAGTATCATTTGAATGTCTACTGTTCGCGTAAATCGAAGAAACGAATAGGTATAGACTGAACTTCTCAGTCAGTCAATTTATAAACCAACTGAAGGTAAATAGTTTTATAATTTTTCGTGATAATCATTCACGTTGCAAGATATATTTTTACAAGATCTATTATTTTACTTCATAAAGTTTAAAAAAAAACTATTATATTATATATTTAAACGAAAATAAACATTTATTTAATACTTTTAGCAATCTTATGCCATAACAATAAGCAGAGCACTTCTGACGTTTGGCTCTTTTTCAATAATAATAATAATAATCATTTATTCTCACCAAAATACATACATAAAAAACATAAAATAAATGAGTTTAAAAAAAAATTATGGTGGGATGATACCTGAACTAGGATGGTTCCTGTATCTCAATACAGGCATAATCATAATGCTTGTATACTTGTCTCGTTGCCGTGCAAGCAAAATCAATATGGATCCGTCACCGACCTATGAAATCTGTATGTCGGTAATCGCTTTGAGAATTAAACTGTCAAGTATAGAACATTTGCGTAGCCTTATGTACGAGATGGGGCTTACATGCCTATAAAAAGAACATTGCCTTAAGGTCTCGTCTTTAGCTCTCAACACTTCGAAAATGTTTATTATTGTGCGCTCATTACTTCTTTTTTTGCCTTTTAACTAGATTTTTACAGGGTTTGAGTTTTACATTACAAAACCTGAATAATATTAGTCCCAGCGAGTGCCATGCCAGGCCCAATGATGGCCACCCTACCAGGTGGAAACCAAAGGTGGCAACATATTTGCCCACCTAGTTACTGACCTGTATTGACTCAGCCGATCTAAGCCGGTTAGTTTCTAGTTATTACTGAAACAAGCATAATTATGTGCGCATGCGGTGAGTAATTAACAATACGAATTTGTCTTTGGATCAAAGGACAGTTGTGGAGACACAGGAACTGCTTACTAAGGTACCTATGTGTTTGGGAGGTTTGTCTTGACAGTCATAACATATTTGTAACTACCGGCGAAAAAGAGGGACGTCATAAGTTTGACCAAAATTCTGTTTGTGTGTGTCTGTCTGTGACAGCGTTGCGCCGAACGGATGGACCGATTTCAGCGCGATTTTTTTTTTATTGTGAATCACAGTGATTCTTAGCTAAAGCTGGTCAAAATCAGTTTAGTCGTTGAAGTGAGCTTCAGCGGGTGTCCTGGCTCATCCGGAGGTTTTTTATGTCATAATTATTAAATTTGATATACTTCTCAAGGATTTTAATTACTACTTGTATGTAAGTACATGTTTGGTAAGTAGAAGACCTTTGACTATGTAATTGCAATAGCCCTAATTGTAACTGTTTTTTAAGTTAAAATAACAATTTACCTTCAAATAATAGCTTTTCTTTGTTTCTATATCATTTCGCATGTGAAGAAATTGAACTTATAACCACTAAATGTACCACTTGTGGTCTTATGAACTTTTCCGACTAGGTACTTAAAGTCTTCATTTCGATAGCACTTTACCTCTACCAAAGAATCTACCCACAGTACTCTACTAACTACCACATTAACACTAACCTTTGATTACGCTTTCATTTATCAATAACGCCATTAAGCCCTCGGCGTATTTTATCAAACGTGACCACGTTTAAACCTCTCGCCGTAATGAAACAAACAGACTAATATCGGTTGTCAGCGAATCGTGTCGCGTATCGGACCGACCGCACATTATTCGATGGATACGCCCAAATTTTCCATCAAACTTATGACGCGGTTTAAGCCATGAGGTGCACGCGATTTAAAATTGGAACAATATACAATGTTACACTTGGACACATGGAGAAACTAACGGATGAAAAGAGAGGAACGACACAAATCCTGTATATCTGCCTCATCATGCAGTGTGAGAGTGGTTTTCAATGCATCGTGTAAAGGAACCAACGGTGTTTCTTTAAACGATACCTTAATGGTAGGACCCACACTGCAACCAGATTAACGGCATATCATCATAAAGTGGCGCAGACATCCCATTTTCTTAACGGCTGACGTGATTAAAATGTTCTTCATACTGTTTCTCTAAGATACTCAATCTCGCCTTAATGTAGTTTTCAGTTAATTATTCGATCTTTGGGTGATTTTTTGAGTTCGCATGTCCGTTTAAATAAATGTTGTAATGTATAGTGTGTGTACTTTTATGGATATTTTGCAACAGCTCCGGGTCGGGAAGTTGGCGGTGTTACACCTCGGAAGACCCTTGTCCTGCGCCAGATCTCTCTCTCCGGACATGTCGGATTGCTGTCTCAGCAAATTAGAGAGAGTCAGAGAACAGAGAGTGTACCTGTGTGTTGCGCACATATTTTGATACTATAATACTTCCTGCTAATCTCTATTGAGATTGGCCGCAGTCGAAATTCGGTTGGAGACCTGCATTATTATAGACTAAGTGCCGACAGACTTTGGCGGGGAGTTGCTACTACCTTGCCCCTTAGATAACTGCTTCCCAGTTTTTTGGCAGGCATTTTGTTGTACATTCCTTCAGCAATAATGATGGTATTCAAATTCATTTCGGTACAAACACAACTCATATTACACCGCCAATGCTACTGAACTAACCAGAAACACTATTTAAGAAAAATTAATATTGAACAGATGGATTTTTGTTTACGTCAATAACTCTGTGACATCCTTGATGCATTAAAACCAGCAATTCTATATATATAAAAGGAAGTGGTGTTAGTTACACTATTTATAACTCAAGAACGGATGAACCGATTTGGCTGAAAATTGGTAGGAGAGGTAGCTTAACTAGGAAACGGACATAGGATACTTTTTACCGTGTTCAAAAAAAATTGAATTGAATAAAATACAAAGTCTCTAAGGCGGAACAGAGTTTGCCGGACGAGCTAGTTGATTAATATATCAGTCAGCACATACCTACTTAGTCTATTCAATTAAAAACAGAAACTAGAATGAAGAATACCCCATCGCCTATCACTTGACAGCCTTCCTGTCACACGCCACCACCGCACCCAGTATAGACTAACGTGATATGCAAATACCCAACATAAAGGTAATATATCGTGATAACGTTCTGTAATTAATAAAATATGCCTAACAGTTATTAGTGGGCGTGGAGCCCGTGATTGTTTTAGCCGTGTGTGTGTGGGTGTGTTTGTATTTTGACCTTAATTACTTTTGAATGACATGATATTGGATACATTTGTACACTATGGTCTTCTTTATGTTAGCTTAACATCAAAATGTTTATGTAAGAGCTTTCATTTCCCACCAGCCTGTATGCTAGGGCCTAATAATATGATTGAGGTACCGTTTTGAAGATCTCAGCGAGAAGACTGGGCTTAAACTTTAACGGACGAAGTCGCGGGTGGCCAATTGTATTGGTAAACAGAACATCGTTACGTTAGCTTAACATGATGACGTCATGTCTCAGTTCAGAAGTTATCAGTGTGAGGACTAAAAAAATCGCTGTCTCTTTCTTGGCAGTTTCAATTGAATGGTTTTACTTTACATATCTTTTGTTTAACATAGCCATAAATGTGATGATAATAACTATAAATTAAGATATAATAAATAATCAGTATTAAATGTAACGCAATAAAATTGTCGAAACAAACTTTAAGCCAGTCCACAATTTGTGCTGTTTTGTTGTGCACTAAAGATCTTCTATAGCTTCATAAAACTAAGCGTGAACATTTGGAATAGGTAAATAGACTGTCAAAGAAAAACAAATTAGCTGTACCTACGGTTAAAAACTATTATGGCAAACGGGAAAGGAGATGGCTGGTACCTAGCTTTATTAACGAATTGCCGCAAGAATTGCTCAAAGGAGTTAGGTCAAAGAACAGTCTTAAAATTAGGTTAAAAAACACTACTTATCGCTGTGTCCATAAGTCTAAATTATCTGTTAACTACGTTTAGGTAATTTTATATAGATAATATTTTTGTATTACTAAAATGTGTTAAAATAAGAAACGAGAACACCTGCCGACAAACTGCTTGCGCAGTTTGGCAGATACTTATTAATGTAAAGTGATGTAATACTTAAATAAATAAATTAAAAAAATATTAAAACTATAAAAATAAAGTAAAATAAGTTAAGTCTTCTAAAAAAAAAAAAAATGACAAAAGCATTAAAAAAATACTGTATCTACTTCTGACCACGCCTGTGTTTATTAAACTAACAATAGTAAAATGTTTAGTCCAATACAAATATTCGTCACGCAAATTTCGAACTTACAAAACTAAACAAGTTATAAAGTATTCAAATTTTCAAAATTCAACCATTAAGAATGGTATGTAAGAGAAATGTATGTAGTAAGCCCACAAACCAAAGTAATTTTTACAGACTTGCGTTTTTTTAACCAGCACGTAGATTTTATTTGTTAAGTGTTTTTTGCGTTCACAACGATATTTTTTGATTTTGAAAAGACACCACTTAAAAAAATCCTCCCCGATGACCGGAGCAGCACGTATATTTTCAATGAAGCAACAGTTTATTTTTAGCTATGCTAGAAATTCACCCATGAGTTTAGTGTAGGATTTTGCATTAGTGGGACAGAGTACTTTAGTTTTTAAGTAAATCTGACGTCATATAAAAAGTGGATAAAGAGTTGAAAAGTGGAGTACATACTAAATTTTCCGCCCTCTGTGATATCCCTTATGGATAAGGTGAATGGTCAAAAATCCTCTCACAGTGCGCATCTGCTCTGTTAAAAAAAGCTTTGTGCAATATTTCCCGCTTATAATCTTATTACTTCAAGGTGCCTCGTTGGTTTAACGGCAAAGTTTCTGCCTTACATCTGAAAGATCCAGGATTCGAATCCCAGGTCGAGCCAAAATTGTTTCTGCGATTTTCTGTCAAGAATTTCTCAAAAACAGCCCCCCCACACCAAACCCCTGTGCCTCGGTGCGCACGTTAAGCCGTTGGTTCTGCGCCTGATCTCTCTCCGGTCATGTCGGATTGCCGTCTCACCGAACTTTGAGAATGATGGAACAGTAAGTGCACCTGTGTACTGCGCTCACACTTGTGCACTATAATAATATCTCCTGCGTAGTTGGCTGATCTCTGCTGAGATTGGCCGCCGTGGTCGAAATCGGCCAGGAGGACTATTATTACTTCAAGGTGGGCGTGGATTATTATTTCAGTCAATGTATAAGTGAGTCAGTTAGACCTTTGTTAGAATGGTCATACTGAATACTACCCCCATTTTAATATTATTTATGAGGGACAAACGACTTTTATTAATAACATTGGATGTCGCATGTATAGAAACAATTAGCCAACGGGTTTGGTCCGTGACATTCCGTTTATTTGATTTAACGATTTTCACTAAAATTACTACATTGTAACATGCTTATTATTGTAGAGTGAATAACTGTGTGTTTCCTGAGCTTTTAGGTCAAATTAATTGACATGTACAAATTGTTTCCTTGTAGCAAAATGAAATAGAATAAAAGTACTAGGTCAGAAGACCTAAGCCAAGATTTAATCAAAATACGTACGTGAGCACGAAAATTATCGTAACGTATTCGTGTCGTCCAAACGTCAGAAACCGACAGTTTCTCCATTCAAATTGACAAGTTAAAGATAGGCAAACGCTACGAATACGTTACGATAATTGTTCGTGCTCACCCCAGTGTATTAAATTAAAGTCCATGGGCAAGATGACTGATGTCCATGGACTGACGACAATGCAAGGATCGCGAATCGAACTATATGATGAAAATTTGACACGAACCCATTGTCTTGTTGTTCTTACTACGGACAACAATATCAGTCCCAACCCTTCAACAGATAAAATGTAAGTATATAGTTAAATTATTTAATTATTTCATACAACCAAAAGAACCTAAATAGTTTTATTTTGCTATCCGAAAACTCATAAAACATCGCAAAAGATAACTAAGACTTATATGCTATCCGCACGACACGAAACAATATTTGTCACGCCACTCAATAAACCTAAATATCGCGGTATGTGATAACATTCTTAATATTACGAATATTTAGTTTTCATTTAACTACCTTATGGAGGTCAATCGGGAGTGGTCAGATTATAGCTCGTAATGATAGCTATAAGTCGGCCAGTTTGTATTCGTCACCTGTACCTTTTTCGTAAACCAATATGCAATCCAGTTATTTTTGTAAGTAATAAATCATTAAAAAGATAGCTAAGAATAACTGCTACTGTTACTTAAAAAAAAAAAGTAATATACTTTAATTCTGACCCTAAAATCGTATTGTTATTATTGTATTGTAATTACTTTAATCTGAACTAACCACAATACTCTACAAAGCTATTTGAACAAGTCAACTAGCTAATTAGCTTTAATTTATCGCCTCAGGCGGAAAGCCTTCACTTTTGGATTCTAACGTGGAGCGACCAGATTTCAAGTGACCGGCCTACACATATCAAATATACATTTAAATCTATTAGGTAAATTAAAAACTCTCCCCACAATGACTGTACAGATACATATCAACACAATTATTCCGATTCCAAACCACACCTAGGATTTTTTGGATTTTATGTGTTAGTAACAGGCATATGACAATGATATAGCGGTTAGCTCGGATGTGATAAAGGGTTATGAATCATGTTTGTGTTGTAATTGATTACGAACGCGTTAATAAGAGTCATACTTTTTAATTTTCTTATCTAACAATTAAGCTAATACGGGCTTGAATAAGTTATGTAACGAAATAATTGAATACCTAAAATTCTCTCTAACAATAAAGCTAATGTGGGTTAAAATAACTTCTGAAAAGAAATAATAGAATACCTGTCAGTCAGTAGAACCAGATGCCAGTCTAAAAAAAACAAAATCCGCCAAAACGATAATCGTTGTTTGTTTTTCATTTTATGACACAAGTACACATGTCATGTACTGCCTCGTTGGTGTAGCGGCAAAGTTCCTGCCTTACATCCGAGAGGTCCTGGGTTCGAATCCCGGGTCGAGCCGAAATTGTTTCTGAGATTTTCTGTCATAAATTTCTCAAAAACAGCTCGGAGTCAGGAAGTTGGCGTTGTTACACCCCCGTGCCTCGGAAGCACATAAAGCCGTTGGTCCTGCGCCTGATCTCTCTCCGGTCATGTCGGATTGCCGTCTCACCGAACTTTGAGAGTGATGGAACAGTGAGTGCACCTGTGTATTGCGCTCACACTTGTGCACTATAATATCTCCTGCGTAGTTGGCTGATCTCTGTTGAGATTGGCCGCTGTGGTCGAAATCGGTCAGGAGGACTATACTATATAGACATGTCAGCACGTCAAGGTTAAAACTGTGGCATCTCATGCGCATGTAATAAGGGCGATGAATTTTGTAGCATGATTAGCTGTCATCTGTACACGTTATCGTGTTGATAGATATCCATCAACACGATAACGTGTACAGAAACGATATCGTTTCTCACAGTAGCTTTTCTGCATATTTCATAGGGCTTAACCACTAGGTGGCTATTATACTATATATGTATAACTTAAATCATAAATTATATTACATTTTATAGCGGAGCATGTTAAATTCAATAAACTAACAAATAATTTACAATATAAAAAAGATGTGGACCAAGAGTCTGCAGTTGTAGTTCATATATAAAAAAAACACTAGGTGGCCCAAAGGCGTGTAGGTAAATGCCTAGTGCTAATTAGGCATACACCACATTTTTTGTAAGAATGATAACTTATGCTGTTTAAACGAAACTGTAAAAACACCTATTTGAAAAACTATTGAAAAGGCTTATTTGTCTCAAGTATTTAAAGGAACTCTGTGGCATTTATAGACCTAACCTTTTAACTACATCTGATACAAAATATTTATCAAAATCAAGTGATGTTAATTTATTTGAACCCCCGAAATTGCGATCGTTCAAAACAAGTCTCCGATCTGATTCGAAGCATCAACCCTCCAGACATACACGTTTTCTTGAGCCCCAGAGCATTAATTTTTAACCCTCTATTATGACTCTCAAAGCGAATGACACACGACAAAAAATCACTCGACGTTCGTCTTTTTGAATATTTTATATCTTATTAAACCTTTTTACAATTTAAACACAACACGCAAACAACCCAAATCCACCCTCATTTCTTACTGAATAAAGTGCAAAGAGGCGGTAAAATAAATCTGGTATGGAACCTCGTATGGATTTCGTCCACGTATCGTAGCTTTCAATACTGAAAAGGTTTTCTTGTAAGATAATTTGTGTTTTGAATTTTCATGTTTGTATTTACTGCAAGGGAAAAGAGGAATACGTACCTAATTAGTTTATGATATACTTATGAAGTGTATTTTGATAATGTTTAAGTGTAGTGTGATAAGGAATGAGGCTTTTTCATGTGTTTGTTGTTTTAAGTTCTTGGGCAGAATTTTAGTGGCATTAAGTTGTTGGTTTATGTTAACTGATAACTCACTGCTTTAGGTACTCCTTCAAAATTTTTATATCGATATAGATGCGCAAATTTATGATACATTTTCTTGCGATTTTGCAGGGGAATATAAACATTTCAGTGAGATTAGATTCACTTTCAACTCAATTTTAATTTAAGGGTCATATCACTCAATTTTTGACCGCTATGCAGTTTTTTGGCGAAAACTTTAAAACGTACAGATCGATGATGGGCTGAACGGAAAATGCTGTTCAGTGCATCGATCTGACAATGTTTTAATGCAATTGATTACTAATTATGTATCTAATTACAAAGATTTTACTTCGTAGTGGCCTCCGATTTTTGATTTATCCTTAGAAATTCAAGTTTTCGTCAAAAATCTCCTTAGCTGTCATAATTTTGTGATATGCCTTATAGTTTAAAGTCTTGGATCATTTGTTGCTAAAGCAAATTGACAGTCAAATGTTATTTTTATAGTGATAAGAATGTAGCTTCGATAGCTGCAATAAATTAATGAGATTTTAGCCCACAAACTGCTCTACATTGCTCGCTGTCACGTCAAAATCAGGTTACACATCCTAAAATAACTTACGAAGAGAATAAAGTCTTAAATAACGACCATGGTAACGTAGAAAACAATCACCATGACCATCCAAAACACTACTCAGCCCAAACAGTGAAAAAATAAAATCCGTCTACCGTTTCTCGCATTTATTTCGTATTTCCGTACCCAGTGAGATCCCAAATAAAATACATATTCCTTCCATTTTTCAAACCTCTAATACCCACTGCATGGATAACTCATTGAGGGTAATCCGACGCATACAGTTGCAAAAACGGAGGTGTATTATGAGTTTGTGATAAAGATTGAAAGGATACCACTTTGGTGTAATGGTCAAGAAGTTGACTATTAACCAAGAGGTCGCGGGTTCGATCCCCGCACTGTACAAACTTTTGTGTGCATGAACATGTCTGTTTGTACTGGTCTATGTGTTATATGTATTTATTTTAGTTTATTTGTAATACCACTTTTTGTTCTGATATCTGTAACACAAGTGCTTAAGCTACTAACTGTAAGCTGTTGTTGTATATCATATACTAATACTATTTGAGCAAAATCGCAAGCGTAAAGTCTTTAGTCAGTGTCCTCAAGCAAGATACGTAATAATAATAATAATAATAATAATATTTATTTAATGCACAATTACAATATTATATAAAATACAATAACAATAAGTAAATTAAACTATAAGCAGATTGCATTGTGCAAATTGTAGATTGAAACGCACGAAAATTTTGCAGGGGTCCCCAAACTAGGCAGAGCCTGTGACTTGGGAGAACCAGTTAACAACTATGTGAATACCCAATAATAAAAAATAAAATAAAAAACTTAACTTACTTAAAAAGATTTAAAATTACAAAGCAGCTATTTCTAATGCTATAACAAAATCGGAAAATACAACAATAAATAACAAACTATGCATCAACTCGTCATAATAATTTCAGTAGTGTTATAATCCAGCGTTAATAGCCATTTTACCAGAAACGATTTAGCTTCCGCGACAGTGCATGCTATGATGTTGCAAGAACGCAAAACGGAGTTGTAAATTTTTGCCCGAATGCGGTCCCCAAATCTACACCCGAACTGAGTGTTAACTGTGGGAAGAGGGAGAGCAAAAACTCGTTTATCTAAAAGAGCCTTATACTGTTCCGAACAAATCAGTCTCTTGTGAGCTAGGAGAGAAGTTTTTAGGATGAAGATTTGCCGTACAGTAAGAACTTGAGTTTCTCTGTGGAGGTATTCTGTGGGATATCTGTACGGTTTCTTAAAAGCTATTTTAAGAAGAGACCTGATCGCCCGTTCAGCTGCCAGAAGAGTAGTCTTAGCAGCACTACCCCAGACCGGTACACAGTAACTGACAACCGATTCAGCTAGCGCCTTGTAAATCATAAGAAGTAAGTCCCTGTTGGCAATATCTCGGAGTATCTTAAAGATACCGGAAAGCTTCCTGATTCTTTTAGTTAGTTGTTGGACGTGCTCTTTAAAATTTAAATGTTCATCGACCATGACCCCCAGGTATTTGGTTACTGAGGTTCGGTATATGTACTCGCATTCACATGGTTGAGGTGAGGCCGGGCTACAGGTGTGGATTCTCATTTTATCTAAACATGTGGAGCCAGACGCTGCAGTAATGTGAAAACAAATGAAGTTCGTTTTATTATAATTTAGCGTAAGCAGATTTTTATTAAGCCAATTGCAAACTAACGACATTCCATCTTGAGCGGATTGAAATGCGCTTGACCAGTTGTTACCTTTGAACAGAATTGCAGTATCGTCGGCGTAACATAGAATCTCAGCATTTGGGAGACTCAGATCGTGAAGGTCGTTCATGTAGATTATAAATAGCATTGGACCAAGAATGCTTCCCTGAGGGACACCGAAATGTATGGGAAGTTCTTTACTTTTATACTGTCCCACTCTTGTAAGCTGTCTTCTGCCTGTAAGATAACTTCTGAACCAATCAAGCGCAAGCCCCCTAATACCCAGACCCTCAAGCTTTTGGATAAGTATTTTCGGAGAGATCGTGTCAAAGGCCTTGGCGAGGTCCAAAAACACGCCCACACACCTTTGGCCCGTATCCAGACTACCAGAAATGAGCTCAGAAAGTAACCTCACCGCATCTTCAGTAGATTTATGGCGTCTGAAACCGAACTGTCTTGGGGATAACAAATTATTACTTTCAATATAGTTAGTCAAGCGATTATTAACGATTTTCTCCAGGAGCTTAGAAAAAATACTGAGCAACGAAATAGGTCTATAATTTCCTGGGAGATCTTTTTGTCCTGCCTTATGGATCGGAGATACTACCGCAGTCTTCCAAATACTAGGAAAATGACCAGTACTCAAGCTGAGGTTGAATAGATGAGTCAAGGGATCACACAGAAAATACCTGGCACCTTTAATCAACGCAGCGTTGAATCCATCAATTCCTGGTGCGCTGTCGGTCTTTAGTTGAGCAACCAGGCTAAGTACCTCATCGCGATCAGTTGGCTCCATAAAAAAGGACGACACAGGAGACCCACTGCCTCTGACTTTAGATGCTAGGTTGGGTTCAGTTTCTTTAGTCTTCTGAAGTATATCATCCGCGAGTGTGAAGCCCACAGAAGAGAAATAGGCATTACATTTATTTAAGCTGTCAGCAGGATCCTTGGAATTTGAAATTAAGTCGATTGATTGTTGCTTGGAGTTGGAACAGTAAAATTTTCTTATCGATTTCCAAAGTTTCTTCGTGTCACCACTGTTCTCTTGTAGCTTCTGCCTCTCATATGCTAACTTTGTCTTCCTAATTATGTCCGTGTAGAAATTCCTGTACCGCTTGTATGATATTTTTATGATTTCATCATTTGGATTTTGCTTAAGTTTTGCATGAAGTCTGTCCTTGTGTCTCGAGCATCTTAGTAATCCCGGAGACATCCATGGCTTAAGAGTGTATTTTGATTTGCTAATTGTTACCATTTTAGAATGGGAATCGATTGTTTTCCTTAATAAAGTCATGAATGTCTCTACTGCTTTATCAAGGTCATTAATACTGGTAATGTGCGTCCAATCCCATGTTTCGAGGTCATTGTAAATGCTAACATGATCGATGACATTAATCGATTTAGGTGGTAAGTTACTGGGAAGCTTTGCGTTTAGAGCAAGACCCATGACTGCAATCCTATGGTCAGTTATATCAGGATCACAAACAACACCAACAGCCAAATGTTTTGCCCTTAAGAAAATGTGGTCGAGACAGCCGTATAGACGAGTCGGAATAGTGATGGCCGGGTCCAACCCGTGCTCTGCGTTTAGACACAAATATTCTGCAGATTCAGCGCCCAGGATATTGATGTTGATGTCCCCTGCTACAATGACACACGTCGACAACATATTAATGGCGATGAAACTGGAAACAGGCCTTTTTTAAATCAGTAAATCTGGATGAAATACTAAAGAAGTGTGCAATTAATATGCAAGTGGTCGAATGGTTTTAGGATATCATACAACATATCATAAAATTGTATCATTATAAGGATAATTTAATTTGTTTGGCAATAACTTAATCTTTTATGTAAAATTAAAACACACTTAGATAAAAATTTGGACTGCCACAGGCGGGACTCGATCCCGTACCTTTAGCAAACTGGGCGATAGCTCTATCAATTGAGCAACCGTGACACTTATTTATCGGTCCGAATTTCTGTCCTCCTTAGGCTGAAGCCAGCCATGATTCAACACTGTAGATACCTACAATATTTCATCATAGATCTTTCTCAGGATCTTCTAAGAAAAATAAGTTATTAACCACAATGTACCTTAGTCATTTAATTTTCACTGCACCCATGCATTGCCTCTTTCTGCATGACCTTGAGGTTGACTGGCAGAAAATGCTTTTAGCATTAAGTCCACCCTTTGTACATTCCTTGTGCAATAAAGTTTTAAATGAATGAATAAATAAGGAAATCTCGCTAAGGAAACGGAGCGGAAGCTTTCTTCCAGGTCCAACCACTTCTTACCACGCTCAAGTACTTATATCCTGGCTAAACAGGGGTTGCTGGCGTGAGATAATAATAATAATATTTCACAACAATCACACCAATTCTCTAGTCCCAAACTAAGCTACGAGGCTTGTGTTATGGGTACTAGACAATGGATAAACATTCTTAAATACTTTTTTTTGTAAATAAATACAATTGTACATAGAAAACACCCAGACCAGTACAAACACATATGTTCATGCACACATATGCTTGTACTGTGCGGGGATCGAACCCGCGACCCTTGCTTTTAGAAGTCCGACATGTAGACCACTACACCAAGCGGTCGTCAAAAAAAGATACGAGTATTACTGTAGATACTGTTATAGTTCATATCTTTCTGGTAGCTACCACCAGCCAATCGCTATCACCTCACGTAATGATAGTGCTGGTCTTCGGGCGTGCTCGTCTCGGCATCGGTCGTTCATTTTTGATGAGGAATCTTTTGATAGCTCCCTCCATGCCCCCGTAGCTCCGATAATACGCGCGACACACGGCTGTGCTGCTTGATAAGCGTTTACGTAAAAATAGTAATACCATAGAACCACCATGATTAATTTACCTTTTGATTAATAAAACCGCTTGAAATCGGTCCATCCGTTCGGAAGTTACGATGCCACAGACAGACACATAAACAGAAACAAACGGCAAACTTATAACACCCTCCTTTTTCGTCGGAGCTTAAAACGTCGTGCAATTCTGAATAATAATAGTACTCCTGGCCGATTTCGACCACGGGGCGGCCAATCTCAACGGAGATCAGCCAACTCCGCAGGATATTATAGTGCACAAGTGTGAGCGCAATGCACAGGTGCACTCACTATTCCATCACTCTCAAAGTTCGGTGAGACGTAAAAATATTGAGGCTCCAACTTAATTGCACACTCACAATTTTTTTTTCTATTAAGTGTCTATATGCCTGCGAAAGTTTCACTGATCTTTTTTTTAGCTTGCACGACTAGAGACTATCTTAGTTACACAGTTGCATATTGGGACGATAAGTATCTTATTTTTTAAGACCCGAGTACCAACGCCTCAGTTGCGGATGTGCTGAGAGCTAGGTTTTTAATAGCTAATAATTCCTTTTATTTAATTGAATAGTTGCAGTCTTAATACCTAGCCTACCGTCAATACAATCATCTGTTCTAATGAGTTTTCTAGATTAGTTGTATATAATAAGCAAAGTAATTCGTATTCTTTATTTGTCGAATCAATAGATACGAATAGAGAATGCCCTACGGCGTTAAGTCCACCTTTTGTACAAAGTTTTGTTGTGCAATAAAGCTTAAATAAATAAATAAATACGAGTACAAATAGCTCTTTGCGATGTGATTGTTAGTATTTTATGTATGCAATTAAGAGTTATATTTCTATCACTGGCTGCTGGCTATTCTAGCGCTCAGTGTGTCAGACGCGAAAACTCCGTACGGCAGCGGTTTGTATTGAAATTTTTGAATATGCCAACACTCGAGTATCCGTGGAGTGTATCCGAAAATTTCGGCGTAATTATACGAACCGCGCTTTAGTGCGAGCTAGTGCTCGCCTCCGGGTCTGTCTGGAATTTTGGGTGCGATGGCTGGATGAGGTCCCTACGTTGTTGACTCAAGTATGGCTTTAAATGCGTGAGAGTGCGTGTACATAACTGAGTACGTACTAAATAGTGTTTAGTAGGTATCATTATTTTGTCGAAATCGGATAAAATTATGTCTTAAATGGTTTTCAAAGTTTAAAATGTTCTTTCTGAAATTTTCAAAGTTTTAATTTTTTTTAACAGACATCTTTTAAGCGAGCTCTCTCTATGGACAACTCAATCTCTGCCTCGTTAGGCTTAATCTTGGGTCAAAAGCAAACCTATTCCAAAAATAAAACTAAACAGGTTCTATTTTTGATCTTTTCCCTTTGGACCTCAAGTAAAAGCCTTGCTTCAACATCATCATTATCAGCCAAAGGACGTTCACTGCTGAACATAGGCCTTCCCCACAGTTTTCCACATCGACCGATCACAATCGGTCTGCATCCAGTGTGATCCTGCGATCTTCACAAGGTCGTCTGTCCATCTTGTCGTCCTACGCTATGCTTTTGGTCGAAGGGTTTCCAATCCAGAACTTTTCTACACCAACGGCCATCAGAATCAGTAAGCTCAAGGCATTGCTTTAATTGCTTGCTGCAGGAAAATGCTAGTGCATTCCACATCAGTATTGGAAACCCCAAGTGTATAGTGCAACCCGCAAAAACATACCCACATATGGGAAATATAATCACTAGTCATGTTAAGTCTCATTTTTCTTTTCGGCTGTCAGTTCTTCGGCTTATTTTGAACCCCGGAGTATTGGGCTATTGCAATTACCGAGCCACTTTCGGATATGGAACTGGAAAGAAACCATTTGAAATTGAAATGGTTTGGAAACAACATTTGGAATTGGGTAAACAATTTAAGCTAGGAACACTGGTCACATTAGTAAATAATTATATTTATAACACTAGAAAATAACAAATCATCTTTTGAATATTGGATAGGATAGCTTAACTCTATTTACATGGTTTACTTTCCTACCTAAGTTTTTCAAATTTTAGACCATGATGAAGTTCGCAAAGATTATAATTCTATCGGCACTCTTTTATTAAAATAAAAAAAGGATATCTTTCTGCCCCCAACTTATATGGTGACATTATAAAAGCACATTGATAAAGCGCACGCATTTACATATTTTGAATTTTATGGACACTCCAATCTTAAATCCAACCGATAACCAACCTTACGTCTTCAAACTTGAAAATGCACCGTTGCATAATACTGGCATAAAACAACGTTACTATCCGCGCGAACCTCATCCGTCCGAAAAAAAAGTTGACAACGTAAAAATGGCGCGAAATTGGGCTCTAAAGTTTGACAGCGAAGGGTTGAGGTTATGTTTTTGGCGGCAACTCTTCGAGGCGTATTTAAAATTCAAAGAAACAATATCGGGTGTGCATATTCTATCCTATCCGCAGACGTCAGGATACTTTACGAGCGCGCTGGGAAATACGACAGTTTCTCGTTTTTGAAAACGGGCGGAACAAAAAGTTGGCGTTGAGAATTTATTATACTGGTGCGGACGCCATTTTTTTAATCACGCGTGAGTGTTGCCAGCGCAACTAGCAGGTAATTTATTGTGATTATGTTGAACAGCTTTATTTTCTAGTTTTGTGTCATTTTAAAAATTTAAGGCGTTATCTTTGTTGTGTCCTAAAAATTTATGTGTTATGATGATGAAATACCTAATTGTATATTTTTTTTGTATAAAAATTTAATTACAATTATCAGTTTTTGCAGTGATTTGGTAAAACACAAAATACGTGTTTTCAAGCCCCTTCGACATGTTTTCCTTACACTTGTCAAATTGGAATTCACACTAAAAGTGCACCTTATTAAAACGATACAACCTGAACCGCCAAATGTTTGAAGTATCAGACAAAAGACCCCCAAATATTTGGGGTATCGGACAAAAAATACCCCAGAAGAAGCCTCGAGGGCGCTGTAACAAACTGAATCTGACCCCTTTGTCCGCATGTTTTACATCAAAATTAGGGATGCAACAGAGGAACCCGTATGAAACTATCGGATAATATCCGAAATGGATCCCTTTTTGGAAGGCAAAAAAAATGTTTTAAAGTGTGATTGTCCTTATTACCTGTTGCATGGTTAAATCAATCAAAAGAGAATATAAAGCATTTTTTTTAGAACAAATTACGATAAAGTTGATGGAATCAGGCGTTACTTTGCGGAAATCCATGACTAAAGCTGAAAAAGTAATTATTTTGAAATTTAGTTTATTACTAAACGACGCCAGGGCAGGAAACCAAATACATCCAATTGTAACCACTTCATTAAACTAGAGCTAGAAGTCGCAGGACTTACAACACAACTCACAACGTGATACAGAATATGCACCTGGAAACAGAACACTGACACCAAAAAAACACTCGACGCGTTTCGCCATTACACGTGGCATCCTCAGGAGATTTTGTCGCTTCGACAGACTATGAGCGACTTCAGTCGCTTAGTTCAAGTGATTACAGTTGCGTTGGCGTCGTTTAGTGGAAGTTTAAAGCAAAACAATTTTCTTTTTCAGTTTTTAAAATGTCTCATTCAAAACATTTTTTTTCATTCAGGCTACGCAATATGCTCAAAAATAAAAAAAATACCCGTATCCGACGTTCAAGTCGCGTACATCGAATTCCCATTCAATAAGTGCTAAGGGCTGTGTCAAGAGTTGTCCAAGCTATGTTTACACGCAAATAAATCTGTTTATTGAATAAGTCTTCGGAACAACGATGGGGTTGCTCCTATTGGGAACTTGGAAACCCCTTCAAGATGTTATTTGCCATTGAATTGAGGGCTGTCAAGAAGTTATTACAGATTTGGGATACTTGACTTTTTGTTGTTCATTTCAAGTGGTATTTTTACGAATTTGTGAATGTTTTTTTAACATAAAAGTATAACATCATTCATTCTTCTGATTATACCTACAGGATGTCATTTTATAAGCTGCAATATATTCCTATATTAGATATTATATAAGATAGGTATGAGTATATTATATGTTTATGCAATGGATAGCATCAATTAGCCCCAAAATAGTAATGTATGTAAATTCATTTCATTTATTTCTTTCCACAAACCAAAATATATAGTATTTTTACAATACTCATTAACCAGAATACAATGGCAAACTAATTAAATTATAAATAAACAATAGAAGCTGATTCATTGTACAATATAATGGCTGTGGATCGCTGGTGCCCGTGGTAGGTAAGAAACCTGTGTTACGGGTCACCAGGCCCCCATCCCTAGTGAGAACCGGATTGGCTTCTACGAATATTTAAGACAAACATCAAGATTTAAATAAAGGAAAATGGTTTAGGTAAGTATAGAGTAAACACGCTTGTATGTGTACGTGTGTGTATGTGTGTGTGTGTGTGTATGTGTGTGTGTGTGTATGTGTGTGTGTGTGTGTGTGTACAAAATAAAGTTTATGCCTAAGTCAACACTTGAAGAAGTTGTTCAGTATCTTCATATGATCTACCAAGCAACCAGTTCAGCAGAGTGTATTTGAAGTTGTACCGATTAAGATAATATAAAGATATAATTTTGTGGATTTTTTTATATAAGAACGGCCCGAGAAAGAGAAAAAATCTGTGACTAAACCAGGTTCTAACTTGAACAGCGTTTATAACTGGATTACGACGGTTTAATTGCCTATCGAAAAGTGTTAAAGAGTGTTGTTTAAGGGCAGTCGCTAAAATGAAAAGTTGTCTGACTGTAGGCACTTGGCAGTACTCGTAAAGTTTGTCAGTTGGGTATAGACGAGGTTTGAAACAACAGATCTTAAGAACAGCTCGCTGTGCGCGTTCTATTTGAATGAAGTGGCCTTTGGCTGCTCCACCCCAGGTCGTGATACAATAACTCAGAATAGATTGGCACAGCGCTCCATATACCATTTTCATTACTTCTGCATCAGCCGATTGTCGAAGCAATTTAAATATATATATTAACCTCCGAACCCGGTTTGAGAGTTGATTAATATATGGTTTGAAATTGAGGTTAGAATCAATAGTGACACCCAGATACACTACAGAAGCCTCAGCATCAATATGCCTCTGAGAAGAAGAGGAAGTAATGTCAACGGGAGAAGCGTCAGTTACTATCCTTAGTGTCCGCAAAAAAGTATTTGATGATGAATCTCGAATCGAGAAATTAACGAGTTTGGTTTTCAAAAGATTAAGTGTAAGTAAGTTACTTGAAAGCCAAGTTCTAACAGCGTCAAAACCTTCCTGTGCGCACCGATAAGTATCAATCCAAGTATTCGACGAGAACACAAGAGCCGTGTCGTCAGCATACGAGAAAATGGCACCGTTATTCAGACTAAGGTTGCAGAGGTCGTTAAAATGTAAAATGTTATGTAGTTTTTAATATTGTAATATTTTGGGGTCCAACCGATGGAGTCTGTAATAAGAAGCTTTCGAGTACGATACTGTGGTACCTTCCATGTTATTAAAAAAGCCGATTGATAATAAGCAATAATTAAATTATTAATCTATTACCGGCTCTATCAACGGCTTGTATTATTTGTCCAATTCTTGTTTTTATTTATTTATTAACTTTATTTGTAACACTTAGTATTATTACAAACTAACTAACTAACAAACCCTCGTAACTTACTTGTACTAAGTAAGTTAGTTAAATGTTTTGTAACGGTTATTAACATGATAATAAAGGGAAAAAAACTGCTATTGAATATCATTGTTAAATGACTGCTAACACTTTCCAAGACACTTTGTCAGTCACCACAACAGAAGTATTATTCTTAACCTGCTAAAAGTAGCCAAATGTCAGGCAAAGTGTTAATCAGCTACTTTTAGACTCCCTTAAAAAACAATAGTAATTAAAAAACTATAATAATCCAACCCTTTAAATAAAAATCAACACACTCCCGCTTCTTACAATAATCACTGAACGCATTCATCGTTCAACACTTCTGAAATTGAATGCGAGCATAGACTAAACTGAAACCCTATTCTGTGACGCCTCATTTGTATTTTCAACTTCTTCCATCTTGCTCACTCGCAAAGAGCCGTAAGGACGACTACATTCGAAACGATAAGTAATAACAATTAAGTTGTAAAGCTGAAAAAAATGATTATTTTGCTTTAAATTTCCACTAAACAGCGCCAGCGCAGGAAGCAAAATACATCCAACTTTAAACACCTGTAAAGATAGAACTGGAAGTCGCAGGACTTACAATACCTACTAACAGCCAGAGGATGCAATGTGTAGTAGCGAAACGCGTCGAGTGTTTTATTGGTGTCAGTGTTGTGATTCCAGGTGCATCTTCTGTTTCACTTGGTAAGTTGTAGGTATTGTAAGTCCTGCGACTTCCAGTTCTATCTTGTCAGGTTATTACAGTTGGATGTATTTTGGTTCCTGCGCTGGCGCCGTTTAGTGGAAATTTAAAGCAAAATAATCCTCTTTTTCAGCTTTAGTCATGGATTTCCGCAAAGTTACGCTTGATTCCATCAACTATAAAGTTGTAAAGGTCGCGGGAAGCCACTGGATGCACGAAGCTCAGGAACAATCACGGTGGAGATTCTTGGGGAAGCCTAGACTCAGCAGTGGGCGTCGAACGGCTGATATGATGATATTTTCAGCATTATTGTGTACCGACAGTTAAAGGTACCTTAGAGAGCCAGTACCTCAGTGGTTGAGGATTCAGGTAGTAGTGCGCTGACACCTTCAGCCTTATAAACACTTAACATCAGATGAGATCAGGGCGAAGGGCTGTATGACGCTGGCTGAATAGTTGGCCCAAGTAGGAACGCTTTTGGCCTTCAAAAAAAAAATACGCCAATCAACGTAGAAACCAGCGCTTTTTCTTATAAGTTTTCTAATTTGGCAAATAGGTAAGTTATTCGTCTAACTTTTCGGTCGGGGTGTCGATCAGAGGTCAAATAAATAAGAACTAAATTTTGCAGTAAAAAAAATGGTTGCCTGTAAAGTCGGTTTTACGGGCGAAGATTTTACGTGACACCGATCATGTTTGAGTGGGAGAGAGACGCGAGACATTCGCCGGTCCGGTGGGCTTCCCTCTCGTTCGGTGACTCATCGTAACAGACGTGAGCGGGCGTTACACTTTTTCATGAGTGACTCCGAGCCACAACCTAATTTAAGACGTTGTCACGTCAAAAAGCCTTCTAATGAGCCAGGAAAACAGCTAGTGAGATTCAACGGCTGGACGGGTTTTAACCAGCCATAGCTAAGAACCACCGGGCTTAAATTATCTTGCGAATAAAAAACCCGGCCCATCTTTTCTTTGAAATCAGTCCATCCGTTCGGGAGCTACGAATCCAAACTAAAAGATTCAAACGAAACGAAAAGGCAGGTCGGTAGGTTCAGTCGCTCGTAGTCTGTCGAAGCGAAAACATCTCCTGAGGATGCCACGTGTAGTGGCGAAATGCGTCCAGTGTTTGTTGGTATCCGTGTTGTAATTCCAGGTGCATCTTCTGTGTCATATTGTGAGTTGAAGATTACAATATCTTGCGTCCTGCGACTTCCAGTTCTAGCTTTTTCAGGTGATCACAGTTGGATGTATTTTGGTTCCTGCGCTGGCGTCGCTTAGTGGAAATTTAAAGCAAAATAATCCTCTTTTTCAGCTTGATTCAAACGAACACACACAAACAGATGTAGGGGTCAAACTTCACCTCTTTTTTTCGTCGGTGGTTAAAAAGATACCGGATTACAGAGTAGAGACTCGGAGTCGTACACTCGCGCCCATAGACAGCGCGAACGTCTATTGTCCATAGCTACGAGTGAGGAGGGATCTCTTAATGATTGCTGTTCCATACAAAACTTCGCGAGTAAGTGGTTGAATGACAAATTAAAAAGTGGAAATAGTCGAGCGTTTCGTGTTTTTTGATATATCAGCCGTGGTGTCGTTACCTCACGGCTTTGTTAGGCGATTTATCATGAAAGATATGCCTACCTACATTTTCCACCACTCGTTTTTCGGTGCAGCATATAATGGACTGAAAGCAAATGTCAAATTAATATTCAGGAAATGTCTTATACAATTCGACAAGCTCTTGCTAACTGACTACGCTAACATAAATGACTGTTTTATTTGGGAAGTATTTTTTGCGTTTACAACGCTATTTTTAATTTCGAAAAGACATAACACATAAAAAAATTCTTTTCGGCTCCGGTCATCGGGGAGGAATCGAACCCCCAACCTTTGGAAGTCCGGTCCAATGCTCTGACCACTGAGCTACCGAGAACCTAAATCGTTGAATTTCGTTGAAATAAATGTCTGTATTCAGTGGGGTGAGCACGAACATTATCGTAACGTTTTCGTGTGTGGTCCAAACCTCAGAAACTGTCAGTTTCCCCATACACATTAATAAGTTAACGATAGGTAAACTAACGATACGTTACTATAGTTGTTCGTGCTCACCTCACAGATAATTTTGTTCAGGCCATTTTTATACCACCCTGAAATCAATATCATAATTAGATATCATTAAGCCAGTGGTTCTAGCTTCTAGTCGTGCTCGCTCCACCGTTGTCTGGGACTCTGCCTAACCGGCACTAGTCCTGGCTGTGCTTAGAGACAATTTATTAAAACTGGCTATGAATAAAATGCTCTACACAACGAAATATTATCTTTATTCAATTGAATTTTCAATAACACTGCAAGCGATGAAAGGCGTTGCAACAAAACCTAGATAGCGAGTTACATCAGTCCGACCTTATTAGAAAAACTTTATCGGGACCAGACCTTTGTACCAACATACCGACCATCTCTAATCGACTTTATCACTTTTATTACCCAGTCTATAAGGGTTCAAATTCTGGTATGTTTGTGCATCTGTAAGTTTGTCGGTTTGTAGTTAATATTGACTCGTCAACAGTGGATTTTGTTGGGAACTTTTCTCATTTCGAACCCAGTCGGACCGAAAGGACTATAGGAACTTGAGTGGTCGCCCATTAATTCATGGCTCGTGTTAGATGGGTGTTGCGTTTAGTATGGAGCCAATATTTGTAATAATTGGCTATTCATGGTAAGTTTTTTTATTAGATTGATTGAGCATCAAAGAAAAAGCTATGCCTGGATTACTTGTCAATCAGGCTCAATTCGCAATAGAATTTTCAAGGGGAGAGTAAACAGGGTTATAAGACAGACATTGTACTGGTCTGGGTGTTATATGTATTTATTTAAGTTTATTTGTAATACCACTGTTGATTCTGATATCTGTAACACAAGAGCTTAAGCTACTTACCACGGAGTCAGATGTGTGTGATGTTGTTATATATTAATTACATTAAACCACCGCCATATCTCGAAACTACAACGTTGCTAAATGATTATATGAGTGAAAGAGAGGCATTAGTGCATCAGTTTTTCCAAGCATTTTGCGTGGCGATGGCGCACGGGGTGTCTGAGTAAGAAGACTTTAAATAAGGTCAGACTCAAAACTAAGCACGTTTCGCAAATTTTATCGATTTTTTTGCTATTTTCCTTAAAATACTATTGTATTTTTCCAGTAAGTAAGAGCACCATTATTCGTGTCTCTACGTTTATCTAAATTGCACAGATCAGGGGAAAGTATTAGAAAAGACTAAGACTTAATGTTATAGCTTTATAAAAATGTTTTAGCATATATAGAAATAAATAAGGCTAATTTGAATGCAAACCAGTTTTTTTAAATTATAAACTTATCAATAAGATACACTTGATACTGTTTTTTATTATATTGGAAAGTACTTGATAATTATTAAGGTGGTTCAATGTGGAACATGCACTCGTTCAATCTGTACGCCCTGAAGTAATCATTGAACCAAATCTATTTTTTTTTAATCTTTTATTGTACTGAAACGAAAGTAAATAAAGGAAATAGATGCTTAAAGAATTGTAGCCAAATAAATTCTCTATCTACAGAGAAAAAATGAAAAGCATTCAATAAAAAACAAGCACACTGTAAGCCTCTGAAATTTACCTAGTTCAATGTGGGACAATGTGCTTGTAACATGTAATTAGAGATTACAGCCTTTCTTACCAAATAAAGTAAATTCGTTCAAAAAAATAATTATAGAACATTTTTCTCCATTACTTTCTAAGTAGCAAATGAAACACAAGAGTACGATAGAGAAGCATCAATTTCATCGAACGCTCCTCTACTTTGTACACATCGACACAGTATCCCCAGGGAATGCAGGATGCAGTATGAATAGTTCATTTGTCTACATGGCCACATCACTCCCGCTTACCGCAACAAACAGCGGATGTTGGTAGATTTTTATTCATTTAGACCGGACAAGGCACAGTACACTGGGGATAACTGTTTTTGCAGTTGCTATTGTAGTGAAAAACACCGATTCACGTGGAACTCATTCTTAGTAAGTACCAAATCAGGTAGGTACCTTAACTTACGTGAGACTTACCTAATGCTTTATCATATGTCATGGGTGTTTAATCTTATATATAAAAATCAATTGCTGTTCGTTAGTCTCGCTAAAACTCGAGAACGGCTGAACCGATTTCAATAGTTTTAGTCTCGAAATATTCGTTGAAGTCCAGGGAAGGTTTAAAAGATCAGAAAATTAAATTAGCAAAGGGCAGGACAACGTTTGCCAGGTCCGCTAGTATATATATAAAAATGAATTGCTGTTCGTTAGTCTCGCTAAAACTCGACAACGGCTGAACCGATTTCAATAATTTTGGTCTTGAGATATTCGTGGAAGTCCAGGGAAGGTTTAAAAAAAAGCAACGGGCAGACAACGTCTGTCGGATCCGCTAGTCATAAATAAAGTAACATAATAAATTTGCTGATTGATCTTAACCTATTGTAAAACAGCTGTAAAGATGTTTCTTTCGGATGTTGCAGCTATCTTACCACAACATTGATGAATCATGGCCGGCTGCATCCTAAAGAGCGCTTAAAGAAATTCGGACTGATGAGTAAGTGTCACGGTAGCTCAATCGCCCGGCTTGCGAGAGGTGCGGGTTAGAATCCCGCCTCTGACAGTCTATTTTTCTTTAAGTGTATTTTTTAATTTCACATTTAGTTAAAAAAAATTACAATCTTTTACATGCTGATATATATATATATATATATATATATATATTGGAAACCTCCTGGAGGACAATAGCTACCACAGATCAGAGATAATAAGCTAGTTAGCGAACGCTATTTTTGCCGATCGACTATACCATGTAATTTTGTCTAGGTTATCACGAATATCGTTTTAATTGGACGAACTAGTAAGTATACTAAGTAATACTGCGACGTTCCTCGACCATATTCAGCTAGTATCAACCAAAATGGCGTAACAATGGCCACATTAGCACAAACAATCACAAGACAAAGACGAGATCCATCGGCTGCGATTAGGTATGATTATCCGCACGTTTAGTTTGATTAATTAAAACAACAATAGTCGAACTACCAACGGCTTTGGCTAAGCTAACCCGGGTAGGTAGACCTTTGTGCTAAGATCACGGGAACAATGATGTGTAGGGAGACCAGTTATACTGGACTAATATGGGCATAAGAATGAAAGTTTACAAGTTCTTGTAAACATTTAAACTCAGTTGTACGTACGGTAGTATATTAAAATAGGTACCTACTCAAATTCCTAAGCAAGTTTCTGAGTTTCACGTTTACCGTGGTTTGTCATCTTTAACTAAGCAATTAACAATCAATAAAACAGAAACAAGTGGATCAAGAGGTTTTAATTATAACAAGTGCCTTCAAGGGAAATTTAGTGTTAGTCACGTTAACCTTCATCTTGCGTGACTATGTGTCCATGCTGATGCTTCAAAAGTTGACAAAATATATTATTTTGCTTTAAATTTTCACTAAACGACGCCAGCGCAGAAACCCAAATACATCCACCTGTAACCACTTGAAAAAACTAGAGCTGGAAGTCGCACGACTTACAATACAACTCACAATGTGACACAGAACTTCGACAGGATTTCCCCAAAGTATCGCCTGATTCCATCAAAAATATATTATTTAGTTCTGATCATGACTTAAAACAAATTTAAATTCACATAAACTACACATATATTCAAAACTTTTTATGTACTCAAAAAGTGCTGCATAAAGCTCGTAATTTGTGAGTAGTTTATGTAAAAAAATACAACAAGATAAACTTAAATTTAAATTCAGTTAACCAGATCCTAGGTATTTCAAACGCCTGGTACCCCCATCGGTAAGGCATTATTACATCTTATTGTTGTGGCGTGATGCCCCCTGACCGACTGTAGCCCATATATTCATCCCATTATGCGATCTTGAATAACGCCCGGTGGTGTTATGTGATGTGACACACGGATGGATTGAACGGCGAGCCGAGCGTCGAGCAAATACTAGAGGAGATTGGCGAAACATGTTGTCCTACTCCATGAAAGAAAAATTCAGTGCGTTCTTACAGCAGTGTTCGAATAAATGCAAATAATGAACGTCAGAGACCAGTGCGATTAAACACTGCTAGCAGTTATTCCACTCACTCGCACTTATCTTCTGCATTTACTACCGTAAAATTTTAATAATTGTATTCTTTGCTGCTGTTGTTGTCGACTGCCTGGTTAGTCTAGTATTCAATTTCCTCGCACACAACCAAGAGTTCGAATCCCGGGTCGAGTAAAATTGTTTCAGAGATTATCTTCATGGACTATTTAGTATTTTTTTAAAGTATGAGGTAATTGTCGAACATGAAATAATAGATACAATACTTTAAACGCAGAAAAAATATTTTAACCACATAAATCGTTCCCCAGATTTGCCCTAACATCCTACCTACCAACCTACTAAACAAAACTAAATTAGATTAGGGACTAATTTTTCAATAGTCAGTTAGATAGCTATCGGTCTGCTTAATATAAGCCGACCGAATTTAAGATGACATTCGGCTTGATCTTCTGCATAATGAAGTTTGACATTTCAAATCGGCCATCTTCGGACTGATAGCTATCTGTCTATTCAACAACCAGCTCTAAGTAAGAAGTCCTATCACATACTGGCTTGATATCAATCTCTTATTTACCAGTTCAGTCACCAACTGTCTTATCACCTGTAATTTGAAAAAATGTTAGCCAGACTCTGCACCCGTATTCCCAAGTTCAATTCGACAATTAAGATTCCTCGGCTCATTGTAATTACACCTATGCGGGTTTCTTAATGAAGTTTAAAGGGAATTAATTATTTTAGGACGCATAAATTTAATCTAGGCCGGCCTTTACTTATGACGGAGCCTTAAGTTGATTATGGTTATCTATGGCTTGCGATCTTGGACAATAGGTGTGTTGGGGGTGAGGGAAGCATGTGTTTGGGAATCTTAAGATGTATGGCCTACTTGTGAAGAAATAAATGACTTTCAAATAATTTTGGTTTGAGGTGGCATTTAATTTTCATTGCTCGATCACAACTATGAAAATCTTAGGCCCAGAGCATACATGCAGCGTAGGTACTGTCGCCATGACTCGTGTCACTGACAGCGATTGAGTCGCGGTGGTTGGTTGATTGCTGGTTCACGTTTGACTAGCGGGCGCGGTCTAAAGTGAACAAGCGAGGAGAGTATGCCAGTCTATGGGAATTTTTAGAGAACTTTCGTGTACGGTTAAAAAACTGATTTAAAAGCTGATACTTTAGTTCACATTGGGTACTAAATAAATAAAACCATTTTTTTTAAAGAACTATGGAACCTTTTATCATAAGGGATATTTAAAGTGTATATCAAATAACTTATTGCCTATCAATTCACGTTTAACTATTCAATTTTTTACATCTAATAAATTATTGTACCTACTGCAAATAAAGTAACTGTTTATCAAAACCAGAAATATAAATAATTTGAAAAACTCCCTTAAATATATTTTTCTCAAATGCTGATTAGCAAAAATATTTATTATACACCAAAAATACTGATTGTAAATCAAATTTTACCAGCCGTACATACCGAATACCTAATATGGTAACAAAACAACTATTTTTGCAACATATTTTTATGTTCTATATCAAAACCAGCTCAACCTCAAATCTTAAAATTTCGGAGATTTCATTCTGTAAATTATCAAATATCTGTATCTAAATAATGCTTTTTGTTAGAGCATTATTTCCTAAAATTGATCTACTTTTACTCTGATGTACGAGAGCGGTTCTAAAGTTCCGTTTCAAATGTAGAAAGGTCCATTTATTTCACAAGTTGGTTATGATTTCACTTAGCCTGATTAGTGATTAGACTAATACTGTAAAAATTTCAGCCACATCCGTCATACGGTTATGACGATTGCTGAAACCAAGACATGTTTAGTTAGAAGGCTTAGCGAGAAAACACGAGTTTCAAGCTGTGATTTAACACTGTGTGTGAATGGAAAGAAATAAATGCGAAATAGTTCAAAGCTGGGTTGGAATTAAGTACATGGCATATGTTATATCTGCTGTTGCGACTAAGCTTATGCATAAATATTTACATTAATTTAAATATTTCCTTACTCCTTACACCCGCTAAAGATGAACAATTCTCTGGACATGGGTAGAAGGCACTCATATGGGGAAATAATAAGAAAATGTCATAGTAAATTTTAAAACATTTAAAGTATATAAAATAGTAAAAACTACAGAAAGTAGTTGAAAGTACAGACATACTCAAAAAAAATCGTGTTTTTAACAAGACTAACTGTAAATTATGTACAATCAGTATTTTTGATTGATAATAGGGTTTCTTCAATGTAAAATCATCAAATTTTATATGATTTAATGTTTGTTGTGAACTATTTATTATTTGATATCCATTCAAAAAATAAAAATATTTTCATAAATAGAGTTGCGTCAGTTACTTAAATTGTTGCCGAGATAAAATAAGTTTGAGTTGTCAATTTTGATGTTCAATCAGTTTTTTTTTTATTGGAAAAGAGTTTTTAAATGTAAAAGTCGCCATTTTTCCGGTCATTTAAATACCACCTATTTCATAACTTATTAAGGTAAAAGCGCTAGTTACCATACATACGCTCGACAAATCTTCTACATCATCGCAAAGAAAAAATCGATCCCCCAAAGCGTGTTAACGAAAAACAAGCCAATCCGTAAACAACATACCAATCCAACTACCATGTACTCATTCAACGCCAGCGCCAATCCGGCCCGCTTTAAACAAACAAGAATTAAATTATACAACGGGGATACACGTACGAAAATCTCGGAAAGCGTAATTTATCGCTGCCTATACACTCGTTTATTTATAAGAAAACAGTGTGCTCAGGGAGATGAAATTACGTGATACAATTCCGAATCAAAGTGAAATATTCCCGCGGCTCCGCGGGACGGAACAATACGTTCTTACTGCAGCCGGGATTAAAAATTGCTGAGGATGTGTGTGGGATTTGATCGATTGTAAGTGTGTGGATTAAAAATGTAGAGCATGATGTGTTATTTATTTGGAATAGGTTTGCTCTTGACCCAAGACTAAGCCTAACGAGGCAGAGACTGAGTCAACGATGGAGCGAGCTCACCTAGAAGATGCATGTTCACTCTAGCTTTGAAGATTTCTAGGTTGTTATTGCAGGGAAACACCGACGCAGGTAGTGAGTTCCACTCTTTTGCAGTGCGCATCAGAAATGTAGATGAGAAGCGCTTGGTTCGTATCAGTTGAACGTCGATGCAGGTTGCTTATGTATTTTTAAATTCTAGAACCTGCCTTATAAAATATCTGCCGTATTGATAATTTAGCAGGCTAGAACCAAACAAAATAATATGACGATCTCCGTGGTGTAGCGTCGTGAGTACCGGTTTCAAGGTGCCGCCATCTATGAGGTCCCCGGTTCGATCCCCGGACGGTGACAATGTTGGAAACCAATTTTCAACATTGTCACGGTTTTATTTATATATTTATTTAAAAAAACTTCTGCACAAACTTGTGTACAATGACGGACTAATGCCGGAGGCATTCTCTACCAGTCAACCACAGGTCCAAGCAGAGAACATACACGGTTCTATGTGTTTGTGGTACCTACCGGTCTTCGTTATTCTTGATTCTCATTACACAAGTGCTTAAGCTACTTACCTCGGGATCAGAGGAATATATCTTAGTTATGTGATGTCGTTCCCATTTATTTATTTATCCGAGTTCTAATCACTTTAAATTTGACATAAAATTTCTTAATGTAATTTGACATTAGGCTAGCGACAATCTTAAATACATACATCCAACATATCCGTAACTATGGTCAAGAAGTTGACTATTAACCAAGAGGTTGCGGGTTCGATCCCCGCACTCTACAAAACATTTGTGTGCATGAACATTGTTTTTACTGGTCTGGGTGTTCTATGTTTATATTTAAGTTTATTTGTAATACCACTGTTGATTCTGATACCTATTGTTACGCCGGTGGGCTAGTGCTAAAACTTTGATCGTGTTTTTCCGTGCCTTGGAGGCGTTTTCAGCAGGCTGAAATACCATTTCAGGCCGTTTCAGAGAGTGCTCTAACACATACTAGTTTATCGAAATTTCACCCAAGTTGCCGTTGTTTTCAGGCGCCTGAAACATGTTTTCAGTCCGTTTCAGGCCACCCTCTATCAGATGACGCCATAACCTGAAAACCCGTTTTCAGGCGTTTTCAGGACCCCTTATGGGCCTTTGAAGCCCACTTCAGTATATGACGTAATTTTCAGTAAGAGTGAAAGAGATAGCACGATTAGAGAGAGGCAGCTATACTAAGAACATTCCAGAAAGGTGTGACAGAGACAGCACAAGACAAGGATAGCACTATGATGCCGAACATTCGAGAAAGGTCTAGGCTAGGCAAGACGGCATTTGGAAGGATCCCGAACAGTCTCGTACTGGGTAGTAGGTACCTACCGAATATTCGGGAGTCCTTGACGGCCGGTATATGTATAAGGAGCCCGGGAATGCGACCGAGTTGGAGTTTAATTTGGGAAAGCGACGAGTAAACATCGAAGCGAAAACTGCGACAAGAAGATTTTGGAGTGCGATATAAGTTTTTGTGTACTAAGTGTTGTAACGTAAAGTGTGTACAATAAATCCTACTCTACTTCATCGGTTTAGAAGTGCATTTCAATCTAGATCCCACACCCCTAGAACGTAACACTATAACACAAGTGCTTAAGCTACTTACCACGGAGTCAGATCAATGTATGTGATGTTGTTCTATAATTAAAAAAAACACAAGAGACTAATCGTCACCAAAGTTTTTTGAGTGGTCACGACAAGCTAACAGTGAGATTGAAAATGTAACCGTTTTAAATACGCTTAAACTAATACCTAGGTGTGAAGCTGGTATTATCTTATGGTTCACCATTTCAAATGACTGATAAATTAATCAAAAAACAACTTTTCCTTCAAAATGTTCATTCACGTAGGCTTAAGTAGATCTCAGGAATTTCTAAACAAGAAAAACAAGTGACTTGAGGGTAAAATTACTTAGGTATGGTACTCGTAAGCAATCTCATATCAGTTTCACTTTAACACAGACCAAAATGTGTGCGATTAAATACACTATATGACTGCGGCGGTTCCGGGCAGTCGATAAAGCAGGCGTATCTGGATTTTGGAGCTAGTACTACCTAACACTTTCGACCTCATTTTCAAATCTAGCCAACGCGCTCGTTCGCACAGTCAAGCTTATAGAACTGTCCAGTAAAAAAAAAAGACAACAATCACACCAATTCTCTAGTCCCAAATTGAGCTACGAGGCTTGTGTTATGAGTACTAGACACATACTTAAATACTCGTTTTTTTGTAAATAAAATACATATTATACATAGAAAACACCCAGACCAGTACACACACATGTTCATGCACACTTATGCTTGTACTATGCGGGGATCGAACTCGCGACCCTTGGATTAGAAGTCCGACCTGTGGACCACTGCACCAAGCAGTCGTCAAGTAGTCTGTCAAAAAAACAATGTGCAAGGAAAATAGCTGGTGAGCTTTAACGGCTGGACGGATATTGATCAGCTATAGCTAAAAACCACCGCGATTAAACTAGCTTTCGAATAAAAGAAACCGCTCTGAATTCGGTCCGTCCCTTCAGGGGCTACGATGCCACAGACACAAACACATATACGCGCACAAACAGACATAGGTACATATAAAACCCCTTTTTTCGTCGGGGTTATAGTTCCTGGCAACTTGCGAATCTGACATTTTGCGATTAAATCTGCTGATTTGACAATACGCGTATCTGGCATTATGCGTATCTGACATAGGGCGTATATACCAAGAAATTGTCTTAATTGATGAAACCAGCTAGCTCTGTACAGGCTTTTAAAAATCAAAAATATTAAACGGGAGCTTCTATCGAATTAATCTGACCCATATTATGAGAGTTAAAGGTTACGATTTAAAAAAAAAGATGTGGAATTGGAAGAATATCTTCACTTCGATAATTTCATGACCTCAGCACTAACATAAGGTGTTAGGAATACCAATTTAAATTGTCACCTAGAATTATTTTCATTTTTTTCTTTCAGAATTTTTTTTTAGTCTTTTCGAATATAAAAATAGCATTGTGAACGCAAAAAAAAAACACTTAATAAATGTGTAATACCTACTTTAGGGACGATTAATAGACATAGCGGACAAACTCATAACACTCCTCTTTTCGTTGGTGGCTAAAAAGTGACAGGGACAGCTATATTCGGAACTACGAACAACGGCTTTGAGAGTAGGTGCCCGGAGCCTGAGTTGTGAGCTCGTAAACTCGAGCTCGTGTGCTCCAGCCGCTTGTTTACTGGTTCTTCGGGACACGTTTTTGGTGAACTTTTGATACGCTAAGAACAATATTTGTGGAGCGGAGTACCTACCTAGTTTATCTTTTACGGTGATTTAGGAAGTGATTTTTTTTAATTCCGGTTAATAGATAGAGAACACTTTCGTGCACACCGCAAAAAAATAATACATAATCAATATACAAAGGAATATTCACAATTTAGGCGGTCTTATCGCCAAGAGCGATCTCTTCCAGACAACCTTTGGGTTAAGGATATTGTTATTCACAGGAAGGGGGAATCCGTAATCGGTTTTAATTCTAGTACACCATTAATCAGCTGAGCATAGTAACGCCTTGTAAATAGCGCTAACGATCAGGGACTTTCACTTAATAAATAAATAAATATTTCACAACAATCACACCAATTCTCTAGTCCCAAAATAAGCTACGTGTCTTGTGTAATGCTTCGATGCTTACTATCTATATGTAATTTTTATCTACTTTCTTCGAATTGCAGCACTGCCATTGTGCGGTAAGCGACATCGCAACAGGGCTACAATTATGGTCATATTCTATTCTCATCAACTTATATACGTCCCACTGCTGGGCACAGGTCTCACCTCAACTATGAGGAGGTCTGAGTCATACTACACCACGCGGGCTCAGTGCGGATTGGTGGAGGGGTGTTTGTAAGGTAAGGGACCATCCTTACTGTCAGATGTTATTAAGCCGCCCGAAGGCCACTGACTAAGCTTAACGACTAATATCTATCGATACTAACCGAGGCCAACAACTTAACGTGCCTTCCGAAGCACGGAGATGTTTGTAAATTGACGTCACTTAAATGGATAGAATGGTCACCCATCCCAAACATGACCGCGCCATAGGTTGCTTAACTTTTGGTATCACTACCAAAGCGCTGCATCCACTGCGCCACAATCACCTATAGGTATAAAATGGAATACCCTAATCATACCCTATTAAATTGATTTTTTATCGTACGTGTAACTATGCAGCACAGCACGACGCAAGATAGAAACAATACGGTAGTTGACACCACCAATCGTTGACGTACTTTTTATCAACTGTCAAAACGCTTTTCTTAATAGAGTTTGTATGGGAATAACACACTTTGACGTCATCGCGTGCAATGCCGACTGAGTGACTAATTATCATTTGAATTCCAATTAAAAATCAAATAATACGAACTGCAGAAAAATATTAGTGTAAAGGCATCTGAAATTATGAATTATTTTAGAGAAAATCAGTTTTTGAATACTTCTTTCATAGTGGAAACAAGCCTATTGTAATCAATATGAAACAGTAATAGGGTAAATGACCCATTACTCTACATAATTTAATTTTTTTATTTAATTTGAGAACAGCTAACGAAGCATACGCTTCACATTCACTTATAACCATTTTATAAACTAGATTTTAATAGTGTTTCCTTAATTAAAGGCTGCCACGACATGCGTACTAATAAAAGTTTGACAAAAATAAACTTAATTTAGTAAAAAAATTGGGAAGATAAAAAGTACTTTAACAATAAAACAGCATTTTGAGTTCAAATTTGCTTTAAATACCGATGTACCAAAAAAACTTAATCAAAATATTTAATGTGTGAGCATGCAACGCAACAATAAAAAATGAAATTTCTGGTAAAAAAAATATAACTCAATCCGCGTTTCCATCAAACGGCGTGATCAATGTCAAAACAGCGCCGGCTGAATAAAATATAAGGCCGTGTACAGGCTACGGCTCGCGGATATAATGCTATTGATAAATTCGCCGGCGTCTCACATGATATTACGGCGGCGATACACCCCCAATCTTTTATTATGCCGGGCAGGTCGCGGCGTATGAATTGGCTAGGGTTCCCATGATGGCTGAAGGTTTTTTTGTTTAAAAAATAACTTTCTAGTTAAAAAAAATGAATGAGCCTGGTGACGGATTTGGACCAGGTATTGCTAAGAACAACTGTAATTAAATTATCTTTCGGATAAAAAAAATCGCTTTGAACTCGGTACATCCTTTCGGGAGCTATGATATGATGAGGACTATCTATGAGCCACAGTCAAACACAAACACATAAACAAAAAGGCATTGGGACTATTAAAAATAGAAGATTAAAAACGAGAGTTTCTATCGGATTAATCTGACCCATATTATGAAAGGTGGCAATTAGAAGATATCTTTACTTCAATATTTTTTTTCACAGGACTTTTATGACCTCAACATTAGGTATTAGGAATACCAAGTTAAGTTGTCACCAAGCAAATAAAAATTTCATTTAATACCTACTTTAGGGCCAATTAAAAGACGGATAGCGCTAACAGTACGATAAAATTCCAAGACGGCTGATTTGAAATGTCTAACTTGATTATGCAGAAGGTCAAACCGAATAACGTCTTAAATTCGGTCAGCATATACTGAATTTTCGATAAATATTTATCTGATTATTAAAAAATTTGGCCGTAACAAAATATCTTAGCTTAACGCTTTCACAGACATTATACCAGACACAATTGGTTTCTACAACGGCTTTGGACTGACTATCCCTCAAAGTGTAAAAAGTTTTTTTTTAACCTATCTATTAAATGTTAAACAATTCTATCAAGCATCGAAATTTCCATTGCCTTCTTTCTGCATGACCTTGAAGTTGACTGGCAGAAAATGCTTTTAGCATTAAGTCCACCCTTTGTAAATTTTTTGTGCAATAAAGTTTTAAATAAATAAATAAATTTCCCCGTTTCCACAGCCCTACCCCTAGATCCTTTAGGGACGCCACCGATGACTTGTCATTAATAACGACAGCGGAAATGTATCAAAAGGTGACGTGTGTCCCTCCGTCTGTCCCGGCCTTATTTATGATGCGACAAACAATATTTATTTTGTCCCATAGATACCTTACACCATTAGTGTTGGGTATTGTTTTTGTGAGTGCAGAATGAGATCGGTCTTTGTTATTTGTGAGTAGGGAGGTATCTACGGTTTGGTAATGAATAACTTTTTATAAGTTCATTGGCCTGGTTTCGACGCTGAACATATGTTGAAATAATTATGAAATATTTAAAGATATTATTAATGTAGGTTTCTATCTATGTAATAATTAGGAACATTTGAAGTCCACTTGAAGGGGCGATATATTTCGAACTGCATTGTCAATATTTGACAGTTGAAAAATATGCTTATTTTTTTAATATTCACAAGAACTCATGATGACTACTTTGAATACTTATGCAAATTTTAGACCGAGTTGAGACACCAAATTAAAAAAAAACAATCATTCAAAGTAAAGTAACTTCTAACTTTTTAACCCAGCCCAAATTCCCTAGCTGACGCGGAAAAATAATAGATAGCCGGTGAAACTATTGTAGCAGTAATTGGGGTTGCCATCTCGCGAGGATCCGCGTGACGGGTGACGTATCGCGATATTGTGTAAATTGCGAACGTGTTTGATACATGAGAACGGACGACGTTTGGTGCGCTCACCCTGCTGCTTATAAGAAATCTTTTTTTTGACGTGACAACGTCTTATAAATTGGTTTGCCGGGTGACACTTCAAGAAACTGCGTTACGCTGCTCCGCTCACGTTCCGCGCTCACAATGAGAGCGAGTGAGAGGCACGCGTCCCTTCGACTCGGGCATGGTTAGCCCGCCTAAGAGCGAGTGAGACAGACATAAAAAGTGAAAGGCACGCGTCCCTTCCACTCGAGCACAGTTAACCCGCCTAAGAGCGAGAGAGACAGAGCGAGAGGGAGAGAGTGAGAGAGATAGGCATATACACCGGTTCATGTTATACGAATGAATATTCACATTAAAATTATTTTACCACTCAAAGTCGTTGTCACGTAAAACTTTCGCCCGTATACCGACTTTACAGGCAACCAATTTTTTTTAAGTATTAGGTCCTTACATATGAAATTGGCGTTTTGTCGTACTGGCCACTTTGATCACAAATTTTTCCTATTTGGTTAGGAATTCGAAATTCAAATTTATACAGCTATTTCCACATGTAGTTGTGTTTCGTAAACCGTCATTCATTTGTTTTTTTACTTATCTTTTTTCTGTTTGCATCGCTCAATTTACAAAATGGAAAATTTGAAATATCGCGTTATTTACGAGTACGAGTTCCACCGTGGCACCAGTGCTGCAGAAACGGCTCGAAGGGTTAATGATGTGTATGGCGGTTGTGTCGCAAAAGAAAACACAGTGCGTTTTTGGTTCCAACGTTTTCGTTCTGGAAATTTCGACCTGCAAAACAAGCCCCGTGGACGGCCGGAGACCCAAGTTGATATTGAAGAATTGAAGGCTATTGTGGAAGCGGATCCATCGCAAACCACGTCCGAGTTAGCTGCAGGCTTTGGCGTTAGTGATAAAACTGTTTTAATCCACTTGAAGCAAATTGGGAAGATTAAAAAACTTGAAAGGTGGGTTCCTCACGAATTGAGTGAAGCAAACCGGCAAACGCGCGTCAACTGCTGCGTTACATTACTTGACCGGCACAATAACGAAGGGATTTTAAATCGAATCATTACCTGTGATGAAAAGTGGATTCTCTACGATAATCGGAAGCGCTCATCGCAATGGCTGGACCCTGGCAAGCCAGCCAAAGCCTGCTCCAAGCGAAAATTGACCAATAAAAAGTTACTTGTTAGCGTTTGGTGGACTAGCGCCGGTGTCGTTCATTACAGTTTTCTCAAATCTGGCCAGACGATTACGGCAGATATCTTTTGTCAGCAATTGCAAACCATGATGGAAAAGCTAGTTGCTAAACAACCAAGGTTGGTCAATCGCTCTACGCCACTGCTGCTTCACGACAACGCTAGACCACACACTGCACAACAGACGGCTAGCAAATTAGAAGAACTTCAATTGGAATCTCTAAGGCATCCACCGTACTCCCCGGACCTTGCTCCAACAGATTACCATTTTTTTCGAAATTTGGATAACTTCTTGCAAGGGAAATAGTTCAACTCAGATGGGGCAGTCCAAGTCGCCTTCAAAGATTTTATTGATTCCCGTTCGAATGGTTTTTCTAGTAAAGGGATCAATGAACTACCTATGAGATGGCAAAAGTGCATAGATTACAATGGCTCATACTTTGATTAAATAAATATGCTATATAAAAAAATTTCGACTTTTTGTTCCTCCCATACAAAACGCCAATTTCATAGGTAAGGACCTAATATAAAAACCTTAGCAGCTTGTGTAGGTAGTTTGTTACTGAAAGCTTTATGCAAGACTAAGTTATTATTTTATTTGTTAAGTATTTTTGTTGCAATCTCAACGCTGTTTTTTTTCCTTCCCGATGACCGGAGCCGAAAAGATTTTTTTAAGTGTTGTCTTTTCGAAACTAAGTTATTATTTATAATCTGATAAGAGAATCATTAAGTTTGAGAAATGCTTTAAACTAAAATAAAAAACTAAGATTATGTCTTGACGTATTATAGTAGGTAAGTAAGTCCTTAAAACTACTTAGAGCTTCGGGATTGTTAGCTGATTGCACATTTTTTTTGGGAAACATGCAATTTTAACAGTACATGACAAAATAGGTAATGAAAAAAACATAAACCAATTAAGTTATTATTTTGTCATTTAATACAATTGCTGCATCACTTCCTAAAATGCCTGAATGTGGATAATTGTTAGCCGTACAGCCCGTAAGTAACTCATACGTACCTAGTAGTTATTTGTAGATAAGCGAATATTGGAGAAAAAATGTAAGTAATAAAATTGAAGAAGTAAAAATTACAAGCAACCCAATATCCAGCTCCATACTTTCTTCGACCTCCCAACTACCTACACCAAGACAGTTCCCACGCCCTCGTAAAGACGTATGCCCGAATCCCACCCCTAAACAAAACCAATACCGCCGCCTATAAATCCAGGAGAACGTCCGAAACACTTCAAGTGTCTTAACCACACTGTACGTATATCCATATGTTAGCCAAGAAAGGGTTAAGCAAATGCTACCTGTGCCCCCCTCCCCCCCGTTCGGGCGGATTTACACCCCTCATTTGTTTGCGATGACCCCCGAGCGCTATCTTGTGAACGCTGGGTCTCGCTATCGTCTTGGTTTAGGCGGTGCTCACATCATTGTTTTGCGGAGATGCGATATGCTTAGGGAATTTATTTGATTATTTTTGCTATTATTTTTCTGTGATTTCGTCAATCTAAATGAGGCAGAAATTCAATTATGCTTCGGTGTTGTGTTGTGCTCTACCGCAGCGCCACGGCCTAAGATCATTTAAAAAAAATATGTACGTATGCTGTTATTGGTTACCTGTCTGAAAAAAGTCGTTGAAGGCCGAATAAAAGTATACGAGTATAGCTAGACATTGACAGTAATACGCTACTTAAGCTACTATCGGATCAGTAGGTACCTATTTAGCAGTAAGTAACGTTAATTTAATTCCTTAGGCTCTTTTAATGATGTTGTCCAAGATACTGTCAAGAAGAAAGTAATATTGCATAAGGCCTTCTGAAAAGATATGAAGAAGACAGTCTAAGTAAGTTTTTATTCACTTTAGAGTCGACGAAAATAACAACAAACTCCGTCCCCCTTAGAGCAATGTAACCGCATCTTAAAACTGACGCGTTAACGTACAAGTATCGCATGGCCGTTTTAATATTAAGCCCGTTCGCGATATTTACGCGAGGTATTATCGCCCGGCCCATTACTGGCGCACTTACCCTAACGGTTTTAACAAAGATTGGAAGCTTTCTTAGGCGAAGTAATGCGATGAAACTCTTAAGTTTCGCACAGTTGTTTTTTAATATTATGAACTAAGTTATTTATTGACCTACCTACCTACTAAGTCGACACAAAGGTACCTTCTAATAAGTAGATATGGTCGCGGTCTGAAAGTGTTTACCTGTTTTTGAGTAAGATTCAATATCAAACTTCTATCACTAAACTCCAAAATGTTGTAACAAGTTGTACTTGTGTTACCTTCAAATTTTATGTTATCTCAAGATGGTAACCACTTTCCGTACAATTTTTGTTTACTGAGTTAATGATGAGTTCACTCACCTTGCAAGACTTTTAAAAATTGTCTTAGACGGTAGAATTTTTTTACTGCAATACTATTCCAATATGTACCTACTTAATAGAATATCACAGTCCTTTCATTTTTATAAACGTGTCAAACAATATTTTGCTACATTTATTCGTTGCAAAACTTATAAAAACGATTTCCTTAAAATTAATTTAATCCTTAAAATTTACCTAATTATCTAATTAAATAGCAACAAAACGCACTTAACTTTGCAGTTTACCAACGTAGAAACAAAACGCCACAGTCAAACTGTGTGGCGGACGCAAATCTATCTTATTCAGCGCTGTAATCGCAAATAGTTCAGAATTATGAGCCTTAAAACAACGTGTTAACTCCTTTACGTTATTAGTTCAAACTTTGTCCACGAAGTATTCTTTTTGGCGCGCTTCCAACTGACCGATCTGTCAGTGGAATGAAGTGTCAATCTTTGAATCTTCAAAGTTGTGAAATTGTTGTTATACAAAACAATTTGCTTGATCTAATTTCACGATGGATTCCCGGTTATTTGAAACTAAATTAGCTAACCATAAAATATTTAAGGCGCTGAAAGACGGTTTGAGTGAAAATCCCAGTGGTAAATTGCGGAACTTAGTCGAATTAAAGGATGATGTTTTGTACGTTTGGAGTCCGATAGAAAATTGTGTTTTGTGTTTGAATATCAAGTATTTGGAGGAGCATGGAGATGACACACCATATCAGGTATAATTGTTTGTATATTCCAACATATTTGGCTTGTTTTTGCGTCTACAACCGGCATGATATTGAAGACAATATTTTGAGGTTATGTTGACATGTTGAAAATGCAATTTCTTTGAAAGCCAACATTATACACACTGCTTTTAATATTACAACAAACTACAGAAAGCGATTGTTAACTTATTTTAGCCTGGACTTTAATAAAACCGATACTTGTACATGCACACATGAAAATTCTTTTCCAGGTTCTTTTAGCCAAAACAATCTATGGTGAAAAACAAATTTAATTATTTGAGTTTCATAGTGGCAAATATAGAAGTTTATAAGTTTACATACGATTTCATAATTTAACTTTAATAACAAATGAGACATTTTCATACAAATCCTTTTTATGCTGGAATGTCAGAATATCTAAAACTTTGTAATTTCTTAATCCAGATATCCTTAACAAGTGATGACAATGAAGACAGCATTATTAATTTTAAGACATTTTAGTACCTGCTTTATACATAATATACCAAGTCACCAACATTACCTCTTTTTTCTTGTATACATCTTGATTACCTTTTTTATGAATAAATTATTTTTACACAATGACCAAATCTGGCTTGTGCAACAATAGATTATTGATTGGGTCTTCTTTCTTCTTTGGATTTGGCCAGCTAATTATACTTTCATTATTTTCACAATCTTGATTGCAAAGTTAACCATATTATTTATTGTATCAGGTATGATTTAACAATATATAATTTTAATCTACGGTATGTAAAATGGAATAAATTTATTTAATTTCCTAAAGTCTGACCATGGGTCTAAGCAACCAAATCATTATATTACCAAAACTATCTCTAATCAGCTGATTAAACCTGTAAACTCAATCCTGAGCTTCCTTAACTTGTAGTTGATTACTTGGGTTTTTTTTTTCTTAATTTCTGCTAATATTTTATGGGTACAATAACTTGCATACTTTAAAAATGTGAAGGCTCAGTTTCACAAACTTCCACTGCTAGTATTAGAGAGAGGCAAAATGTTTTGTTTACTGTAATGCCTTATTACACTGCCATTCATAAATAAATCAATTTAATTAAGATTTGCATACTAATGTGTTATACATATTACAGATACGAGTATACATTTACTTATTATAAATTTAACCAAGGTCTGTCAGATACTCCATTGTACCGACAGGTACAATAAAATAAAATGTGCAGAATAGTACATTATAGTACAATATAAGTAAATGTGCAGAAAAATAAAAGGGATTATGTATTATCTTCTTATTACTAAATAACAAATTAAACAAAAAAATATAATAATGAACAAAATTTGATCCTAGCTGGTTAGTAAGTGAATGTTAAATGTACAGTTTCACAGGCAAATGAATGGTTGGTTCGGCAAAATTCGCTTAGCTGATATGTTGCAATCACTGATATTTAAATTAACTACTGGCAGACTGCACTTAATTTGTCCCGCCTGTTGTTGTTTTTTATGAAAAAAAGTAGTAGTTGGTCAAAAAATAGTGAAAAGTTTGAGTTGTACACATAAACTTTTTGGGCCTATACATATCCAGTTAGTTGGGCGTAATATCAGTCCAGTTCAAACACAGTGACACAAGAGTTTTATATATTTGATAGTGTTATTTTATTGTATTCATTAAGTAATTATTTATTATTATTAAAAAAGGGTGTCCTTAAAAGACTGAATTGCTGATCTATCCAGTGCTGTGTTTTTAGTAATGAATTTAATTTATAAATGCATCTTAGACTTCAACCTTTTAAAATAACCATAAGAAACTACAAAGGATTGATACTGTCACTTACTGTTTGAAAAATAACTTTATGATTTTATGGGGGCCATAAAACGTGGATAAGATATAAACGTGGTGTGTTTGTTGAGAAATATTTATTTATTTATTTATAGCCAGATCTATCCTGTGCTGTGTTTTTAATAATGAATTGAATTTATAAATGTATCTTACACCTCAACTCTTAAATTAACCAAGAACCTACAAAGAATTGATATTGTCACTTGCTGTTTGAAAAATATTTTTGCTCAATTTTGGATTCGGCCATGAAATCGAATATTGAGCAAAAATATTTTTCAATTACACACTGCATCGTTTAGAGTCAGCAGTTGCGTATTTTGGAACTCGGTGAGTCGTGACATCAGCAATGAACAGATTTTAGCATCAATGCTGTTTTGCATAAGCATCTATGCAGACTCAGCTATAGATACGTAATTCGTGTCTAAAGCGTTCGTGCTTCGTATGCGACTCAACGCTACGCGATGCGACCCGTACTAAACTTGTGTCAATGTCAACCGCGCTCGTCACGTAGGATACTATCATAAACGTACATAGATATAGTATACTATAATAAACGTATATACATTTGATATTGTCGCGTCGCGTTGCACTTGTGTCGATTGTGACTCACTTAGAACAACGAGTAGGATGTATTATCCAAATGCCAAACAAAACAATATCAAATCCCCATTCGTTGCACCCAACAGGCTTTCAAGCATCATAAAACGTCTTAATCCAGTTAACACGAAGCCAATTCCCATCAATCTTGAAACAATGGTCATGTACTACCATTGGAAAGAGCTCTCGATTTACTTAACCCCCATTAATCTCACTTGGACGTTACCACGGAATTAATTATCCTTTGACCATACGATTTAATGGGTTTCCTGAGGGACCCTGAGGTTTCCGATTAAATCACTACTTCTCATTGGCCGATTTATAGTGACCACTAGATCCCCGGATGTGGGGGAGGGCGGCCGAAAGGGTACGCAAGGTGATGCGTGATCCCGCGTCTTAATTATTATGACTGTAGTCTTATCTGGACAGTGGCTCTTGAAGTTTCGAGGGTCAATTGTCGTAAGGTCAAATGAATCTTCGGCATTTGAGTACCTAGTCTCTAATGATATTCCCATTCCTCTTTTTAAAGTTTGAAACGGTACAACTACATGGTATGATGAGTGGAATAGTTTGTTCAGGTTTAGGGAATCTTCTAAACTGAAAATTTGATCGTAGAAGTGGATTTAGTTTAATTTATTTTCAATGACTCTAAAAGAGATAAAAATAACCTCAGAAAAACGTTGCATGCAGCATTTCTAATTTGCTAGTAATCTAAAGACTTGACCAACCATTTTCGGACACAACATTGACAAAATTCCGTAGTTGCCTTCCAGAATTTTCTTCCATTTAACGTTATAGTAAGTCACCTAGCGGTTGGCCCGGCCGGATTCATCCACTTGGATTTATCGTGTCGTGGCCTCCCCGGCCCGATTGTTAATCTGAACTTAGGTGTACTTTTCACCTTTCGAGCCAAGGCGCCTGTAAATTCGTACGAATGTGCCACTTACAGGCTGATCTTTGTAGTTGTCCGACCACTGGGGATAATTGGGTGGGCGGCCGATCACGGCGTGGCTTTTATTGGTGAAGTGCGACGGGATTGTTTGATTGCTCGGACTGTTTCTTGATAGTTTATTTTATTTTATTACTGCCTCGTTGGTGTAGTGGCATAGTTTCTGCCTTACATCCGTGTGGTCCTGGGTTCGAATCCCAGGTCGTGCAAAACTGTTTCTGAGATTTTCTGTCATAAATTTCTCAAAAACAACTCGGAGTCGAGAAGTTGGCGGTGTAACACCCCCGTGCCTCGGAAAGCACGTTAAGCCGTTGGTCCTGCGCCTGATCTTATTCCGGTCATGTCGGATTGTCGTCTCACCGAGCTTTGAGAGTGATGGAACAGTGAAAGCACCTGTGTATTGCGTTCACACTTGTGCACTATAATATCTCCTGCGTAGTTCGCTGATCTCTGTTGAGATTGGCCGCCGTGGTGGAAATCGGCCAGGAAGACTATTATTAGTTTATTTTGAGTCTTAATCCAATTTAATATTGGCTAAATATGGGATAAAGTTGTCGCATAGGGAGAGATAAATGATAAATATGACAACAACACCACATACATTGATCTGACACCGTGGTAAGTAGCTAAAGCACTTGTGTTACAGATATCAGAATCAACAGTGGTATTACAAATAAACTTAAATAAACTTTTTAAACATTACACCAAAGTGGTCGTCAATCAATAGTGGTTTGGTATATAAAAAATGTGTTCGTAGTGATAGTAGAAGATCGAAAGCAACAAAGTTTTCACCAAAATCTAAATTAAGAATAAAAAAGCTAACAATCGATTTCCAAGCTTTTTTAATGTACAGTGGCTAGCATATCAGAGTTCCTCCCAGCTTTGTTGCAAAGTCGTCCGTGTCACAAGCGCTAGTTTTCATAGGCGTGGGGTGGTAGGTGTTACGGAAGCTTATGATATCGCTGTATTTAATGTGACGTGCTGGCCACCATACCTATTAAGACGTCTTAAATCAGTCCAGCTGAGGGATTCAATTCTCAGTTCCTTGTACCGAAAACGAGTCATGAACATAACTATTAAAATATGGCTAGTTAAATTGTGAAAAATGATAATTAAAAAATATATTTTGTTTAATCACCTGATACACATCACTAGCTAACAGCACGATACCAAAATCTAATTTATCAAATCTATCGTTCCTATCCAGAGCCTCTCGCGTTTAAACCGTAATCTGTGTGTATGTCAGTTAACCTGGACCACCTCGGCACATAAATGCAAAGCAAATATTGTCACAATTACCAGATAGCATCACCCTGTAAACACGTAGCCGAAGATTGGTGCCCTTCGGCGGGTCTCAGGCAAGGCTGGGCTAGCCGTTTGGGGGGTGGTGCAAGGCATGAGTGAGGAAAAGATTTTGAAAGACTAAGCAGTAACAGGATCCAGGTTAACTGCTGAATTCAGCTTCCTAAAGTTAATTTATTGATTTCATTAAGTTGTATTGTACTACAATAAAATTTTGAACAAAATGTGGAGTTAACGCCTTCGGGCATTCTCTACCAGTCATTCCCTTTGGGCTAAGCAGAAATGATACGTGTGCGAAGCTACTAAAAGTTAGAATAAGTAAAATGAATTAATTAAAGTTCATTATTATTACAATAAGACAGAAGACAGAAATCTAGATATTGCTTATTATGAGCTGAGGTTCTACTTTCTAAGCTATTGTATTGGCCGTAGTTTCGGATGTAGCCATCTTATCAGTCTAACTCCGATATAGTTTATGGAAGGTGCAGACGCACCATCCATAAATTTTAAGACGCGTGTCCTTCTTTCAACGGTAAGTATCGTCTTTGCAGTGGCTTCTAGCTTTCTGTAAATTGTCACTTTTGCGACTGAGCAACGGTACCTGGTTTTACCTTATGCAAAAAAAATGTTTCCCTTAAATGCATAATAACTTTTTGTTATTCTAAATCAAAATAATCTATCGGTGTTACTGAGCTTTAGAAATTGACCAAGCTCATGGGAGGGCATTTTTTTTTAAATATTCTGCTATCCCGACATTTGGCCACGATCTCACCTGATGGTAACTGACGATGTAGCCGAGGATGGGTCATGTCTGCCTAGTAACAACCTGTTCACCCTTTTCTTGAGAAGATCCAAGTTATATTCTATAGAGGGCACTTCAGCCGGCAGAGAATTCCACTCCTTAGCCGTATGCAACAAGAATCTCGATTCAAATCTTAAGCGCACTAAAGCCTTAAGGTAAGGTTTATACCAATAGGGATTGAAAAGACCGCGATCAAAGTCGTTTAAATTGAGGCCTTTAGTATATTGACCACAAACAAAATCCCCATTCGATAGTTCGTTGTAAGGGAATCGCTTTTAGCTCATGCTACACAACAAGCTCTTTAAGACGTTTTCCTCGGAGCCTTAAGATCGTTTTATTACCAACCCGGATGGACTTCGGGGATGGATGGTGGGGAATGTAAATTTACTGTACGGAGCCGGACGCGAGGAGGTGAGCATCGGATTGTTTTGTTTTTGGTTGTGCCGGCATTAAGCAGGGCTGCGTGTTACACCGTTGTAACGTCTCTTTAGACGTTCTAGTGCCTCTAGTCTAGTATGGGGGTCTGGAAGGCCAGGGCCCGTTTACCGCTCATCATAAGCGCTTCTAAACATGATTTTGTACAATTTTTTTGAAATATGAACGCTGCCAGTGCTACCGGTTAGTGCTGCTTTCTGGTTGGTCATGATATTGAACACATGATTCTTTTTTTGATCAGCAGACAGTATGTTTGATACATATCAGATTCCTAGCCGGTAGTTAGACATTACGTTATTAAAACAGCCCTTAAGAATATTGCTATATATGCACGGTTACAGAATAGAATAAAAATAAATAGTGAAAGAACTTAATGTTGACATTCAACTTTGTTATCCGATGAGTTAAGATCTTCACACAAAGAAATACCAATTGAGGTGGCTTTGTCTGTAATCTAGAATTAATATTAATTACGTTACTGACCCGTGTGACTGTCCGCCTTTATTACCGGTCCCCCGAAACGTTTCTCAATCGAAACGAAACTTTAATTCCACCCCACGTGGTCCAAACTCCCATCACACCCATTTCGGGGGGTTTCTTAAGACGATCGCGTGTTCACCGGCATTTCATGCCATTGTTTGGACGTGTTAGATCGATGTACACACGAAAGCACGTCCAGTTAAACACTACGGTATCTTGTGCACTTGTGATAAGGGTAATTTTGCATCAGAAGTGGTTAGCATGATGTGCTGTCGTGTGTACGTAATGTATGTGGATCGAACTGCCTCTGGGTTTAATTTGCCGCCTGTCCATTCGGTGCGATTGTTAGTGTATTTATTGTGGCGATGTAGATTGGCCCAACTTGGCTGGTGATGCGTCTTGCGGTGGGTGATTGGATTTAAGTTATCGTCGGCTGTTTCGGTGACGCTAATCACGTGGTTGTTTGGGAGATTTAAAGGTCTCGTTACGTGTGTGAGATCACTATTGAAAATAAGACAAAATGTCTAGGAGTAGGTGTCTATCATAGGAATAGGTTCATCATTTTGTTGTAGAATTTAATCATGGTTTCTGGCGGCTAAATAGAATTGCAGCTGATTAACGAAGCAAGAACTTAGAGTGATGACCTTGGCAAAGTTTCAGGAATAAGTGGAGACTGTTTTAACTGGTCAATTGAAACCTATAGCTCCGTTAAACAGTAGATTATCTGCTTATGCACATATTATGTCATATAACTCATAAATTATGTCATAGGTCATATTGTTCGGCAAAATTACTTGTTTAGTTCTAAAAATATCCGTTTCGTAGCTCATGATATTTATTTCAGCTTTTCTGCAAATACTGAAAAAAGTATTTTCCTATGCAAACTCTGAAACAAACTCTTGGTAAGTCTATATTTTCCTGCTTCTAAGTAGATCAAAGTCTTGCCAAACCTATTACCTCGACATCCGTTCAAAGTAACTTACCGTAGAAAAATATTGTGCGTAACTTTCTTATTAATAACCTCGCCCTGTCTTGTAACTATCGTCTTAATTAGAGTCCTTAATTAAAATTATACACGGTGGTCGCAACACGGTGCCCTAGTAGAAATATTTACAGAAGGTTCCATCGTGGTTAACAGCATAGGCAAAACTTTTCTAATTATTTCAATTACCAGTGCTTACTGCTTAGGTACAATTATACACTAGTACGGGCTAAGAAAAAAGTGACTGAGTGCAACATCTGCTTTCTTCTCTAAGTTTCATCATATCAGCCATTCGCCGCTCACTGCTGAGCATAGGCCTCCCCCAAAGGACCTCGGCTCGCTGCATCCTTCACCAGATCGTCGGTCTACCTCGACGAGGGCCTGCCCACGGAACGTCTCCCAGCACGCGGTCGCTATTCGAGAACCTTTCCGTCCCAATAGCCATCAGTTTGTCTCAGGTTTATTTAGACGACCGCTTGGTGCACTGGTCTACATGTCGGACTTCTAAAACCAAGGGTCGTGGGTTCGATTCCGCACAGTACAAGCATATGTGTGCATGAACATGTGTGTTTGTATTGGTCTGGGTGTTTTCTATAAATAATATGTATTTATTTACAAAAAAAAAGTATTTAAGTATGTTTATCCGTTCTCTAGTACCCATAACACAAGCCTCGTAGCTTAATTTGGGACTAGAGAACTGGTGTGATTTTTGTGTAATATATATTTTTTTTATCTATCCTTGGAAATGTGATGATGATGATTTATCCGACCGTTTTCGGCCATGGCGACCACTTCGTCTCCTAGTCGGTTTGGCGTTGATACGCTCGTTTTTGGCTGATGTAGCCGATTTTTGCGGTAAACGTTCGCGCGCAGTGAAGGCAGGTGAGCGCGCCACTCACACTATTATAGTTAATTGCGGAAAATGTATGTGAATCACTTCTTTTTTTTACATAATTTCACTTGCGCATGTCGTATTCCACCTCTTAAGACTTTTCACTTGTTTGCTTCCGGATTTATAGATAAATAATATAAATAAATAAATATTTCACAACAATCACACCAATTCTTTTGTCCCAAATTAAGCTACGAGGCTTGTGTTATGGGTACTAGACAACGGATAAACATACTTAAATACTTTTTTTGTAAATAAATACATATTATACATAGAAAACACCCAGACCAGTACAAACACACATGTTCATGCACACTTGTACTGTGCGGGGATCGAACCCGCAACCCTTGGTTTAGAAGTCCGACACGTGAACCACTGCATCAAGCGGTCATCATACAGACAAAATACTATTTCTTTAGTGACACTACTGCATTCATTTTGTATACGAAACTTAATAACAATGCTATCAAACTTCTTCCGAGCAACGCACGTCTATTCTCTTGTATCGATAGTTGGTCCTTCGTGGATGGATTAGTGCCCCAAAAGGATTTGGCCTAAGGCAAATTTGCCCTTATTTGGGGCCCGATTGAGCGCCTCTGGGACAGCTACCCTACTCTCTAAGCCATTGTCCGTTGTTTAGGATATAGTTATCCCTGTCTTTCTTTAAAGGTTGACCGTGGGAGCGAACGAGCTGGCTAGACGCAAAAATACGAAACGTTAAGGAGTTACGGCCTCAGGTGAGGGCTTCCTTTTAATTAATAATGTCTTGAGTGTGTGAGGATCTTACATCTTACTTAATCGATGGGTAGGCCTTTGATTTTGGGTACGGTGGAGATTAAATCAGAAGCTTTGAATACACTAATTCTACTTACGAAAACTATCAATATAACTGGAACTGCACAGTACAAACATTTTATATAACTACTTAAATTGATTTCCCTAGGCTTCAGTTTAATGAGTGAACCTTATTCTAACGAATATATAGTTACCAGAGTGAGTACAAATTAAAAAAAAAAACATTTAAACTTATACTTACACGGGACTTAAACGTTATACGATGAATGTATTTGAACTCGTTGGCATCCAATCAACCTATTATTCGTAATCATAATTTAGGATGTTTTAAGGTGAACTTTATACAATTTTGAGTTTATTTAAAATTTTACTTAATCGAGATTTTAATAATTCGCTATACATTGTATTAATGCACCGCGAATGTTAAAAATCGTCAATCAATTTTTCAGAAAAACGCTTAAATTATTTGTTACGATCGTTCTGGTAATTCATGACTGCGAGAAACCGTGAAGTATGGTTATGGCGACACACATGATGACCTCGATTTAAATATCTTCACCATCTGGCACTAGCAACAAACAGTTCCAACTCTTCGATCCACATTTCAGTCCAACAACCAACATAAAGTCCAAATTGCAAACCTCAACTAATATTAACATACACGAAGACATGTAGCCTTCTGCCGTCAAACTATTTACTTATCCCATCGACGTATATTACGCACAATGGTCTTAATAACATCGCAAGATAAACAAGTCCTCCGAGACAATATATCTCTTCCCATCCCGAACGAAGTAGCCGAAATAGCTGCACATTGCTGACGTCATAAGTTATTAGTATCTCTGGAGTATTGTCTGATTGACGATGGATGGATTAGTTTGTTATAGGGTGTCTTGTAGAGCTTCTGTGTGTGTTCGATTAAGAGTAATTTGGTATCCTTAGTGATCAGTCGTGGGGAAGTCTTATAAATAAAATAAATAAATAAATAGTTCACAACAATCACACCAATTCTCTAGTCCCAAACTGAGCTACGAGGCTTGTGTTATGGGTACTAGACAACGGATAAACATACTTAAATACTTTTTTTTTGTAAATAAATATATATTATACATAGAAAACACCCAGACCAGTACAAACACACATGTTCATGCACACTTATGCTTGTACTGTGCGGGTATCGAACCCGCGACCCTTGGTTTTAGAAGTCCGACCTGTGGACCACTGCACCAAGCGGTCGTCATTAAATAAAAACTTATAAAAGAATTCTTCAAGTATGACACTCAAATCGTTAATTGCTATGTTTGGCGAGGATGAAAATATGTTTTCGCAAGAATGCCGCGACTTCCGTTATTGTGATGCCGAGGAATCCTTAAAACTGTCAATAAATTTGTAAAGCTGAAAAAGATAATTATTTTGCTTTAAATTTCCACTAGACGACGCCAGCGCAGGACCCAAAATCCATCCAACTGTAATCACCTGAAAAAAGCACGTGGCATCCTCAGGAGATGTTGTCGCTTCGACAGACTACGAGTAGTCTGTCGCTCGTGTAGTGGCGAAACGCGTCGAGTGTTTTGTTGGTGTCAGTGTTGTGATTCCGAGTGCATCTTCTGTGTCACGTTGTGATTTGTAGGTATTGTAAGTCCTGCGACTTCCAGCTCTACTTTTTTCAGGTGATTACAGTTGGATGGATTTTGGGTCCTGCGCTGGCGTCGTCTAGTGGAAATTTAAAGCAAAATAATTATCTTTTTCAGCTTTAGTCATGGATTTCCGCAAAGTAACGCCTGATTCCATCAACTATAAATAAATTTGTAATACTATGATATTCCGAGGTGGTCAAAAAATGTCGCTTATGCACTTGTGTAGAAGATAATTTAGTTGAGTCTGTAATGCGATTTCCATGAAAAGACAATCTAAGGATCGTGTCCTATTTTTAACGAATTCAAAGTTTATTTTCCTTGCTAGATTTCCAGTGAATACAATTCTCTTCCAGAAGTGTAAATAATAACCTAATACCTCACCGCTACTAAGTACCTATTTCAGTTATGCACGAGCCAAAATTGCATATACTATATCGCTTGCCCAACCTCCTTTCCACAGTTTAAGACGTCTAAGATGGACGCCCACTCCCACCCCCTCAGGTGAACGGATAGCTCTTACATACTTACTATACTAGCACAGTATACCTTGAAATCGGTACAAAGTCACCCTGTGCATTTCCATTTTGTAATGAACTGTCGTAGTTTGAGCTATCACCGTGATGGGAGGTCATCGTACGGTGGAAGTGTCTAGCGTTGTATGTAGTTTTAGACCATGTCTGCTCATTAACTGGGCATGTTAAGACTATCCTCGTTTGATCGACTGCTGTCAGCGTCTTTATGGCTTGTTAGCGTTCCTATATATAGTTTGACTTAAGTAATCATTTGTTTTAAAGTCGGTAATTAGATTGAGGTTAGAATTTAGAATGGAAGCTGGAAGTCTAAAAACTGGCCCCTAATAGGCTATGTATACCTGTAGGTTGGTTAAAGATAAATCCTATGAGATGTTATGTTAGGACAATTCCATTTCTTTGTGTTGTTGACAGCTTATAACGGTTGTTATTTATATATTTTTTAATTTCTTGCATATTAATAATAGTGTGTACTATACAGCTACGCTACTCAAAATAACTTGGCACATTTTCGAATATTAAACAGAAACATTTTCTTTTATCAAACAGAGCCGGCGTTCAAATTAGAATGTATTTTAAACCGCACACTTTTCCATCAAGTGCGCTAGAATCGCGCACAGTTCGCCGCGTTGCACTTGCAAATCCAAAATGGCGTCATGTAAAACGTACATCGCGACAGAATACTTGAGACTCGTTCTTTTCCCGCCTCCGAGTGTCGTTGGTAGCATTAAATCTTAATAAAACCCGTCATGCATTGCCGTGGAGCCCTTTGATTTCTCAGTTGGCAAACCGCGTCTCGTATCAAAGAAAATCACAACTCTTTTCATTGCGCGCCGATAGAATGTTCGTTTACAAAGAACAGTTTAATTGATCCCCCTCCTTCCTCCCTAGTACTCTTGGAATGGATGCGGGTGAACATTGTTCTGTGCCACGGGTTCTGTTATATGATTATTTTAATGTTTTACGCCGTTTGAATGAACGTGTGTGATCACGATCTTTGTCGGTTCGAAATTATGGCGGAATTAAGCAAATTAGCCCGTGTACAGACAGGTTTCAAAGGAGTTATTAATATGCGTTGCTTGTGTCTTTGATCAATACAGGCGTTAAGATGTTTTGACTTAAAAGCGATGCAAAGTATTAACTAGGTGTCTGACGTGTACGTTGTGTTTAAATCTTGTTATAAAAACAAATACAATGATATTACACCCACCTTAACCAGCTTTACCAGAACGCAAACATACTTCGAATTCCACGTACCGAACCCCAAAACCTACCGCAGGGGAGATGAGGAATGCAATCCAAGGGTCCTGAATAGAGTGGACACTGTGCCTCAATTTACTAATACAAATAGCGCGACTTGGCCCTCGGCTAACGCTTTCAAAGAACCCATTGTGCTCAACCCCGACTCGCGGTCTCGATATTGGAAAGAAAACACTCATCTATTTTTTAAATAATGATCAGAGGGACAATATCGCTCCTTGATGGATTGTGCAATACCAAACGGTCTTTGTAAGGCTGTCGGTTGTCACCTTTGTGAATTTTCGATAGGGAATAATTGGTGTACACGACGACCCTGGTTTTTGTTGGCTCATTATTCCACGATGACAGATTGGCGGGCATTTGTCTTCCGTTTTGATGGGGCCGCGTTAGTTCATTATGGAAGAAAAGATCAGTGAAGGAATATTTATGAGTTTTGTTTCGTTTCAGTGTTTTTTCGTAGCGCATTTTCGTGGGTCTTGACACAATCCACAATATTTTTGGCAAGCGATGCCTTTAAATAAACGCCATCCTAATTTCATAACATTACATATGTGCCACTTCATATTAAACTAAATAAAATCCAAATTCTATCTCAAATACAAACACCCATCACCGTTCCACAATCAAAAGAACTCCCCGAGCGCTATACCAGTCTACTTCCGGATTCCGAAAGGTTGCTAGCTGTATCTAGGCCCTCAGCTCCGAGGCAATTACCCGGACCCGGACAACGGGGGCACAATAGCTTGTGGAGTGGCCCGTAACGAGACGCTGCAGTAATGATGGCTGGCCTTCATTAGCTGCAACACCTTTACAAGGAGCGCGTGTAATGGGCCAGATATCGAAGTGAGACAATGCGTGTTTATGCGAGAGACTTGTAGGTCAAAAGCGGGTATGTTGGTAGAGTAATGATTTTCATCTGGTCGTTGTTGTTGGAGTACGTTTTGATTGGTGGCCTTCATTAGGTGCAACACCTTGTCAAGGAGGGCGTGTAATGAGACAGATATCGAAGTGAGACAGTGTGTGTCGAATGACGTGAACGTGAGACTTTTAGGCCAAGAGTATTCTGTTGGTTTGCTGCGGTTTGTGATTCAAAAGATGTGTACCGTATAGCTTAATAATTCAAACCTGTGTGAAGTCTTTATATCAGTTATGATGGCTGGCTGTCATTAGCTGTAACACATTTGCAAGGCGGCCGTATAATGAGACAGATAACGAAGTTAGACAATGTGTTTTAGAGCGAGACACTTCTTATATGTCAAAAGTATTGTGTTGCTGCCGTTTGTTGTTCAAATGATGCGTTCTGTTTGCTCTTCAGCTTGGTGGTTTTGACCCATCTGTCATGACCAAAAGTAGTGATAGCTGGCAATCATTGTCTGAATCATCTTTAAAAGCATGGCATGGTTTGCATAAGCTAAATATTGACGTGAGACACTGTGTGTTGACGGTTGAGTATCGTTAACGTGGGACGTGTAGGTCAAGGCATAATTCAAAAGTTGATTTCTATATTGTTTGATGATTTTTACTCGCCGTCGCGTAGACTGCTATGGCGAGCAGTCTATAATAATTTACCTTTTCGATATTAAAGTGCGACAAAGCTTATATAAGCAAAATACGATCAGCATTTCTGAGCGAAAGCTAGTCCACTGTTTTATTGCATTGATTTCCAAAGTTTTGACCTTGTATCCGTTTAGCAATTATCACTATCAAAGCTGTTTTTCTTCCTGGACTGTATGACTATCACTATTTGTGTCACTTTTAAAAATATCATTTAGGAATTCAGACAGTATAGTTGCCTGAACTTACTAAATTATATTTTTTAAACATAAAGCATCAATCTCGTACGATCTAATATATTCTAAAACGCGTTGCTCCCGTAATAAACTGCGACCGATGTCATGGCGTGTTTATAATAGATTAAATGGCGTCCCACTTTGCTTATTGTTCGCGAAGACGGCGTACGTCGTCCCCTGAACAGGTAATGATATAATTTATCGCCACTAAACTCCGCTGAAGATGCGGAGACAAAGAGTCTAATAGTCTAGCGGAGGATGCCGGGACTCCTATTAATGGGCAATAATTTGATAGTTGGATAGTTTGAGAATTGCAAGATGATAGATAATGGTTAAGACCTCTTAAGACGTCATTTACATGGAGGTTTAGTTAGCGGGACGCCCCACTCGATTCTATGGCTGAGAAAATGTGACAGCAGTATTTTGACTAAACCGCTATTTATTTAACACATTGAAAATAATATATGTAATCTTCGTAGCTGCAACCAATAGTAAGTCTCTTTATTTTCTCTTTATCCAAGTCTTGAGATCTCATTTAATACACTTTTATCTACACCAAATGCAGTTTACTTAACTAAAAATATGTCGCAGTTATTTCTAGACGGACTAAATAGAGTTTCGAGACTTAATAAAATCAAAATGTAACACAAGGGGGTGGGGTGAGAAGTGACGTCTGCAAGTGCCCACCATCTTGAAGTCAACAATGGGCTCACGACTTGGTCTTTGCGTTGCACCGTTATTAAAATCTCGTGAAACAATCGACTCGAAAGCGCACTTCCGTAGGCTGTGTACAGACTATGAGGACTCTGTTTCGACAGTCTAATAATACCGATAGGGCCCTGTCACCCCCTTTTTGAAAGTGTATTATGCGGTAATAACATTTTCGGTAATTATAATAATGGGCTCAGCAATGCCCCTAAACAGGACTCTCTTAATCGGTCAATTGTATTCTATATCTTAGTAAGTAAGTAGTCCATATCTTAATAACTAGTACGGGGAATATAGGTGTGTAGTAAAAACTCCACTCCACAATACCAATAACACTAAAGGCTAATCCTTAGTGGATATTAACATCATGAGATTTTAATATCCTCAAAGGCCTCGTAGAAATCTATTTAAATATGAACATGCAGTCAATGCATGGAATTAATACTGAGGCAATGCCGATGGAGGTTCCAAACGATCATTAAGGGATAATTATCAAGCCACTTCACAGGAAACTGAAGGGTTCCCCACTCGGAAATCTGATTCTTTCTGTATTCGCGACGGAAGCTGGGGTTTTGCGAAATAACGTTTTTGAATTGAACCTGAAGTTGTTGTAATTTGAAATAATTTCTATAACCACCAAAAAGGTGCAATTAGTGATGCAGCATTGAGAAATTCGTTGTAAATTGTAGCTACAATTTCCAAGATATTGAAAACGGTGTTAAAGTTTTTAAGCTGACTAAAGTTAATTTATTTCTCTTTACACGAAGTCTGAAAGAGAAATATCACAAAAAAGCTATTGCGAAAGATTCAACGCTGTGTTGGTTCTCTAACATAATCAAAATATCCCGATTGCCACCCACCATTCGTTTTGACTAAGTATTTTCTTTGATAGCAAACTTGTTCTCCATTCAAGAAAAAGTAATTGAATAGCATTTGCTAGAAATATCAAATCGACGAAGCACATATGTATTGATCATTGATCAGTAGGTATCAATTTCAATACCTAATACACGTGTGACACAGTTGTATAATGCCTATACATGTTTAAGTAAAGTGGCTTGCACATCAGGCTACCCATTTTTGTTGCAAAATCGCCCGTATAACAATCGCATAAGATACCACAGTGTTTATTGTGAAGTACCACACATAACTTTATGTTTATTCTAAGTATTTTTATGTTTAACTGATAAATAAGTCAAGCGCTCAGCAATATAAATCATGGAAAAATTAAGCGTGAAATTACTATGAATGCAACATTCGTTGCCATAAATACTCTTACCAGCTTCAGCTTACATCTAAAATTCCCAGGATGCATTAACTTTTGAAAACCATTCAGGAACAAAACCGTCCGCGCCACCACCAAGTCGACCCCCGCCTCAAAAAGCAAAACCTTACAGATTAATTTACAATTCACATTAATTAATATTCGTTGTAACAATAGTTTTATTTGCTCTCCTTGGCCGTGCACCCAACAAAGAGTTCCAACGTTATTTTCTATACAATTGTCGAGTTTAATTTGGTACGAAATCCTCAACGGGTAGGTAGTTGTTAAATAGTGCAACAATAGATGTGGCCAGTGCCTCATTAATGATGTATCGTTTCGGCTTCGGACCTTCGCTTTTGTGATCTTTGTGTTAAGTAGGAACGAGTGTTTGATTGTTGTTTTATTATGCGCGGAGGTTGTGCCTCTGGATGCTATGTTCACCTTTAAATTGGGAAAATTAAAATAAAATATATTTTGCAGGTACAGTACCTGCAAAGTCAATGCAAGGCTTCCAAAATCGGACATTTGTCATCTCCGGAGATGACTTTCGAAATTGTTGGTTTCAGATAGTTGTATTTTTTTTTTGTGTGTTAATTATGAATTCCAACACCAGTATAACTTTTGAATTTGAGTCTTTATAGCACTATTCAACCAATATTTACTATCTCTTTCGGTTTTGAAAACCTATTCACTGAGGTATCTAACCTTTGGCCAAACTGTAGTTTATTGACTACATGAGCTTACCTTAATACTGAGCTAAGTAATGCGGTCATTGTTTTATAAAATTAGGAATATGCGCATCAGGAATAAGAAGAGCGCACCTCTGGGCTTTCCCACGGTTCAATAAAATAAAATCGATTTATTTTTGTAAATAGACTCATAAGTAGCACTTTTACACGTCCCAACATATAAATTAACCCTACCACCGCTTCGAAATAATTTGGGCCAGTGCTGAGAAGAAGCGGCGCAAGAAACTCAGTCACTATTGTCATTGCCTCTTTTCAAATTTGATTTACAATAATTGTAATAACCCATCGAAATCTTTAATATTTTAATATATAAAAGAGTCCGATATCAAAACCGAAGTTGGGGTCCAACTCCGGAATTGAAACATTGCACCAAATTTGACCGAAACTCCAGAGTTTCGAAATTTCCTATGGAGTGGAAGACCTATGAGTTACTGCTACTTAAAAGATTATGACAATTTTTTTTTGGTCTTCTGATATAGGAACAGATGCGTTCAATTTGAACGTTACCTATGAATGCTTACAATGGATTCCTAGTGGATTGCGTTAAGCAAAAACAGTTTACAAATACGGTCACACTGTACTATACGCAGATGCTTGTGAGTCTTGTGACGCATAAGGGTGACTTAACAATATCGATAGATCAAGTAGCATAGGTACTACTTCGATCTCTATAGCATAGCACCGTATCGTCAGGGTATACATTCTAATCATAGTATAAGACTACATATTCTGCTAAACAAGGATTTCTATCTAGTTCATATTTCTGTAGGTGACAGCTTCACCTAAAACAGTTCCCGTAACAATACAATGACATCGAAAACTAGAAACGCCAACGAACACGCTCGCACGCTAAAGTTAGAATTTCATAAACGCTTGGATGCCCCGTCAGTAGCGTCCGATTGTTCAACCCCGGAGTTCACATCAACAGTTACTAGTATTCATCAACAGCATCAAACAAACTTTTGATTTTGATACTCAGAAACTGATATTACGTACAACACAGCCTCGGTAAAATTTTAGGCATGTAGAACATTGTTTGCTCACAACCAAAGCTCGGGCCTCGGACCTCTCGCGCGTAAAATTACTATCACCTCCACCTTAGGTAAATATGTCGGCAAGAAATTTCGCTTTGAACCCTTTCGGCCCTTTGTTGTTCAACTAAAACTATTCTCAGTTAATCCCTGGATAAACAGTGCTTGTTAATAAATTAACGTGTTATTAATATATGTTACTGTGACCCTATGGTTGGCAGGTGTCCCTCCAGGCCTTGGTTCTGTATTCTGTTTCATTCCGAACAAAGGTATGGGTAAGAAACGCTAATTTCGGGTCAGCTGTAAATATTGCAGTCGGTTTGCTTTTTGGCTTGATGTTAATAAATAAGGATACGGTCGAGTGGCGTGTTTGTATGTTCAAATGTATTATGTTTGGGTATCTTTCAGATGGTATTCGTCGATTGATGATTTATTTAGTTGTTACTTTAATCGTTGAGTGTGACATTATGTAGTAGAGCGCATTGTGAATGCTGAAGATCTGTTACGATTTTATTTGTTAAGTTTTTTTTTTTGCGTTCACAACGCTTTTGATTAATTTTGAAAAGACAACACTTAAAAAATTATTTTCACTTAAAGAATTTTTTGAAGTGTTGTCTTTTCAAAATCTGTTACGATATTAAAAAGCTAGTAGGTATTTTAAATTACTTCAAAAGTCAAAGACTGATGAGAAAACGTATTATCTTAAGTGGTTTTTTGGTCATCAATCATTATTTTAAAGCTCACATTAAGGTAATCTTTGGCTAGCATTAAAGGTAGGTATCTAATGTATATTTATCACCAAACTTATCTTACCTTTACGCCAATACCATCCAAATGACAACGCTAGAAACGTAACACAATTAACAGCGGCCAATAAGACGGGCAAATATCCTAGCGGCGCGGCGATATTGCACCCTGAACTAATCCAAAGAAATCTCCTTTTCATCCTCGAATATATCCTAATAAATAGAAAGAAAAACTCGGTCACAGAATCCGTGGGGGTGTACTAAGTGAGTGCTTTACGTCATATCCGAAAGCCTGGTGAAGTGAGTCCGGTAAAGCCGACGATGTTCGATGGCCGCGGTCGCAGCGATCTCAGTAATAGCAATAGCTTTGTATTAAAGCCGCTGCGAAGACGTCTTTGGGATCGGTTTGGGCCGTGAGCTATAGCGGATGAGGATTAAATAAAAGGCGTCGTCTGCAGACTCGATCCGCAAATTTTGCGTATAACTTTTCAGACGCGCAGACGTCAAGTGGCTTATGTGGCAGTTTTTGTTTTTTCAACGTGCTCTTCTCATAATTCGCCATATATTCTGACAGGGGCTGTGAACGTGGCCCGAATATTGTTTCTGATACATACTAAAACAACAAGCTCTGTATCAAACAGATTAATAAATATATTGGAGTTTATTATCAGTTGGGTAATCCTGACAGTAAAAAAAAGTTAACTGAAAATAAATTGTAGCTTCGTTCCTATGCATTTAACAGTCGTTAACTGGTGACAAAAAAAAGTTATCATTCATAGAGAGTCATTCAATATTTATTCTTTCACATAATATTTTGTAAATCGAAGTACAACTGATTCGGCACAAGCTCAGCTCTAAGTTAGTTTTTAAATAATTGAATATACTAATAAGATCTTACAAGTGAATAATTCAAATTCATTTATTTCGGACCAAGATTAATCCATATTATGTGTTAGTAATAAAGAAAACTTATAAAATTAGTGTTAGTGAAACGTAAAAATTACATTACGTTGCGGACATTTTTTTTTAAATCGGAGATTAATGATTCTCCGCTACTGTTCTTAGAATGCTGTTGTGTATAATGTTACAATAATGCAGTTTTATTGTCACCAATACTTCAGGAAAAAAACTCAATTACCGCTCGCCGCGTCCATCTTGCGTCGCACGGTTATATCGGCGTGGCTTAGCGCTTTTTCATCAATCCTGCTTTATTACGGTGGATTCGCTTTTGTCTACGTCCGGATGCCGGTCATTTAGCCGGACCGGTCCAGTCTCTATTACACCCGTCCGATTCCATTCGTATCTGTCGCCGGGGACCGCCCGAGATCCGTCTTCTTAGTCTTCGGACGTCATCTGACCATTTACGAGTTACGGATGGATAAGGTTTTTTTTTCTTGTATTTTTTAAGACACTTGACTTGTGAGCGGGCAGTTTGTTTTGTCTAACGCCGATGGTCATATGCCTATCTAACCTTTGATCATCACTTTTGCTCCATTTACAGCTTTTGAGGCATTTCCCGAAGCGCAACCATTTCAAAGAGCATCTTATGAATCTCGAAGTGCAAAGTTTATTTTGACAACACAACGTAAGGTTGCGTTCTAAGGTATAGTTTAGGTGTTCTTCATTTAGTGCTCTTGAAAATAGTTGCGCTTTAAGGAATACCACTAATTTTTCCTTTTTCTAAAGAAACTTGACGCATAATCTGGTAGTACGTTTTCGCCCAATTTTTAAGGGGATTACTCAAGATCACGTCCACACAGCTGCCCACTATTTACGGGGCAATATTTTACGGAATATTGAGTAAAGTGCTCTTTAATCTACTAATATAATAGAGGTTTAGTGGAGTCTTTCCCCGCGCTCAATTGTATTCCTCTTTTCTTATTGTCGCTCGGTTTTAATACGAGAGATTATTGTCGTGTATCGTATAGTATCTTAGTATCTTAATACAGATAAATAATGGTATTTCCTGGATTACTGTTTTTGTCCATTATGTGTGATTTACTGAATATTGTCCAATCTATTGTTTGTCTATTCCGTAATAAATAAGCATCCACATATCATGATTTAGCTTATACCTTAATGTAGCAAAAACATTTAAAGAAAACTGATTGCAGGTGTCGTTTTGACTAACCTCCTGCAAGTATCAAAATAACTTTCCCTTTTTAGATGAATTATCAATATAACTAATTTTTCTTAGTTCGTTTACTTCCACCACAACAAAGTATACCGCCATGAAAAATATGATTTTATTGTATTGCGGTTGTTAGAGATAAGTTTAATAGTGCCTCTGTGTTTTTAGGATTCCGTCGCAGGGCGCTTCCACCACCTTCACTCATGCCAAGACTTCACATCTGATGTTATAAGGGCTAAGTGCTACTACAGGGTAGTACATGTAGGACAGTAACAGTCTACTCAAACTTTACTGTCTGCCCAAATTTTACAGTTACGTATTAAGTGTAACCTACAAATATAATTGCGATCCGACTGAGCATTCGTCCGATGGTATCGTTGGCATGGCGCCCGCAGTAATACGATTAAATCATGCGACATTAGTGTCCGCCCGCCGCGGTGCCGTAAATAATCTTCCTTTTATTAAACACCAAGAGATAAATGATTATAGACTCCACTGTCCCCTTGGAGTACAGATAACTTTGAGTTATAGATGCAGTCCAGAGAGTTGTGATGCGTTATGGGCAAGCACGGTCGGATAACAGCAATCTTACGTTTACCTACTAAACATTGTGAATAATGTAATATGCTCGAATGAAAATGTCTTTGTCATATCTTACCTTTGTTGACAAATACACTACTAGCTTCCCGCCAGTGGCGACGCCCGCATGGAATTCGGTCCTCTAATGTTTTATGCTTGTTACCATAAATACATTAAATATAGCCTATGTTCATCAGGGATAATGTGGGATTCTATTGGTAAAATATATTTTTTGAATCAGTCCATTAGTGTCGGAGTCTATTTATTCAAACAAACACACAATTAAATCTTTCCTCTTTATAGCATTAGAGTAGACGACAGCTATTTTAATAATAAAAGGCTCCCACAAAAGCTAGATCGCGCGTTTGTATAGATAGGTAGTAGGCGTGCCAGGATGGATCGTTTGATGTGGACAAGACGGTATAAACCTAACAAAAGACAATATCATCATTTCCTCTTCGCTTAATCCATTTCTATTTCCAGCGAAGCAAGGCGGATAGAAGATGTAAAAATAACGAAATCTGATTAGTTATTCAAAACATGTCACCTCTCGTCTTCTCTCTTCACTGCTTTGATAGAAAACGGGCCACATGTGCAGCCTCTAAGCTCTTAGTAGTCTGCGTTTCAACGTCGCATGATGTGCGAGCGATGCTGCGGTTTTCAAGAGCATCCCTTTTTGTTCGCTCGCGTGCTCGGGGGCGGTTTGTCGTTTGTTTTCACTATTGGGTTTATTTTGCGTGATTAATGGATTTCGAAATATCTATATGTATATGCTTTTGGAGGTATCGGAAAAAGGTATTTGATACACGCTATTTTAGTTACAGTAAAGGAAGTGGGATATTTATGATAGCCTTTAAAGCATTGCGATTTGTTCCTTGCACACGGATAAATGAACGAAATATTTTGACCTCGTTCATGTGGTTCTTTGCTATATTATTCGCGAGCGAAGAATGCATAAAATTACTGTAAACACTTCACTTTATCATGGTACTCCAATAGACCTGTCGCTTTTGTTTAATTCAAGACACTTAAAGTAATTTATGTTTAGTTTATGAAATGGGGACTATTAAAACATTTTCTTAACCTATGTGCCACAGTAAATAAATTATCTTATCTAAGCGACACATTTGTCTGTCAACATTGTGATAAAACAATCTCAACATATTTGATATTCCTTTGCATTTACATTAACTGATCCATCCATACTCTATGAATAGTTTTCATGAAAAACCAAATACAAAAACAATCTTAGTGGGGTAATTTATGCAAGTGCTATCGCAGAATGATAATAGCGGGACTAACCTACATCAATAGCCTTTCTTGATGTGTGGACATTCGTCTCAATCATTGACAGGCCACCAATTTTTATTCATTAAACCATATCCAATCATATCACCGGCTCCATAATTTCTCCAGAGAGTAGGAAGCCTGCAGTACGCGAAGACATCCAAACTACCAATTACAGGCGCGCGATCGCTCAAAAGCGACAGGTTATTGTCGTCACGTCCACGTGCCCGTCCAGTCGGGCTCCCCCGCGTGTCGGGGGTCCTACTTAGAAGGCCTACTACGAATAACGAAACTATAAGCGTTCTTTCGTTGTACAAACGACAGCAAATAGCTACGATTTTTTATTGCAATATCGCCCTTATTGCACATGTAAGGATCCAAAATGGCTGTCATGTGTAACGAAATAACTGTAATCGTTTAGACGGATTTTGGATTTCGTAGTATTCCTTCTGAAATCTAGATACCGATGATCATGGGCCGAAAACTACGATACTCATTCATGGGGTAGAATCTCTAATTTGTAACAATAAGGCTGAAAAACATTACTAGGTATACATCTTTTTCTAAATTATTAATTTATAAATTGGTAAAAGAAACCTTTAAGCTTTAGTTGACTCTGCGCATGTGGAAAGGGTATTAAAATTGGCAAAAAACATGATGATCAAAAGACAAACTCGTGACTTATAATGCTAAAAGATTCTATAACGCTTGTTGTTTCATGAAATTGGTTTATGTCTTTAACCATTAGCGTCATGTGTATGTATGTCAATAGATTGTTGATTTTTTTAACATCAAGATAAAATTCGTCCATCTTTGGTTTAAATATATTTTTTTGACATTCCTTAAATCCACATGGAGGCACCGTTCTGAAGTGTTTTTTCGAAGTTCGCTTAAAGCAACTTTAACCTCATTGGCAGCGTTCTTATTTGTTTAATTAGAAGCTGTTTTTTGGTCCTTCGATTTGAAGCGCTTCTGTTGAGCGGTGAACAAGATGATTATTATACGCCCCAGCTAAGTACGAGTATATTCGAAGTCGAATAAACGACTGTTAACTCACAGAGTAGTCCCCTTTTTCCCCTTCGTAACAGTATCAGATTATTTAAAAATATTTCCCAGGACAAGCCGATGTATGACATCGAGTACCTAATGTGTTGGACTTACGTAGAAGTAAAGTGCTGGATGTGATGGATTCATTATTGTAATTGCATTTAAAAGTAATGTTGAAGAATATCTTTGGTATATAATGAAAGATTTTGATATTTGGCTGGATCAAAAACTCATTTCGTTCGTTTCCATTCAAAAGAAATGCAAACAGGTATCAATCGCAATTTAACATTTCAGAGATTCAAAAGACCAATTGCAAATGTGTTTTAATATTGTTACATTCTCCAGAAGGTAGGTACAGCTTACAATTGGTTGTACCGAAAGGTTGCCTAAATTGTTAGCCTTTATTTAAACGGAAATTCAGTATAAAATCATTTTCCTAAATTAAAAAAAATAATATCTAAATCTCTGATTCCTAATGCTCCTTTATATTCTTATGCTAAATTTCCTTTACGTGACACTGTCACTTCCAGTTTCTGTAAAACATGTAGTATTCCCCACGCCCCTGGCGGCCGGCGACTAATCAAATATCTTTTCCTATGCCGAGTAGGTGACAATACTGGACAGACCACAGCGGTTCTCAAACTTTTCAACGTTACGTTAAAATTACACTCAACAGATTCTTTAAGTCGGGATAAGAGTTTAATTTGAATCTAAGAAGCTGAAAATAGGATTATTTTGCTTTAAAATTTGTACTATACGACACCAGCGCAGTAAACCAAATTGAAAAAAAACTAGACTGGAATGATTCCATTAACTGAATCTGAGATTGGAATTTAACATGTTTTTTTTTTCATTCTTACCATTATTTATTAGTATCACCTTCACCATTTTAAATGACCTATTTTCTTGTATAACCTAGTCACTGCATTTAGACAATTTCAAGATATACCAGATTTGCGTCTCTACTTCATTGGCAAAGCAACCTGAATTTACAAAGAGCTTATCTCTTAATTTCGATAAAGATAATTTTAGATATTCCCTTTTCTTCTTTTACCTCATTTCAAAACAGCTTCAACTGTATCACTCATTACCTAATAAACGCATATACTGCATAACCTAAAGGTTCGACTGGCCGAAAATGATTTTAAGCATTAAGTCCGCATTTTGTACAACTTTTATTGTGCAATAAAGTTTTTAAATAAATAAAGTTTGACAAGCGTACTCAAGACGAGCGGCGAATGGCAAATGATTTATAATGGTAATACCATTAGCTGAGCGGGCCGCGGGCGCGAGTTCGATTACCGACGGTATATTTGTCGATATGTGCTTTTGTACGCATTGCGTATACTTTAGTAGACATTTACATGTGTTGTTGTGTAGGTACGAATGCGATAATTGGGTAATACTAGTATTTCTTTAAGGGTCAAGAGCAAACCTATACCAAATTTAAAAAAGGCCCTTTCTTAATCCATACTGTATTGAACTTATTTTTATGACCGTGATGTACTCACTAAAGGTAATCAGTTATATTAATAGTCTCCTGGCCGATTTCGACCATGGCGGCCATTCTCAACAGAGGTCAGCCATCTGCGCAGGCGATATTATAGTGCACAAGTGTGAGCGCAATACACAGGTGCACTCACTGTTCCATCACTCTCAAAGTTCGGTGAGACGGCAATCCGTTATATTATTTTTAACTGTAAGCTATAATAAGAGCATTTAACAAAATCGACCGCTATCGATATTGACATCATACATTGCTTCGAACGAATCAGTTGATATCGGTTTCTTTAAACACAATTCCTTGCTACGTCGTAGGGAAGTCTACGATCAATTTCCTTTCAAGTGCTACGAAAGAAACGGAGCATGCAAATGCCAATGTTCTGATTTCCGATTTGCGTAGTTCACGTTGTACGTCGTAGCACATTATGAAAGTACTACGGACTTGGAACGATCAGTTTCGTAGGTATCCGCTACGCCGTAGCACTGCGCAGGTGCTACGAATTTTGCTTTTGTTTCCAATTAAAATAAAGTTAATAAGCATTTGCGCAATGGCAACTGTGTGTGTAGTGTGTGGCATATTAAGATGCCCCCATCTGGCATCATCATGATCGTGTCAAGATTATAATTAATATATATTTTGATGCTTTCTAACCAAATAAATAAATAAACATACAACAACATCACATACATTGATCTGTCTCCGTGGTAAGTAGCTAAAGCACTTGTGTTACAGATATCAAAATCAACAGTGTAGTTACAAATAAACTGAAATAAATACATATAACACCCAGACCAGTACAATTAGACAGTTCATGCACACAAATGTTTGTACTGTGATCGAACCCGTGACCTTTTTCGCGACCGCGGTTAATAGTCAACTTCTTGGCCATTACACCAAAGTGGTCGTCAAATAGAATAGAGGAGTAATAACAAAACAATACATACACCCACCATGACAAATTGATGAACGACAAACCCACTATTAATTTAATACACAATTTCCATATATTGTCATTCAACGGCCACAGCGTTATCGAGTGAGCAATTTCATTAGAAAACATAAATTTAAACATCAATTAATATTACCGTTTGACGGGTTTCGAGGCGCGTCCACATGATAGTAATTAGTCAGTATATTAACCCGTAATGGATTTGTCACACTGGATGCGTTATGCGTCATGTAAGTGCAGTGCGGTCAGATCACAAGTACTTTAAAACAAAGTTTTTGGACCCCGGCAAAAAAGCACCTTATGCTTCATGAAGAAAAAAAAACTACTAAAATAATCCCGACATGAACCAGAAAAACACTCGGTAAGCTTTAACGATTGGTCGGATTTTGGACCAGCCATAGCTAAGATCCACCGTGATTAAATTGTCTTTCGAATAAAAAAACCGCCTTGAAATCGATCTATCGGTTCGGGAGGTACGATGTCACAGACAGACACACACAAAAACACAGACATAGCGGTCAAAGATATAACACCTCTCTTTTTCGTCGGATGTTTCAAAATCGGCACACACATTTGTGAAGACAATAAATAAGAAACACGCAATGAAATGATCTACAAATTTACATTTGATAGGAGTTTTCATGTAAAATTTGTGGAGGCCTATTTTTGTTCTGATAAGTATATTTTATTTATTTATTTTTAAGGTTTGTCAACTGTTGATACGATAATGCTTCCTCATGTTACGAGTAATACGGCTTTATGGTAATTGTTTTACAGATTAACAGACAAACACGGCATGCTTAATCTAATAACGTACACACACGTTTTTTTAAGTATGTACAATACACTTATTTATCTACTTAATGGAAAATAATATTAATTAATATTTTTTACACAAATCTTATAATTTGGCATTGTGCTGTGCAACAAAACTTTTCGATCTTTCAACGTATAATTTAACCTATTTCAATATTTATTTTATCTATTCTATTATAAGCAGCCCTGCCATTGACTGGAAAGCAATATGGCCACTGACTGCTGCTCGCAAAGCGCGTCCAGTGTGCCACGGCCTTACGTCTATTAACCCCTAATTGGATTTGGCGATAACGACCGGTTGCTAATTGTTTGTTGGTCGTAATATCGTAATTAGTATGATGGAGTCGTGTGTGATTGATCGGTATCAATAATGTACGATCGATATATCAAATCACAAAGATTAATGGGCAAAGCCTTAAGGTGCGTACAGACGTCCACATTATCTGACATTATTTTTTAACTTTGCAACATGTGACAATACGTACACATTAGAATAACAATGTTCTATAACAATGTTGTGTGACATTTTTTTGAGGTTTTCCTGCAATAATTTTATTTAAACTTGTCGTATAACTTGTGTTATTTAACATTCAGTGTTCACATTACTGAATCATGTTATTTAACATTGTTTTATATGTTATGTAATATAATGTGTACGCACATTTAAGGTTGCATAGGGCTGATTAAAATGTTATTTTTGATTTTTTTGTGGGAAAAAAGCGTCGATATTTTATTTTATAAAGATTGCTTTATTGTCCTTTCACGTATATAATGATTTGATAAATAAATGATGATGTGACCAGTCGTAAAATAGATGTTTTAATCACGGTAATATTATCTATACAGTATTCTATCTTCATATAAACGGATGACGCGCGTGCTATACCTACGCGCTCGGATCTTGGCATGCGCTTGGCATGCTACAGTCGCGAGTGCGCGCAGTGACGAACGGACGGTGTGCTGGTTTTTAATCAGGACCTGCCCGAATTTTAACTAGAAATAAGTGCAAGTAGCTATTTAACATGACAAGTTGAATATATTGTGCTGTTTTTGGATTGTGAATTTTTTATACACTCAAATATAATAATAAAGCATTTCGTTCATACGAGAATATTATTAGTAATACAATCAATGTGCAAATATTTTCCGGTCGCAAATTTATTAGACCGATTTGTTAGCAAGTAGCTATTTAACATGACAAGTAGAATATATTGTGCTGTTTTTGGATTGCGGATTTTTTATACACTCAAATATAATAATTAAGCATTTCGTTCATACGAGAATAATATTAGTAATACAATCAATGCGCAAATATTTTTCGGTCGCAAATTTATTAGCCCGATTTTTTATAAAGTCACATAATCATGGGTTTTAATTAACCTATCAATCAATAAAACAACTTGCATTTTAATTGAACACTTTCTATTCAATTCATAAAGTATTTTATGTAATCATATAAATATTTTATATTGTTTCTAAGTATCTGTGCTTATAAATAAAAAGTAACAAATTTACAATCTCAAAACTAGATAGAATCTCAAAGTAGGCAGATGCAATTAAAACGCTGTAGGTAGGCGACAGCGACAGCCCTATCTCATGCTTACGTACCGCGCGGCGGTAGGTACTTATTTTAAAAACACGGCCGAGTTGGAATACTGTATGGATAATATTACCGTGTTTTAATAGCATAATGCTATTCCTTAATTATCAATGTTAACTTTAAAAATAAAATTGCATACAATGCCTTCTCCTAACAAAACCGAATGCAAGTTCTCCACACGAAATGAACAAAAAAGATTTTTTTTTATTACTAAAATCTAAAACAAGGAATCGCTGAAAATCCTTGTTTCAAACTCGCCGCCCGTATTATTAGCGTCCACTATATTTTTCGCTAATTCCCAGCTCGGCTCTTATTTTTCCTCGCGAACTTAGCGCACAGAACAGAGAATGCTATTATTATTAATTATAATTTTTACGCCGAAAAACTGCATGCACGGTCTACAAACAACGTATCGCGCGTGATTCCGCTGCATATTAGATTTAATGGCCCGACTCGAATGTTTTAATCACAGCTAGGGTGAGTGCACATGGGTGGAGTGAACTAGAACTGCTTTTTCGATTGAAAAAAAAAGTTAAGATATTGTTGCATGGGCTCTGAAATGTTTGTATGTACGTATGCCGGTTTTGCCAATAACTCTTCATGTTGAGAAACAAGCTGTCACCAATGTGCTCATTGTAATTAATTGACTGAAGGTAAAATCCAAGAATAAAAGTTAAATAAAAAAGCTTACAGTTAATCTGGTTCTTTCCTGACAATCTGTCAATACACCAAAAAAATATTTTCAATGTAACAAGGTAAAAATTAAATTTTTGAAACAAATCTGAATCGTGCTCCTAATTTTCGAATTCTGCGATTCCGTTTAAATTTTCGTGATAATTCACGATCAAGCGGAGCGAGCTATATAAGCGCTTGCACAGTGTGCACTCATCCTTACCGCGCTCTCGACTTCGCTTAGCGAATAAAGATATCTATATTCATTAAAATTTAAAACACGAGCGGGATATAAGATTCAAAAGGAGGGTGGATCGCACCTTCGTACGGTCGCAATAGATGTGCATGTGGTAGGTGCTGGCAACACAGAAGAGTTCATTATAGTAAAAATGCCGTGATATAAGTGATGACTACATTGGTGAATGGTCAAGAAGTTGGCTATTGACCAACAGGTCGCGGGTTCGATCCCCCCACTGTACTTATTTTTTATTTATTTAAGCTTTATTGCACAACAAAACTTTGTACAAAATGTGGACTTAACGCCGCAGGGCATTCTCTACCAGTCATACCTTTGGGCTAAGAAGAAATGATTAGTGGGCGGAGCGACATAATAAATAAAGAGAAAACACAAAAATACAAACCTTTTGTGTGCATGAACATATCTGTTGGTACTGATGTGGGTGTTATATGTATTTATTTAAGTTCATTTGTAACACCACTGTTGATTCTGATATCTGTAACACAAGTGCTTACGCTACTTACCACGGAGTCTGATCAATGTATGTGATGTTATTGTATTTTTTTTTTAAAAGTGCGGTAAGTTAAAAATTACAGCCGAGGCGATATTGCTAGCCTGAGCCGTAGGCGAGGGCTATAAGGGAGCAGAGGCTGTAATTTTCCAAAGCGGACGTACTCGTATGTCATACGACGTTTTATAACATATTTGAGAGGAAATAAATGAAAAAAATAAAATAAGAAGGTACAAAAACAGCCATGATTACTAATAAAGTAAATTAATCTTCTTGTGTTTCTGTTACAGATAAATATGGATGTAATTTACTGTTAAAATTAATTAAATTAAAGAGTTAAATTGCACATTGTAGAGGGCAAATTTTGTAATCGGATAAATAGTTATCGGTCTCTTAAATATAAGCTGACCGAATTTAATATGAAATTCGGTTTAACCTTCTGCATAATCAAGTTTGGCATTTCAAATCAGCCATCTTGGAATTTTATCGGACTGTTAACGCTATCAGTCTCTTGAAAAATCGGCTCTTAAAACCTATCACTACTCATTGTAATGACTACCTAAGTGTTACTTGCCATTTCATGATATTAAATGTATTTATTTGTCTGTCTTCGAAAGTCCTACTGAACTTATACGCCTTACAGTATAGTTATTAACAATTTAAGTTTATTACAGTTTTAATTTTACGCCACCGCGGCGTGTGATGCGATGTCAAACGAAAAGGTGATTAGTATAAATTCAGGCTCCTCTCTCACAAGTGTGTGTAAGAGTTGCCATTTTATAGGAAAAGTCACATGGTTGAAGCATGGCAAGATCACCTAACATTTCATCAAAAATATTTTTAAAGTCCTTTTCAAAACTGTCAAATTAACTGCAAACTGATTGTTTCGCTGTGTGATTTGATTTGTATTTATTACTTTTATGGTTCGGAAATCCATCTATCTATCATGTCTTAAGTACTCTTAATTTTGTCCACCCCAAATAATCCGCATCACAAAACGAGGCATAAATATGTTGTTCAACACGGTCTGCGATCTGTTACGAATGAAATCGTCTACATACAAACGAAATGATTTGAAATAAACTCCTAACCTTCAAAATCCCGCAAATTTTTGCTCCGCCGAACGGCGAACAATATCAATTACGATTCATAATCACGCACCCGTCATTAAACCGTTTTATCAGGAGGCGCAGCAACCCTTTGCGTCTAATCGTGAATTATATCCTGTAATAAAATTCTTTAATCAAAGAAAACAACCTCCGAGCCATTCCGCGCTCGCACACGTCGCCACGTTAGTCGTTACGGCGAATATTTACATACATGTGTCATTACCACCCCGCCTCCATCATAATTAAGGGTATAGCGGAATCTTAGCGTCTTATTACACGAACGTAACGGTATCCTCTTAGAAAATTGTAACAACACTGTCGTTAGAACGCACCCCCCAAATAATCACCTCGGAAATTTGCCTCTCAAAAGTTCGCGAGTTAAAATATCGCAGCCAAGGAAGCAACGGCACACACGAAACTTAAATGTGAAATATCCTCTAATGAATCAGACAATATTTTAAGGCGTGGGAGGCAATAAAAACACCCTCCACCCACTAATGTATACCAACACTTTGTCTCTCTTTAGGGAAGGGGTGATTTGTGCAAATAAATATCGATGTGGACACTAGATAAGCAGCTCTTAAGACTGGGCTTATCGATAAATTATTTCCGTTGTTTACGCAACGAAATTGTGGAAGGGTTTAGATTTCAGTGCTTTGCTAATGTGTTTTTTCTCTGTTACAGGTAATGGCTGTTTTTCATTGTGTTATCATCAGCTACGCGCTACTACAGTAGGTACTCGTTATGTATTACTTATGTAAGTGTACGCCTGTAAGTAACGCGATAAACGTTATGTATCGATAGGTGCAGGCCAATATGTTTTTCAAATCGAAAAACTGGTTAACCTACAATTTTTACGGAGTGTTTATTCCCGGACGGAACTTAAATTTAGTTGGCTTGTTTTATGATGTCACGCGTAATAAGTTAAAGATTTAACTCACCTTTCACAAGCACATTGCGGCTTATCGATAAAATAAAATATACTTAAATTATACCTGTATCGAAAGTTTAGACGACTCTATACATTTCGGTCATGGCGGATCTTAGCGCGGCTGCCGAGACTGCTGGTTTTGGGTTTGCTTAAACTTTATCAAGGTCTTATGAGACTTAAAATTCTGCAGCCAAAATAAAAAAGGACGACTGATTCTCATTATTGCAATATGTCATTGAAAATCACATTCTTTACAAATAACAACAAAAATCGGACCGACACAGATGGAGTATGAACCCACAAACAAGCTCTCGTAATCTAGGCGATTGTCCGATAGCCAGCGCCATCGAAAGAAAGAAGAAACACACACATACACAGAACGACATGAGCAGTATAAATAGACTCAAAATCGAAATACACAATAACTTATAAACGAAACCAAAATAATTACAACAAAAGGAACAAAACGGAAAAAAATAATCTCCTTCTGGTCAGCCTGTCGATCTTTCAGCATCACCGAACTGTTCATTTGCAAAGACTTACTAGTGTGTCACAGTTGCCAACACTTCCGTTTTTTTTAAATGGGTCCTATTACAAACGTTTATAAAGCACCTGTGTTCATCGTGATTTGATGTCGGTTATCAAAGACTTATTAACCTCGTAACCTTGGCTTCGACGAGGCCCATCCGATTTCCTCATGCCTTTATTCATACCAAGTAATAATGTGGCAGGTTTTCAGCATCCACTCCCTAGACCTAATTTTGTACGCCGTTGTCCTCGTTTGGTTAAAACTGAAAGGGCAAAAATTTAAAATCCAATTTAATACTATCAATTTCAAGAGAAATAATAGCATTCATGGGCTACGAAAAAAATTTAAACAAAAAATGTTTTTATTTATTGCTACGTAAATGCTACGTTGCATTCAGATTTATCGATAGCATAATTAAAACAAACAATGGAAATCCAGAAAAGCTTATTGTTTACAACACAACTTTGACTTTTATAACTGCGTTTAAACAGGAAGTTAAATTTTAAACAAAACACATGCAAAACAAAAGATCCCAGCCAAATCTGAATGTCAACACATCCCCCTTCACCTAATAATCTCGAGTGTGTAAGTGCAACCAACTTGATCCAATCATCCGCGAAGTCATAGAAGTTGGTAAGTAGACCTCGGGAGATCGTTTTGTGGTTAACACGCAAAGGTCTACAGGAGTTCGGTATTGCTTGGAGGCTTGAGAATACAGACTCGCGGGACGGCGAGTGTGCTGTCGAGCTTTGTATCGAATTGTAGCCAGATGTTATAACGGACTGCCTCGTTGGTGTATTGGCAAAGTTTCTGCCTTACATCCGAGAGGTCCTGGGTTCGAGTCCCAGGTCGAGCCAGAATTGTTTCTGAGATTTTCTGTCATGAATTTCTCAAAAACAGCTCGGAGTCGGGAAGTTGGCGGTGCTACACCCCCGTGCCTCGGAAAGCACGTTAAGCCATTGGTCCTGCGCCTGATCTCTCTCCGGTCATGACGGATTGCCGTCTCACCGAACTTTGAGAGTGATGGAACAGTGAGTGTACCTGTGTATTGCACTCACACTTGTACACTATAATATCTCCTGCGTAGTTCGCTGATATCTGTTGAGATTGGCCGCCGTGGTTGAAATCGGCCAGGAGGACTATTATAACGGAAGTTTCGACATCTATAATGACTAAATAAATAATAGGATTTTTAATATATCCAGCTTGTGTAAGTGCAGCCAACTTGATCCAATCATCCGCGAAGTCACACGGAGATCTAAAGGAGTTTGCTATTACTTCGAGTTTCGAGAATACAGGTGTGAGATTGCAACCGTGTGGTCAAGCATTCAGTTGAAGGAATTTTATTAACATGCGGTCAAAACTAACTTAATTGCAGTTATTAGTACTAAGATGTTGATTAAACAATGTTAAAAGAGTTCTGTTGTACACACGGCTCCACATCAAACTACTCATTTTTGTTGCAAAATCACTTTTATTACGTAAGCACAAGATACCACAGTGATTAATATGACGTGTGGCCGTGCGTATTTAGGGGAGTTTCATTCACGAGCTATCAAAATATCATTTCTTTACGTTGTATAATTTTCATTTCATGTTATGTTTATAGAGAGCCTTGCTCAATGGTTAGTCTGGTAATAAATAGAGTCCTTTCTTACTCGACTTTCACATTCCTCTTTTTGCTAAACCAGTCTGAGTCAGATTGCGTGCCAAACTAGTCAGCCCTGTGTACCGCGAATCAACAGACAACAGTTTGAGTTGCGATGATTTATTGATTCCAAACGCGGCTCGGAGATAGAGCCTGGTTTTAATTATCATCCGGCTAATTGTGTTTGGGGTTACGCCATACTTGTACGGCTACGATTTGGTGGTGAAACTTGAAGATTTTGTGCGCGTATTGGTAAAGTGACGAGTCTCAAAAGTTCGTAAGATCAAAGAACTCAAGCAGTCGTAGCCAAAAAATCCTTTAGTCACCACATAGTTAAAAGTCTGGGCAATGAACTATTTTGGTTGGATAAGTCGAAAGCGGAATATTTGAGTTCGTAACTTTGTTTGGACTAGTTAGGAGATAAACGTACTAAAAGTCCTGATCCTTCGAGGCGAGCCCGAGGTCCCTTTTTTTCTTTTTTGCTTATATCTCGAAAACAGTGCATCCTACGATATTTTGCTGTACTACATGATGAAAGGTAATAAAATTCTCTACAACTTTGTCCTTCGCAATTTTTATTTATATCCAATCGTTGCATATCTGTGAGCTCCGATAAACAACTAATTTTCAAAAATGTTTCTAATAGTAAAACTTTTTCTGTATACCCGAAGCTAAGACGAACGAAGTCGCGGGTGGCCGCTAGTGACACAATAATTTGAACATTTACAAGAATAACATAAGGGTGTTAAAAAGCCTAACTTGTGCTACTCACATTGTTGAGTAAATTTACAATTTGAACTTGAAATTGTAGCCTACCCTAACATTTGGGTAAATACGTAATGTTTGAAGCAGGATATAAAAACGCATAAATTTTATTCAAAACTGGCTCACTATTTGTAAGAGAAATCACTTTCCCCAGCTAGTTTTTCAATAGGAAATTCATAATCAAAGATACCAATTACTGCAGTGCTTGCGATCGACGAGGGCGCTTTTGACGTGCGTTTTAACGCTCATCGCGTTTGTAAACAGGTTAGGGTGAGTCCACAATCATATGATCTACCCACACTAATATTATAAAGAGGTAATATTCGATTGTTGAATCTACTGGACTGATTAAAATAAACTTTTACCATTAGAATCCTACATTATCCCTGATGAACATAGGCTATATTTAATATGTTATAAGATGCTTAATATATTTCATGTTACGTATGCCTGCCATCGTCTATGTGGGGACTAAGACTTAACAAATTTTTCTTACTTGATTTAATAAGATCACATAAGGGTAAGCTTTATTTAAAAGACTAGTGAAAAAATATTTTGTGAAAGTTAAGGTGGCAGTCGGTTCCTAGAGACCGGCGCGACGCAACACGTCGACTCGTGTCGTGACACGCGACCCACTTTGGAATGCAGCGGTCGCGCGTTTTGATTAGTGTTTCATCATACAAATCCATAAACCCGGCCGCCATACACCGAATGATACCTTAAGCCGTAATAAAGTGTCTGCCACGCCTTGTTTTCTCGATACGCCAATCGGTTAACGTCGTCAGAATCGCCGGTCAACAGTCGTATTTACCTTTGAAATTGTGTCTAAAATTTACTTATGAATTGCTTATATTTGCTTATCATGATGAGAGAATTGCTTATTACATAATTTAAAAGAATTTAAGCATTTAAGGTTGACCGTCCATTCTGACGTCAGAATGGCTGGTCAATGTCTGTACAGCAGTAAATATGTAGAATAACTGAAATTTTTGTGGACCAAAGATTGCTTATCAATTGCTTATTTCACAATTTATAAGTTTAGACCCTGTTATTTCTTCCATAAGTCAGTAACGAGCTTAAAATTCCCAGTGCCTGTTCAAATATGAGAGCAAAGTATCGTATATTGGAAATTGCGTTTATATTACAAAAGGTCATAAAATGCCTGCCAATATTGAGACGAAATGAATCTACCCTCCGTTAATTTGTATAACTTACTCTCGTCGTACTTTTTACTTCCTAAAAGTAGTTGCGTTGATTTAAGTATTTTTGATTACGTTATCATTTTTTCGTTGACCTCATCAGGAACAGGATTGTTTTTAATCCATGCCTGAAGCCGCTTAAATATTGTATCCATTGTCTGACTTTCAGATATAATTTGTGAGACTGGGACAGAACTTTCTTGAGTTTTCATGATCAATACGTATAAAAATATATGTTTAGTTACTAACATCCTATTATTCGGACCAAATTCTTTAAATATGCTGCCTAGCGTCGATACTGAGAACTAATTTATAAAGTTTCTTATTTTTCTTACAGCAGGCTTATTGCAAATGGGTCCAATAAAAAACATAAAAAGGGTACAAAGATATTTGCTTTATGACTTCTTTATATGGTGAAATACGAGTCATTATCCACAAAGATAGTATTTGATTTTTGTCATAATATGAACTTTGTTTTTTTTCATATTTAATTTGCCTCAAGCATCCAACAGTTGGCATATGCGGAGGTTCGTTGTCATCAGCATCCATCAGTTGATTAGCTAATTGATTACGATATGTTATTGCAGATTCATGTTTTAGTTCATCTGACATTTCAACCCGTTTTGCTGGAGATAATTTAATCTTTTTGTTAGCAACATGGATAAACGATGCATTGAGATTCATTACAGTACACATACAGCGAGCAATTTTATCGACAGGCCAGGAAATCACAATATTTATCATTGCATTGCATTGTTTACATAAACCTTTGCAAGTAATTCTCATTTTTAATCGAATATTGTTTGAAAATCCAAGAACAAGGAATTTTCATGGCTTTCCATATTTCCTCACGTCATATATGAGCCCATTTTTAATCGAATATTGTTTGAAAATCCAAGAACAAGGAATTTTCATGGCTTTCCATATTTCCTCACGTCATATATGAGCCCACATATGTTTTGGCAAACGGTATTTTTGTGTAATAGTAGGTTTTGAATTTTGAATAACTCTAAATTGCTTGCTAATCGGCTGTATTTTCTCCCATTGATATAAATCAATCATAAAATCAAAACTTATTGACTTATCTGATTCTTCCTTGTGTAGTACTAGTGCTGTATCTGGAACAATCCTCTTCATTTTTTTCGGGCATATCAAAGAAATAATTAAAATTCTTCTTTACAGACAGATACAGCCCTTGTTCTGTAATTGGCCTAGGTAATGCACTTTTAATTTCTGAAAACACTGCGTCACTTGCTGCAGGAAGGTTATTGACATTTTGAAATAACAAAAAATTTGGTAAAAACGCTTTTTTCTGTTCTTCTAAGGAATTCACAAACTTCCTTCCTCTTTCCATTATGACAAAGACTGATAGCGCAATCAAAAATACTTAAATCAACGCAACTACATAAATTTTAGGAAGTAAAAAGTACGACGAGAGTAAGTTATACAAATTAACGGAGGGTAGATTCATTTTGTCTCAATATTGGCAGGCTTTTATGACCTTTTGTAATATAAACGCAATTTCCAACATATGATACTTTGCTCTCATATTTTAACAGGCACTGGGAATTTTAAGCTCGTTACTGACTTCTGGAAGATATAACAGGGTCTAAACTTATAAATTGTGAAATAAGCATTTGATAAGCAATCTTTGGTCCACTAAAATTGCAGTTATTCTACATATTTACTGCTGTACAGACATTGACCAGCCATTCTGACGTCAGAATGGACGGTGAACCTTAAATGCTTAAATTCTTTTAAATTATGTAATAAGCAATTCTCTCATCATGATAAGCGAATATAAGCAATTCATAAGTAAATTTTAGACACAATTTCAAAGGTAGGTAATTACGACTGTTGACCGGCGATTCTGACGTTCACGACAATCGCACCAAAAGCTAAAGCTATTTAAACAAATTATGCTATTTGATTAGTCATAGATTTGCGCAGAGTAACGCCTTATTCCGTCAACTAAATCGTACCAAAACTTAATTGCTTCTGATGCTCAAATATGAACACAGCCTTCGCATTTCCCCTCCCCTTCAGGTGCCTCATTAGACCTACAAAAGTGTTACCTCACAGGACTCGAGGGCGTTTGATTTTTGCAGCCAACCCCCCATCATTGGACATTTTAAACGGTGGTTAACACGTCAACGATTGCTTTTGAAAGTTTGGAAAAATAATTAGAAAGAGCGAAATGTCGCGCGGTGGCCGTATTTGGGCACACCCCAATTAAGTGACGAAACTCACGATTATGAAGTATTAAAATATTAGCGAAAGCTCCTTTCGATCTTAATCATCTTTGTTGAAATTCATGTTTTAATAATTATTTACGTACCTTTGAAAATTACCAAAACAGTGGCAAACGAAGGATTTCAACTAAAAAAAACTATATATGATTTAATTCTAATTTAAAAAAATATATTTTCTTAAAAAATAGACTTCCACGTCATTTGTATTCAGGATTCTGGAGGTAGATTACATTTTTGATGAGCATACAGCCAATTTACTCAAATGAAATGCAAAATACTATCCATACTCATAAACGAAAATCCGACTTTGAAATTTAAATTCCTTATCTCCCACCAAAATAATCAAAAGGGCAAAATATAACGCCGATACGAACTTGCAAGTACCAAGATGGTTTATTCAAGTACTGAAATCGTCTATTCAAGTGCCAAGATCTCTCGGACGGAGTAGCGGCACTTTTAGAGGGGGGACATTATTTGCAGCCACGGAATTTATCGAGCAATATCAGCTAAGTAACAACGCACGAAATGCCCAATTAAAATATTAATTACTTGAGTTGTGACACTTTGGGGTACAGGTGGGGTCTGATGGAGTATTGGCTGCGTGTGTCAAGCGTAAGATAATCAGTATAAAATTATGTAAAATATTCAAAGTATCTCCAAGATGAAACACAATAGACAAGAAGATATTGTTAGAAAATCAACTAGTAACCACACGTACCCCCGGTTTGCATTGTGTTGCTTTCCATATTTCCAAGCGGCTTGTTGATTTTTCGTTTTTATTAAAGAAATTAAATGAAATAATATATATTTATTTGAGCTAAACATGGAATTTCATAGTTGTTTCTTGTAGGATGTACACATGGTTTATCTTATTATAGGGAATGCAAATATAAGTAATAAGTTAGGTACCTGCTATTTATTATTATTATTAAATAATTAGGTATTTATCTTTTAAATGTACCTACATATCTTTACTTTAATCTTTTATAATATCATCACTTACCTAGAGATTTAGCTATATAACTTTAGTTTTTAGGTGTATTCTTTTTTATTGTTTCAATAATCATGTTGATTACCTATGTACCTTCTTTGTGCGGTAGAAATCAAGATTAATCACAATTTCTTACACCCCATACCCAAAAATACTTCCGTCATCAAGTTGCCACCGCAAACACTGATCAAACAACTTACAACCTCAGTTAACCCCCAAACAGGATTACCGCACCTCAACCGAGCCGCAATATCTTCAAACAAAGAAATCCTTAAGCAAACAGAGTACCGAGTACCCCTTGCCACTAAATATTAAGTGTTAATAATGTCTGAGACACCCCCGAGGATCAAAAATTCAACGAATCGTCCCCAGAAAGGGGTGGCCGATTTTCAAAGTCGTTAACCGCTCATCGCATATCGATATTAATGTCTTAAGTTCTTGGAAGTTGCCGGTTAAAAGATCGGGAAGCATTTTGTCTGGCGAATTTAAATGGATGGCCGTTTTATTGGTTTTGGCAAATATGCCGACGCGGTTCGATGGGGCGATGCATTAATGAATGTTAACCCCTTTAGGTTCTACTCTAGAAACAGAAGAAATAGATTAAAAGATGTTAACTTAAGACGTTTCTATTGCCGTCATATCAACAACCGGCAATAAAGAACCAGCCATTTTATTATGCATCATCATCAGACTATATACGTCCCACTGTTTGGCACAGGCCTCACCTCAACTATGAGGTGGTGCGAGCCATACTCCACCACGCGAGCTCAGTGCGGATTGATGGAGGGGTGTGTGTAAGGTAAGTGACCAACCTTACTGTCAGATGTTATTAAGCCGCCCGAGGGCCTCCGACCAGGCTTAACGACTAATATCTATCGATATTAACCTGGACCAACAGCTTAACGTGCCTTCCGAAGCACGGAGATGTAAATAGATGTCACTTAAACGGTCAGAATGGTCACCCTTCCCAAACATGACCGCGCCTTGGGTTGCTTAACTTTTGGTATCACAACCAAAGCGCTGCAACCACTGCGCCACAAGCACCTTTTATTATGCATTTTGAAGTAAGTGATAAAGTTTCATCCTATATTAGTAATAATCAATTCTCTCAGTCCTTGCTAACGTAATACAAGCAAAGGTTACGCTAAAAAAGCGTAACCTTTGCTTTGTATAATAGTACAAAATCGGCTCGCATTTGCTCTTCACACATTATGTAAATGGACCCCCTGGGATGCTGTTAATATTTTTATTATTATTATTTTTTGACGACCGCTTGGTTTAGTGGTCCATAGGTCGGACTTCTAAAACCAAGGGCCGCGGGTTTGATCCCCGCACAGTACAAGCATAAGTGTGCATGAACATGTGTGTTTGTACTCGTCTGGATGTTTTCTATGTATAATATGTATTTATTTACAAAAAAAGTATTTAAGTATGTTTATCCGTTGTCTAGTACCCATAAAACAAGCCTCGTAGCTTAATTTGGGACTAGAGAATTCGTGTGATTGTTGTGAAATATTTTTTATTCATGTCACTATCTATAACTCCCGATCGCATATTTTCCACACCACTCCCATATAGGCGACCGCGTTTAAAATTTATTCGTAATCAACCGTTCTATCAAGTTACCCCAATTTCCAGAGCCTTAATGAACTCAATCAATATCTAATGCAATGAGAACACGTAATTAAAACTGCTCCCGAGACATTTGCATATGAAAACCTTTATAATTGATCATTCATGAGATCCCCGCGTTCGATGAACACAAAGAGGAAAGGGGGGGGGAGAAATAAACAAATTAGGCATCAGCAAAACAGACAGTAATACCAGCTGCTGTGATCCTGTATGTGTGGAGACGTGTTTTGTTTTTCTTAATACTGCACTAAACCAACCAAATGACTATTTTAGACAATCGATGCTCATGGCATATGAACCAAGCGTCAGCATATTATTTTTTTCACAGCAAAGGCTGCCGATCTGCGTTTACCAGCCAAAGAAGCAATATGTGGTCCCCATTGCAATTTCGATTCCCAAGAAAATGTTTGAATATGTTTCTTACTAAAATTGTTAACTCAGTACATGAGTTAAATTTGCGAGAAAGTATTGCAATAAATATTTCAAAATGATGCTCCAGACATGTAGTGATTAATCCCCTTTTGTCCCACAAATTGTGATAAGATACCACCCATATTTATTTACTAAACATGTTTTTTACAACTAGTTTTTTTTTTTAGAAGGGAGACTGTTAGAATGTACAAGGAAGGGTTGGGAAGACACTACTACTTGTTAAGTTGAATGTTGATGACTCACATGCAGACATAGGGTTGCAGTTTACATTAGAATTTGATAAGTTATTATTACAGATGCAAGATGCTATTATCTATATATATAAAAGAAAGTGGTGTTAGTTACACTATTTATAACTCAAGAACCGATGAACCAATTTGGCTGAAAATTGGTATAAAAATAAAATTCAATAAAATTCATTTATTTCTGTAACTAGGCTAAGAACTAGCACTTTTACACGTCCCAACATATAAATTAACCCTACCACCGCTTCGGGACAATTTGGGCCAGTGCTGAGAAGAAGCGGCGCAAGAAACTCAGTCACTATTGTCATTGCCTCTTTTCAAAATTGATTTACAATAAATGTTATTATTTGCATTTAAACATTTCCATATATCTTTGTCATTTATATAATCATCAATTTTATAATATCCTTTCGACATTAATACATCTTTAACAACTGTTTTAAATTTATCTAAAGGCAATGAAATTAAATTTTCAGGTAATTTATTAAAAAATGATACACATCTACCCATAAATGAGTGACCAACCTTATGAAGCCTAAAATGTGGAACGGCAAGCCTATTTTTTTGTCTTGTGTTGAAGTTATGCAAATCGCTATTTTTAGGAAATAAGTGTAAGTTTTTTCGAACGTAAATTAGGTTTTCGTAAATATATTGCGAGTAAACTGTAAGTATTTTAACTTCTTTAAACAATTCTCTAAGTGTTTCATTTGATTTAAGTTTATAAATAGCCCGCACGGCTCGTTTCTGCAATACGAAAATTGTCTCTATATCTGCAGCTGAGCCCCATAGTAAGATGCCGTATGACATGATACTGTGAAAATAACTAAAATAAACTAGTCTTGCCGTTTCAACATCAGTCAGAAACCTTATCTTTCTTACAGCGTATGCAGCGGAGCTTAGTCTCTTTGATAAGGTCATGATATGAGGACCCCACTGGAGCTTATCATCTAAAGTAATTCCCAAAAAAGTTGCAGTATTTGAAGTAACTAGTTGTTCATCCTTAACAACAACCTTTGTTGGAACTTGTCGGACATTGGGCATTGTAAACTTAATGCATTTAGTTTTGGTCGCGTTAAGCAATAAATTGTTAACGGTGAACCAATGAAGTACTCGCGAGAGAGTACCATTTACATCGTCAAACGATTCTTTACCCCTTGGAGTTTTAAAAAGTAGTGAAGTATCATCAGCAAATAACACTATCTCACAAGCACCGTCGACAAAGTATGGAAGGTCATTAATATATATCAGAAACAGTAAGGGTCCCAATATCGAACCCTGGGGCACACCCATAGTGAGAGGTGCTCCAGGAGACTCTGCTCCATTGATAGAAACCTTTTGTGTTCTCTCAGTGAGATATGAATTAAATAAGTTACATGCATCAGTTGATACACCATAATGGCGTAGTTTTCTCAACAGGGTCTCATGGTCAACACAATCAAACGCTTTAGAGAGGTCACAAAAAATTCCCACAGCATCATGCTTACTATCATAGGCATCAAATATATGTTTCAACAGAGCGACTCCAGCATCAGCAGTACTGCGACCCTTTGTAAAACCAAATTGTTTATTATGCAATAAATTGTTTGATGTGAAGTGAAATAGTAGCTGATTGAATATAATCTTTTCAAAAATTTTACTTAGAACCGGTAAGATAGATATTGGTCGAAAATTTGAGGGGTTATTTTTGTCACCAGATTTAAATAACGGTACTATTTTACTAAATTTCATTAAATTTGGGAATTTTCCTTCATCAATACATTTGTTAAAAATGATCGCTAAAAGAGGTGCTATGAATTCAATAATAGTTTTAATGATACATACAGATATTCCCCACAGATCCTCGGTTTTTTTCATATTTATTTCATTGAATGCGTTCATAATTACATCGGTGCTTACGTATCTAAAGTATAGTGGTGAATCACACTCATCAATATTGGATTTGAGAATGGATTCAGACAGTTCTGCAGAAGAGTTAAGTTCTTTAGTAGTAGATGGTGCTATATTAGCAAAGAACTTTTCAAAAATATTAGCTACTTCTGCATCAGATTTAACTAGTTTACCTCCGTCTTTTAATGAATATGAACGATCTTTTGTTTTATCTTTACCGGTTTCTTTGTTTATGATATTCCAGGTAGCTTTGGCTTTATTTTTTGAACCTGAAACTATCCTACGAAGATGATTCGTCTTTGCTTGGGCACAAACTTTTTTAAAGATTTTTGAATATTTTTTAACATATTCTATAATATGTGGGTCCTGAGAATGTTCTCTAATACTATACAGATCATATAACTTATTCCTGCTTTTATAAATACCTGGTGTAGCCCATTCATTAAACTTACTTGTAAACCGATTAGACTTAACCTTTTTTTTTGTGAAAATTGATGCGGATTCGCTTTTAATTAAGTTAAAAAGATCTTCGTATAAGTTGTCTACGTTACTACTACTGTTTGGAATTAATGTTTTCACACCATCAAAAATCCTATCCTTAAATCTATTTATCCTGTTTGCAGTGACTGGTCTATAAACTATATCTACTACGCTCAAGGCCGGACCAGACGGAAATGTGACCTTTTGTCCTCTATGGTCGGAGCTTAGACATTGTAAAATAGATTTATTTGTTATTTTGACATCACAAAAAATATTATCTATGCAAGTAGCCGTTGTTGGAGTCACTCTGGTAGGTTCTTCAAAAACATTATTTAGGTTATACGATTCAAAGAGATTAAGAAATCTCATAGAAATTTGTGTTTTTTTTAATATGTCTATATTAAAATCACCGCATACTACTAAATTCTTTTTTGATTTTGATGCTTTTGATAAGACTTTATCCATAGTGTCTTCAAAAAGTTGGTAATTAGCGTCTGGCGGGCTATATACGCTTATGACAATATATTGATCTAGTTCAACACATGCAAGTTCAATAGTTCGCTCAATGGAGAGAGATACAATATCTTTTCGTTCTTTACAGTTAAATTGATTTTTCAACAGAATAAGTGACCCACCTCTAGTTGTAGTCTCCCTTGTGAACGAACTACCGACCTTATAATTGTCAATACTTAACATTAATTCATAGTCCCTATACCAGTGCTCAGTCACACACATTACATGGGCATTTAAATCTTGCAAAACTAATGATAATTCTAATTCTTTGCCAGCTAGGCCTTGTATGTTTTGATGTACAACAATAAAACTAGACCCAGCCTTTGTCTTCCCCCTTAGTTTAAAGTGTCAGAGGTTGTCAAGTTAATAATATCTAAATTAGTACATACTATTACTAATATGTTGACAACCATGTGATATGGTTGAGTTTAAAATACAATTAATATTATAAGCTAACAGAGTAGCTATTCGTTTTTTAAATTTAATAGGCAAGTGTAAAGAGCTGCCAGTCAAAGAAAATGAATTATTAATGAATTTATTTGTGTCAAAAAACACAAATTTGTCATTGTGACGCTGAGATAAATTGAATAATAAAGTATTCAGCATATGAATACTGTTATTTTGTGTTGCTGTATAATATTTTGAAAATGGTAGGGAACAGAGGATAATTTTTTTGACATTTAAATTTGTCAAAATGTTCCAACTCTTTATAATATTTTTCTTACTAACGTTTTGACTGTTCCCTAACATTAATACAATAATCGAGTTTGAATTGAAAGAGCTGTTTTGTATACTATTTACAATTTGATCCAGTGATGTGTCTGGCATACAGTTATTAATAATTTTGCAGCTCAATGACCTATTCAATAAGGAACCATAACCAATTCCTAGCTTATCTGAATATACATGAACATTAGCACATTCGTGAGTAGGCTTTTGAGAGACAACATCATAAGTTTTTGAGCAGTTTAAACTTAAACTTTGTTCTAATGGACATAACTGCAAGCTTAAATCACTTGAGTCCAGTACAGTTTTCAAATTAATGTTTGGCAGGGATTTATAAATTTGGTTAGTGGAGTTTATGTTCAAAAGTTTATTTGCAGCTAGGATATGCTCAGAGATTTGTTCCTGAGAAGAGTTATATTTATATGTCATTGATTGCAATGACTCCTGCAACCGAGAGATGTCTACCTGCAACTGCCCTACTGCCTGATCATACTGCAACCTACTTTCAAGTAACTTATTTTGATAAATTTCAAGGCTATCTAACAAATCAATTTTTTCTTTTCTTAACTGTAAATTTTTAGTATAAACTTTCTGCTGCTTTATCATGTTTTTTGTTTTATTTATGAATCTATTAATTTTTATGTATTTTTTTAATCTATTTCTACCTGTCATTTTTGTTTGCCTACTACAATGTTCACATTGGCTGTTAATATTTGTGTATGAATTGGGAACTGCTACCTGGTCATTAGGGGTCCCAATGAGCTCCTCGTATAAATTCATGGTCTGTGAGTAAACATGATCATGTTTCTCTTCTTCCATATGCAGTATGGTTTTGTTGGCGTCACGCAGCTCACTTTCCAACTCATTGTTCCGGATCAGTGTCTGTTCGAAGACGCTGCTGCACTGGTCGAAGGTGCTGATGGTATGTAGAAGCTCCTCTCTGTGTTCAGTGACCTCGTGGAGACGGGCATGCAGTTCTACCAATTCTTTCTTTAATTGCGCGTTAATTTCGAATGTTTTTTTTATTTCCAATTCACATTCATCGCGTTCCCTAAGGAGCTGGTCACAGAAGTCCTTAGATTCTTTTAATTCTTCCAGCGCATTTTTTAGTTTAAGGGCAGTTTCCTGGGCAGTCATTCTTCTGGTCATGGTTCCAGTTTGGGAGGTCATGTTAAGGTTGGAAATCTCACCTGAAATTTTTGTTAAAAAGAGTGTACAAAAGTTGCTTTGGTAATATTCTAAGCAATGGGACACAGAGGATACCTATTTTTTATAATTTTGTAGAATATTAAATTAAATGTTAGTGTTTACTGTTTAATAGAAAAAAAAATTGATTTCAGATTAAACCTATACTTTGTTATTTTAACCTATAAGGATTATTTTATTTAATTTGAATCAAGATTAAACAATAAACATTAAGGACTACTCAACATAATCTATTAGAATAACAACCCAGGACCGAGCAAAAATTTACAGTCACCGCTATGTCTACCGCTGCAAATGTAGGTGTAAGTAGGTTCAGACGAGGTGACTGCTTAGTGTTTGCGTGTTTTTTTGTCTGCGGCGTTAGGTTGTTATCTTCAACTTTACTTCCACATATACGTCAAGTAAAGAGAGGCACAACAGGACCGAAATGTTGTGAATATTGACGTAGCTCACATTGGTGAGCGTTGTGCAGAGTAGAAGTGTCAGTGTTTTGTATTCCACAGCGATAAACTAACGGCAAACAGTTATTCACTTGGACCTTTGTTGACTTGTCACTTTTTACTATCAAAATAACCTCAAAAAGTATCTTGAGATATATGTTCTTGCACTGATTTTTGATTAAATTTGTATAAGTAATTAGTCTTAACAAGCGTTGAAGTAAGTCAAAAACAATACTCCCCTGGTTTTAGTTTCCGTTGTCCACACTTTTAAACTCACAACGTAACGGTTAGGTGAAAATTTTTCAATTGAATTTTATGATTCAAATCACTTTGGGTTTGTGTTGTCTTCAATTTTGCTTGCTATACACGGATTCTATAATATTAATTAAGCTTTTATTTACAGTTTAGACGCGAAATTTTCGTGAAATATAAGCAAAATAAGATCAGCTGCTTTGCATGACAGCCCTTTACATACATAAGATACTTTTTATCCCGTTCGACCGCGATAGTGAATCCAAAGGGATTCCACGCGGACGAAGTCGCGGGAGGCCACTAGTATTTGTTAAAGTCTGAACATTATATATTATTTTCATGTTTGTACAGCTCTTGCTACAGTCCGCTTAACATACTCGTAAATGTTGACACTCTTTTATATTATAAGTCTCTTGAAGTGAACAGTCCTTTATATAATAGTCGAAGTTTATATCGAAATATGACGACAGAATCTATTAGTGAACACTGAATTAAAAATTAAAAATCTACATTAATATAAATTAAAAATCTGATTGTTCTTTATGCACACTCCATATTTCACTCACCTCGCGATATATCTGCCTTCGTAATATGGAGCTTTGAAATCCGCGATTCCATGCCATGATGTTGCTTTATGAATGCTGGTAGCATATTGAAATTGGGGCCCTTAATTTGTAGCCCTTTAGGCGGGCCAATGAGGAAGCAATGTCTTCCTGGCTCAGCTGCCAATGTATGAGTGAAAAGGGTTGAATATCCGCCTTAGACCTAGCTAAATTTACAGGCTGATGATCCCTTCGCCGCTTGTTGCCATCGTCGACAAAAACTATGATGAAATGAAACAAAGTGAGTAAATAAGACGAAATAACGGTTGTTATGTGGGCCTCCAGGCCTCAGTGAGAGAACCCGCCTACCCACTAAGAACCTGACGGTGCCCTCCGGTGCCATGTGAGTCGGGGACGTGGCGGGTTCACCGTAGGCCGATAGGCCACATGCATTCACCGCAATACGTTACACTCTCCTAACGCAACTAGTGAAATCCCTTACTTTTGATTTTTTACAAGATTTAAAGCTGTCACCAATCGTAGGTTGCGTGGCCACAAGCATCCAGTGTCTAGGCGCCGGCGGCGCTCAGAGAGCGAGCACTCGTGAAACATTCATACACACACCAGTTTTATACGGCGATGACGGACGCTACGCGACGTTTGTCACGGAATACGGATGCAATGGAGCGGTCTTAAAGAATATGCATTTGCAAAAATTCCATGGTTTTTTTTGCTCGCTACTTGAGATAAAAATAATAATAGTCTCCCTGGCCGATTTCGACCACGGCGGCCAATCTCAACAGAGATCAGCCAACTACGCAGGATATTTATAGTGCACAAGTGTGAGCGCAATACATAGGTGCACTCAATGTTTCATCACTGACATGACCGGAGAGAGATCATGCGCAGGACCAACGGCTTAACGTGCTTTCCGAGGCACAGGGGTGTCACACCGCCAACTTCCCGACTCCGAGCTATTTTTGAGAAATTCATGACAGAAAATCTCAGAAACAATTTATGGCTCTACCTGGGATTCGAACCCAGGACCTTTCGGATGTAAGGCAGAAATTTCGCCACTACACCAACGAGATAAAAATACGGAGGTGATGACGATTGAAGAAAATTAAAACGTTTTTGCATTTTGTGTAGCTCATAATCGTATAATCTTGTGTCGTGTAATATATATGTAATTGTTACTGCTAAAAATAAAGTAACGTAATAAATTGGCTGATTCACTTTAACCGATTTTTAAACAGCTGAAAATGTGTTTCTTTCACACACACTGTCTGAAACACATCATTTCGGATGTTATAGGTACCTTAGGTACCTATAACATCCGCGTAGTCACTGTTGTGGTAGGTACCTTACCACAACAGTGTTAAATCATGGCTGGCTGCAGACTAAAGAGCACTTAAAAAATATCGGACCGATGAGTAAGTGTCGCGGTAGCTCTATCGGTAGAGCAATCGCCCGGCTTGCGAGAGGTGCGGGTTTGAGTCCCGCCTGTGGCAGTCCATTTTTTTAGGCGTGTTTTAATCTATTATATAAAAATGAAACCCGTTTTCCTTGGTCACGGCATCACGCGTGAATGGCTGGACCGATTTCACTAACTCTTTTTTTGTTGTATTTGTTATTATTAGGAGAAGGTTCTTACGGAAAAAAAAAACTAACACGGGTTGCACTCCGGGAGTGCCGGCAGAAGTGAAAACTTAACAACCGTCTTACGGTTTTTCGATCAGCATCACGTGACTTGACGCGAGTTTCACAGTTTCTACCCATGCCACAAAAGTGCTCAACGCCGCTAAAGAAGTTTTCACTTCAAAAATATTAAGAAAATCTCTCAGAAATATTGAAAAATATACAATTTAATTTTGCATATTTTAAAAAACGCGCGTAACTAATGTTTATGTCATTCGATGACATTGTTCAATCATTGCAACGCTAAGGCGGTACGAAGTTCGCCAGGTCAGCTAGTTACACATATATATGTAAACTTATAAGGTTCCAATCAGTATCTTAATAAGGTAAAATCAACGAAGATAAATTATTATTAAACTAGCATTTCTCACGCATCATTAACAAATTCACTCGGCCAACTTTCGTCAGTCTTAACTATATCTCCATTAACATTCTCAATACACCCATTAAACAGTACTAAACAATGGGAATCTATCACAGTAACAAGTTGAGGGCTCATTCAAGGGTATAAGGTCCCATAAATTGCCAAGGGTCCCCGATAACACCTTATCGAGTTGTTAGGAGCAATATCGGGCCGATGATGGTGCCCTGCGGCAGGCCGACGGTTAATCAAACCCATTTTGGCTATGGTGGAATTGACTTCAAATTGTTAACTTGGCGGTTGTTAAGTTTTGGTCGAGATAGGTCTTCTGGTACATTGGTTGCGGGTGATTCGATGGTTAGAGCTAGTTGGTTATGGAGTAATAACCAACTAACTAGCGTTAGTATCACCCTTTATCAAGAGAATACAAACAGTTCCTGATAGTCGTAAGCTAGCATTCTTAATTAAAGTAAGCAAATCTGTAAGTATTTAAACATAAGAACGATACCCTAATTGGCTAGACGACACCACCAATCGTTGACATACTTTTTATTATCTGTCAAAACGGTCTGCCTCCATAGATTTTGTATGGGAATACATGAACGTGACGTCACGGTCATATATTAGAAATCGGAGTCAATTGACCGAATATTTATTGAGTTTTGTGTGTTTAAAAATTGGTTTCGACAGCTTTTTGGAAATAAACTGGTTATATTAACTTCATAGGGGCTATGTTTTTTAAACGCCATGGTCTTGAAAATATTTAAGATAGCTGTCATCATGCCAATTGTCAAGCTTAAAAGTATTATCCGAAGTTCCACACTTACACAAATCTAAACGAGTAAGTAGAACTTTCTAGAACTCTCCCTAATTAAGTAATTCGCTATAGGTTCAGTAGTGATAGTTATGTTAATTAATATTTCAATCATTTTTTTTTAAATTTACAACAACATCACATGCATTGATCTGACTCCGTGGTAAGTAGCTTAATCACTTGTGTTACAGATATCAGAATAAACAGTGGTATTACGAATAAAATTAGATAAATACATATAACACTCAGACCAGTACAGACAGACATATTCATTCACTCAAATGTTTGTACAGTGCGGGGATCGAACCCGCGACCTCTTTGTTAATAGTCAACTTCTTGACCAATACACCAACCTATATTCGATGTCTTTAAAAAATAAGTAACATAATTCGACGACCGCTTGGTGCAGTAGTGGTCCACGTGGCGGACTTCTAAGCCAAGGGTCGCGAGTTCGATCTCCGCACAGTACAAGTATAAGTGTGCATGAACATGTGTGTTTGTACTGGTCTGGGTGTTTTCTATGTATAATATGTATTTATTTACAAAAAAAGTATTTAAGTATGTTTATCCGTTGTCTAGTACCCATAACACTAGCCTCGTAGCTTAATTTAGGACTAGAAAATTTGTGTGATTGTTGTGAAATATTTATTTATTTATGTGTGAAATATTTATTTAGTGTACCAACCTTAACAGTAGCGTATCTGTTAGCTTAAGAATACCGAAAACGAGTCTTTTTCACTCGAAACATCAAAGAAAATCAATTAAAACGGATGTTTACGGATCCGCATTGGGGCGTTAGCGTTCAGACGTACAAATAAACGCGGCATTAGAGAAAACTTTGCATAATAAACGTGCCGTCCTCACCATTCGATAGTCTGGAATTCGGCCCGATACATCTATTAAGCGCCGAACCCTTGCCCGTAGTGATGGGACACGGAAAATACTTTAAAAAAAAAGTATTTTTAAGTATTTGTACAAATAAAAAGGTCTTGTTGCTTAAAGCAATTTTTAAATCATCTAGGCAATCTTTACGTAAATGACAGATTCAGTATGAAGAATGGGATGTATCGGTTTGCAATATATGATTTTAAACTTACGCGTTGCATTTTACCGCTCGACGTTTCGGCTGGATTGCACACAGCCGTGGCCACGAGCTGACTGGTGGCTTTTGGCGTCGTCTGCTAAGCAGTGAGTACCTAAATACTCATTAAAATAGATCGCGTTTAGACCCGATAACGAATGTTAAAGAATGGGTCGAACGAGTGTTAAAGAATGGGTCGGCGCGGCGGTGAAAACTGTTCATTAGGTATTATTAAATTATGTAGTAATTTTACTCGCACCGTGAACGAATATAAGTTTTTTTTTGGCCGCAACAAGTTGGGAATAAGCGCCTCATGTCTCCTGGAATCTTCGAGGCACATAAGATATCATATCTTATCGCAAATAGCTTTGCTGTTTGCAAATACGCAATGTTTTGCGTATCATTCGATAGGCCTAGACTACATTTTTGCGGCATTGTTGCACTCTGTTTATTGAACATGTATCATTCCCTTTTGCAATTAACTTCCCCTGACCAACAAACTTTACAGATAGCAAATTTTTTTTATAAAGTTTTTATTCTTTAATTTAAACCTTCGTATTTAATCACTTTCAAAAATGTCACATGTCAAACCACAATGTTTTAAACATGTCAAACCATGTCAATTCTCGCAAGATGGTTCGTAACTTATGAAAACTTGTGGTCAACTTATACTCGTAGATGCATCGAACACGAACATCCGTACAGGCACATCACTATTTTATCCGAAGTTATCGCCGACCGCGACCAATAAACTCGCAACAGAATTTAATTTACACCGCAACGTACACAAATACATACATATTTTCGTTGGAATAATACGACAGTAGTAATTGAATCGGGCCTCCGGCGAACCCGGGGGCGCGTCGTTAACTCTTAAGGGTGCTCCGCAGTACCCTAGATATGCACTAGAATGCTACCAAACAAACCCCCGACAGAGACAACGGTAGATAATAGCTAGAATACGACAGAGACGGCGACAGTAGAAAGTGTTTATTATAAACAAAGGATGGAGTCTTATTGGTACTACCGCTTTAATAGACTATTGGACACCCGTGGGTGAAAATTTCACCTCCGAAGATACACAAATTGTTAGGGGTTGTAATGCCGATGTTTAGACGCAGGCGATTTCGCTCTGAGCGTATTAAGATGTCCTTTGATGTTTTGCGGTCCGAACGTTTGGGTTTTGGACGGTTAATTAAATAGATCCTATCTTTGGTCGTGTGTCCGGTTTGATCGTAATACTACAGGATCGGCTTTGATATTTTTGATAAATTAATCCCAAGACAAAATGCAGTTGTTTTTAACAGCTGATGGGATGAGACGGTACTAATCAGGTACCCAAATAAATTAATAGCACTGAACTGAAGTGACGACTGCTAAACTGCCAATAGATGAAATCTTTAATGTGAATGCATTTTTTCTTTGCTACTCTACAGCGCTTTTTATTCATTTTGATTTGCAGTATTTTGAAAATAATGCGGCCTTTGAACTTCCAAACAAATGACAATAAAATAATAGTGTAAAATAGAATAGAATCGTTTATTTGCTCTTGAATACGGTACATGTCAGATCTTTAAAACGCATATAGTTCTCACATATTCAGCTATATAAAAAAGCATGTACTCACATTACAAACAATAGGTAGGTACTATTAAATCAAAATGTCAATATCATTCATTTAAGTCAATATACAAAATCAATACCAGTAAAATAAAATGTCAATATTAATCAAAATTAATGTCCATATACAAAACAATACCAAGTCAATGAACCAAATGTCAATATCATTCCTTGTCATTCCAGTCAAAAAATCAGTCAATATGACGAAACATTTTCTCATACTCTACCTCATAAACCAAATAAATAAGGATGTGCACTCCCATTTCGACAATAGAAACGTCATCGATTTTTCTCCCCGTAAGATCTACGGAACACTCCATCAATTCTTCATCAGAAGAAACGAACAGCCTCATTCGTCGCCTTGTGACAGAGGAAAAATAATGGTCCCAATCGCTTCCGAAGCACTCTGGGTGCCGTCAAACGGCGATTGTAGGCGATTGAACGATGGGGGCATCAAAAGACCTACAGGTCGGCATGCGATCCATCATAACACTTATTTTGCACCAACCCCTGAAGAGCTCTCTAAGGGTGCTGCTCTACCAGAGATTTGCGTTTGATTATATTGACGTTCATTGGTTTATGTATGGTACTGATGGATACGGATTCTGGTATTATTTTATGCTAGCAGACCCTGCTAATGTTGTCCTGCCCGTTAGAATTTTTTTGAATTTTCTCTTTGTTGGAACCATCTTCATACTTCAGGAAATAATTTTCAAAATAGATATAGAAATATATTTATTGACCACTAAAAACATATATGTATTTCATGATAAATTATAGAAAGAAAAAGCCATAAAATCTCACAAGTTACCAGAGGCTTTCAAACTAGACTATGCCTGTATCTTGACAGACCAGTTAAGAATGTTAATCTGAGGTATTTGGCACTTTCATGATGTGAGTTTATATGTGATGTATGTGGTGTAAGCGTGGTGCATGTGTGTGTGTGTGTGTGTGTGTTGTGTGTGTGTGTTGGTGTGTTTGCGCATGTGCATGTGCATGTTTGGAAAATTTGGGATTCGTTTTTATATTACAGAAGATGGAAATATGCGTGTTATAGATGCACCATTTCAATGCGTCATCGCGTCAGTGCTCCTCGCCACTTTCTTACTATCGAAATATTTTACAGTTCCTACCCATAACTTAGAATTAAAAAGAACGGTCACATAGCTGTATGTATAGCACAAACCTTGTGGAAAAGCACCCTAATAGCAGCAAAAGAGGCCGAGTTCCACTGGACGTGTCTCGGTCGAAATTATTTTCACTACTGGTACAGGCTGACGTTTCGATCTGTTTGGAGATGGATTAATTTGATTATCGCCCAACAGATGTTTCTAGCTGGCGCTTATTAAACGTGAGAAATGTTTGGGTGAATTCTTGTGTGTGCTAGCTAATGGTATTAAAGTTCTGCATCGTGAATGTTAAATTGATTAGTTACATGTGCTTGTGCATTTCAGATGATCTGAGACAAGATCGAGACTCACTTGGAATAAATAATTCTTAATTTTTAGAGCCTCATCTGTGTATCTTATATATCTTGATTATAAACAGAATAACAAGCTATAAACTTGTGCAATGTCTATCAGTCAATAAGCATCTTATTCGCTTGGAAATGTTAAAAATGGCTAGGAATAGCTCTAGGACTTAAGCTCTTATTAAGGCCTCTTGTAGAAACGGAGTATGACATCCTGAAAGAATTTTGTGTCATATTTTTGGTGTTTTTTTATGTGACTGATTGATTAAGCTATAATCACCGATACTACACAAATATAAATAGGTCGTCCGATGAATTAACCCCGCACCTACCTACTCGTACATTCCTCGCGTAATCAATTAATTTTTGTCCGCGCACCAATTCTGATGGTATCTCACAATATTCCCTTTTGCCATTCAATTTTCTAGCCCATTTCCGAATAGTATAATTAAATTTGTCCGATGTGGGTGCCCGGGGGACCGTTAAATTTTCCAGCGTTCGGCCGTTCGGATCAAATGGGATACTAATGTTGTAACACCCAACTACAATTTCTTGCGGCCTTTCTTGAGATTTGTGGAGCTATGGAGATTTACGAGTATGATTGGCGGGACTGTTTCTTGTTTTGATGTCAGATGGCAGGTTTCTGATGCGGTATCGTAGGAAGGTACAAAGTATGGTTTCATGGGCTCAAATATTTCATTTCCAGTTGTATTAATGCGCCTACTATTACTAGATGTGTCTTAAATCAATATATAAAAATCTTATGTCACAATGTTCGTTCTCGTACTCCTCCGACACGGCTTGACCGATTCTCATTTAGTGAGTATATTGAGTAGGTCTGAGAATCGGCCAACGTCTATTTTTCATACCGCTTAGTGATAAGGGTAGTCCACACTTTACATTTATATGGCAACAACGATGGCCGGGTCAGCTAGTTAAAAATATAATTTCCATTTGCCTTTTTTAAGTCTTTTGCCTAATCATTCTAAGACAACGTCAATTTAGAAAGTTATTTGCGAAGTGCAAAGCAATACTGTTCATCCATCTTAAACCACTTAAATCCAAAGTTATGATGACCACAAATCTCTAAGCAGGATCCCAATTCCCGGAATAACTGAGATGATCGTCTTGGATTGAAGGAATCCTAATTGCCGGTGCATAGACTCCTCGGATTGAAGGCATCCCGGACAATTGCCTAATAACTCTGCGGTGGGAGATGCAATCAAACGCATCGCGATTCTAGAACGTTTGCGGCTGCGTTTCAGCTTGTAAGACAATAAGTAATTGAGTATGTAACACACAATAATACAATTTAGACGACCACTCTGGTGTTATTATGGTTAAGAAGTTGACTATTAGCCAAGAAGTCGCGCGTTCGATCCCCGTACTGTACAAACATTTGTGTGCATGAACGTGTACTGGTTAAACTGGTCTGGGTGTTGTATGTATTTATTTAAGTATATTTGTAATACCACTGTTGATTCTGATATCTGTAACACAAGTGCTTAGCTACTTGCCACGGAGTCAGATCAATGTATGTGATGTTGTTGTATATTTTATATATTTTTAACATTACCCGCTCAGTATTCGCCGTCACAGCAGTTGGCTGGCATGTCACGACACTGATTTTCAGCGAGGACCAATGGGCACTAAAGGTGTCAATCACCGAAGGATACTTTCTTAGAAACCACATTTCTGGTTTCTAATGGTACCTACTTAGAATTTGAAGGTTTTGAAAGGGAAACTCCGCAGATGGGGTTCAACAAAACTTCTGTATTCGTCCATAGACACTTCTTACTTCTTTCGCTGTCTATAGTGGTACCAATAACTGTCATTAGTGCTAAATACTGGCCAACTATAAAGTAATACTTGTAGCCAATAAACTTTTGCTATACGCTCAGGCGTAGCAAAAGCCCTAATAATACGGCTCAGAATTGATCTTTTTTTTTTAAATTTCCTTAAAAAATAAACAAAGATTTTTGAGCGGCATGACTTAGTGACCTAAGTGACTACATCTAGGTAGATCCTTAACAAGGTCATCACTCCATCTTGCCTGCGCTCCTATCAAATGAACTCCAAGAAATGTGTAACCTTTTCGTAGCTAAGCAATTTCAAAAAGTAAATTACAATTAACTTGGGCTTAGGATCAAACTTACAGGCTAATTACTTTCTTTATCTGAAGTAGGTAGGTTAGATATAAACCTGTATCTCAGGCTAAAGAGAGCGCACATATTATTACAATAGATATAGGCTAATTAACAATAACTTAAAACTACAAACTTAGTACGCTATAAAACAAAAAAATGATCTAAATTATATCAGTAACTAAGCGCCATTACAAAGTCAGCACTTTGCAAGTCTACACAAGTTCACAGCGTCAGCTGTTTTCTTACGTAACTAGGCTAAATATATTATTGTATGTATTATTTAATAAATAAAAATACGTCCTGTTTCCTTGTGAAATATTTGAATTTTCATCACAATTCAAACGCAACGAGATCTTTCCCCTATTTACGGGTACCGCTCAGAACTAAGATGGTGCCTGATTAAGACTCCCCATTACCGGGCCGGTTGCATCACCCATCTCATATTCCCGGATCCCCGAAGAGTCCCAGCTAATAATCAAATTCAACAATGAAGTCACACCTTTAATTTAGGGTTGGGATGATGTCGATAGACGTTGACTTACGACAGCCTGGCAAATACGGCAGTCTGAAACTTTTTAGAATATAAAATATATTTTTTTATATATTCTTCTTATTTTAATTCATCTTTTTAGAATATAATTAGAATTTATTTAGACACTAAAAAATAGTTAAAAAAAATAAATTACGAAATTCTGAATCTTTGGAACTAAAAAATTAAAAACCTCTTACTTTTTTTTGACAAGACACAACTTTTTACTTTAACTTTTTACAAATTCTTCAATCACGTGCTTACAGAATTTATGTTAAGCATATTTTCGGAATTTTTTCTTGTAAATTTTTCAATAATTCGAAGCAAGTTACCTAATCATAGGAAGTGTCCAAAGTAGTTTTAGTCGTTCGTTAGATAGAATTGGACTATCGATGTTACTACCACTCTCAGACTGCTCAAACCCTGACATCACTACCACACAGGCCCGCACTCCGTCTATTATTTTTGGTGTGCAATAAAATAAATGATACTCCCTTTTTCATCAGTTCTGTAATCCTCGTCGTCTGTGGATTCCGCGTTTTATTCGGCGTCCTCCCGCAATACATCTTCATATACATCGAATATCTGCTCTTGGGCATAGATTAGTTTGATACGAGCCTTTTCAGCAGGTTTAGTCCCTAATTTTAATCTATATATATAAAATAAAGTGGTGTTAGTTACACTATTTATAACTCAAGAACGGCTGAACCGATTTGGCTGAAAATTGGTGGAGAGGTAGCTTAGAACCAGGAAACGGACATAGGATACTTTTTATCCAGTTCGACCGCGATTTCGAAAACAAAGGAATTCCACGCGGACAAAGTCGCGGGGGGCCACTAGTAATAATATAAAAGTGTATTAAGTAAAACAGGTCTTGGGCATAGATTTATTTTGATAAGAGCCTTTTTGGTTAAATCAATAAATATACAACAACATCACATGCATTGGCCTGATTCCGTGGTTAAGTGCAGGGATCGAACCCGCGACCTCTTGGTTAATAGTCAACTTCTCGACCATTACACCTAAGTGGTCATCAAGTTTTGAGCAGGTTTAGTTCTCCCCAAGTTGGTAAATTCAGCTTTCTTTAGCATTCAGTTTTATTTACCATCATCCCGCAATACGTCTTATTCTGCATATTTAATTAAACATCGACAATCAAATCAAAACGAATTGCGCCTTTTGAGCAGGTTTGATGACAATTTTTTTACTTGATTATTTATTGAAATGGGACATGCAATGACATTAGTTTAATGTCTAATTTAATATGTGTGTATTTAGTGAAATGAAATAGCATTTTATGTAGGACACAATTTGACAATGCGCCTTATGTGTGTCGTGTATTCACATTTAATGTTTGATTCGTGCTTGCAAATATCTAGTATTATGGTTTAAATTAATTGTAAATCTTGTAATCTAAATTTGGATTGGAAAACAGTCCTAACGAATCAAAAACAATAACTAAATCATTGGAACACTTAGCTAGCAATTGATTCTAAAACAATATCTTAGATCGGTAAAATTATTTCTAAAAAACAAGTCCCCGCCATCCACCAAAAAGCGGTTGTAAATTTTTAACTCCCATGTCTTTCCCACGGGGAACGTACGCCTATAGAATACTCTACCCATTTTTAGCGTCTTAAAAATATGTACCCTCTTGCGCCCTGATCTTTGCCCGGGATAACCTGCCGCAATTGAAATGTTTATAGATACAATAATGCCCCGGGATCAATTCCAGTGGTGATGTTGTTTAATTTATTTTTTCGGGACGTCTGCGTGGAAATTTCGGTGGTTTGATCCGTATTCTGGTGTTTGCCGAGACTGTTTGTTAGCTCTTCGAGAGCCTTGCTTGTGTATGTTTTGTGAGTAGGTATTTGTTGGTGTTTTTTGCTGTAACAAATATCTTACAAGCATAGTGCGATATAGTAAAGATGACCTATGCTGTGGGGAGACTGGTATTTAATTGTCCAATGATGAGCAAGTCTTTGTTGGTAAGTTGCCGAGTTTCTTGATGTGCAATGTAATTTTGTATATTTAACGTGTTTACCGTTATGCTACAATGTTAATAGATAGTGCCATAGTAAACAATGTGCTAACTGCCCGCATCTGTTTTTTTTATTCTGTAACCGGTTTTATGTAAAAACAAAGGTTTAAGGGCTTAAATTGCATGGGCAGCTTTATTTAAAATTTACGACTGATACCGTCTTATTACAAAACATGGTTTAAAAATAGTACCAGGTTTAAACTAGGAACAATCAATGGACTAAAGTATTCCTTATTACAAAACGAAGTTTATCTCTTAGTCCTAAACTATCTGTGGTACTAAAGATAAACCCGTGCGACCCCTAGTTTAATTGTGGACTAACTTTTGACAGCTGTTTTTATTGTTCAGTGAGGTTTTTTTGCAATAACATGGAGGTCGTAAATAAAACTGCAGGGTGTGTCTGAACGTGTTTAATGTATTTTTATCCCATTATTACGAGTACGACACACTTTATAATTTTATATCTTCACAATAAATTTGTCAATCATACAACAAACAGGTCGCCGTGGCAACCGCGCCATGTCAATTAGTTAAAAGTGACCCTTTCAAACTCTTTTCAATAGTTTCTGTCACCACTATGGAGTTCTCCATTAAACGCTAGTCGTTCTCTATTTAGGTTGGCACATTTTACAATTTGTCATATTTATTCATATATTATTTAATAGAATAGAATTTTATATCTTAAATGAAAAACAAAACAGTATAAAATAGGTTTTTTTATTTTTATCAATTATTATGCTACTTAAAATAAAAATTAAAATATAAGTTCGAGAAACAGAACGTAATATATGTATTATCTGTGTCAAAACGAGGAAGATCCTTGCCCCGGGTGTACACTGTGTGGTTTAAGGATTGGACTAACTGATTCTCTGTTAAAACTGATTTTGTAATAAGAACACATTTTAGTCCTGGAACTAACCTTAATACCGTAACAATCCTGGCTCGGTTAGTTTTGGTTTAAACCCGTATTAAGGCATGTTTTTGTAATAAGACAGATTGTGTTTAAACTACTTAATTACTTACTGTATTTTTTTTTCAAAACTATGTACATATTAACAACTAACACCTTAGCCTACCTGTGACCACGGACGCTGAAAAGGGTCCGAAACGTCGGGTCAAAATAAAACGTAAATAAATCGCGAAACAATCCGTCAAAAAGTGTATCGTTCACTTTCGATGATTCTCTCCACATTACAGTTTGCAACCGCCTCATATTATTAAAAAAAAAACTAATTTATAAACTCTCTTACCGCAGCCCCTACCATTGTATCACACATTGTGCGTTACAATAACGTTGTTTCTTCCCGTTTCCTTGTGTGATGATTATATTATCGATTGCGCTCAGTTTACAAGTCGTGAGCCTGATAATATTTGGTACAGGTACAGGGTATCTGTATAGAGTGGTTCGTGCTGTGATAAGCGCAAATTTTAGTACGAAACCTTATTTAATAGTCACACCATACATTTAATACGTTGTGCTCTACAAGAATGTTGTTTCTTCCCGTTTGCTTGTGTGATGATTATCGATTGCGCTCAGTTTACAAGTCGTGAGCCAGATACAATTTGGTACAGGTTCCTGTACAGGTAACTGTATAGAGTAGGTCGTGCTGTGATAAGCGCAAATTATAGTACGGAACTTCATTTAATAGTCACACCACCTATTTAATACACTGTGCCCTACAACAGTGTCGTTTCGTCCCGTTTGTTTGTCGATGATTATCAATTGAGCTCAGTATACAAGTCGTGAGCGTGATAACATATGGCACAGGTACGGGGTTACTGCGTTTTAGCGTTATTAAATCAACATAGGTACCTATCAAGCAATGAAAAAGCCTTCCTGAATAAGAGCTTCCGACAATTTCTACTTCATGACATCCCTACATCAAATAACAAAGTATTAAAACAATCATAAATTTAATAATGAAATATGTTAAAAAATAAATTCTCGTCAGCTAACAAGTCCATCTATCATCGTTTTACTGCCATGTTTATTTCTAAAAATATTTTTATAACGTTACAGCCATTTGCTTTTCTTTTATGACCCATCTTTTTTTTTCTAAAGTCTCTTTCTAACTCGGTCAACTCTGGGTGTTAACATCTCAACACAATTCCCCGCGTCCCCCAGCCGTGCGTTTTTCGTGGGGTATTATCAGTTATTAAACACCAGCATGGAAATAGCACCCGGGAGTCCGCTGGCATCCCTGTACCCTGTATATATTGCGTACTTGTATTAAATATTCCAGGATTATGGCAGCCGACTTCGGCACCCGTGAAATGGTTTTCGGTTTTGTGCAAGTTATTAGCTGGATTTGCATGTTTTTGATTTATTGTTGTTGTTTTTTTTGAGAGGGTCTTTTGCGTTCCGTTCGCATCTTCGGCATCTGAGATGCTATCATAGATTGGGTATTTAAACACAAGGGAATTGGGTGATATTTTCCATTTTATTTGTTAAGTTTTTTTTTTGCGTTCACAACGCTATTTTTTTTTTAATTTCGAAAAGACAACACTTAAAAAATTCTTTTCGGCTTCGGTTATCGGGAAGGATTCGAACCCCAATTTGGAAGTCCGGTCCAATGCTCTGACCACTGAGCTACCGAGAACCTTAATGGAGTCGTTGAATTTTGTAAGTGCTTTTTAACGCTTTGAGCCAGCGTATGTTTCATCAATGATTGTGAGAGACACCCTCAAATCACCCGAGAGAAATATTTTTACAAATATTTGACAATAGGTTAAGATGAAACAGGCTATAATTTTATTTGTTAAGTTTTTTTTTGCGTTCACAACGCAATTTTTTTTTTGATATTTTCCATGTTTTGTTAAATCTATTTTGCAACCTAGTTTATTTTATTTATTAGGGTACAGTTACCGCAGGCAAAATTATTCTGATTATAAGAGCTTACACACTTAAGACATATACTAGTCCGAATGCCAATTAAAACTATACACAAAAAAAATTAAGAACTTATTTTTTTTATCTAAGAACAAAAATTAAAATTTTAATTGACAAAATTATTACTGACAAGATACACTTACCTTTACCTTTGTGCTGGTTTGACGTTAAGGTTTATCTAAAGACTGTCAGCAATAGAAATTGATTGTTTGTATGACATCTGAAGTCAAGAATACTTCAATAAATTTCATCACCTCTTTTTCTTCATATAACTTCAAAAAACAATATGTAATTGTTTAAAATAAAATACTGTTTTTTTTGTGTTCAATATAGGCTATAAATAAAAATAATCTTTATCTTAAATTGTATGTTGAGACTGTTTGTGAATCGTTGGAACTTCCGACTTTTCCAGAAGTGCATGGTAATCCACAGTAAAATACCTAATAATGTTATTTATATGTCTACTTGTTTACTAATATTTTTTTTTTAACTTTATTGCACGATAAAAGTTGTAAAAAAGGCGGAGATAAAGCTAAAATAATTTTCTGCCAGTCTAACCCTATACTAAATTATTATTTATTAAATACTAACTAAAATTTCTACTTAAGTACTTTTAATATGATTTCTGCCTGAAAAAAATGTTTTGAATTCAATTGCGTCAACGTCACAGTTGATGATCCTTTTGCCCAGCAGTCGAATGCTAAAGGCTAACTTTGATATATTTTTTTGTCTCAGAGAAGAGCTAGAAATACTTTTGGTGTGTCAGACGCGATATTTATGTTATAGACTATAGTGCCCATAAAGGTCCGGATGGAATCCAGAAACCCTGAAAAGGTGTCTACACAACAGCAGTTCCTTAAAAATATTCAGACGCCACACGAAATGTCACCATTGTCATCCAAACATCATTCACTGTCTTCATTACATTTTTTCCTCGAACATTACCAACCCCCTTATAATGAGGGGAGAGGGGGGTACCCCCTGATTTTGTAACTGCCGATAGCGTTCGCATTGAATAATTGTCGTAATTAAGTACAGATGACACCGCATCAAGCTATCCATTTTTTGTTGAAAAATCGCCCTTATAACAAGTGAACTAGATGCCACTGTGAACACCTTAATTTAATGTAGTCTGTACACGGTGGAGGTTTTACTACGTATTGTTAAAGATAACCGGTATCCGATAGGAATTCGTTAGATAAGTGCTTTGTTTTGAGTTTTCAAGGGGTAAATTAAGGTTTTAATGTGATTTGATTGTTTATACTGAGTTTGTGGTTTACGTTGGAGGCGTCTGATAGATAGATTAACACTTTATTGTACATCACAAAACAAAATTACAAACAAGATTAACAAAAAAATATGTACAATTTAGGCGGTCTTATCGCTTGTAGCGATCTCTTCCAGACAACCTTCGGTTAAACGAACATTTAATTAACATGAAGGGGGAATTTGAGAAAAATATATAAGGATAATGCAAAACACAATTTTTACGAAACAACTAGATTATATTTAGAAGAGATAGTGGATTTGTATGGACCACCTTTAAACAAAATGTTTCTAATTTTTAACAGCTTTGATTTAGTTTCACCTGTCCCGATGTTTGTTTGTTATTTTGTTATTAAATCTTATAATCTAAATATCACTCACTTCCCAGTGTCTGATTAAGCTGAAATTTTGTATATAGCAGTACGTTTAGTTATTATGATATATGATGCACATATATCATAATAACTAAACGTATGATAATGCACAATTTGATCTTAAAAGCTATTGAAAATATTTCGGTATTTTTATTTTGGTACCGTAATATGTAACTCTTATAAATACATACCTACTTAATTCTAGTAAGACATGTATAGTCTCTATAAAGATAGTGATTCACAGCAATCGTGTACCGGTACAGAGTAACATTACATGAAACATGATCAAAGACGATCTTCAAGTCACTTTTCAAAGTAAGATACCCTACATACATTGCCTTTTTAAGTAACTCATAGCGATAGCAAGTTTCATACACACGTAATAAAGCATCCATTCTCGTGTAGGACGGATCGTCAAATGAGACATATCTTGTAACCTTAATAGGCTGACGTAAGCACGAAAAATGCTTAATAAATTCTCAATTTTACCCGCCCCGCCTCAATTTTATACTGTGTACGACCTAACAAGCCACTTGTATGTTTTAACAACGTTATGTTCCGTCATTATTTGTATCATTAAATTATGTATCGGCACTGGGATGTAGCGAAATTTTCATGCTAATTATTTGTTTTTCATTCGACTCGGTTCTCGGAAAATATTCCTATGAAATATGCTTGCAGAGATTGCTTGTTCAGTGTGTAGAGTTTTTCTTTTTTCTTTGTTAAAACTTTAGTGAAGAGTTATCTCGCTTTGTTTACTCTAGTCGTATGATATTTTATTGGAATCCTTTTGAATTATTTAGTAAGTGACTGCCTCGTTGGTGTAGTGGCAAAGTTTCTGCCTTACACCCGAGAGGTCCTGGGTTCGAGTCCCAGGTGGAGCCAAAATTGTTTCTGAGATTTTCTGTCATGAATTTCTCAAAAACAGCTCGGAGTCGGGAACTTGGCGGTGTTAAACCCCCGTGCCTCGGAAAGCACGTTAAGCCGTTGGTCCTGCGCCTGATCTCTCTCCGGTCATGTCGGATTGCCGTCTCACCGAACTTTGAGAGTGAGGAACAGTGAGTGCGCCTGTGTATTGCGCTCACACTTGTGCACTATAATATCTCCTGTGCAGTTGGCTGATCTCTGTTGAGATTGGCCGCCGTGGTCGAAATCGGCCAAGAGGACTATTATTATTATTATTATTATTTAGTAAGTAGGTATTTCTGACCACTGTTAAGAGAGAATATTAATGTTGAAATTCAAAACCAAAAGGCCATCATACTCTTATCGGATTGATAGCCCGATACAAACGGAGGCACTGAAGGCCTATTCCGAAAAACGGAATCAGTCGAAACGATAACGTGTACAGACAACGGCACATTGAGCTACGAATTAGTTGCATTCATTACATGTGTATGAGATGCCTTAGTTTTGAACTTGACGTGCTGACATAAGTACATATGTGGTTTATCGAAAAAGCGATTATCGTTTTGACGGCTATCGTTTTTCGCAGTAAAGCCTATGTGAAAAGTAAATAAAGTGCACTTGACATTGATAAATAGCCTGCTTTTTATTTTGACTTACTTGTTTTGACGTGACAACGTCTTATAAATTGGTTTGCCGGGTGACACTTCAAGAAACTGCGTTACGCTCCGCTCACGTTCCGCGCTCACAATGAGAGCGAGTGAGAGGCACGCGTCCCTTCGACTCGGGCATGGTTAGCCCGCCTAAGAGCGAGTGAGACAGACATAAAAAGTGAAAGGCACGCGTCCCTTCCACTCGAGCACAGTTAACCCGCCTAAGAGCGAGAGAGACAGAGCGAGAGAGAGAGAGTGAGAGAGATAGGCATACACACCGGTTCATGTTATACGAATGAATATTCACATTAAAATTATTTTACCACCCAAAGTCGTTGTCACGTAAAACTTTCGCCCGTATACCGACTTTACAGGCAACCAATTTTTTGGTGACCGACAAACGCGACCAGTGCGACGCGACGCGACAGTATTTATCGTATAATTATTATTTATTGTATAATATAAGTGCGATTGACATTGACACCAGTGTGGCGACCACTACCATTCGCCATCATGCCTAACGGTGGCAAGTACACATGACATTACGTCAAGGTAAAAACTGTGGCAAATTATTCGCATGTAATAAGGGCGAAGATAATCGTAGAGATATGTGCCGTCTTCCGTACACGTTATCGTTTTGAAGGATATCGTTTATCGTAGTAGGCCTTCTGACGTAACATGTGTGCACACTATCATTCTCACGCACCGAGCCCACTGCTACCAACTCAAATCGAAACATTAACTTTAAACTCCCGATGCCTGTAACCCATGTCTGACGCAGCCTCGAGTTGACGGGCTACCGATCAAAGGGTCTCACTATCGTCAAAGAGTTGATTAGTTGACTGGAGATCACGGTTCGGTAACCAGCCGTTAAGTTAACAGAGGTCTTCAGTGATAAGCCATCTGTAATAATATGGAATTAGTGGATGATTGTTAATATTTGCTTTCATCTTATTATTAAGTTGATTTACTATTCTGTTATAGGTACAGTTAAAGAAAATAATTTAATAGTACTAATTGCTAGGGGTAATCATGAAATTACTTTGCTCTTACTCTTAAAGCTAACAAATGTCCGCCACAAAAGAAAAGATAGACTAAATATCTTGTTAATTTACTTAAAAGCTATGACGAAATGTAACAAGGTGTCAATAAAGTGACATACTTGTTTACATAATGCTTTGTTTGTATTTGTTTTGAATGATAGCGTTCTTGATCACAACGAGGTAACGAGAAAAATCACGAATGCTTTCTACTTAAAAATGTGAAATCCGAGTGTTCAAGTAGGAAGGTAAGCAAAATAAGGTAAGGCAAATTTGAAGTACCTAAAGTAAATAACTACTTTGGTGATAGAACATTAAAGAAACGGTTGCCATACCTATTGAATAGTTTGCCCGGGGATATACGACGGGAACAAGATAAAAATGTTTTTAAAAGAAAACTTTAAAAGTATTTTCTAGCTAACTTAACTTAGTACTTAAGATTGGATTTGATATGTTAGAGACTCGTGATCCCACAGACAAACTATGTAAATAGTTTTGTGGGACTCTTGTCATTTCATTGTAAAACGTTGTTTGTTTAATAAATAAATAAATAGGAAAAAACCATGTACTTTTGTCTCACTGACACGTCCCAGTTCTTCGTCTCAGTCGACAAGCTGCAGTTCTTGAGTTGTGAGGCTTCTTGATTGTTTTTTTTCTGTCTGAACCACAATTTTGACACTTGCATCTGCCTACTGACATTCACATCACCACAATTGTTTATCAACGACCCGTCTAATGGTCCCCCAGTAATTAAAAAATCCTCAATCGATGCTCGATGCGGTTATCTTCCATTTTTTTCCATCTTCACGGTTTAATAGGGCGGTCGGTTCCACCCCGCTTCCTGCCTGTACCGTGGCACCCTCAGTTTTATGTTTTTCCATTAATGAAGATAGCTTCAGGCCGATCTTGATCTAGTAGGGTGAGTTTCAATTTTAAAATCCGCTCGCTTTGTGTGTCATTAACATGGTCTAGACGCGGTAAGCATGATGTGATGATGGGTACTTCGTTCGTTTGTATGTGGAATTGGTAATTTATTACGATTTTTTTGAGCATTGAAAATGTGTGTGGCTCCATTGGCTCAGTGTATGAAATCTTTATACCGTGCTTGTAGTGACAAAATGACTGCTACAACTATTAACTATGCTCAACTTGAACTTAAATGCTTAATCATTTCAGAATAGCATAGAATAACAATAATAGGTATGCAAAAGATTTGACAAATTATTCAGGATGAAAACTACAAAATTTCCGACTTACCGCTTTCAGAGACCGATTGCAACAAGTAATATCCCATTAAGTACAACTTTCAATTTTGATTTAATCTGAGTTCACATAAGATAAAATCAAAGTACCCAAGCACTCCCGAATCCAACAACGAAAATTCGCCGTCATAAATAGAGCCATAAAACCCAGTTAGGTATGAAATAGATAATTGTCTCGAAGAAGGCGAGCCCCAAAATTGACTCGGGCATTAGGTAAGTGCAGAATTAAGCGTTTCAATTATTCCGACACCGCGGCCGCGAGTTCTGGCCATTGCTGGCTGATCTGAAGTCTTCTGGAGGGAGACCTCACTGGGAGTCCCCTTCGTGTTCGTTCTGAATTCTTAGATAAGACAAAAATCAAATACTTCAGCAAACAACTGACTGAGCTAAGAAAGGAACTTAGGTCTATCGTCTTCTTGAGCCTAAATGAGCAATCTTTAAAAAGAAAGAAAGAAACACTTATTATTTTTATGCTGGTCATTGAAAACGATAATAAATTTAACTTCTTCTAGCTTGAAAAAGTTTTGTAATGAGGATTTTCTTAAAAGGCTGACGTCAGATGGCAGCACTCTAGTCCATTGACTGTCAAATCCATACATTTGTATTTTTCGATAGTTTTTTTTTTGGATTATTGATTCGGTTAGGTAATATTTTAGATATACTTGTATTCCTAAAATACTTCTTACTACGAGGTAGGAAAAAATAACAAACACCCTCTTCAAATTCAAATCATTTATTGCATGTCACATTACATGAAGTTGGTATAAAAGTTTAAATGATATAAAATTAAGTGGTACATGTGACGCCCTGCACAGGGCGTTATTGACATTGAAATGTCTTTAAACAGAAGGAAACCAGTAGTAATCATGGCTTTACCTTTTAACGAGGTATAAACGTTACAATGCAGAAGGTAAAGCACATTGCTACATAAGAATATTCAATGTCATGTTTAAAACGTACATCTTATTTAAATCGTCAAGACAACAATCAAGTGACGTTCACAAATTATCAGCGATCAATATTAATATTTCTATCAGCACAGAAATACATCAGCAACATTTGTCCAAAAGACAAGTCTGTCAATTAGTATCAACTAGTACGTTGATCTCCCAAACCCACTTCCAATAGGGAATATGCATAAAATTTGAAATGGCCTAAAATATTTTTTTCTCGAATACTTATTATCGTAATATTATAATGAAAATATTTTTTATTTATTTACTTATCATTTAAACCCCTAAAAGAATATTCAAAAAGTGCAAAATAAGGGAGTGAAATTCAAACTTCCAAAACGCGCCACCATAGATCGAACGAAATGTGACGTCATCTGACACGACATTGTATTGTAAAAATTACGAAGTAACTGAAAAGTCCACAGTAAATACTAAGGTAAACACCGACTGGACGTGTCACGTGACGTCACGCAAAGCGCGCGCAAAATGGCGGCGTTTGAACTGCTTAAATTTTTTAAGAGTTTTAAATTTCATTTATAAAAATATCTAGAGTATTTTGAAGCCCATTAATATTTTTTTCTATGTTATAAAATAGTAAACTATTAATTTAAGACAAAAAAGAAAAACATGAATATTCCCTATTCAAAAATCATAAATAATTGAAATATCGGAAAAAAACATGATTAGCAAAGTTAGTCCCACCCCAAGTGAGAGAACCAGCTATTCAAATCGGATATCGCGCCATTTCTTGCACGTTTGAATTACAAATCGGAAGGCCGTTTCTTTTTGGGATTTAAATTCGGCACCCCCTTCCAAATTGCCGGTTTGATTGCCGTTTTAATGCCATCCTCCTCCAAGATTAGCTATGGCTATGGTATTGTTATCAATGGCTTTTTCAGCTTCTTTCTTTAGTTCTATGACCTGTTTTCTTGTGTGTTTAGGTAGGAGACTTCGATTCGACCTTGAAAAATTACCATGTTTATGAAGTCAAATTTTTCGAGTTCCTAGACAGATGACATACCTTTTTATTGGTGCATTTAATTAAGTGTAAAAGTTATGAGTGGTACCTACGCCTTAACACCAGTCTATTATTAAATTAGGTTTGTGCATCGTCCGAATAGATTCTGGAATAAATCGTTTTTTATTATTTATAGATATGTAGTTACACACGCAAGTGATACCACTCAAACACACTGAATTGTTTAGAGAATAAATAAAAAATAAAATCTATTATGTCATATGTACAAAGTTTCAGCTAAATCGGACACAGGGAAATGGGTATTTACTATCAAAATTTGATTACAAACAGACTAACAAGCAAAGAAACAAATAAACGCCGAGCCATGTAACTAAATGTAAAAAGACAGGACACCGATCATCACGCATTTGAGACTTACACTAGAAGAAGAATTACACCTATGAATACTAGAAAACTAAAATAATTCTAAATTGGGTTCGTCGGCACAACCATTGTTATTTCCGTTTGATCTTGATTAGTTTACAGCAAACAGAATAGGTTATTAGCTCGGGTGCCGTAATTAGGAGACCAATGATGCGTTAAGCTGCACCCATCGATGAGACGATGGTAATGACGGGATAAGCGGAAGCGACAGGTTTAATCAGGAGGTTATTATTTTAGATGGCTTGCTTGCACTGGCAAAGAAGAGCCTTTGACTTAAAAACAATAAAATTAATATTGTTTGGGGGTCACCGGTGACCACTATGGCGTACAATATGTTAACAGTTTTTAAAAAATGAAATAATTTATATAATTTAAACGACAGTGGCAAGATTGTGGTGAATTATGAGGCACACTACTCAGTTTCTACATACCTATTTATTTAAAAAGGAACACCAACAGTATACATATATATACATTGCTCATGTTAAATTGAAACCTTAATATTTAAATCTTATATGTATACCTAATATAGGTGAACACAACATTCGTAACAAACAATAACAGTAAATATTTTGTTGAAAACAACAGGTAAATTATACATAAGTGCATCCAAGGTGCATTCAAGGTTATATTGGTGCTATCTTTCTCAGATTTTCTAAGTGTAAAGGAATCCAATTTCAGATTACCACCCGCACGATTGTGAAGTCTAGGAGTATCCAGTAGAAGATATTTTATAATCCAGAAAAGGCACATCCCACGCAAAACTTTTTCTTATCACGCCAACTTCCAGTCACTCGAAACTTCCTCGTAAATCTAGTTAAAAAATTCCCGAACACTTCAGAAAGCGTTTGAGCGTCACCGGATCATATTACCTCATCTTTATTTTAGGAAGGTGCCAATAATTAAAGATATTTCTTAAGTTGAACCGATCGACTCCCTCGAGGAGTATTATCGCCGGGCTGTGACTGGAATGAGGAGGGGGGGTGACATTTTTTTTCCAAGTCGTCAGATAGATTGGATGACACTCGATCTCCCCAAGAGGACGAAATTAAAACGGTGGCGATGAGCCGAGCCAAACGGCCTCAGAATTATTTTCCGTTGAGTGATTCTCGTCCATAAAATTTCTGATTGATCAATTCATCCGGTGTTTCCATTCCTCCTTAATGAAGAGCACGTTTGGGACATTTTTTTCTCGTTCCCCCGACTCTATTTTTCCGCCTGTTTTCGCTTTAGTGATGTTTTATTAATTTCTCTCTCCCGGTTTGCGCTTTTTTTTTCGACCGCGCGCCGATAGTCGAAAACAGATTTGAGGCGATTTGAATAGCGATTAGGGTCGATTGTTTGCCGGATCCGCTTTCGTCGTTGTTTTGGCTATCGGGGTTCTGCGGTTGCCCGTGTCATCGAACCTTTTGTTAACCTTTTTTACGGTCAATCTGTGTTTCTCGCTAATTTACAGGGGTTCCCACAAAAATTTTGAAGAGATTTGGAAGGTTTTTCTTTAAACTTTTCCCATTGATTGCCACACAGTGTATGGTTAGCGCAACACGGCGCAAACCACATGTAACCTTTAAGAATTCTGGTTGTATAGTCCTTCTGGCCTATTCGGGCCACGGCGGCCAATCTCAACTGAGATCAGCCAACAGAAAATCACAGAAACAATTTTGACTCGACCTGGGATTCGAACCCAGGACCTCTCGGATGTAAGGCAGAAACTATGCCACTACACTAACGATGCAGGTGAATTCTAGTTAATTGACCTATTGACAACAATAAGCGAACATTTTTACTATAGTAAATTGGGCAATTTGCTTATACAGAAAGCTATAGCTTTCTGTATAAGCAAATTGCCCAATGCTTATTACACTATTGACCAGCCCTAGCCTCCCATCCGTCTCGGGCGCGAAATTTAAAATTTTCATAACGGCCAAATTCCGGAATCTTCTTCCATCCATCTCACCAGAGTTACGGCGCCGATGCGAGCGGCAAACACCTCGCTGGCTCTCCAACAATTTAATTTACTAGGCACCTAACTTCGACCGATAAACGTACATTCCGCCCCCCGAACACAAATTTTCACGGGCCATCTAAAAACAAATTAATAAAAAGAGGCCAAGCGCGAGTTGGGGGGTTCCGTTGAAAAAACTATGAATAGTTGTTAAGTCCACCTTTGTCCACAATTGTATTGATGACGCATGAGATTCTAAGCTTACTTAAAATGTCTAGTTATAAAGTATAAACTATTGTTAAGTTTACATATAAATAATCATTCTCGATTTGCCTAACATGTAGTAAAATAAATTGTAATTTGTTAAAATACCTTGAAAATAACGTTAATTTGAAAGTTATTTGTACTAGGTGATTTTACGTGTTTGAAAATTTTTATGTTCTAACATATCTAGTTTTAATAAATACTTAAAATTATCATTGATACAATTGATCACTTTTTCATCTTTAAAAATTTAAATTATTTATTAATATGAAAAATCAAATTACCTACTATACTAAAACTAGCTGACCCGGCGAACTTCGTACCGCCTTAGCGTTGCAATGATTGAACAATGTCATCAAATGACAATGACATTAGTTAAGCGCGTTTTTAAAATATGCAAAATTAAATGTATATTTTTCAATATTTCTGAGAGTTTTTCTTAATATTTTTTTCCGTAAGAACCTTCTCCTAATAATAACAAATACAGCAAAAAAAGAATTAGTGAAATCGGTCCAGCCATTCACGCGTGATGCCGTGACCAAGGAAAACGGGTTTCATTTATATATACTCGTATATATATAGATAATGGCGGTGTTTTGCACCTTGCCTACCCCCGAAAGCTGCCAAGTAAAAAATCGCACGCTCGACTAATAAACGAGATGTTCGCTAATTCATCATTGTTTTTCACTAATAAAAACACGACAAAAACACATCCACTCCTCCGAAGTGCCCCCCCCCCCCAGGGGGAGGGGAGGGGGGCACCGGGAAGGCGTTGTATACTCGCGAAATGTCCGTTCTTTGATTTTTTTGGGTCGACAAATTTTGCATTCATTACCATACTTATGACTTTGCACTGGGCTTCAAATTATGTTTTTTTTCTCGCTGTACTGTACACAAGTCAAAGGGAAATTGTCAGCTCCGATGCCCGTGTTTTAGACGCAACTAATTTGCCTTTAGAATGGCGTGAATCGGTTCAGTGGTCGTGAAAATGCTGCGACTTTTTTTTGCGATGGCACAAATTTTCGATTAGGTTGCAGGAATGGTTGAACTAGTTTAGAATTCAGAAGCACAGCTTAGTTTCCGTAAAAAGACCTTTAAAAGAAATGTAAGTGTAGCGAATCCAGCCTATGTACCGTAGTAAGCAGGGACTTCATCGGTACCAGTAATTGGATATTTCTACACAACAAGACAGGATTCTTCTTTCTTTTAAGCGACTGGTAGCGTCACTATTTGCCCTTGTGCGATAAATCCCTTTTGGCGCAACAGATTTAGAGTTATAAAGGTAAAGAGAAGCGCTTCCTACCGACCGGTAGCTATGAACAGAGACCAAGATGCAATGGACATCGTCTTTTTTTTCTATATTATTCTCGACCTAAATCACTTGTTCATGTGCTCAAGCTCAGCCAAGTAGGGGTACTAAGAGAGAAGCGAGTAGATCAATTACATCCCATATACTCGTACATGAGACAGAACGAAACGAACGATCAATATCAAGATAAGTTGTTCTCAAAACTAGATCTCGTTTAATTATAAATTTATTAGATTTTTGTTTCTAATTTATCATTTTTTTTCGCCGCGATTTGTTGTTGATTTTCTTGGTACCTAGCATTCGGGCGTTTAGGTTATATTTATTAAAAGAATTTGGGAAGTTAAGTAAGTGTGGGCGCTTACCGCTCACATGCTTATTTTAGCGGTTATTTATAATTTCCATTTATGCCCAGCTTCACATGTGCTTAGGTAAGTTGACATTACTTTGAGTATTTTTTTAAATGTAATATTTATTTGTTAGACTTTGTCCACTCCTTTAAACGCTTAATTGCAACATGCCGTAGAGAGAGTATCAAGATGTCAGTTAGGAGCATAAGTTGTCGGTGCATCCAAAGTCATAGACAGGCATATATCAGCTGTAAAGACATGATGGAACCTTGTCTCTAATGATTATACAAAACGCAAACCGAAGACTAGATGATGACGATAATTGTGAATCCCAGAATCGGAACGCTTATTGGCTGTGCACATTGAGTCACAACCATTGCAAGAACATTTTGGTAACTTGCTGTGCGTCCCTAGGGCCTATTAAGGGCTTACATGTGAGCCGGTTCCTGAGCTGCCAGACGGACTGCAGTGCGTGTCACGTCGTGACTTAAAACAGTTTCGAATTATTTTGGTTGGTCTACGTTCTTGATCGTCTCCTTACCTCCGCTTCGCGCTCATTTACCGACTACCGTGCAGAGTTCTAAACAACAAGCCTCTTAAGTTAGCCTCTTCGTTTTCCAATGCATCTGATACTGTGACCAGTTATGTTCTTTGCTGTGTCGAACACACAGTGGGCGGGAATGTTGGCGATGCCTTGAAACCTTTTTATATAGTTTTACCTTTTTTACGTTTGATGTACTTTTTGGTACTTTTAATTGTTTATGCTATGACTTTTTGATTCACTTGTTTTTCTATAATGTTTATGAGAGTACACGTCTTTTCCTCTGCTGAATTATTACTGTCTACCTACGGTACTAACTTTCATGAGAAATTCAGGTCGTTTAAACAACAAGCTTAAGCCCTAGGTGCCGGCCAATTTCCGGTTGTAGCTCGTTCCGCTAATTTTCATATTAACGAACATGTCTTGTCTAGACCATCAGCGATATGTCTTGAAAATAATGTAATATTAAGTTGAAATACATAAAATATCGTTTTGATTACCGCTAGATTGAACCTGTGGTTTTATACTTAAGTTACTTAATAAGTAAACATAAATAATTTTGTAATAAAGAGATTTTTTGTGAGACTGTCAGTTTCCTAAATAGGTTGTGTTATCTTATTTAAATTTCGTTATCATAACTTAATGACTGATAAAATACTAGCCGATTAACGTGACTCTTTTCATAAAAAGCCAACTCGTTTTTTAAGTGATTTTCGTCGTTCTTAACCGACGAAAATCGGATTGCTGTGGACGTATTATTTTCCAAATACACACCTACTGAAATAAGGAAGGCTACTTAAGTCTGTTAGTTTTCAAACCTGCAAATGTTTCCTGTCGATTCAAAATGCCATATCACCCAAGCACTTACAACGAGTTGACAAGAATATTTCCATCTATTTAACCATCCCTTTTTCGGCCATTTTACTCGCCAACACAGATCGAAGAAAAGGCATTGCCAGTCGTTATTCTCATTGTTGTTTTTAATGAAACGCGACCGAAGCATTGTCCAGGCTAGGGATCCATTATCCCTCGCCTCCTAATAACGGGGATCGTAAAATCCCCCACCGATCGAGTGACAAGTTCGGACATTATGCGTTTATGTTGTTGTTTCGTGGATATGTCCGAAAAGGTTTGGAATGCTGCTTGATTTCTGTCATATTGTAGGTTAATCCCTGAAACTGGCTCTACAGTTGAATTGGTGAGCTTTTTCATCATCTCATCAAGCTATATTGTGTTTTGGTTTTAAGCCTAGTTAGGTGATGAGGCTACATGGCGTTCCATAGCGAAACACCACCATTCGTTATTTTGTTCTTTCGGATAATCGTCTTAGAGCGGTTTCGCACTAAGTCCGATTCCATTTCTTGTAAATATAGTCCATATTAGCCGTTGAACTATTTTCAAGGATAATTGGATGACGGAGATCTGATCTAGTGCGTAAATTACCATAGAAATAGTTCTAGCGTCTACAACTGACCATATTTTCACGGATTCGGTACGGACGTAGTGCGAAATCGTTTTGAGTAGTTTCTCATTACCCTTTTTTGGTTGTCTCTTAACCTCTTCAACATATACACAGAAATAAGTTCGTTATGTTAACGGTTATTTGGTATTGACCGTTTTCTGTTATACGAATATTAAAAGTAAAATTGCTAATCCGAAAAATATCGTACTTTAAAGCAAACATTTCCAAGATGAAAAACGAAATTGATTCCATTCCCTTGATTGCTTCCATTTATTTCTTTCATTGATCTAATTCCGACTCGAATATGCATTAAAATGCGTAAGAACGTTAAAAATAAGCTGTTCTTTACTGGGGCGATTCAATTTTAACGACGCCGTATACTCACCTTTGATGTTAATCTATAATGCAGGCTCGATCTCCCGATAAATAACGAATCAACAAACAAAGGACGGAAAAAAGAGGGGGTGGAGGGATTTCTCCCCCCATAATTTCATTATTTGCGACTATGACGACAGCCGGCAAGAAACCGACAGTCCAAGCTGCAAGAAAAAATAAATACCCGAAGTAAGTATCTCATTACTGCAACGGTATTACTGAGAAGCAGCGTCATAGCCTTCGTAGGTTCTGGCTTAAGTCGAATTAACAGGGACATTGCGGACACATATTTGCACATCTTCTGCCTATCCCCTTTTCGTTTTTTTTTAGTAAATATCGTATTATGTTGTGTTTGTGATGTCAATTGATAATAAAACTGTTTTCTGTCTTACTAACAATTCTTATTTTCCAGCCGTTGATAGCTCTGCACTTTGAAATAGAACTCTCGACTAATTTTAAAACTTTTGTTGATGCTGCAGAGAGGTTTTCTGCTATGCTGAGTTTCAAGCATAGGTAGTGGACATTTTCGTGGCTGGGTTTATCTTAGTTCTTTGTCACGGTCGTGCTATTGTCTATCAGGGTTCTTGCGCGAAGTGCGTGGTCTATCACGAAACTTTCACAGTGCCAAATGCTATCTGCAACATTTTTACTTAAGAAGATAGATTGCTCATGTATTTTTACTTCTCCACTTCTCTTTACTAACATACAACTTATGAATTTTTAGTAGCAACTAAAGTTAACATAACTTACAAATGCATAATGGGTAAACTGATCTCCTCTATGCTATGACTATGAGCACTTTAAAATATCCGCAATCTATGGAACGGCGGTCGTTAAAGCTAGTCTTTGTTTGTCGGTTATCTTTTTCGTTTTATAAGCTTCGTATTGAGGAGAAATATTTAATATTTTGCGGAGAAGCGACGGGTTTTTGGTTGGTTTTATTTTACGGTCCACTCAAAATAGGTTAAGCCGGTTACTGCCAAATTTGTATTCTTTTTTTGTTAGGAAAGTAAATAAATATATTAAGATGATTTATGAATTATACTGTATAAGTACCTATTTTGATTAAAGCAATTGTTGTGCAAAGTAGTGCTATCTTTCTCTCTGGATGGCCACGGAAGACCAGCGTCGTGGCATTTCTGGGATGCTACGACACAAGCTGAGTGGCCCCCCTTTCAGTATCTTGTATATGTAATTTTTAAATGTGTTTTTTCTACTTGGTAAAAATGTGATACTGAATAAAAATGTTTTCTTTCTTTCTTTCAAAATTCGTAATCCAGATAAAATTATTAACTATTGTTACCGTAGTTGTGTTAGTAACGCTTGATAAATATTTCTTATACGAGTAGGACCCTAGAAAAGTAGATTCATTTGTTTTGCTTACCAAAAGCACATAATACTAAAAACCCGCGTGTTTTTTTATCAGCCATATTTAAGTAATGTAACTTACTATAATATGATTTTAAACTTTCGCGTTGCATTGTTACACTAATTACTTGTTATCGGGTCTAAATGCGATATATTTTAATGAGTTGACTGCTCGAGACCACGGCTGTGGTGTGTGTGTAATCCAGCCGAAACGTCGAGCAGTGAGTACCTAATCCTCATTAAAATATATCACGTTTAGACCTGATAACAAGTAATTAAAGTAACATAAGTCCACTACAACAGACTGTATGATCAGAATGAATTATTATTTATATATAGCCTCGAGACTATGTACAGCCTCAGTTAGATCAAACCATATAAGATATCCAAATGGGTTCGTCGAAAGATGACGCCAGTAGCTTTGTGCGAGCTATAAATTGTAAGTTATAAACCCACCTATTTTATTTTAACCCAGAATTGTTTTTACTTTATAAGCAACTAGCGGACCCCGCTGACGTTGTCCTGCCATTGTTTTTTTCATCTTCGTAAGAACCATTCCCGCGCTTTAAGGTATATCATAAAAAAAGAATTGGCCAAATTGGTCCAGGCGTTCTTGAGTTATGCGCTTACCAACACATTTTGCGATTCATTTTTATATTACAAATTATTCACATCAAATATCACATCAATTAATAACGCGACATTCCTGAAAAATGTCCCCGCCGCCATCCGAAATCAATAAGTTACTCCATTTTACATTCCGCCGTAACTCAGAACGGGCATCCGACCGTCGCATCTCCGAGAAAAACGCTTTCCCATAACGTTTACACAGAAAAATTCGTTCGCCACGGCGGAAAAGTCGTACTCACCATCAAGAAAGTAATGTAGATGGGATCAGCAGGATCGTTCCATCACAAAAGTCAGGAGTTCCCGAATTGTGCGCCGCGGCGCTCTGGTACGCCGGGGCCGGGCCGGGGAAAGCAAAACGGGGCGCTGAGTATCCCATGATATTATTATGTTCGCGAGTATATTGTTTGTACTTATTATTATTTATTTATTGCACAAGAAATGTATAAACGGTGGACTTAATGCTAAAAGCATTTTCTGCCAGTTGACCTGAAGGTCATGTAGAAAGAAGGCAATGGGTGCAGTAAAAATAATTATATTTTTGCCTGTTTCTTTTTCAAAAAAACAAGCATGGCTCGGGTGCCGTGTCAAAAGACTTAAAATGAAACTGCGCCGCGAGTTGATAAAGATTGGGTATCCCTGGTCACAATTTCAACGGCATAATTATAATAATAATAAATATTTCACAACAATCACACCAATTCTCTAGTCCCAAATTAAGCTACGAGGCTTGTGTTATGGGTACTAGACAACGGATAAACATACTTAAATACTTTTTTTTGTAAATAAATACATATTATGCCATTACACCCAGACCAGTTTCAAATTTCGACAAATTTACAAATTTCAACCAAATCAGTTTAGTACTTTTGGCGTGAAAGAATAACAAACATCTATACAGACAAACTTTCGCGCTAATAATATTATTAGGATTTCAAACCTTCTGCACCTCCGTACACTGTGTAACAAACTCACTTACGCTCTTCTGCTCCTGAAGCGCGCATAATGGCTCACTTTGACTTACTAGATGGAATTTTTAATGCAATAATTTCGATAATTTATCGCTAGATAGCGCGCCTTTGTGTTGGGGAGGCGGCTCAAATTGGTTTTCTTTTTATCAGTAAACATTAGAGTGGCCGACTCGATTGACCTCCGGCTGTGGGGACACACGGGAGAATAGAAGAGCTTTTAGTAAGTAAGTAGGTTCTTTATTGTGTAATAATCATAATCATAATATAAATCGACAACCACTTTGGTGTAATGGTTAAGAAGTTGACCATTAACCAAGAAGTCGCGGGTTCGATCCCCGCACTGTACAAACATTTGTGTGCATGAACATGTCTGTTTGTACTGGTCTGGGTGTGATATGTATTTATTTCAGTTTATTTGTAATACCACTGTTGATTCTGATATTTGTAACACGAGTGCTTAAGCTACTTACCACGAAGTCAGATCAATGTATGTGATGTTGTTGAGTAAACTAGTACAGTGACGCCCGGCTAGAGCACAGCAACTTAGTAAAATTTGAAATCTAAATTAAGTTAAATTATTAAACATAACATTATATAAATTATATGAGCTGGATTGATAAATAAATTATACTAATAAATTATATTGATTCATTGTATGAATAAAGGTTACAAAAAAGATCTTAAATTTAAACACGATAGTTTAAATTTAAAGAGGACAGGTTCAGTATTCATCCTACCGTTGGCGAAGAGTCCTGCTTCTAGAAGCAAGTATTTAGTAACTAGTATTTTGCTTTACAAAAAGTCAATTTAAGTCTACTTAAAGGTCGTGATCAGATTTCCTTTCTAGTAAATGATGCAGAACCATTCGCTGAAATCCGCAGCATAAAGCGTCCACTGTCAATATGAACTGAGGACCGCACAAAGTGCAATCTTTGTGCGGTCCTCAGTCAGTCAGTGTGTGTGTTTTGACCAAACTGTATGCAGGCCGCTGAAAGCTGATCGACCTGGAAACCTTTGGGGAACCCTCTGCTCAGTCGTGGACTATTTACTTGCAGCAGCTGATGATGATGATGAGAGTCGATCACCAGGGACAGTAACTTTGTGCATAGGAATCCATTCTTGACGGACATGGAAATCATAACTTTTCATGGACTTAAATTGGTTTTCTTATCAGTAAACTTTACAGTGGTGACTCGATTGACCTCCGGCTGTGGGGACGTACAGGTCGGTGGGAGAACGTGATGGAAATTAGAACGTTTGAACAAAAAAGTTCTGCTTCTAGAGATTTTCCAATGGGTGTGTTATATTTTGGTTATGCGTGGTGAATAGAAAACCACTTGTAGGTTGTGGGCTGTAGCCCCTTACTGTTGGCTGTAGGCTGTTCGTCTATTTGTATCAGATCTGTGTCTTCCAATGTACTGATAAGAGGTCACCAGATAACTGGTCAATCCACTGAAGGCTTGAGAAGAGTTTCATTTTAAATCATTGTTAATATAGATAAGAACTTTATTAGAAGTTTTGGAAAGAGTAATACCAATACGACGGGAATATACTCATAATGACTGGCACATGTGCCAACAAGCTTCTTCAATAATCTGTTGACTTCATTAGTTTATTATTATAACGCACTTTGAGGTGCTTGTGGCGCAGTGGTTGCAGCGCTTTGGTAGTGATACCTAAAGTTAAGCAACCTGCGGCGCGGTCATGTTTGGGATGGGTGACCATTCTGACCATAAAAGTAACGTCCATTTGCAAGCATCTCCGTGCTTCGGAAGGCACGTTAAGCTGTTGGTCCCGGTTAATATCGATAGATATTAGTCGTTAAGTCTGGTCAGAGGCCCTCGGGCGGCTAAATAACATCTGACAGTAGGGTTGGTCACTTACCTTACACACACCACTCCACCAATCCGCACTGAGCCCGCGTGGTGGAGTATGGCTCGCACCACCTTATAGTCGAGGTGAGGCCTGTGCCCAGCTGTGGGACGTATATAGGCTGATGATGATGATGATAACTTTAGTACAAAAACCCAATTTCTATGACAATCATGATAAAAATAACAAATCTTCAACGTCCATCTCCGTATGTCACCCGAATATAAGCTTCCAGTTACAAAGCGACACTTTTGAGGTTCCGTGGGCGTAATTAAATACGTGACGTCATTTAGCGATGGCCTCTCTCTCTCTCGGTAATTTGCGAAAATGGAAAGATAGAGATAAGCGACCGGTTTGTTCTGCTTTTTTATTATTCAAAATTATTGTCAAGGGTGAGCGGTGTGCGATCGCGATTTCCGTACCGATAAACTTCGCAAGTTAAGGTGAGGTCGTAGTTTTGAATAAAGTTAAAAAAGTGCTGCGTGCAATATTTATATAATAAATTAATATACTAGAAAATACTAGAAACTTATTTAGTGACTGATTTAATCAAGCCGGGATTGAAAAATGTGTCCATTAATTTAAAAGCACTGAAAGACTCCGGCAGATGACAGACGAAACATTTTTCATTAAATATAACATACCATGCTATTGTTTAAGAAAAAAAAAATACCACTCATTTCGACAAGTACTGTTTTTTCTTCGTCAAGTTATTGAACCCCAAAAATGGAACAGCCCCAGACTCCACGAATAATCTAATTCGTCCCCTTAATGACTTAAATGGGAATGTTGTCTCCGGCAAGGAACGGGGGCGCATCGACGTTTTTACAAATAAAAATCGCCTTAAGTATAAGATAAGGATAGGCATTCTGTTGAGTGCACGGTTAAATATTAAACAACTTCAAGTGTCTTTTGGGCCTTCAAATAAACGGCTACCTACTCTGTAAAACTGTAATTGCAACAAACTACTTGTACTATCCAAGAAATAAAGGAAACTCCTGTGAAATTAAAAACAAACTTAAAAAAATGGACTGCCACAAGCGGAACTCGAACCCGCACCTATCGCAAGCCGACGATTGCTCTCCCGATTGAGCTACCGTGACGCTTGCTCATTGGTCCGAATTTCTTTAAGTGCTCCTTAGGCTGTAACCAGCCATGATTCATCAATGTTGTGGTGTGGTACCAAAAACATCGGAAAGAAACACCTTTTTAGCTGTTTAACAATTGGCTATGATGAATCAGCTAATTTATTAAGTTGCTTTATTTTTAGGGTTCCGTACCTCAAAAGGAAAAAACGGAACCCTTATAAGATCACTTTGTTGTCCGTCCGTCCGTCCGTCCGTCTGTCTGTCAGTCTGTCAAAACCGTTTTTCTCAGGAACGCGTGGAGGTATCAAACTGAATTTCTATATGATACTTAGGTCTACTGTCCCTGGAAGCTGTAGAAAAATCAACCTTCTAAGCCAACGCAATCAAAAGATACAGCCAATTAGGCCGCAAATTTTCGAAACTCGCACGGGAATCAAAACCTACAGGGTACTTCCCGTAAACTTAGAATCTTGAAATTTAGTACGAAGTCACGTCTTATAGTACAGATATAGGAAAAATTACGAAAACCGTAAATTTTCAGTTAAAGCATATATAAAAAAAAACATTTTTGAAAAATATTTTTGACAATTTTGAAAATTTCAAAGTTACTCCTTATCTACAGGTTTGTACGGAACCCTCGGTGCGCGAGTCCAACTCGCACTTTCTATATATATAAAAATGAAACCCGTTTTCCTTGGTCGCGGCATCACGCGTGAATGGCTGGACCGATTTCACTAATTCTTTTGTTTTTGTATTTGTTATTATTAGGAGAAGGTTCTTACGGAAAAAAATATTAGGAAAATCTCTCAGAAATATTGAAAAATATACATTTAATATTGCATATTTTAAAAAACGCGCGTAACTAATGTCAATGTCATTCGATGACATTATTCAATCATTGCAACGCTAAGGCGGTACGAAGTTCGACGGGTCAGCTAGTTTAGCAATAACAATGCAATTTCTTTACAATGTGGAATTAAAACACACTAAAGAAAAATTGACTGCCACAGGCGGGAAAAAACACCAGATCACACAAACAGTTGTTATTTTCTAGTATAAAAGTCAAGATTTGATAGATGCGCATTAAAATCAGAAATTTGCCTTTTGTTAGTTAAGACTCTTGTTTGTAGTGCTTTGTGATAGTTGAATCTACTAATGATTATTTTTTCTCCTATTTCTATTGACAATCGCGAAAAGAAAGCTTTATCTAGAAGCTTATTTCCTTATCTTCAATATCGCTCACACATGACAAATTATAAAACAGGACAGACTCCGCCACGATTTAAAGTAATTTTAATTTTATTTAATCCAGAAATTATTTTGTTTGGTCTAAACCAAATAAATTGAAGCAGTATAAATTACGATTGTAAAGCTAAGCTGCACAATGGCTAATATTTAGGAACCGATAAGGGCGGATTTGGCCCCATGCCAGGTCTACGCGGTTCTTTATGCTGTCTATTCATATTTGGGGACAGGTCTTACAGACGGGAGTTATAATATGCAGGTTATGAACGCTATCAGAGGGGTAGGTACCTTGAGCATAAGTTAAAGCAGTATGCTATGCCTTTGTTAAGAAAAATCTTTTTTATTCAAGCTTTTATTTTAGCTTTACCGATTCCGTATATGTCTGTACTTATCTCAGTGTTCAATTCAGCTGAAATGTCGTATACACGTTTAATTTCGATGGCAATGCGCTATTTCATTATAAAACTTGTAACAAAAACATTTTTAACAAGTTTTATAATTTTTTATTTGTTACTTTTTAGATTCTGCGTAGTTTCGCTACGGTGAAGAGCAAAATGTAACCAGTTTAGACTCACTGATACTGAATATCGAGGATGTAGGTCTGTTATAAGTGTTTGTTACAAAGTCTTCTTAATTTTTCTATTTCTCTCTAATAAAGCTTAGAGTTTATCATTCGCGTATGATGAGGTCGGCTCAGCAATAGTCTGAGTACAAAGGCGAGATGGAGGATGCAGTTGCAATATAGACATCCATCAAGAATTCGTATCATAGTTTTATCATTATTAAAGTCTATGTATAGTTATCCAATATTTACAAAAGCGCATACCCTCATGCCATACCAGAATTCGGGCACGAAGCCAAGATCGGATATCGGTAGTTTGCACCAGCGTCGTTTAATATTAAACTGCTTATCGTTGATTACGCCATATTTACGCGACGGGCTTAACCGCCGAGTTAAGTTCTTGAGTTTTTTGGTCTGACTGTAATTTAATAAGTTTATGTCGGATAAGAAGTAAGGAAGAGTCTTTGAAAAACAGTCAATGATTGTCAGTCAGTGAATTTATCCAATGTATGGGGAAAGCGAGGACCTCCTTTGTACAGAAGAAGCGATTAAATGTTTTCAGTACTCACTCTAAGACTGCCTAGATATATGACAGTTATTGTTGATTTAACGCGTCGTATGGGTGGGAGCAATGTATTATAGTCAGTCGCAAGACATCAACTTTTGTAAGCTACAAATGGACGCCTTCTATGTTCTTTTCAGCGAATGATATCTAATCAAGATCTTGTCTATCCCCAACGCCAAGTTTACTTACATTCAGCTTACTAAGGCCATACCTTACTCAAATCAGTAATAAAAAATGATATCAATTTTTATTTTATTTTAAACTTGGATACAAACTATAACTTGTCAATGTTGAGATAGTAAGAACATAACGTCTTATTTTTTGGGCCCTACATGTGCTTCGAGACGAAACACAGACAATTAGGCAAGTGCTGAGATAAAATACTGGTACTACTTCAAGAATCGTTCATAACATTGTTCCTAACTTACTTTTCCAAAGTGCTTATCCGCCACCTGTCCTGCCGGCGACATCGAACAGAATAGTTGGCAACTCCTCGCATAAATCACCAACTTGGTACCAACGAGCTCACCCGGAGCCATTAGCATTTTTTATGCATAGAAATCGATCCGGCAGCCGTCTAATGCCTCCCGCGATACATTAATATCTTACTTTTTATGACTCTCCAGTAACAATCCGTCTTTGACTCACCCGCCTTAAGAGACCAGACAAGACTCAATCTAAAAGGATTCTTAAACTGTCGAGATACGAGTGGAAATCTGCAGAAAGCGAGGGTATCCTCTCAGATTTGGAGTTCGAGAATTGTTCAAGTTGATAATAGGTGGCGTTGGCGATTTTCTTAACGCCTCCATTTTTCTTTCACGGGCACTTTGAGATTAAAAGTTTGCAAGATGAAATGAAAAGTTGGGAGGTAGGTGCGTATCGGGTGTATTGGGGGATTATTATAACGGAGTTGGGCGATTGTAATACGGTTTTATTTGGTTGTGTTCGAAAATTTCGAAGTCTGAAGTTTTATATTGGCTTGACTTAAATACTTGACTTAATAAATATTTAAGCGAGATGGACAGATGACCTGAAGAAGGCAGCTTGTAGTGAGAGATTAGTAGAGAGTAGGCGGGAGATCGTGCGCTGTGGAGCTCCTTTGGGGAGGCCTATGTCCAGCAGTGGACTGCAAAAGGTTGATATGATGAAGCGATACCTACCCCCTTGCTTCTGTGACTTTTAACCTTCGCACACAAACAGTATCTAATGCACATTCTGTGTATCAAAACATGATTGGCTGATCATCAAAAACTGGTGTTGTCACACTTGAAATCATTACAATTCGAATTCTTATATGTGGAGACAATACTCAAGAGTATTTTTGTCTTCTAATTCTTGAATCATAACTGGTATGGTCTGTTGGTATGAGTAATCATATTATGGTTGTTTTAAGTGTCACATTTGAACCGGAGTGTCAAATCCGTCTTAGAATCATCAAGGGTTTTTTAAGGTTACTGCTAACATATAAATAAAAACCTGTGTTGTTATGAACCTCAAGAAAAATTGGGGCTGCGACACTGCAGCTACATTTATTTATTTATTATAGTTACTCTTACAGATTACGGTCAGACATGTTATTACATTATTTTTTGTTAAACTAGTGTACAAAGCATGTTTTTTTTAAACGAACAGTTTACATAAAATATTAATACTAGTAATTCTTTATACATTTACTAAGTACCTAAGTGAAAAACGGGGCCAACTTATAAAAATATTCCACTGACCGGCCGCCGTCAAACGCAAACTTCGTTCCAGACAAAATTACCCTATCATTGCGCATCGCTGGAATAAATTTCCAATTTGTATCTGAACGTCGACTCTTTAAATGGCAGAAGCAATTTTCAAGCAATCCATTACTTATGCAGGGGACCGCCGCAATAAAAATACGATTTATATACGTGAATAAATTGCGACCTCTCTATAGATGCGAGAAATATTAATTTCCGTTTAACGACTCGACTTGGCGGGCGGCGATGGAGTAACGTACGCGTAACGCCATCTAGCGGGGGGTAGGCGAACTAAACAGACGGGTTATTTGTAAAGTTTTTTTAAATAACTTATTAAAGTTTGTTAAGCTTAGGAATGTCTAAGAAAAGTCGTTTATTCTATATAGTCGTTGAAAATCAAATATCAGTACTTTAAATATTGCTTAATAGTTTCATTGAGGCATGGTATTTAAATTCCATGATTGGACAACGTTTTTCAGCATGTGAAGTGTCAAAATTTAACCATTACTGAGTTAAACTATTTTATAAGTTAATTATGGTTGACTTTATTTTTTTTATGACTTTTTGGTGACTTGAAAGTCAATTTCCCTTCATCGCAAGCTTTCATATGAAACCTTTCCATGCATTGTGCATTACATATCGTCTCTGCATAAAATGAATTAAACACAATCACACCAACCCTTTATTAAACCTCCGCAATTGAGATATAAAACAAAAGATAGAACAAATTAATTACAATAGCAAATAAAATGGCGCAACGCAAATATATTGTATGTAATCGCGTCATTAATATTCCGGTCGTGGTGGAATTAAAAATATAATATCAAAACAGTGGTTCCGATGGAAAACGCTAGCTGGGGTCACGTAGACCAGAATGGCGTAAAAATACGTCTGTCCGGAACACCGATCGCAGAGTGTTTTAGGGTTCGTTGTATGATTTAATTAAAAAACAATTTGGAAAATACATTTTTGATACGTATATTTTTACTTGACTGCTTCGTTGATCTCGTGACAAAGTTTCTGCCTTACATCCGAGAGGTCCTGGGTTCGAATCCCAGGTAGAGCCAAAATTGTTTCTGAGATTTTCTGTCATGAATTTCTCAAAAACAGCTCGGAGTCGGGAAGTTGGCGGTATTACACCCCGGTGCCTCGGAAAGCACGTTAAGTTGGATTGTCGTCTCACCGAACCTTGAGAGTGATGGAAAAGTGAGTGCACTTGTGTATTGCGCTCACACTTGTGCTCTATAATATCTCCTGTTGGCTGATCTCTGTTAAGATTGGCTGCCGCGCCGTGGTCGAAATCGGCCTCGAGGACTTTTTTTTAAGGTTGATGCATTGATCGGTCGTTGCATTATTAAGTGGCTAGGAGCGCCGATCACACGTATCAGATGTTATATACAAATCGAAATTCAGATTTTTAAACAAGCCGAAGTACGAGCACTCCTCCACAAAATTAACGAATAGAAAGGCGTGATTCCACAACAAATTATTTTTGAATTGGACATTACTAAAGTTTTTCAAGATTTTCAAGGATATAAATTCTGTCACTAATACAAAAGATACAACACGTACTCTAAAACAGATGAGGCATTAATTAAAATTGTAGAGCAGATTAGCATGAAGTACAACCCTTTGTAATATACAAGAAGATGTTCACAAGTCATAGCCCCTACTTTTGTACTTAGTCGCAGTCGAGTAAAATTTTTTAAGGCCCAGTGAAGAGAATCGAAAACAGCAATCCACTAATTAAACAGAACCCTTACGTACCCACTCCTCTCTTCTCGTGGTTTTTTTTTATCGCGATACACACACGAACGCGGGCGGAATATTTTAATTTTTATATTATTTTATTAAATATGGAAAAATAACAGCTAACCCTCAAGACCCACCTTGCTGTAATTGTACACGGCTTTGCTCGTGTGCGTTACCGAATTTTAATATCGTACGCTAATCCAGGGGGTCTATTCTGACATTCGACATTTGTATTTCAATATGCGCCATTTCTTTTACTTCTACTTGACCAACATGTTACCTTTATCCACTGTGAATTTCTACTTACCCCAAATACAAAATGGTATAAATAAATATTTTTATTTATTTTATTTTAGGTTATCAGACACCGCAGGTCTATTTATTGAACAGTAAAGATTAAATAAAAATAATATCTAAAGAGTATGCCAGCTCTTGGTTCTATATAATTGGTCTAAGTCCGTTTACCTAGCTAGTACCTACCACCATCCTATCTGAAGTCTGACGCCATATAAATATGTTTTCCAGCATCAAGAAATAAGATAGCCAGTGCCACTTTGGTTAATTATTCTAAAAGTAGAGCGCTTCCATTCCACCTTCCGCCTTGTCACCAGGTAACCTCAGGTGTATTGATAGCGATAATGATTTGACTGCCTCGTTGGTGTAGTGGCAAAGTTTCTGCCTTACATCCGAGAGGTCCTGGGTTCGAATCCCAGGTCGAGCAAAAAAAATTGTTTCTGAGATTTTCTGTCATAAATTTCTCAAAAACTGCTCGGAGTCGGGAAATTGGCGGTGTGACACCCCCGTGCCTCGGAAAGCACGTTAAGCCGTTGGTCCTGCGCCTGATCTCTCTCCGGTCATGTCGGATTGCCGTCTCACCGAACTTTGAGAGTGATGGAACAGTGAGTGCACCTGTGTATTGCGCACACATTTGTGCACTATAATATCTCCTGCGTAGTTGGCTGATCTCTGTTGAGATTGGCCGCCGTGGTCGAAGTCGGCCAGGAGGACTATTATAATAATGATAGCGAACTCGTTGTATATGAAATAATAATAAAAACACATCTTTTTTCCTCATACTACTGTGAAGCCGATTCTACACGTTGGGCGAACAGTTGTCTGTCTCTCTGTTGGCCATTAGATAGGAGCACCAAGTAAGCAGTACTCAACGTAATATAATAGTAATCAACGTTGAGGCCAAAGTTTTTTTCAAAGTCTACTCAATGTCTGATACTCGTATGTAGGTTGTGGGGTAATAAATAATGTGAAAGTGACGGCTAGAGTTGATGACAAACATGTTTTACGGAGTACGTTCCCGGCTCTTATTTTTATTGCGCACCCGTATTTGCATACATAACTCGTTTTGTTTTATCATCTTATTGTGTAAGTGTAATTAAGTTTGGTGACCGCCGACTGGCGGAGATGATCCAATAAGCATGTTTGTTTGAACGCTTCGGACCACGTAAATATATTAAATTGTGGAGCTGCTTATAATTTTGTTGAGTTATGTGATTATGTGCCAAAGTATTTTGAAAAAATAAAATGACCTAAATACAAAGGATTTTGACCACTAAAGATTTTCTGGTGAAAGGTTGAGTTCCAGTGATTAAACTTAGAAACTTTACCTATGTAAATATTAAAAGTAGGTTACATCAAGTACTGAATTGTACACTATACAAGAACATAAAACTATAGGTATCATTGTTGTCATTTTATGTTACATTTACTAATTTACTTAAGGCAAGTATGGCACCATCTCTTATTCTTGATTAAATCGTAAAAATAGTGGTCAGTAGGTACTTCTTATGCAGTCGATGACAGCCGTAAAACTGGTTGGCTACTTGTAATAAACATACGTATTCATATCTTCCTAAAAATATTTAAGATAACCCTCTTATTTAAGATAATAAGATCCCTTAAGCAGATAGCTCCGAGAAAAAACTATTTTATAGGCGACGAAAAGGAGGCAAAACAAAATCTTACTTGCCTCCTTTTCTAGAGTCGTCTAAAAATATTTTAACAGTGAGAAAAGAGTACAAAATACGTTTAACAAAAACGCGGTTGATTACAGAAGTTTCACTGAAGATTCTACACCTACCCGTTGTCCCACGTGACGTGAGATACGCAACGCGACAAAGGGACTATCACGCGATTGACATTGACACATGACGTTTGAAGTAATGGTCACTTGTCGCGTTGCTTCGGTAGGACAACGCCTTAGGTGAGCGTATAGTCTCTTCATAGTGGTTGATGGCTACATTATTATCTTCGGCAGTTACGTCGTGGTTACGTTTCCAGAACATTACTTTTGTAATCGAACCCTCGTTAGTCATAATGTAAGCTGTTATATTGTGATGTAATAAACCATTAAATGTTAAGATTTCCAAAGATTAGTAAGAAACCGTTTCACAGTAAAAATCGCTGTCAGATATAAAGAGAGAGAGGCTTATCACATACATTGATCTGACTACGTGGTAAGTAGGTTAAGCACTTGTGTTAGAGATATCAGAATCAACAGTGGTATTACAAATAAACTTAAATAAACACAACACCCAGATCAGTACAAACAGTCATGTTCATGCACACAAATGTTTGTACAGTGCGGGGATCGAACCAGCGACCTCTTGGTTATTAGTCAACTTCTTGACCAATACACCTCAGTGGTTGTCAAAATAGTTGGTTAGTTTTCATTTTGATGTATTTTAAATATGTAAATGCCTTCTAAACATTATTCTTGCAAAGATCACTCTTAATGTTATCGTCATAAGCATGACCCCGCCAATCCGCACTGAGCCCGCGTAGCGGAGTATGGCTCGTACCACCTGTACTCTCTCCCAGCCCACCTGTCCCAGTAGTACTAGGACGTTTAAGCTGATGAGATATCATGACACAATTATCCTGTTGCAAATCTTTTCATCAATCCTCTTTTTTTTTTTAACGTCAGGAAATGTCAATTACGCACCGTACCCCTCCGTCGGGGATCGGAGGGGCGTGTGTGGGACTCCCCCGGATTCGGGTATACCCACTAAAACCTGACGAAGCCCGCTGCGTGTGGCTGTGACAGCATGGGCCGCGGTGTCTCAACAGTCCCGCGACCCTTGCCAGCAGCAACGTCCGCCCTCTAAGCAGGAGGGCGGATCTCCACGGAGTGGGGTGAGGAGATCTCATCCCACTCCAGACGGCACACTGGCGCCGTCTCTCAGGAGGGTCCGGGCGTTTAAGCCAAGACCCTCGTTTCGCCATGAGGACCAGAGTCCCTAGGACATCCCCTGCCTCCTCTGATAAGCCAGAGGGGTGCTGGGAGCCACAACCACTTCGGTGAGCCGCCGCTCGATGCGAGACAGAAACGACTCACTACTGTCTCTGCCGCCCGATACGGGAACAGACGCAGAGGCACTCTCCATAGGGCATCTTGGCTTCACCTGTCGCTGGATTGCGACAGGCTACTGAGCCCCCTCGCCACGGCAAGGCGTGCTCTATTCGAGGGGGTTTTTCATCAATCCTTTTTTTTTTTTTTTTTTTTTTTTTTAACGTCAGGAAATGTCAATTACGCACCGTACCCCTCCGTCGGGGACAGGAGGGGCGTGTGTGGGACTCCCCCGTCTTCGGGTATACCCACTAAAACCTGACGAAGCCCGCTGCGTGTGGCTGTGACAGCAGGGGCCGCGGTGTCTCAACAGTCCCGCGACCCTTGCCAGCAGCAACGTCCGCCCTCTAAGCAGGAGGGCGGATCTCCACGGAGTGGGGTGAGGAGATCTCATCCCACTCCAGACGGCACACTGGCGCCGTCTCTCAGGAGGGTCCGGGCGGTTAGGCCAAGACCCTCGTTTCGCCATGAGGACCAGAGTCCCAAGGACATCCCCTGCCTCCTCTGATAAGCCAGAGGGGTGCTGGGAGCCACAAGCACTTCGGTGAGTCGCCGCTCGATGCGAGACAGACGCGACTCACTAGTGTCTCTGCCGCCCGATACGGGAACAGACGCAGAGGCACTCTCCACAGAGCATCTTGGCTTCACCTGTCGCTGGATTGCGACAGACTACTGAGCCCCCTCGCCACGGCAAGGCGTGCTCTATTCGAAGGGGTTTTCATCAATCCTAACCCAACCCTTCCAATTCATTTGATACTTGGCTACATTACCCGAGTCACTTTTCTTATCCTACTTTCTACACTCTCATTACTTTCCTCCACACATTGTTTAGCATTCGCCCACAAATCGTTTACCTGCCAAACGCAATAGGCTCAATTTTCACTCGATTAGGGTTGAAACAAAGCGTACGAGTAATGCGCTGGTTTAGCGAGCGATTATCGAAAAGAATCGAAGTGCGCTAACCCTGTCGGGATGCGACCCCCGCGGCTATGTGGTGAGGTCTCAGTGGGAGCGAGTTAAAAAAAATTAACCTTACATTACACTAATTTCTTCATTATCTCATCAGCCTATATTTGTATACATCCTACTACTGGTCCCTCAACTAGGAGGCGGTACGAGCCATACTCCACCACGCGGGCACAGTGCGGATTGTTGGAGATTGAGAATTTTATCCATTGTCATTGAAATGATACACTTTTTACGGATTATTTGGCGATTTAATTCTTTATCAGTATTTTCCACACCGTAAGTCTCATTGTAGTAACTTTCAAATGTGTAGTCATGGTGTACCATGTTTGTAGACCGAACATGAGTTGCAGTGGTTGTAGCTGAAAAGGCATACCAGCAACATACGAGTTACATCTGAATACTTTCTAGTTTTTTATAAAACCTCTATGGTCGAGTGACGTAAAAACTGGTTTTCAAGGTGTCGCTTAGGTTCCAGATTTGATCCCTGAACGGGACAATGGTAAAAACTATGTTTGGAAGTGGGTTGAGTTCCTGCTTACTGAAATTCTGACGTTTCCATGCATGAAGTCACGGCGGGCGGCAATTTTATAATATAATTTGTTAACCCCGACGAAAAAGACGGGTATTATAGGTTTGACCCCTATGTCTGTTTGTATTTGTGTGTTGTTTGTGTGCCTGTCTGTGGCATCGATCGATATCAGTTCGGATTATTTTATTCGAAAGATAGTTTAATCGGCAATTGACCGCAGCCGTTGTCCTCGCTCATTCGGGCGTTATTTCTTTAAATTCGCTGACTATAAAGCCCTACCTACACCCCCGGTACCTAATTCGCGCTGCGGTGACCGCGGGCAGCATAAATTCTAGAGACGAAAACTTCCCGACAGTGCGAGCTGGTCCGAAATGCGGTCCGTTCGATACGATAATGGCTGCCAATTTCACACCTCGCGTAATTCTTGTGTACCTTATTATAGAGTTTTCTTTAATCAAATACCAAAAAGGAGTTTTTAATGTTCTGCTTGGCTAAGAAGTGCTTTCCTAAAACCTAGCGGTCATGGCAGTCATAATCGGTATTCGTATAAAGTATTTTTTTTTCTCTAAATTGACAAAGTTTTTATTCACCTGTGCACACGATGTCGTCGTCTCATCAAATCCCATGGAAATGAGACTATTAGGTAGATGCGACGGTCGCTAAACCTATGCTTAGTTTTAAATTAGGCAAACAGAATAGGCATGAAGACCTACCTATCTTTAATATTTTCAAGACCATGGCGTTTAATAAACATACCCTCTATGAAGTTAATACAACCAGTATATTTACAAAAAGGTGTAGAAACCAATTTTTAAACACACAAAATTTAATGATTATTCGGTCAATTGAATCCGATTTCTGATACACGACCGTGACGTCACGTTTTTATGGAGGCATTGGTGGTGTCATCTAGCCTATTGTCTCTACATCAACATCGAGATATAATAAAGCGCCTACCGAATAGTGCATTCACTCTAATAGTCCAATGAGACTGTAATCCGATATAATATGAGAAAAATCTGGCACTAGTCCAACGATTTGATGTGCTCTCACGATGAGTTGAAAACCAGCGCCTTGGCGAGCTTCCTGCTGCCGCGATTAATGCTGAGTCGGGGACCTTGTTGGCACTTAGTTAATGTTTTTTTTCTCTTTAAATGTTTTTTTTTAGTGCCAATAAAATAATTTTCAATTTCAATTCAATGTGTTCTATAACATCTTTATTATGATATCATGCATATAGGTATAGTGGCCAGCACATCGGGCTACACATTTTTGATGCAAAATCTCAAGCAGTTACGAGTAAGATACCGCAGTGTTTACCATGACGTGGTGGTCAACGTACATGATGCCATTTTTTTTAAATATACAAGAACATCACATACATTGATCTGACTCCGTGGTAAGTAGCTTAAGCACTTGTGTTATGGATATCAGAATCAACAGTGGTATTACAAATAAACATAAAAAAATACATGTAACACCCAGACCAGAACAAACAGACATGTTCATGCAGACACATGTTTGTATAGTGCGGGGATCGAACCCGCGACCTCTTGGTTAATAGTCAACTTATTAGTATTTATTAATACACCAAAGTGTAAGAGTAAATATTATTAGTTCCAATAATTATAACTGCAATTATTTTTTGACATCTTTGTTGACAATTGTTTTGGATCCAAGAAATTATTTTTAATTACTTATCTCAATCATGAAAGACCGGAAAAAGTCAATTTAATACCATCACAGCAAGCAATCCATAACCGCATAGCGGCTGATCCAACTATCCTCAAGAAAATATGATTAATAAACTTTTTTAATCAATAAAAGGAACAAAAAGGTGGAGGATTCGCTTCTCGCTTCCGGAGAATTTTAGAGATCCTCGGATTTATTGAATATTTTTGTTTTAGTATGTACCACGATTCTGGGGGTGCTTGATACCAACAACCTGAGGCGCGGTCGTGTTTCCAATGGGTGATCATTCTGACCATTTAAGTGACTTCCATTTACAAGCATCTTCGTGCGTCGGAAGGCACGTTAAGCTGTTCGTTCCGGCTAATCATCTATAGATATCAGTAGTCCAGCCTAGCTCGTAATACCTAATAGATGAAAACCCTTTTTTTAAAACGAACACGTGACGAGCGAAGAGGATATATTTACTAAGCTGTCTCTCTCTCTATTCTCGCCTCCGCTTTGGACTTCTCTGCACATCTCCCCTTGTTGGGTACGGGTCTTACAGTAGATTGTAACTGCGAGTAAGACCCAATTTTAATAGCTTTTCACGAATTTGCTCTACCAATCTCCAACCAATCTTCTGGTTATCAGTATCTTCTTACCAGAAGACACATAATATACTAATCCCAAATTTAATAGCTTTCCACGAATTTGTTCCATAATCAATTCTACCAATCTTCTTCTGTCAATCAGTATCTACTTATTGATACTGAAAATCAATGACAATGTCAGGTAACACTTAATTGCAAAATAGATAAGAAGAGGTACTAAATTTTTACTTAAGTTCGATACGAAGTAAGCGCCAAGGTTTCTACAGAACCTTTATAGAACTATTGCTTGCCACTTTGTTTTGCCCTATTTTTCATTACACCACATCTCTGACACGCTTATGATCATTTAGCGTTTGATGGCCTCCGCCGCACGTTTGAAAGGAAATTGAAAAACTTGTGATGATGATAAAAACTTATTTATACGATGTTTTTATGGTATGTTTTGTGGGAACGATGTCTTGCCTATATATATATATATATATATATAATTACGGTCAAGTTAGCAAGAGAGATAAGAATTTTTAATTTTCACATTCGTATATTACAAAAAAAAACACATCTGTATTAAATATAGCAGGGCGTTTCGGGTTTTGATATCACAACTTAAAGTGTTCTACTCTAATCTGTCATGTAAGTAAGACACGTTTATTAATACTTGCAAAACGTTGCGAGTGTGAGGGATGGTTTGACTTATAAAATAAGAGTGAATCGTCACAGATTAAGGCTTCAATAACCTCTTAGTTTTTTGTCCAATAATTTATTTAATATTATTTGGTATTTATCGCTTGATTTGTTCAAATAAGGTTTAGATCCTATCCTCATCTTCAGCTTTTTATTCCAGAAACTCCACCTGCTCTCGCCACCGGCCTTCACCGTCGAACGCATCATCGCCAGTAACTGCGGCGCGCGGCTGTGCGTTTGGGGCGCGCGGGGGGCCGCCGTCGTCGAGCTCCCCGCGCGCTGGGGCCGCGGCGGCCTCTTCGACGCGGGCAGCGACTCTGTGTTGTGCAAGTGAGTACTTTACTTATAGCTGGATCTTGTATTTTTTCTACAAGCTGAATCGAGTACATTGACGGGTTCCACAATATTTCTAGATCCGCGTGAACTCCCACAAATTCAGCAAAACAATTGATCGCGCTGGATTTTCTTAAATCCAGCTGGAGTGTAAATGATGCACACTATTCTTACCATGTTGGGTATGATGACGAGCCCAGGTGTCATACTGGGTGACCATTAGCATCCACAGTGTAACGCGTCGTCGCCAGCAACTGCGTTGCGCGGTTGTGCGTGTGGGGCGCGCGGGGGGCCGCTGTCGTCGAGCTGCCCACGCGCTGGGGCCGCGGCGGCCTCTTCGACGCGGGCAGCAACTCTGTGGTATGCAAGTGAGTACCTACTTTACTTACTATTCTTACCATGTTGAGTAGAAGAGACCTAGTATCATCCTGAGTGACCGCTAAAGTTCACTGAAAAGCGCGTCGTCGCTAGGCTAGCGCTTCTTCTAGAAGCTGGATCGAGTACATTGATGGGTTCCAGAATATTTCTGGATCCGTGCCGAAACTACGCTAGGTCCGGGTGAATTCCCGCAAATTCAGCACAACAATTGATCGCGCTGGATTCTCTTAAATCCAGCTGGAGTGTAAATGATGCACACTATTCTTACCATGTTGGGTATGATGAAGAGCCCTGGTGTCATTCTCAGTGACCACCAGCGTCCACCACGACCTGGGCAGCGACACTTTGCAGTGCAAGTGAGTACTTCACTCACACGTTGAGTATGATGAAGAGACCTGGTGTCATACTGGGTGACAGCAACTGCGGCGCGCGTGTGTGCGTGTGGGGCGCGCGGGGAGCAGCCGTCGTCGAGCTGCCCGCGCGCTGGGGCCGCGGCGGCCTTTTCGACGCGGGCAGCGACTCTGTGCTGTGCAAGTGAGTACTTTACTCACTTTTCTTACCATGTTAGGTACGAAGAGACCTGGTGTCATCCTGAGTGACCGCTAACGTACACTGAAGAGCGCGTCATCGCTAGGCATTGCAATTTCAGATTCAGTAATGCAGCTGAATCTTCTACAAGCTAGATCGGGTACATTGATTGGTTCCAGCATATTTCTGGATCTGGGCTGAAACTATGCTGGATCCACGTGAATTCCTGCAAATTCAGCAAAGCTATGAACCTTATTATATTTTCGCAAATCCAGGTGGAGCATAAATTGTGCACACTATTCTTTCCATTTTGCGAATGAGGATTTCTAGTGCCCCGTCTCAGTCAAGATTGACCGATTCAAGGGTATCCGTAGACAATTTAAAATCAATCCCATCTCGACGAGTCCCATAGGTACCTCCACCTATGAGACGTGGTCTGTTTGCACGGGGCGATCTGTTTGGCGTCCGTCTGCGACAATAACGCCTTTAATTAACTAGAGCGATTGTTGGGCTCCTTCGTTTACTACCTTCCTAAGTTCCTACTGTAAGTTTTTTAGAGGTATAAGCGTTTATTTCGTCGCACCGCCCAATAATCATTGTAACCCAAAGGTATGACTGATAGCGAATGCCCTACAGCGTTAAGTCTACCACTTGTACATAGTTTTGTTGTGCAATGAAGATTAAATAAAATAAAATAAATTAGCTGGACTTCTATTGTTTGAACAAAAAGATTTCCGAAGGTTTGATGAAACAATCTTAACACGATTGTCACGTCATTTGCTGTGATTCTAGTTTGTTACTTTTTTTTAATTTGAAATATAATACGTACCTGAAGAAATGTCCAAGTATCACAGTTGTCAAGTGTCATTGCACAAACACAAACTGTATAGGCAGCAAAACGTATCTTCTTATTTTTTCACAAATAATAGGAAACACTAAAATGGAACAGTCATTTTCCTCAACTAAAATTATCGTAGGTTTTATAAAACCGACTAGCTAGGATGAAGCGAGGTTCTTCAAGTAACCAAACACCTGCGCTTGCTGATAAATCCACGGCCACACACGTGAGCATGTATTTTCTACTATCACGGTAAATTTCGCCACCTATTAAGCTCCTCGAAGCGGCTGTAATGTTAGCCGGAGGTAACGATTAAGTCAGAGATTATGGGCTAGATTGTCATCTTCGCAGAGTGGTCGAACGTTTGATATTTGGATTTTGGACTTTTGAAATGACTGTCATATTAGTATTGAATGAGGCAAGTAGCCTGTTCATGTAATAATTAGTAAGCAACACTTAAGTTTTGTGACTTCATCAGAGATTTTTTTTTGAGCTGCATGAAAATAAGACATGGCAGAGATTAATATTGTGGATTTTTTACATTCGTCACAAGGGCATTAATGATTTTCAAAAGATATGCTGTGGACTTCGGGAAAAATGAGATACGTTATTTACCTAATGACTAAAAGTACAAAAACCTAAAGGTATTTGAGCTGAAAATAACCTATGTACACACAGCTAGGTAGCTCGCTACTGTTCAGGATCTCCGAGAGACTTCATAATCTTAGGCAGAAAACTTTTCCTTCTCTACCACTTCAATACTCTACAGTTTTCGTTCTCGAGTCACCACTCTTTTGTACATGTTATTAGGCGGCTATATCTTCGAATTTGCATATTTCCGCAGTAAAATTAATTCGAAGATTTGCCCGCATCCAGACGGGCTCCGTTCGGGGGAGGGGATAATGTTTTTGGATTTGTGCATTCAGATTGGCTTGTACACGTAGTTACGTTTCCAGCTGTATATTTCCATTATAAGTTGAGCTCTCATTTTAAAGATTATCTTTTCTAATACAGATCAAGTTGTAATTGATGTGGTTGTCTTGAGATGTTACAGTTGTGTGGATTGCGGTGTGGGATCCGTGAGTAATGTCTTAAACTGTGCTTGATTAAATTGCCCGTTGTTTTCCGTATTTTACTGTTTTCAAATCTAGGTAGACTGGGACGAGAGATTGGAATTTGAATTATTGTCATCAATTTCAATATAACGGTCCTATGCGGCTTTTGCCATAAGTTTACAGGGAATTTGAAAAGTTTACGAACTAAGAAAATAAAAGGGTTAATAATAATAGTCCTCCTGGCCGATTTCGACCACGGCGGCCAATCTTAACAGAGATCAGCCAACTACGCAGGAGATATTATAGTGCACAAGTGTGAGCGCAATACACAGGTGCAGTCACTGTTCCATCACTCTCAAAGTTCGGTGAGACGGCAATCCGACATGACCGGAGAGAGATCAGGCGCAGGACCAACGGCTTAACGTGCTTAACAAAAGAGTTAATATCATTAACTTGATTGACAGTCGAGATCGTTTTGTTTACTTAAAATTTTAATGACAATAAATAATTCTAAATTCATAATTGTAACTACAAAGTGACGGAAATACACCCTTACAAATAAGCTATAACACGTGATCGCATTGTGAATACCAATATCAATATACTCTTATCTAACCATGTTAAAATTGAACAAAAAAATTGCTTTAACAAATCTGCGTGATCTTTGGATTAACTTCACTAATTTCGAATGCAAAATCTTCGAGACGTCAAAGTTGGCTGCGAACTCAAACTAACTGAGGGGCATTAGCGTTTTATCCATAAAACTAATATAAGCTATAAAACGTGAAGACGCTTAATCGTTTATAACGGCGCGTTTGCAGTTCACGATACGAATTTGAAATACATTTTCCATGATAAAAGAGGTCAGCAGCCGTAGCAGAAATATGATGAGAACACAAACCAAATCAAAATCAAATCAATCATTTATTTGATAGAATACACAAAATTATGCAAGTTACAAACTGCTGATCTTCAAAATATGTTGTAGAAGTATTCAGCCTGCATGCAGGCGTGCAAACATTAATTAAAATGCACAATTTAACAAATCAATAAGTAAGTCCTTTTATAATGAATAATCAAATAATGTCAAAATTATACTAATAATGTCATAAAACTCAATTGTCTATATTGTATAAAAAATATAATAACAATTTATAACACATTAATTGTCAAATTTCAAATAATCTTGAATACTAAAAAAATTCTCTTGTAATAACCATTTTTTTCTTAAATACATTTTTTTCAAGTTTTGTTGAGCTCCCCGGGTAAGTTGTTATATATTACTATACACATATTATAAACATGATTTGATTCTATTATCAACTTAGAATGTGATTACGAGGAAGGTTACTGTGGAGGCACGCGGCTCCTTTACTCTGAGGCAGGAAATACTGAGGCGGTGCGTTTTATTGGTGAAACAACCGTTCTCGTTGAAATGCAGGTTACATAAAAACGGGTCAACTACTCAATTTCGAAATACGTTTCGTCGAATAACAATTCATCGATGACACCAAGTCGATTATTTGTTTGAACGATGCAATGTATACCCAAAAGACGTTACATCGATAGTTCATTTAATCGAATTTCATTTAACATTCAATCAAATGAACCATCGATGTAACATCTTTCGGGTTTATAACGCATCGCTCAAAACAAATAATCGATTTGTTGTCATCGTGAAATTGTAATTTGACGAAACGTATTTCGAAATGGAGTAAATTCACGGTCAAGACGACTGAAACGTTGGTAAGTATTTGTCAGGTTGAGAAACGAAATTAAATAGCTTTTATTACAGCCGAAACTTTTTAGACCACTAAACCAATTACTTAGTCGTCACGATAATATTTCGACCAAAAGTCGCCTCGTCCAAACCCACCTCGCAGACTTATGATAATAGCTAGCGGCCCGACTTGTATTAATCCGCACAACTAATATTAGCAATAAACAGCCCCTTTCGGCTAATTATGCTAAGATGTTCGGATGTCGTCTGCACTGCCGAGGATCAGAGTCGTGGTGCAGGGCAAGTGCTCTATGGTTTGTGCCACAGAGTGTACAAATGAACTTTTGACGAGAAAATTTAACCCTCATTTGGCATTCAGGTACAAAAGATCGTCAGTTACTTAGATGCGTTTATCGAGAGCGAGAGAGTCAACCAGCATAATGAACAGAAGTAATAAATAAAAAATGTAAATAATAAATATACCAACAACATCACATACATTAATCTGACCCCGTGGTAAGTAGCTTAAGCACTTGTGTTACAGATATCAGAATCAACAGTGGTATTACCAATAAACTTGAATAAATACATATAACACCCAGACCAGTATAAACAGACATGTTCATGCAGACAAAAGTTTGTACAGTGCGGGAATCGAACCCGTGACCTCTAGGTTAACAGTCAACTTCTTGACCATTGCACCAAAGTAGTCGTCCAGAAGTCTTTGTAAAGGTCAAACTGAATGCAGGCGTTTGCAAGCAATTGCTTTGTAAAACAATAGGGGAGGGGGGATACCTTTATCTTGATTGATATTCTATCTTGGTTGATTGTAACTCGTGCTCTATGGTTTGTTTTATGGTGTGCATAAAATTTTCAGGAAAAAAAAGACTTACCTTACTCTTACCCTTACCTTACCCTTAAACTTACTTGCTTTTGCAACGGGGTAAATAAAATAAGTAATTCTTCATAAACCTAAAGAATAGAGGAGGTTTAGACGATATAGTTATGCTAATTTGTAGGTACTCCTTCATAATGATATGATAGATAATGATGTATCATACCAGACAATGAATATTAATTTTGAAGCACAAAAGCTAAAAAGTACAAATGTGATAAAATTCCTAGGGGTTTGGATAGATCAAAAACTAAATTGGAAACATCAAATAGACGATGTTTGCAAAAAGATCAATAGATTTTCGTACGCACTTTATAGATTAAGAAAAGTGGCTACAAAAAATACAGCCCTTACAGCATACTTTGCGTATGTAGAATCAGCCTTAAGATATGGACTTATAATATGGGGTAACAGCACTGAGGCATTTATTGCTCAAAAAAAATGCATACGGGCAATATGTGGCTCTGCACCTGACGAGCCTTGCATACCATTATTCAAGTCCTTAAAAATTCTTCCCCTTCCATGTACATCTTTGAAATTGCAAAGTTTGACAAACAAAACATGCATTATTTCATGCCAAGTAAAATAAGTATATACAAGAAATACCAGGAATAAAAATAGACTTGTTTCTAAAATAATACCAAAGAGTGCTCGTTATAAAAAAAATTGCTACTGGATGTGCATGACCATTTTTAATAAACTTCCCCAAAATCTGAAAGAGCTTCATTTAAATAGATTTAAAGGGGCCCCTTATAGATGGCTTAATGAAAAATGTTTCTACAGTATGAATGAATATATGTGTTAAAATTAGGACTAGAACGTACTTCATTTTTGTCAATAAATTTTATGGACATCTTAATAATGCGGATAAATTTGTAATTTTATATAGCAATTTGATATAGTAATTTGACATAATATTTGACATGTAGTAATTTAATTTTGTGATTCTGTGTTTACTGAATTGAATTTTGTGTTTATTGAACTTGAATACTGTATTTTAATTTGTAATTTGTATTTTAAAATTGATTTTATATAATTTGCATGCTGTAATAATATGGCTGAAAAAGCTGAACCACAATGTCTAACCTACCACCTAAATGTACCCTTTTTCATACGCAAATAAATTTCATTCATTCATTCATTCATAATATATCGTATAAAGTCATATCGGTCGACTTCGGCAAAGGTTTCGCTGTTCTTCGTTTTTTTTTTTAAAGTATCTCCTTACTCTATGCAAAATCTAAAAGCGAACTCTCATCAGCATGGTAAGGCGCAGCACAATCAAAGCATTGCCGTCGACAACACCTAAACACCACAACATGATCGCTTTTGTAGGTCATTACATATTTTTTTACTGAAAAAAATGTGTCAACGCGGGATTTTTAATTTTTTATTTTTATTAATATGGGTGACATCATTCTCCCTCTAAGAGGTGAAGAAGATGTCGACGATGTAGCGAGCTTACCCAGAAGGTGCCTATTGACTTTCGCTTTGAATGTAGTATTTTTAATGTAGTATTTTTTTACTCTATGCGCCCAATCTAAAAGCGAATCTGCATCAGCCCCGTGTGTATTATCTTTGATAACCCGTTATCGCGGCTGCTCCGCTACACCCATAATCTTGGCAAATCTCCCCGCTTATAGCAAAGAGTTTTTACACGGACAACTTTGTGGAATGCCGAGTTTCGCGAAGATCATTAATGTTATTATATTCTTACAATCTGCATGTTTCTAGAGTAGGTGATGTACTGTGGATTGTTTTATTGGTGAAATGATATTATTTCATGTAGTTTTAGGTCACTCAAATATAACTAAAGGTTTTATAAGCCGATACGCAGATTAACCCATAGAGCCTCGTTCGGCCGGATCCGGCTCTGTGACAAGAGAATATCGTTTGTATCTGTAACTTCACGATTGACCGGTTAATACCTATTTCAAACATGACGTTCACACGTGATATTCTGTAATCCAACACTATTCAATCTTGAAGATTATTCATTTTAGAAATCACTTGGGCAGCAAGCGATTGAATCAAACCATCCACAACACAATATAAAACTAGTCATTGCATAAATAAAACTATTTGACTTTCACTTTACATAATATTGAGAAATAAAAACAGCATTTAAGAGATTAAAGATAGAGATATCTGAGTGACAACATCAATAAAATCAACTCCACCACACGTATAGTACCGAAGTTAACATGAGCAATTTGTGGTAGCCACAAGCAAACATAAAGGGCGATAGATAGCGATGTATCGGCTAATCCTTTGACCGACCGTCGCAAACCAAATGATCCCGTAAGACTCAATTACTGGGTTACCCTGATTTACCCACCAACTATCCAATTTGTAAACGGTGCCCGATCGGAGAAAACTATACAGAAAACCGCACACGGAAATATCAACCCTATTCTACAAATGTTCAATTCAATTTGCCATTACCGACCCACAGGATCGCATTCCAAGTCGATATTGCCTAGTCATGCGAGTGATGACCAAAGAAAGTCGTCTACACACACTATGAACCTTGTTACTGAAGCTCATGGCTCAGTTTCGAAGGTAAAGGGACAGGCATCGGACGGTGAGACCTGAACCCCAATTATAGACCACAAACTATTTTATCTAACACCCGTGTGACAACACTAATCTTATTAGAATCTATTGGAATCGAAAACCGTGCGGAGGGTAGGGGAGGGCGTCCGAAAACGTAAATTCTATCATTAGGGGATACTTTACGTGGCTATAAGGAAGGACATATCTTGGAATCTTTTCCAGGAATGGACCTGTTCGTTCATTTCATTTTTGGTGTTATGTATTCATGATATATAATACGAGTAATTGTTGATAGGTAATTCAGTACAAATTCTAGCCAATCGAATTTACAGTTTAGTAAACAATACAACAAATATTCCGATAATTTGAGCACTAATAAACTTCAACTGAAAAGTGCGCGCACTTTACAGCACAGCTGTACAATAAACTACCGAATTATATTAAAAATTGTGAAACCATAAGTATGTTTAAGTCTGAATTTAGACAATATGTAAGCACACTGTAATTCTTTGTTCAATAATATTTTATATTAGTTATTCTAGCGCCAGGAGGCCTGAACTGTATTAGTTACGTAAATATATTGTATCTCATTGTAAGTTAACTATAGAAAAAAAAATGAGAATGAATTGTAAACCTATAATTCAATCGTAATTTTGTCTAACACAAAATGATGTTCTGCCAATTTATTGGACGAATAAAACGTTTGTTATTTTAGTTTTATTTTTTATCTTTATAAGCATTTACGTAGCAAACTAAAAATAGTTTTTGTAATGAAAAGATCAACCCACTGATTTAAAAAAAAAAATATTTTCATATTTGAATGATATCAAAAATTTTATTGAGATATTTTGAGTTTTGAATTGCTTGTCAGCCAATAAAGAAAACTTCGTTTCTTCCTTGTAAAACAATAATTAATTAAAACTGAGTAGGCATTCAAATTATCATTATGATAACTCAGCATTATTTTTACGTATCTAAAATTTAAAAACACGAGATCACTTTGTCACTTCTCAAAACTCACATGACATCTCAAAAATGTCCCAGATCCACCCATTAATTAAACACATGTGCTCTAATCCCACCTAAGACGTTACCGGGACTCTCAATCCTTCGATCGAGATTGATTCTCCGGGATACGGGATGTGGTGTCGGTTCGGATCCCAATTTAGTGGTTAATCCTCCGCACTCTGACGCCTCTGCCCCTTCGATGGATGGGTAGGTGAAGAAAGCTTCTTGGGTGGATTTGGCTTAGGTGTGTGCTATCAATAATGTTGATGAAATACGACGACCGCTTGGTCTACATGTCGGAGTTCTAAAACCAAGCGTCGCGGGTTCGATCCCCGCACAGTACAAGCATGAACATGTGTGTTTGTACTGGTCTGGGTGTTTTCTATGTATAATATATATTTATTTACAAAAAAAAAGTATTTAAGTATGTACAAGTACACACAACACAAGCCTCGTAGCTTAATTTGGGACTAGTGAATTGGTGTGATTGTTGTGAAATATTTATTATTATTATTAATAAGCCGAAACCATCCGCAGTCACCCGAGTTTCAAACTATGGCGCGAAGAGTCCGATGTTCTGATTGTCATGTTTGTAGATACCACTACGAACTGATGGGAAGTAGAGAAGGAAATCTCATTTCTTGAGGCTTTATTTTCGCTTGGGTTTGTTTCTATCTTTTTGTTTAAAATAATAGTGTGTAACGTATATCGTCGCATACTGCTCGCATAGGCGCAATCTCAACTTTTTTTTAAAATAAATAAATATACACCAACATCACATACATTGACCTGACTCCGTGGTAAGTAGTTTAAGCACTTGTGTTACAGATATCAGAATCAACAGTGGTATTACAAATAAACTTAAATAAATACATATTAGACCAGTACAAAAAGACATGCACCCAAATGTTTGTACAGTGCGGGGATCGAACCCTCGACCTTTTGGGTAATAGTCAACTACTTGACCACTACACCAAAGTGGTTGTCACAGCTTAGCTTGACTCTAGGAGGATTTAAAGCCTTTTTAGTGTTCCTTATTCCTCTACAAGGACCTTGTAAAGGTACAAGGCCACTGACTATACTTTGACGCGGCCTGAGTGTTGGTTTACAAAACTATAACTATGCCTAGGTCGACACGACAAGAAAAACAATAGTGTTACTTTAAACTCTGAAGGTATTTCTTACGCTAGCGCTAAAAGATGTAGACACAAACAAAATTCAAAGTTTATCAAGTAATTTGTCTTTATTCAAAATTAGAATAATCGTTACCTCATCTAATATTAAGTGTGTCAACGTCTTAAGGCTCATATCACACAAATCATATAAGCTGTTTTTTTGTCGAAAACTTGATTTTCAAAGAATCGACGCACTGAACTAAAATTTCCTTTCAGCCCTTCGATCTGTACATTGACAATGTTTTAACGCAATTGGCATGATGACACCTATTTTAAATATTTTCAATACCATGGCGTTTAAAAAACATAGCCCCTATGAAATTATTACAACCAGTTTATTTCCAAAAAGCTGTAGAAACCAATTTTTTAACCCACCAAACTTAATAAATATTCGGTCAATTGACTCTGATTTCTGATACATGACCGTGACATCACGTTCATGTATTCCAATACAAAATCTATGGAGGCAGACCGTTCTGACAGATGATAAGAAGTATGTCAACGATTGGTGGTGTCATCTAGCCCATTGATAACTTAACATGTGTCTAATTACGAACTTTTACGGCCTCCGATTTTTGATTTATCTTTTGAAATTTAAGTTTTCGGCAATAAGCAATAAGCTGTCAAAATGTTTGTGATACACCTCTTAAGCAAACACGTCCACAAACATGCCGATATGCAAACTAGCAGTGGCAGTGTTTGCGGCGGACATTGGTCGCCATTGTAAACACGGAGCTGACCGAAGGGAGTACCGGTGTAACTGTCTTGTTCTACATGACTGAGGGTGGTGGATTAAGTAGTTAAACAAGCCTCTTAATCAGTTGGTCAAGAGGATTAATAGTTTTATGTTTTTATGTGATAAGCATTCGCGTTGCAAATTTTAAAATATATTTGCAACTAGTGGACCCAGCAGACGCTGTCCTGTCTGCTGTTTCCGCAATTTATAAATATTTTCTCATCGTTTACACTGGAATTCCACAAATATTTTAAGGCTAAGATTATTGATATTAGTTCAGCCCTTCTCGAGTTTTAGTGAGACTAACGAACAGCAATTCATTTTTTATTCAAAAAAAAGATCGGCCCACCTGAATTTTGTTATGGGAATGCGTCATTTTCCTGCGGTAAAAAGTAGTCTTGTGTGAAGGTGCTTCTGGCGCAGTGATTTGGTAGTGATACCAAAAGTTAAGCAACCAACGGCGCGGTCATGTTTGGGATGGATGACCATTCTGACCATATAAGTGACGTCTATTTACAAGCATCTCCGTGCTTCGGAAGGCACGTTAAGCTGTTGGTCCCGGTTAATATCGATAGATATTAGTCGTTAAGCCTGGTCGGAGGCCCTCGGGCGGCTTAATAACATCTGACAGTAAGGTTGGTCACTTACCTTACACACACCCCTCCACCAATCCGCACTGAGCCCGCGTGGTGGAGTATGGCTCGCACCACCTCATAGTTGAGGTGAGGCCTGTGCCCAGCAGTGGGACGTATATGGGCTGATGATGAAAAAGTAGTCTTTGTCCTTTTTCGGGTATCAAAATATCTCCATGACAAATTTCATGCCAATTAGTTCAGTAATTTAGGCGTGATTGAGTAACAGACAGACAGACAGAGTTACTTTCGCATTTATAATATTATAGTATATAGTATGGATAGAAAAAATCAACAGTATGGGGCAGGAATTGGATTTGCGTCAAACCCGCACGCAGGCACTCCGCCTACCTAGATTTATAGTGACATCGGGACCGTCAAATCTATTATTTTCCAGACCAAATGTTTGTGTAATGAAAACATCTGAAAAAGTGAACCAATATAATCTTTTCCTACACTTTTGTGGCCATAGCACTAGGTCTCGCTCATTTTGCTAGGTTGTCATAATTGTTGTATGAAATCTTTAACTTCCCTTTTTCGCATGTAATAATACTTACCTACAACGTTACTGTACCTATATATGGTATTTTCAATGTAAACTCAAACTATGTAAGGCTCAAATAAGTCTCTTTTATCCGGTTACATAGGTACAATGGACGTGAGCGTCAAAAATGTTAAAAAAAAAAACCACTTCCATGGCACCGCCATCAAACGGCATACTAATGTTAATACATTCCGCGGGGATTCTTCTCACGACCACGTTTTAGTATCGTAATCGTCTCCATTGAGTCCGCACCGCACAGATTTGCGGGTAGATTTCACAGGGAATCCCTTTTTTATCCCTTCACCTTCCCACCCTCCGGTGTCCATGCCCATCGATGCCAAATTGGGGTTCTCACAAGGGTTAAGAACCCGAACGTCTTGTAAGGGGCAATTTTATTGAATGTTGATTTTTTTTCGGCTTTGTCATTGAACCCTTTTAAGATATCAATCGGTTGAGGCATGTCAAAGGGAGAAGTGGGAGTTTATTTGACAAAGAATTTGCGCTTTGAACACGGATAATTTGGTAAGGAATTGATGTTCAAGTGATGTTTTTTGACTTTTTCGTGTTTTTTTCACGTTTTTCTGAACTTTTGCGTTGATCAATGTCCTTATTCTGCTGCTATCAGTCACATAAATGGTGTTTAAATGGACTTATTCAGAGATGCTCCTAGTTTACCAGCGATAACAATAAGTGAATGGGTCATTTATCACAGCCATACAAATTAAAGCGCTCCCACCGCACTCTAAACTGAGCGCAAACGAAAAACCGAAATAAACCGGAGACAAAACTCCACCAATAACGCACGGGAGTTAGTTCTGTTAAGCAATTAACGGGCCGCAATCCGCCGGTTTAATTCCGAAGCAGCCTGCAATAAACGAAACACGACCGTGGCCATCCACCGAAAGGGAATGTGATGAAAAAGGCACGATGTCCACACACACTTGAGAACCTGCATGGAATTAACGGGTGGCGGTCGCGAACCGCCCGCGTAATATCATTCCATGCGAGTCTTGAAAACGAAATTAAATTTTCCATGAAATGAAACAAAATACAAAGAAAGTGGGCACACAAAGGCACCACCGCGTTCGTCCAACATGCTGCTGAGGTTAGTTAGAGACTTATCGCTCCGCGTATAATTTGTTTCTAATCATATTAAGGTTTTTTATTCACCGCTTCTTTGTACCGGCCGTCTGCTAGTGTGAGATTTAATGTAATCACCTTTTTTGCTACGGCTGTCGTTGTTTACAGTGCCTCAGCGAAATTGGAAGTTAAACAAATTTTGGCGTTCCTTCATTGTATTAGTTTTTCATTTTAATTACGAATAAAAATTACGCTTTGATGGTGTTCTTTTATCGAAAATTTGAGTGTTCATTATCTAATTGGATGACCAGAGTTAATGAATATCTTTTTCTTGTCTAAAAGAATATTTGAAACGTCCTTTTTCAGTCTGACTAGTTTTGGTCCATCAAAAGAAAATCGAGATGGACGCCTGTTTCTTTCGCATAAAAATCTCCATTTAGACATAATAAAGAAGCTCTAGACGTGGCTATACAAGCATAAATCCCTTTTCGTTCGTTACCCATGCAACTTTTATCCCGAAAGGGTATGTACACGTTTGCAATATTCATTTGAATAATTGTAACAAGCAGATTTTGCGAGATGCTTAGAAAACCCGAACGAGAGCGAGGGCCGTATTAATATTATCACATATCCGGACCGACCAGAGCTCACTGGAAGAATTTTTAATGCTATGCTTTAATTATTTTGCCGTCGGCCAGGGCCGGACTTAGTTCCATTCACATTAGAGTATTCATTTTTGCGTCCGCGCGTAGGCGCCTAAATTATTAAGTCGCTTGCCGAAAAGTGGAAATTTCTGAGATCGCAGTGACGTATTTATGAGTGAGCGGATTTCGTCGGGTTCGTATGTACGTATTACATAATGGAGAGGTAATTAACGGTCCATATGCGATTAATAATGGAGGAGTTCGCGGTGCGGTCCGTCGTGTTGTGACTGGTCGAATGCCGTGCCGATACTGTTGTAGTTGAAATTAAATCGTTGCTCTTTATATTTGTAAGCAAATATGTTTGATAACCTTAGCTATAGAACAAGCGTCTCTTTTACTGCAAGATATTGGTTGTTGTCTGATTTTTCATCATAGTGTTATGATTTACTTTTGAATGAATGTCGTTACAGTCGTAAAAGTCGTTCAGTTATTAAAAAAACACAATATGTATACATACTTGAGAAAAAAGGTTAGTAATAACTTAGCACATGATCAAGATCCATATTATAATAATTGTTCCCCTGACTATCCCGTAGATATAATATTATGGTGTTGCCCCACGTTGGGCGCCAATTTAAAAAAAAAACCTTTTTAATTTTTTTCTTCTTCTGCCCATTGGACACAAATTGCTGGCATAGCAATTTGTGAATCTTGCGAGGTGCAAACCTTGAAACAAAATGTCACGTCCAGCGTCCAGCTTGCATGCGACGTATTACGTTGCGGTTGTGTGCTCCGTGTGTACTCGTTTTAACAAGGAATGGCACCGTGTCTTGTGGCTGGGTGGGTGAAATATCCGTAGGCTGTTGTAGTTTTATAACATGCTTTTATTAGATCGGGGTGTATGTATGTATGAATGTATGTCACGGAATATTTGAGCTCAATTTTCACCAACTTCCAGAAATTGGGTTAATTTGAAACTTTGCACACGTATTAAGTACCAAGGACAATGCAATAATTTAATAAGAGTTTTTCATTATCCTTATTAACTAAAAAAATAAAATAAATAATAGTTTAAAAAACTAAAAAAAACACGCTTTAGCAATAAAAGCGTGTTTTTTATTTTTTTTATTTCTTTCTAAAATTCTTTATTAATATAAAGTACAACATTATTACTAAATACTAGTGTACATATTTATTCCTAGCATTAGTAAACATAACATAATTTTGTTTTGTAGATGACAGGGAAATATCGAAATCTAAAATTTTACTTACACTGTAACAACTTTTTGTTTTCACAGGCTGTTGTAGTGAACGTAGTCATAACACGTTGATTTTGGAGTTATCCGGTTACACCTGACTTGTGTCCAATTTCGATATCTTTGTATTGAAAGCATCAAAAAAAAATGAAGGAATAGTCACATGTCTTGTAGCTGGGTGGGTGATATATCTGTAGAACGTAAGCTTACCACGTAGGTTTATGAATGTGCCTGTTGCTGCTAGCGATCTGCAACGATTCTGGGATGAGGGAATTTTAAATCAAAATATCCAGTTAAGTCAAATTATCTGATGCCGTGCTGAATATAGCAGATATTCACCATGCTCTTAGTTGACATTAAAGTAAAACCGCTTATTACAAAGTAAGTATCGCTTTTGCTAAATCCAGTGCTTTCATAGCAAAAATAAGAAAACTATAAGAAAGTGGCGTAGAAAAATATAAAATTAAAATTAAAGTTGTAAAATTAAAATTAAATATAAAATTAAAGTTGTAGATACATAAATTGCATCATTCCAAAAAACCTTTTTTTTAATTACGAAAAAAATTTATTTTTGATTTTTCGCATAACCTTATGTACCTAGTACCTGAATTACTCTCTGTAATACACTCTTACACCTATCAACCGATATAAATGAGTAAGGAGCTAACGAAGTTACGTTTGTAACGATCAAAGCGTTGCTCACCTTCGATCTTTGATGACTGCAGCACGGGTGACCGTCGCCTTTTGAGGGTGAAATATATTCAAATAAATAAAACAGGTTTATTTCAGCATAGGCCATAAAAGTGTTAGTAACAAGTTCACAACTTATAAACTAGGTTAGTGTCGGTATATACCTACCGGTAATTGATATTGGTGTCCTTTGCGAGCTGTACCCGTGTCCAGTGCTGCATAATGGCACTGTATACGTCCAGCCTCGTCGCTACCGTCTTCGGGAGGCTGTTGGCTTTAAAGCATAAATAAAACAAGGCTCAAAAGTGATTAAGATGAGAAAAATCAAAGCTAGTTTACTAAGACAACATTAAAATTCAGTATTTCGTAGTCTAGAACTAAGAAATGTAGATAAATAGAAAACTCTTCATTGCTCACCACATAAATAACAGAACAGAGACAGGTTTTACAAAGAACGATGTAAAACTAGGCGGTCATATTGCTGAGAGCGATCTCTTCAAGATAACCTTGAGGTAAAAGGGTTGTAGCCTTTTACATAACGGTCATTCAGACCAAACTCCTCTTAAAAGGTCATAAGTTAGGATAGCAAGGTGGTTAGATATTTCCTTTATTACGAATACAAGACAACACAACTATTTGTGTAACATCATTTCTTTCCCACCAGCTTGTGTCGCGGTGCTAGGGCCTAAAAATAATTTTAAGGTTTTATAAATCTCGGCAGTAGACTGGGCTAAAATCTAACAATTGTTCGAACTTGAACGCGGGCAAAGTCGCGTAGAAGGGCGGCCTCTAGTTTTAGTTCATTTATAATGAGAGAATACCTATGACAAAACTGATCATCAAAAGTCAACAGCTGACACAAAATCACGCACACCGGCCACTAAAGAGCAACAAACAGACGCGAGCGGGTTCATTAAAGGACCAGTGGAGGGTGCGCCTTATCCAATATTTATTAAGTTATTTCAAAGAAAATCGTATAATTAACACCATTGCCCGCCCACCCCAGAGGCGGTGTTATGTGCCTACAGGTGCCTGATCTTATTAATATGTAGGTAGGTAGCTTGTTTATGAATATCATTATCGTAAATAAACAGTCAATAGATAATATATGTTAAGAACATTTATTTCGAAAGTTGCAATGCAGATGCTTAGATAGTTAGATGAAACTCTTTATTGCACACTAAAGAAAACATGCTTATGTTCATTTACAAAGAAAGATGTACAAATCAGGCGGACTTATGATCCAAGAAAACATTTAGGTTCAGATTTTTTTCTAACTGACAATTTACAATTTTGTGTCGAATTTCTCGGTATACTTCTTACTTAGAACACTCTTCAATTAAGCATGGATCGTCGATAAATTCAGTCTCCCTATTAGATTAGCTGTTACTAAAAACTAGCCCACAACCAGTGTTCTACGACTTCTTTCTTATGCCATCCGCCATCAGTGGTTCGCGCTAGGGTAAAGCCGAGATAGATGCCGAGATAAATGGCTGTATAACTTCAATAATAAAAATCAAATCAATTTATTAATTAAACAAATTTATTCATGGGAATGTTATGTACAAATTTATGTAAGGTTAAAAACGTTGTCTTTGATATATTCAGAGTACCTATTAGGGACTTTTGCGGACCTGTAAATTTTGTGACATTTATCCATACCGATAGATGCCCGAACCATATAAATGGCGTTTGGGATAGATGACTCACCGGAAAAATGGGCATTTAATCCTACAAAATCTTTTAATTCATTTTGGCATTGCATGCTGACGCAACGAGACATACAACTGAGTCAGTACTCACTTCGCCAATTGTCAATTTCAACACACCGTTACTCAGTCACACTCGAAATTAGTATTCAGTCTTGCTCCTTACACGCTGCGAAGTTAATGAGTGTCGTATTTTTGAAATTCAGACCCTTTGAAAAGCATGTACACACACCAGCAAATCAGGTTACCAGTTGTCGTTGCAAAAACGCCCTTTTCACAAGTGATCAAGATATAGCAGTGTTTACCCTGACATGCTGTCGTTAACGTAAATATGTAAATACACCCTGTGGAGCGGGTGTGCGCAAAATTGATTAGAAGAGACCGTGGTTGAGATGGTCAGGAGGTAAAAATACTGGGATATGTTCTTTGGGATGGAAATTTTATTTATGTGATAGGTATGTCATGAAATTACTTCAAATTTTCGTGCTGTTAGGTACTCTTGCGTAACGAACTTGCTCGCCAACTAAATATGGACTAACTATACGGTCCATGGTGAGTTCCATCCTAGAGCTACCAGCTGTAGCTCAGGGCAGCAGATGAGTAGATGCATCCAATGGAAAGGCCCTCAGCAAGCCACCATCCATAACAGAAAAGATTCGTTCATAATAAAAAGACTGATTGCAAATAAACACAAAAAAGGTTACATATTTTCGACTAAGCTATCTAAGCTACTCTAAGTAGGCAAAGTACGCTTCTCAAATTGTCAACTCTGCTATGTGGAATTCTCATATTCCGTAGGATTTGAAAACAAAATCATTTCTGCAATGTGGTCAATTCTCATGCTCTGTAGGATTTGACCCCAAACAAAATCGTTGGCTTAGTAGTCCGATACGCAGACCCTCAGCACTATGACTGTTGTAAACCGCTTGCACAAGTGTTTGTTTAGGTATTATTTATAGACGTCCAGTAAAACTTTTCCCAGTAGACCACTACCGTGGCCGTGGTACTAAAACCAAACATATCTTTCGGAACTGAACATTTAATTTGCCATATCCAATACCCATATTGGGTCTATCAAAATCGTGTCAATTCCGATACTCGCAGTCATAAGTCAAAACAGCCCTCACCCATACATAATTGATACGGCTGATTTGCATCGCAAATCGGAAAAGAACCGCGCAATGATCATACAGACTAATTCGGTCTGATGCTATTCGATTGTAGTGATGTGCAGAACTATTCGAAACATATCGATATAATAATAAAAAACATTTAATTTGGCTCGTTCGTCCCATTGGAGATCATATCCACTGGATCGGGACAATATAATATAATATATAAATTATATGTAATAACAACGACATAACCAAAGTAGCAGGCACACAATGGATGCGAGCAGCAGAGGACAGACAATACTGGTCATATCTTGAGGAGGCCTTTACCTTCCAATGAGAGGGGTTCTTGCTTAGAGTATCTCTAAGGGTTCTTGTCTTTAACAGACTCATAAATGCTATCACTATTATTAAGTATTGCTATAATTTATATAACTAATATAACTTTATTAACTTATAAAATAATATAACTTTTTTGCGTGCATTTAGTTTTTTAAATTTGTACTTTTAGCAAGAAATAAAAGGTTTTTTTTAATTTTTTTTATTATGTAACAACAATAAATAATATGGTTAGCTAGTGCTGTAAAGAAGCCTTGTAAAAACTTAGTCGTAGTTGTTATATCATAAGCCTTGTTTAGAATGCCGAGTATTGCTGAGATAATCTTTATAGTTCTATTTTGTAATCTTTTAAGCTATAATTATATTTATCGAATACTTGACATGATATTTTGTGTAACTACCACAAACATAAAGCGATATTTTTTCGCTCTTGAAATACAGCCGTGTGTGGTCGTATCGTGACATGCATATAACATTACTAAGTTTGATTCGTTTTACGTGATATATGATTTTAAACTTTCGCGTTGCATTTTAACACTAACTACGGGTTATCGGGTCTAAACGCGATATATTTTAATGAGTATTAGGTACTCACTGCTCGACGTTTCGGCTGGATTGCACACAGCCGTGGTTACGAGCTGACTAATAATCATGAAAAAAATTGGTTGCCTGTAAAGTCGGTATACGCGCGAAAGTTTTACGTGACAACGACTCTGAGTGGTAAAATAATTTTAATGTGAATATTCATTCGTATAACATGAACCGGTGTGTATGCCTATCTCTCTCTCTCTCTCTCGCTCTGTCTCTCGCGCGAAACGTGAGCGGAGCAGCGTAACGCAGTTTCTTGAGGTGTCACCCGGCAAACCAATTTATAAGACGTTGTCACGTCTATATATCGCGTTTAGTCCCGATAACCAGTAGTTAGTTTTACGTGACTCTTTGCTTCAAAGACATTTATCATCGATTCAACAGATAATGTCCAACACCACTCCACATCCACCGCATCTTGCCATTCACGTTTTACGATCAGCATTCATTGTTTTTGCGCTCGTCACACTGCGGGGCTGATTCGGATCGACATTTCGTATAAGAGCCTGTAAAAACTCCATACGTCACTCCCAAATTACCAACGTCACCTACCCAAGAATACAAAACGTGGAATCCAACCTCTATGGCCATCAGCAATAAAGACAACGAAAATTCGGAGATGTGTGGGACCGAATGCAACGTTAGCTTTGCCAATGGATACAAGCACGGGATATACGCCTGAATTATTTAGATGGCAATCGTGCGTCCGTATTCTGATCGCTTTTCTCATCGGCATCCTCTACCACCTCTACCCATCTTGCTCATATCCCTCCAATCGAAATGAAACAGGAGTTGTTTTTAAAAGGGGCTGTTTTGTAATATTCAAAGCATGTGTTATGGAAGTGATGTTCTAATACGCTGGGGTTACGTGTGTTTGAATGTTGGTTTAGTATTCTTTTGAATAATACACGCCTATTAACTTCGACGCCCCCAGAATGTTGGGGAGGAATGGCAATGGCCGTTTCGGGAGTACTGCCTCTCTCATTATTGGGATTCGTTTCTGTGGGTACTACAACTCCGTTTAATAAAGCTACATACTATTTGTCGGCTTTTCGTATCTGTTGTTACTACAATTCCATTTAATGAAGTCACATACTTTTTGTTCATGACGGTAAAATTTGTGAAATGCCTTCAGCGTTTCCTTAATCATCTCAGTAATGTAACAGTCTTGGATCAAACCATTTTCCCTTTAATAAACAGGAAAGGCCCCAAAAGGTAGGTACATCTCCGTCCAACACAGCGAGAACGTGTTCCGCTAAAAACAAATTCCCCCCTAATCAGACATCTGAACAAAATAGAAACTTTATCTGGGGGCTTAATAAAACCCGACTGTGCAAAATTACGGCAAATTAACACCTATCCGGTACAATTCCGTGTAGCTGTCGAACGAAAGACTGCAAGACATTTTTCCCAGCGAGCCCAGGCCGGCTCCGTAAATTAAAATGTGAATAATTAACACAGAACCACCCCGCCCCCCCTCTCCTCACACGCCACCCAGATGTATTAGTTTTAAGCTCGCCGTGTGCGATTTTAGGGGTGGCCCCGGACTCGAAGGTAGATGACGTTTCGCTCCGTAATCGCTTGGCAGAATTTTTAATTTCCCAACCAATGGCGCGCCGCGCTTTGTGTGCAATGCAAGCGATTTTGTGTCGTACAGATCGGTAGTTTGCAGTAGTTGAAATATTCTCATCTGGACCGGGTGAACGTGAATTATTCAATGGCAGTTTCGTTTTTAACGACTTCAGAAGGCGCTTTGTATTTGGCCGGGTCATTTGGTGTTTGAATTAGTATCATTTTTATGGTGAATGGCTATTACGCTTTCTGATTTATACTTTGCGATCTGTCATATTAAAGTCCCAAAACGGCTGTAACGCTCCTCGTCCATTTCATTAGTAGGTCTAAACATTGTGCCCACTTCTAAATATAATCTTATTAAAGTAAACATATCAAAATATACGGAACTATGATTCATTTTATCGACATGAATTTTTTGGAGAGGGGTCTATCCTCTTTTGTTTTTTTTTAATTGCCAGTCAAACTTTTTTTGTCCAATGAAGAGGTGAGAGAGATATAATAATATAATATAATCTCTCTCCGGTCATGTCGGATTGCCGTCTCACCGAACTTTGAAAGTGATGGAACAGTGAGTGCACCTGTGTATTTCGCTCACACTTGTGAACTATAATATCTCCTGCGTAGTTGGCTGATCTCTGTTGAGATTAGCCGCCGTGGTCGAAATCGGCCAGGAGGACGATTATTTATAAGAGGTTCTTACCTAAAACAAACATATCAAAAAGTAAATTAAGTTTGGCCCTATTCAGACAAATTGAAGTTGTTTAATTTGGATTCTTAATTCAAAAGAAATAAAAGTAAGCTAACGGAGAATAATGTTTTCCAATAAGGAAGGTAAAATGATAAAACTTTTGTTGTTCGTCTGATTTTAATCAGGGATAAAATATCTATATAGGTAACTCATCAGCAGAGCTGTTTGTCATAAATTTTGTTACATATTTGTTGACGAGCAGCTCAGCCATTGAGAGGAAAGCCATCACAGAAAGGCCTCAGAAGCTCTACGTATTTGTGCCAATAATAAGCTAGATGACACCACCAATCGTAAACATACGCCTTAAATCTGTGAAAAAGATTTCCCTCCATAGATTAACCAAATATTTATTGTACATGTATTTGAAAATTGGTTTCTACAGCTTTTCGGAAACGATAGGACGACCACTTTGGTGTAATGTTCAAGAAGTTGACTATAAACCAAGAGGTCGCGGGTTCGATGCCCGCACTGTACAAACATTTGTGTGCATGAACATGTATGTTTGTACTGGTCTATATGTATTTATTAAGTTTATTTGTAATACCACTGTTGATTCTGATATCTGTAACACAAGTGCTTAAGCTAGGTACTTACCACGGAGTCAGATCAATGAATGTGATGTTGTTGTATGTTTATATTTATTAATTGTTTGTATTAACTTCATGTTTTAAAAAAGCTATGGTCTTAAAAAAATGCGATAGATGTCGTGTCTATTCTAAAAACTCGTCAGTATTCCAAATCAAATCATCACAGTCCCATACGCCAATCATAATGCAATATTAATCGGTGGTGTGCGCCATAACGGGGAGAAACAAACGAGCCAGTAGCTTGACGATCGTAATTAACAACACAAAAAGCCAATAGTACGCACATCAATGATTAATTCAACTGCTTATTTTACCTCCGACGAAAAAAAACCGGTCAAGGGCGAGTTGGACTCGCGCACTGAGGGTTCCGTACAAACCTGTAGATAGGAGTAGTAACTTTGAAATTTTCAAAATTGTCAAAAATCTTTTTAAAAAAAATTTTTTTACATGATGAAACTGAAAATTACGATTTTCGTAATTTTTCCTATATCTGTACTATAAGACGTGACTTTGTACTAAATTTCAAGATTCTAAGTTTACGGAAAGTACCCTGTAGGTTTTGATTCCCGTGCGAGTTTCGAAAATTTGCGGAAATTTGCGGCCTAAATGGCTGTATCTTTTGATCGCGTTGGCTTAGAAGGTTGATTTTTCTACAGCTTCCAGGGACAGTAGACCTAAGTATCATATAGAAATTTCAGTTTGATACCTCCACGCGTTCCTGAGAAAAACGGTCTTGACAGACGGACGGACAACAAAGTGATCTTATATAAGGGTTCCGTTTTTCTTCTTTTGAGGTACGGAACCCAAAAAAGGGTTGTTATAAGTTTAATCCCTATGCCCGTTTGTGTGCGTGTCTGTCTGCGTCATCGTAGCCTCCTATCGGAAGAACCGATTTCAACGTGGTCAATATCCGTCTAGTCGTTGTAGTTTACCAGCTGTTTTCTTGGCTCATTAGAAATAGAAATAGAAATCTTTATTTGGGTTTGGTTAAGGTACACTGGAGATGGTCATAATTATTTATCAGCAATTATACATCCGCTTAATCAACCATTATCAATCATTATCATTCGAGGGTTTTAAACTGGAAAACAACTTGTGCATTTTATGACGTTTTCATACTTCTCTTTTTATAGTTGCCGATAATAGGATGATTTTCACATACTACTATACCAAGCACCCCACGCTTTTTACTCAACTGTAATATAAATTCCGTGTACTCAGAAATTATTTTCTCTTTTTTAGTTAGCAATAAAAGCGTATTTTTTTTATTTTTTAAACTATTATTTATTTTTATTTTTATTCATATAAATTACCGAAAAGATACCTACTTACAATTTGGTCCTTCAGGATAAATCGCCGTAATTTTAAGTATTTCGGTTGCGCGAGATTTTTATTCGGACCTCTTCAATCAAAGACTTCAGCTACGTAAGAAACCTGCCGGAGCCTTTATTCATTTCCAGCCAAGTTCCTCGCAATCCTACAGGTGAGATCAAGGACCCGACATACACGACAGCACGTTAAGTTAAACATAGTACTCGTATCCTATTTACTTGTAATAACGACACTGTTTCGCAACAAAAATGGATAGCCCGATATGTCGACGTATACAATATTGATCACCATCCCGGTTCGACGATTTGCGCAAAAACTCCGCCACATCGGGATACGGTCAATTATTAAAGGTGAGGGCCACGTGGTGATGTGGGGTTCAATAGATGTGGCCCGGGAATGTAGGTCATACTTATCATCGTCATGGGGTGCCATCTTCAAATAGAAGTTTGGAGGTCAGCATGTAGAAACCGATGCGGTCTTGAAAAGCTCTTTTTAGCTGGTCATAAAAACGAAGATTGGTCCAGTCTTTAATAATAATAACTTTATTTTTATTTTATTATTTATTTTCTTTGATGTCATCTATCCATTTTCTTTTGGGTCGGCCTGGTGATCTCTTATAAGATATCATACTTATAAGATGGTTGATTAAGCGGATGTATAATTGCTGATTAATAACTATGACCATCTTCAGTGTACCTTAACCAAACGCAAATTAAGATTTCTTTCTTTCTTTCTTTTTTATTGCCAGTTCTAACAGCAAATATAAATCTTAAAATTAAAACTGAATATCTGTTCGTTAGTCTTACTAAAACTCGAGGACGGCTGAACCGATTTTGCTAATTTCAGTTTTGGATTATTCGAGGAAGTTCAGGGAAGGTTCAAACGGTGTGAGAAAACAGCGGACAGTACAACGTCTGACGGGTCCGCTAGTACAAAATATTTCGGGCTCCATGTCAATATGCTTTAAAATTTGGTGTGAAATGCATGTCACCACGAATTATTATTTTAGCAAAAGAGTAACTTAGTTCACTTCATAAACATGTATTAAAGAAAACAAAAATAACTACCTTTTTTTGTAAATGATTTAATGTTTAAGTAAATTTCAATTTAATTTGCCAATTTTTGTATTTTTGTGTCACTGTAATGGGTCCCAGTAACCTGAAATATTTTTTTTTTTTTATCAAAATGTGAATTGACATCAAAACTAAACGTGTGTACGTACAAAATTTCAGCTCAATCCGACACTTTGAAGTGGGTAAAATTTAGCTTGCAAGATTAGATTACAGACAGACACGGGACAGGTGAAACTAAATAAAAACAAAGTTAAAAAAATATATATTGCAGCAGTAAAATGAAACATCTGTCTGAGACAAGAATCGAATCTGGGTTCCATCGGCTTTCTTGGCCCTGCGCCTTTGAAAGCAATGCGGCCGCTGACCTTGGGCTTTGCATATTATGTGAACTAAACATGGTCTGGAAAGCCATTAGCCCCAGGTTCGAATTCTGCCTGGGTCAGATATTCATATGCATAACTTTCCAGTTGTAAAACCCCCAAAGAAACACAGCTGACAAACTTTAACGGCTGGACAGAAGAATCACCGTCATTGTCTTTCGAATAAAAAAATATCGCTTTAAAATCGGTCCATCCGTTCACACACATAAACACAAACACATATACACACACAAACAGACATAGGGGTCAATCTTATTACACACCTCTTTAAAAAGGTGTTGAAAAGATAAAGATTTATGCTAAAAGTGATCGCCCAAAGGACATTATCATCCCTTATTCCTTACTTTCATTTGTCACTTCCAGCACCACAACATTTCTGGTGCTCCCGTGAAAAATGTTGTTGTTCCCGCCGAGCCGTAAAGCCTCGCTGAAGCCGGACCCGCTTCAGGATGCTTTACGGGCCTAGTGGAATAGATCTGTTTCTATTTGTCTGGAACTAGTTTCGCAAAGATATAAATGTTCGAGTTACGTTCGCTAATCGAATGCGGGGAAAAGACGCAGTTACAGAGCTGGGAATAATCTTACATTGCACTGGTATATATATTTTATTATCCATATTAATTAATTGATTGATATTTATTTTTAGTATATTATAATATAATTTAGTATTTACTTTTATTTATTGATATTACGATATTATGTTTATTTATTTTTGCTTTACTAACCACAATTTACCGTTCTCATTTAATTTTTACAGCACCCATTGCCTCCTTTCTGCATGACCTTGAGGTTGACTGGCAGAAAATGTTTTTAGCATTAAGTCCACCCTTTGTACATTTTTTGTGAAATATTTTTTTTAATTAATGATAATAATAACAACAGACAGAAAGACTTCTTTTAAAAACCAGTATACTAATGATCTGTTATGATATTAATGCTCCACATAGTTTTGATACCTAGCTTTTTTATAATAGAATAGGTGTTATGTAAGATCTTTCATTTAAAATATAAACACGGAGTAACTACATATAGTTACAATTTTGTTTACGAGTCTCATATTAGTTACTGTGAATTTTCAAAAATTAGGGTAATGATCCCTAAAGCAACGCTAATTAGAAAATTGAAGCCATTGTCATTTGCAAAAGTCATCTTGTCTTTCTTCTTATTTTTTTTTTAGGTACATGTTTCACTAGTGGACTTTCATGCATATCCTTCTTAATTACAGCTCGGACTCCCCAATCCAGCGCTCAAATTTTTCAAACATGTCCCATCTAAGTTACAGACCTTTTCACTTATTGGCGGGAATTGTTACCCCCTTTAAGATACTCACATGAACAGATGATAGCACATACGCCTACACATTTTTGTTTCAAAATCGCCTTTCTTACAATCGAATAGGATGTCGCAGTGTATACGTTTATACACTGTCATCTGCGCACATCAAACTCTCGCGTCACACCGGTGATATTTTCATGCTACCCCATAAACCCAGCTTCCCTTATTTAGAGTGCATTCTGCAATTAAAAACGGTACGTACATTGTATCCCTTGTGACAGGCGAAGATAAAAATTCATCAACATTAAAATAGCTAGCCAACTCCGCGCATTAGACAAATGTACAAACGTATAGGCGTCCGACCACCCTTGGGAGTGGTATGCATATTAAACGTCACGCACAAAAATAGAATATATTAATAATCCTATTTCACTATTCAAAATCCACCCCAAACGTTTCTAATTCTATGATTACTATGGTTACTCGAAGGGTAACACGTTCGAGTCGTTTCGTTTGGGAAGTCATTTTGGCTGCAAAGAAAAACATGACAACGATTTCTCCAGCATAACATAGTTGATAGAGACTAACCTAAAAAATCTAAAGTCGTAATAATTTAATCTATCGTTTCAGTTGCGACTGCTTTTAAGTACCTGCTTTTGTTCGAAAGTATTCTTCTTCTCTCTCTCACCTCTTATCGAACTTTGAGAGTGAAGGAACAGTGAGTGCACCTGTGTATTGCGCTCACACTTGTGCACTATAATAGCTCCCGCGTAGTTGGCTGATCTCTGTCGAGATTGGCCGCTGTGGTCGAAATCGGCTAGGAGGAACTTTTTTCTTACGACGTTTTTTTCGTATCACCCTTGACAAAGTAGTCGGACAAAGTAGCCGAACTCGTCATGTAGTGTCGGGGAAGGACAACAGTATACGCCTCATAATGTCCCGCCAGTTTTCTCTACTCGAGGTCATTACATTGATCTGACTACGTGGTAAGTAACTTAAGCACTTGTGTTACAGATATCAGAATCAACAGTGGTATTACAAATAAACTTAAATAAATACGTATAGCACCCAGTACAAACAGACATGTTCATGCACACAAATGTTTTTACAGTGCGAGGGATCGAACCCGCGACCTCTTGGTTAATAGTCAACTTCTTGACCGCCAACCGAGTTGGTAACAAAGGAGCTCGAAAATGATTTCAAAGTTACTTCGTTAAAAGACATCTTTTTAATAAAGCCAAAGGCGTCCCAAACAAATCGTCAGAACTGCAATAAAAACTAACGCTTGATTAGACCAAGGATCCGAATATCGAATACCACTAGTACAACCCCGCGGTTTCGTTAGCCCGTCCGGAACGACCTCACAAAATTGCCACCGTATATAATATTCGGTGTTTTTTTAATTAAAACTGTGACCGCGGCCGATCGCATCCCTTGTACGGTACAATTTTTTATCGCGTTTGTAAATATATCGTAAATCGTGCCCGTTTATTGACTGACCCGTATTGGGACACGGCCCATTTTTCGGCTTTACATTTTTAACAAAAATAACGGGCTCGGACATGGTATTAATTTTATCTCGTATAATAATCGCATTGATCTTTTGCGTCGACTTGTCCGGTGAGTGCGATGACCGCTTTGATATCCGGTATTAAACTGGCGTGGTCTAAATTGACAACAAAAAATATTTTTCACACACTAATAAAAACAAATTTATTCGAACTAATATTTAGTAAAAATTTATAAATCGATTTATTGTTACCAGATTTTAGCAAGATGACGATCATTGACGAAGATTGACGTCGGATTTGCTGGGCTTGCAGTTGCACTTCGACCGATGCGCGAATGTAGGGCAGCAACTCAGCGATCTTGGTATAGGGCGACTGCGTAATTCACTTGTTTTACACGAATATTATTATTTATCTGAATACCATGATCGCCTCAAGCTCCTTCTCTCTTTCAAACGAGTGAGTTACGTTTTTAAATCGTGTGCAGGATCCCATTACATGCGGTCATCTAGGGGACTCCACCTTTAGAATCCGGTGATTCAATTAAAATGTGCAGTTTACACGACATTGTATGGCACGTTCATAGAAATTCCTGATGTACAGTAATTTATGCCTTCGGCTTTAGAGCAAGTCCAAAACAATAGGGCTTACTAAAAGTTGCACTAAGGATTCCTCTAGTCGGCAATTTGTTAATTTTGATTAAAACTATCTATATAAATAATGTATCACTAAATGTTATGTACGTAGGTACATAACTTCAGACCGACTGCATCAAATAGAATGAATGTGTTTCTTATTATCAGGACAAGGTTTAAAAAAAACTTAAAAATACTTTCATTATTCTAAAAACAACGTCTGCTAGTTATCTTATAGACTTTCAATGTTACAACCGTTTTTATTTTGTGGTCAAAAAAATGACAATTTCATTGGTTCTTACTCAATACAATCGCTCATAGTCATAGCGTTTATTATTTTTGTACATCGAAAATTGATTCGCGAAATCTATTCACGTCCACGCTCTGCTAATCCCGTTTGTTTTTACATTGAATAAAAACCTTAATGATCGCCCTCCGTCAATGTAAATCAAAGCGAGTGCCTGTCATCGCACACATTTATTGGTGTTAGGAAAGCACCCAATCATCGGAACCCGTCCATTGTGCTCGCAAATAATCGTAAATTCCGAACGGACAAAATATAATAAATTGCCGATGAGATCTGCGCGAACACTTCAACAACACAACGATTTGCCACCGTATATTCTAATGCACACCTCTATTTCAAAGGTGAAAGCGACAAAATCGGGTGGAGACACCAGTTCTCGCCAGCACCCAAACCACAGGCCAGTCTATATTTGCACACCGAACCCTTTGTTGGCTGCTTTTTTCGGTTGTTTCCGCGTACAAGCTGATAGAACACGTTTTTCGAATCATTAAACAGTTTCGACCGCGTCCGCGGTTGGCGGGCAAAAAGGAATGGTCGAAAAAAAAAAGGAATAGAAATTTTTACACCGAGCAGTGGCCCGGAGTGATCGTTGTTTCGCCGCGATAAAGCTGTGCGGGATAAAGGAATGTTGAGGCAGCGGATTATTCGGATTCCCTTGTTATTGATCAGGGGATTACAATGTTTTAAATAATAAAATTTTATATTTCACACGTAAATGTAGCGCAAGGTAGAAAAGAATAGGGCATGGCACGAAACCTGCTTATCAATATTTTATTGGAGGTCAAAGTGTAAAAGGTCAAGAAAGATTAGTGCACAAAGCAAGCAAGTAAATAAGAAGTCTTTAAAATCTTGCAAATAATAAATATTGTTTATGTTGGCATCACTACCAACCTATTTCGGCTTGTCTATTACCTAACTTCATATTGTGAAAAGATCTTATTAACAAATTCATTATCAATATATCAAAATTTATTTGTTTTTAAAGCAGTCAATCTAAAATGAATTATACTTGGTGCAACCGAGATTCCTGGTTTCCTTCCTCATCCATATCCTGAACAATTTATATTAAACATTATGTTATCTTTAACCATTTTGTTAATTTGTAGAATTTTTTCTTGCTTCATCAGTACAGACAGAGTGGTAAATTTTGTAACACATGTTACAATAAAATTGAAAATATTTCAGTTTCTAAAAATTCACCCAACTACCAAGACTAGTCAGGCGTAGTATTCAACCGGACGATACTTCCTCACAGCATCGACACCCGACATTTTGCAGCGTGCACTTTTTGTGCATTGATTAACTGGCCGGCACGGGACTGGGCCAATGCTTGGCGCATTTACCTTGGTAGAATTTATCTTATGTCTTATCCGTTTCTTTCTTGCTTACTTCAATAGAAGGGCTTAAACAGCCTACAATGTTAACTGATAATTGTAACAGTAAAAAAATTGTAATAGGCTAGATGACACCACCAATCGTTGACATACTCTTTGTCATCTGTCAAAACGATCCGCCTCCATAGATTTTGTCTGGGAATAGTATAATTTGACGTCATAATTTAGTATCAGAAATCAAAGTCAATTGACAGAATATTAATAAAATTTTATGTAAATAAAAATTGTTTTACAGCTTTTTTGGAAATAAATTGGGTTTTGCTAGCTTCATAGAGGTTCACGTTTGTAAAACACCATGGTCTTGGAAATATTTTCTAAAGGTGTCATCACCTATTGATCTAATAGTACTAAAGCATTTCTTTAAATTTAATCTACACCAGTGTAAGTACTCGTAAGCATGACAGCTAATAAGAACGATAGTTCTATAAGTGCAGCTGGATACCTAAGTCACTTCATCAGGTGTGTTTTCACGGCAGCTTTGCAAATTTAAGCATAATTCGGTATCGATATTCGGTGAAACTGTTAATAGCAAGCATATTTTAACGAGCTCGTAAGTAGACGAATACATAATATGAAGATTGACACCAAAAGTAATGTTAACGAAAATAAAACTTTCTAAACAGCTCGACTTGAAATTTGCGAGTAAAAAATTCTTAAACAGTCAATAACCAAAAAGGAACTAGTCCAACTAAAATATTCTAGGGAGCGTGTGCGCATTAATTAGACGCGGTTGCAATTTATCTTCGCCGTCCGTCCGTCGGTTGGTCTGTGTTCGAGCAAAAAATCGCTTTTCTATATGGAAAACGGCTGAAGCGGAGGAGAATCATCGTGTAACCGAAATCCAAGTGAAGATGGCCAAGTTTTGTGTGCTTTTGATATTTCTTTATGTTTAGATTACATAGAAAAATATCTGCTAAATACGGTAGTTGACACCACCAATCGTTGACGTACTTTTTATCAACTGTCAAAACGCTTTTCTTCATAGAGCTTGTATGGGAATAACACACTTTGACGTCATCGCGTGCAATGCCGACTGAGTGACTAATTATCATTTGAATTCCAATTAAAAATCAAATAATACGAACTGCAGAAAAATATTAGTGTAAAGGCATCTGAAATTATGAATTATTTTAGAGAAAATCAGTTTTTGAATATTTCTTTCATAGTGGAAACAAGCCTATTATGTAAATAATTTAGCAATGTGTTGGTGCAAATCTCGAGAAATTAGAGAGAAATCGCTGATCTTTTTTTTATATATATTCAAGGATTAGTAACTTCAAGAAGTTCGATGATGGTTTCTGGGGAAAGAGAAAAATTTAAAAAAAACAGGGTCCGTCCGAGGGTCCTGTTGGGTCCGTTAGTGAATAATACAGTTCCAGATTGAATAAATTCTGGATACCAGTCTGATAGTTTATTTTGCTTTATTTCATATTCTTTATTTTGGAAACCAAACAGTTGTGTTATTTAATAGATAACAAAGTGTTACATAACATAGTGTTGTTTTTTATTTAAGTTTCCACCCGTAGTTATACAATAATGATGTTGACTAGACATAGATCATCAGTGCATTTACAAATTCAATTTAATTATAACAAAATCTTAACGTAAGTAATATTTGGGATCCAGTTATGGTTTGCGTCAAATATTGATAAGGCAATAGAAGTATTTTCTTTATTGTTTGAATAAGTGATATTTCACTAATTCTGGAAACTAAATATCACCAGAAAATAGCATGGTGTTGCTCGTATTAGTAACTTAAAAACTCTCAACTGCTTTATAACTTTGCCTTATTGAGGTAATGTAATGACGTCAACATAATTGTTTTGGCCGCTATTTGGACGCTTTCATGCTAAGATGTTGTTAAGTGCTTAAATACTTTTTTTAACATATATTATTATGCATATTTTACCATGCTACTCACATTACAAATGCCCCAAAAACAAACTGCTTGTCGTAACGAAATACGGAACTTGGCTCCGCACTGACGTGTGACCAACCCCGCAATATATTGCGGTTCCAATGTCCTATTGAGCCGGTTCAGGACCCATTAAACTTTTTTCGAATTTTATTACACGGAAGATATTGTTCTTCTTGTTGCCTCGGTAATGTATCGGAGTTATTATTTTAACCGCCCTACGCGTGAGTGCTTGTTATGAATATCAATTGGATGTTTTTATTTTGAGGGAGAAATTGTTTTATTTTCTACTAAAAAGTTGCTGAATCCATCGATATTTATGAGTGTTTCTCTTTCGAAACTTTCAGAGCTCTAATATTTCTTATTCTATTTTTTTACTAATTAAGAACTAAATTGGCTATGATTTGTACTTAACGTAATAAGTAAGTTAATCATCATTTGATTCTTAGCTAACGCGAAAAAAATTCTTAAACAAGTTAGCATCCCTTCAAGGCATTTCCTTCTCCGCCAAACCACAATTTATGATTCGCCAAAAGGAAAGTTAATTACGACAATTCCGCAACCATCGATCATCCGATGAAAAGATCCAAAGATCTGCATCGAACGATCGCAACAATCAATTTTCATTTGCGACACAAAAAAAACCAAAAGAAAGGGCACAGATGGCTGCTATTTTTAATCGCAAGGAAAACGCCACCGACAAATACGCAGTAATTAATGATCCGAACAGTTTTATTTTATCTACCATACCAATAGAAGGGAAGGAAGCCACAAACAAAACAGTGAGCGGGTGTCGAACGAAAGGAGAATTTATCATGTAGACGGAGAGACAGCACGACCGCCAATGTCCATTTGGATAATGCCCAACGCGATTAAAAATATAAAAATACCCCACCACCCTGCGGGGAGGGGGGCGATTTGACGGAGGACACCGCGCTGAGGACACAAAAGGATTATAAATGAGAAGGAATTTTAGATAATATTTGTACGTTGGATGTGGATTGTAACGTTGGCGAGATCACCCTCCCCCAAACGGGAGTCGCCTTCCGCGATCCTAATGACTGTTTGTATCAATTTGTTAGTATTGTATTTGAATATTTTTTACCAGCGTTCGTTACCATTTTAATCCCCTGCGGTCGGCGGGATCGATGCTTTTTGTTTAATATTTTCTGTTCTGCATTTTATTTTTAATTCGTTTGATCGCGGCGCCGTTGATTAAAGGCGTTGTTGGACCTTTTGCAACGATATACGGAGCTGCGGTTTTTGAACTTCGTTCATTTTTACTCGCACTCGCCTATCGCTCGTTTATTTGTCGCCGAGGAGGTTCGTGCGTCTGAAATCCGCGTCTGGGTGTAAATACAAGTTATTTTCTTTTCTTATACCCCTTTTTCAATGTTTGCTCAATTCTCGGCCCGAAATGAGATGTGTGCGCCAGCGATAGTACAAAGGGGTCGTGTTACATGAAAAATATAATTCACATCGTCATAATTAATACGTTTTTTTTTCGTGGATTTTTCAAAAACGAAGGATGGATCCGAATGAGCTCGCCGAGAAAAGAATAACACCGGACCGCGACACAGAGTGTTTTCAATTCATTATCTCGAAAACAAAAATTTCATTAGCCCCGGAGATTTCCTTTTTAAATTTAATTATTCATATTTAAATTAAACAAAATATAATAGAGGGCAGCTTAAAAAAGCGGCTTTATCGTATCATATTTTATTAACCAAATTTATAATTCTGCGCCGATTCGAGTAAATCCTGACCGGGGGTCCGAGGGAGATATTTATGAATGCCAAGCAGAAAAATCCACAATAATATTTCAGGGTGGACGTCCGGTCTTTACTTCCCCCCTGATCTATTTAAAAAAGAGGCCCGGAAGGACAAAAGGCCGGCTCGTAAAAAAACTGGACACGTATAAAGGTTGCGGCCGGCGCCCGGCTTTGTCTGATTCTTATTTTTTACCGGATCGGAACGTTTTTTATCGGTTTTGTTCCGGAGACAGTGGAGTCGCCTAATGCCCATTTGTAATTTTATTTTGGGACGCCTTTTTCGGCCGCGGGTTGACCGCCTCTTTAAGAGTGATTTATGTATCATGTGTATGGATGAAATGTTACGTTTACTTTGAGACACGGATGTGTTTTTTTTCTTTCACAGCATCGGGTTATTCCGCTTTACATATTTTCAAGATTTTTGTTGTTAACCTTCTCGACTACTTTTGGCGCAAAATATAAACCAACTTCTTTCAAAAATTTAGCACCCTTGGAAAATGTTGGTATTTGATAGTGTTATTACTGCGTTATGAGTAAACTTTGTAAGTTTTCTGATGTGCATATTTCGGCCAACTGAGGGTAATCTCGCATGGATGGAGTTTACCTACCGCGCTCGCTAATTATATTATTTCACGAATATTGTCAGTTTTTCTTTTAATGTTGGTTGACAATCACTGCAAATTGCAATAAATTTCCCGTTTTAATGGATACGTATTACAATACCGAATTTTAAAATAGCGAATTTCATAAGTCCTACGAACGGAAGGCCGAATTTTAGAATGCCGAATGTTTATATGATCGAAAGTTCTAAATACCGAAAGTTTGAAATCCCGAAAATACAAAATACCGAGCTGGTCGCCGAAGGCGACCAGCAAGCCGAAGCTGCGGAGGCGAGCGTGGGTGCCTGAGATTCGCTACGCTAGGGCGAAAGGGCTGCACTTCCCGCAGCGCCGGAGAAGAGCAAAACCTATGCATGCTGCTACATGCATGCCTGCTTGCTTGATTGCTTGCATGCTGCATGCCTGCTTGATTGCTTGCATGCTGCATGCCTGCTTGCTACATGCATGCCTGTTTGATTGCTTGCATGCTGCATGCCTGCTTGCTGCATACATTGAGACTGAGGTTCACTAAGAAAAAAAAATGTTTGATTAGAAAGATAATCTTACTTTCGGGATTTTGAACATAGGTATATTAACTGTAGGTATATTAATCTTCGGGATTTTAAACATTCGGGATATGAACCTTCGGTATTTCAAACTTTCGGGATTTCGAACTTTCGGGGTTTTGATCTTTCGGTTATTTGAAATTCGGAATATTGACCTTCAGTATATCGGGTGTAGGTATTTCAATTGTTCGGTATTTTGATTTTCGACGTTTCAAGCGTAGGTATTTCATTTGTAGGTATTATGAACTTTCGGTATTATAATACGTACCCGTTTTAATACAACTATGTACTATACAATGACGACCACTTTGGTGTAATGGTCAAGAAGTTTACTATTAACCAAGAGGTCACGGGTTCGATCCCCGCACTGTACAAAAATTTGTGTGCATGAACATGTCTGTTTGTTTTGGTCTGGGTGATATATGTATTCTATTCAGTTTATTTGTTATACCACTGTTGATTCTGATATCTGTAACACAAGTGCTTTAGGTACTTACTACGGAGTCAGATCAATGTATGTGATGTTGTTGTATATTTATATTTATTTATGTTCCTACACTTAAAATGCTACAGGAAAGCGTGGTACAGTAGCTGACTATTACATATGTTATCAGCTACCACAATCTGCGCACATTGCTCTACACACAGCTTAAAACCTTACACACTCACCTGTGTAACTGCACACATGAAAACACCTGAAAAATACCCCAAAAAAAGCACCCGCTGATACGAACAAGGAAGTGACCCTGCCCGAAGCAGGTGGTTTTTGGAACATAACCCATTATCATCGGCAAAAACCGACCGGCCATTAGCGCTGATAAATACCGAAGGATCCACCCGCCCCTTAGATAATAATTTGATTACGCGAAACATTTTTTCGGCTGGAAAGAATTAATCGGCCGGTCAGGTGGTGGATTTGAGTGTGTTTACGGTGGTTTTGTTTAACGTTGCAGATAGGTACGTGCTTAATTTCAGCATCGTATTTTTTTAAAGCAGTATTGGCATTTTGTATCGTCCAACGTTTACCATAATGTGCTTACCATATACAATTGCCGACGATTTTACAAATTTCGCCGGAGCACAAGAAACCTATGATCATCTGTCTAATGATTTTGCTACAAAATGTAGGTTTTCTGACTGATTGATTGAATTCTGCCTTATAAGGCATCTTTTCTTTTATTAGAACTTATGAATGAATTAATGAAATATTTATTTGCATAAAACATATTAAAAATAGTGACATCGCAAATAGGTATAAGCTCAGCATGTTTTGTCTTGTCAGACATGAAAATATAAATATATTTGGTTTACAATTATATAAAATTTCGGTAAATTACAATTTATATTCAATATTTATCGATTTATCATTCAGAACTAAACTTCATATCGGAGTAGGACGAAGCGTCAGTCCATTCGCTAATCGCATTCAGCGCTACGCCGCTAATTCGACGCATAATGCAATATCTATCACTCAACTGACAATAATACTAAACCGGTGATGTGCGATTATGCAATAACGCGACCGGGTCGGATTGACGAGTAACATGTGGTGCGTGTTCAAGATTGCTTGCAAACTTGCAACGCTATGATGGCTGTGACTCACACTCGTAGACTACCTCTTAGAATCTAAGAGGTGAGATGAGTGTTGGCTCAAATGTTGGCCGACTATGGATCATGCCACAATTGGCATGTTGTTGAGAAATAATGTTACCTCTTGAATCTCTAAGCTATAATTGACCATGACAGGCACGGTCGACTAGCTTGTAAAGTTCAGATGATGAGACCTTAGCAGCTCAATGATGTTAAGGGACGAAGTGGCCGAGGTAGAATCATGTCTATTGCGTAACTGCCTCGTTGGTGTAGTGTCAAAGTTTCTGTCTTACATCCGAGAGGTCCTGGGTTCGAATCCCAGTTCGAGCCAAAATTGTTTCTGAGATTTTCTATCATGAATTTCTCAAAAACAGCTCAGAGTCGGGAAGTTGGCGGTGTTACACTCCCGTGCCTTGGAAAACACGTTAAGTCATTGGGTTCTGCGCCTGATCTCTCTCCGGTCATGTGAGTGCACCTGTGTATTGCGCTCACTCTTGTGCACTACGAGTATAATTTCTCTGTTGAGGGTTGGCCGCCGTAGTCGAAATCGGTCAGGAGGACTTTTATTATTGCGTGTCGAAGAGTTAGTCACTTCCGGCCTCGACAAGCCATGATTGAGTCACATTATCATGAGCTGATAACCCGTTCTTAAAGTATTTTGAAAGGTGAGCCCTTAGGCAGGATGGTAAGGGACAATTTGGCCGACCAGGGAGCTTTTCAGTTGCGTGTTGGGGAGAACCTACTCCCCAACTTCTGGCCTCGCTAGGCCATGATCGAGCCATATCAGGACTTTTTGCTAGCTATTCAAGTCTAGAAGGTGATACCTGGTAAGCTCAAATATGACAACGGTCGATAATGCCGAGGATGGATCATTTATGTCAAGTACTCTTCATTCTTTTCTCAATAATTCCCTAATCATATTGTTTAGGAAACTAAACTGGAACCGAACTTACAAAAAACATATAGGTATTCTTACCTAACGTAAACGTGTGGAATTGTATAGCTTATTATTACATTTAAATGATTTAATTTGTTGACGTCTACGTCATATAGAAGCCCCCTGAGTCTTGTACCTTGATGGTGAATTCCTCCATACACTCTAAAGTGTAGCCTGTAAAAGCATCACGCTCTCCAAATATGTTTCATCTGCACAATGCAATTAGCCCATCCGGTTTGCAGTCGGCCGATACACGCGTACGGAACCCCCTAGCCTTCAGCCTTCAAGTTACAATTACTGACCGACTCAACTTTGCACGATTGGGAATACAATTTTTGGTTGATACGATTAGCTTTTCCGATGCCAACTTTGCACGAATCAAACGCTGTATAGCTGTGCATAGGTTTTGTGTATTTGTAAACCGCTGATACAGTTTCATCTAAAAAATAACACGCTATTTTTGAAAGTTCAAATAGAAAATTGCTTTGAAATTGCTCTCGTGCTAAATGTTACATACTGCTAGTAACAGTAATGACAATGAATTATTTTGGCAAAGAAATGGTCACCTAAAGATAGAAAAAAATGTGTGACTTCCAAAAGGTGTGGTTTTCAAAATCCACTAATCATTTCTGCTTAGCCCAAAGGTATGACTGGTAGAGAATGCTCTACGGCGTTAAGTCCACCTTTTGTACAAAGTATTGTTGTGCAATAAAGCTTAAATAAATAAATAAATCTCGAAAGTCCCGCTATCTTCAGTTTGGCTGGCGTGTTGTTTTTGGACATCTTTTAAGTTGACAATGATATCACTTGTTCCAGATATCTTCACACTACAAAAAAAAACTACTACTATACTATGTTAACTTAAGCTAGTTTACTAACTTAATTACTCTTTGTTCGCAGAAGTGCAACCCTTGACGAGAGGTTCCTGTACTCTCAGGGCGAGGTACGAAAAGTGCAGTGGCATCCTACGTCTCTCTCGCGACTCCTGGTTCTTGTCTCCGATAATACTATCAGGTAATTTGTAATTGTATAATGTTGTTTAATCTCCCACTTGCAGCACCCTGAGTAACCATAAACAAGGTATTCACATAGCAATGTCACTGTCAAGAAATGACGCTGATGAAATCAGGCATTACTATGGTGAAATCCATGACTAAAGAAATATTTTGCTTTAAATTTCCACTAAACGACGCCAGCGCAGTTTCGACGTCTGCTGTCTCTTCAAGAGACAACATCTCCTGAGGATGCCACGGGAAGTGGCCTAACACGTCGAGTGTTTTATTGGTGTCAGTGTTGTGTTTCCAAGTGCATTCTCTTTGTAACGTTGTGAGTTGTATTGTAAACTCCTGCTACTTCCAGCGCTTGTATTTCAAGTGGTTACGTTTGGCTATATTTGGATTCCTGGGCTGGCGTCGTTTAGTGGAAATTTAAAGCAAAATAATTCTCTTTTAAGGCTTTAGTAATGACGCTGATAGAACCGGAATGGTTATTTAATCCTGGGTGTAGCTGACCCGTGTTTGTACGAGCGGTAGTATATGTTTGTCACGCTTTTACCTACATTCAATAAATATAAAACTAATTCTACATACTCATATTTCCAGGCTATACAACATAGCAGTGAAGACAGGCCCGAAACTTATCAAGATAATACCCATCGGACCCAAACCCTCGGGGCTCTTCGCCGGTCGCACTCTCCTTGAAAGCCTGGGAGATACAGCCGTGGACTTCACTTCCACTCCCGACTCGGAGCATCTACTGCTGCTGAGAGGCAATGGAGATGTGTATATGATGCCATGTGATGTTGAAGGAATGAGGTAAGGAGATGAGCTTCGTATATAAAATTTACTAAGCCTGATACTGAACTTATGGCCGTTGGCGCGAAAAGGTTCTTTAATGGCGACCGCGTGCTGGTTGACATTCCGTGGGCAGGCAACCCACAATGTGGACGACGATCTGGTGAAGGTCGCGGGAAGCGCAAGACCGTTCGCGGTGGAGATCCTTTGGCTGATATGATGATGATGATTAAGCTTTTTATTCAGTTTATATAGCCGGACATTATGCCTACACGCAATCTCATCTTATGGTAAGTAATGATTAGAAAGCCCACTCCTGCCTTAGAACACCTGCTGTTGCTAAGAGCATACGAAGACGTGTATATGATGCCTTGTGATGTGAATGAAATGAAGTGATGAACCTTTGCCGGACATTCTTTTTCCCAATCACCTGCTTGTAAATGATTACTAGTCAGACTCGGAGATACAGCAGAGGACTACACGCCCACTCCTGATATGGGGACGTTTATGTCATACCGTGTGACGTGAACGGCATGAGATTCATCTCATGCCGTTTTCAACCATCAATCAACCATTTTCATTAGTTTTTCTAAGAATGTATTGATAGGATAGGTACATAAATAGCCCCAATCTCACCTGCTGGTAAGTGATCACCGGAGCGCCTGGTTGATACAGCAATGGATTTCACGACTAATCCTGACTCGGAACATTTGCTCCTGCTGAGAGCAAACGGAGATGTGTATATAATACCTTGTTATGTTAAGGTGGAGGGAATGAGGTGATTGACTTATATTATAGAATTTTCGATGTTATAAGATTTTAACCTTTATATAATATTAATAAACGGGACCTAAACTTACTCACTGCTCGACGTTCGGCTGGATGGAACACAGCCGTGGTCACCCTGACATGTATGCTTGTGTCTTGATTATAAAATTGTTCGTCGGAAATATTTTTTGAAATCTTGATCTTGTTTCCGACTTACAATTTTTAGACCATGATGACTGATCGTCATGATGTGACGTGGCATCTTGATCTTGTTTCCTATTAAGAATTTTTAGACCATGTTGACTGTTTGTCATCATGCGACGTGGAGACACATAAAACACTTGTCATGCATATTTAGAACCGTTACCAAATTTCCATTTGCCAATCTGTTATAACCTAAAATGCTTTTTAAATGATTTTTATTTGCTAGCCACAGTTCTGAATAGCCAATGTGTTGATTCCAGTGCCCTCCAGCCGAAGCTCGCCGGGCCACTGTCGATGTACCCGCCGGCCGACGACAACTACGGCAGCGAGTCGTGCTGCGTGCTGGCGCTGGGCGGCGGCGACGCGCCCCCGCTCGTCGTCATCGCCACGTGCTCCGCCGCGCTCTACCACTGTCTGCTGCTGCCGAATGTAAGTTTCTTCAAGTGGACATGTTGAGTCTGTAAGTTAATGTCCTGAGTTTCAAATGTAACCCAACCAGCTTAAGAGTGCAGTGTAATCTTGTCTTGATGACTGGTGACTCTACCACAGACTAACATACATACAAGTATAACTTATAAAAATAAAACAAAACAATACACTATTTAGTAGGCGTAGTGTTACGCAAATTGGTGTCGGATATCCGTCCACGAAATCGACGATAAACAACACACTTCGGCCAAAATTCTTCCTTCGGGAAGGTCGATAGCTGTTCGGTGGAAACCTTTACCACATACGAATTGAAATTCCTATTATGACGAGACTCCAATCGTTTGACCCTCAGGGTGTATTTGGTCTTCACGCGGATGTACTCTACGATATCCTTAACCTTCGTAGAGAAATGAAGCCGGGACACGTACAGCGACGTAACTGGTATCGCAGGTCGAAGCAGGTGGTTCGGCCCAGTCGACCTAAACTAAACTAATGTCCTGAGTTTCAAATGTAGCCATACCAGCTTAAGAGTGCAATGGTTGACAGTGATACGAAGTCTGGCTGCTGTTTGATCATTGTCTGGTCTTGCCTTGATGACTGGTGACTCCACCAAATGTGCTCATTGTTAAATTCCGTAGTTCCAAATGTAGTCATCCGCTAGCGTGTAAAAGAGAACTTCAATCACAACTGTAGACATTAGATTATGGGGTTTGTGGTGATATGACGTTTTGTGGAGACCTTTCAAAACGAAAGATATCTTAATGCTATATTTGTTTAGCATGAGCTTTTCCATTGTTGGTGACTGGGATACTGGATAATGACTTCGGTAGAACTGATGTTTGTGCACATAAAAATCTAGCTAGTGATTTGTTGGTGCTATTATAAAATTAAAAAAAAAACCCTCGACATGAGCCAGGAAAACAGCTGGATGAGCTTCAACGGCCGGACGGATTTTAACCAACTATAAGCTAAGAACCACCTTCTAAATTATCATTCGAAACAAAAAAACGCTTCGAAATCGGTCCATCCGTTGGGGAGCTACGGTGACATAGACAGACAAACACAAACACATGTACACACGAAAACAGACATATGGTTCAAATTAAAAACTGTTTTTACACTTTTTCACTTATTCGCCGGGGTTCACTACTCCATTTCGAAATACGTTTCGTCGACTTACAATAGGCTTGATGACACCACTAATCGTTGACATACTCTTTATAATCTGTTAAAACGGTCTGCCTCCATAGACTTCGTATGGCAATACATGATCGTGACGTCACGGTAGTGTATCAGAAATAATAATAATAATAATAATTTATTCATAACCTCATTACAGATTACAGGATAACAGATTTTTCTTGGGTGTGTACATACAGGGTTAATTTAATCATTTTGCATCATGAGATTTATATCCCTGACAATGAGACTAGTAAGAACTGTATCTTCAGTGTCAGACCGGACCCAATTGACCGAATATTTATTGAATTTTGTGTGTTTAAAAATTAGTATTAACTTAATAGGGGCTATGTTTTTTAAACGCCATGGTCTTGAAAATATTTAAGATAGGCGTCATCGTGCCTATTAATCGAAGACAACAAGTCTGTTATTTGTATTGAACGATCTGTTATACACCCGAAAGACGTTCTTGGGAGGTTAATGTTTTTAACAATTATCTATCCCAGCCGCCGGACAGAGAGGAAGGCGACACGCACGCCCTCTACGTTATCGAAGCGGTGGAGCTGAACATGGTTTTGACGGACGACGTCGACCTGCAGTACTCGTACCCTGTGCATTTATATCCGGTAAGGTTAAATCCTATTTTACAACCTCGTTGGTATAGTGGCAAAGTTTCTGCCTTACATCCGAGAGGTCCTGGAATCCCAGGTCAAGCGAAAATTGTTTCTGAGATTTTCTATCATGAATTTCTCTGAAACAGCTTGGAGTCGGAAAGTTGGCGGTGTTACACCCCCGTGCCGGATCTCTCTCCGGACATGTCGGATTACCGTCTCGCCGAACTTTGAGAGTGAAGGAACAGTGAGTGCACATGTGTATTGCGCTCACACTTGTGCACTATAATAGTCCTGGCCGATTTCGACCACGGCGGCCAATCTCAACAGAGATCAGCCAACTACGCAGGAGATATTATACTATAATATCTAGTTAGATATCACGCGCTTGTGCTGCGTATATGCAGGAGATATTATACTAACTGCGTAGTTGGCTGATCTCTGTTGATACTGGCCGCCGTGGTCGAAGTCGGCCAGGATGACTATTATTAAATCCTATTTTCGAATACTGACTACTCTTCATCGTACGCCGTGAGAGTGACAAGAAAGCGTCAAATAAAAAAATATGATTCGACGACCACTTTGAATTTGACCAAGAAGACGCGGGTTCGATCCACGCACTGTACAAACATGTGTATGCATGAACATGTCTGTCTGTACTGGTCTGGGTGTAATATGTATTTATTTAAGTTTATTTGTAATACCACTGTTGATTCTGATATCTGTAACACAAGTGCTTAAGCTACTTACCACGGAGTCAGATCAATGTACGTGATGTTGTATTGTATTGCGTTTTTGAGAGAACTACCTCATTACTCATTTTATCTTCCTAAGTGTGTGTTTTATATGCAATTAATAAAGTCATAGATATTTGTCCAACTCCTAATTCACACATTTTGTTGTTTTCCAGTGCACTAACAATACGTACGCGTGCGTGCACGCAGGCGGCGTGCACACCGTCACGTTGCCGGTACTGAGCCATCTGAAAGACTACGCATTGGCAAATGAAGGTATGATCCTCGAGCTCTATATATTTAAACTAGCGAACCTGGCAGACGTCGTCCTGCCCGCTGTTTTTGTATTTTTTTTAAATATATTTTCTTATCGTTTAAACCTTACCTGGACTTCCACAAATATTTCAAGACTAAATAATTCAAATCGGTTCATCCGTTCCCGAGTTTTAGCGAGACTGACGAACTGCAATTCATTTATATATATTTAAACTAGTGGACCCTGCACCTCATCCTGCCCGCTGTTTTATAAATTTTTTTTTATATATTTGTCACCGTTTAAACCTTCCCTGAACTTACACAAGTAATTTAAAACCAAAATTATCAAAATCGATTCAGCCGTTCTCGAGTTTTAGCGAGACTAACAAACAGCAATTCATTTTTTATAAGATACTAGCAGACACGGCAGACGTTGTCCTGCCCGGTGCTTTTTTTTAAATTTTCGAACCTTTTAAACCTTCCCTGAACTTCCACAAATATTTCAAGATTAAATTGTTGAAATCGGTTCAGCCGTCCCCGAGTTTTAGCGAGACTAACGAACAGCAATTCATTTTTTATAAGATACTAGCGGAGCAGGCAGATGTTGTCCTGCCCGCTTTTTTTGTCTTTTTTTTTTAAATTTTCTCACCGTTTAAACCTTTCCTGAACTACCACTAATAATTCAAAACAAAAAGTAGCAAAATCGGTTCAGCAGTTCTCGAGTTTTAGCGAGACTAACGAACAGCAATTCATTTTTATATATAAGAGACTAGTGGACCCCGCAGACGTTGTTCTGCCCATTGATTTTTTAAATTTTCTGATCTTTTAAACCTTCCCTGGACTACCACGAATATTTCAAGACTAAAATTATTCAAATCGGTTCAGCCGTTCTCGAGTTTTAGCGAGACTAACGAACAGCAATTCATTTTTATATATAAGATAGATATAGATACAATATACAATCTAGAGTCACAGACAGACTGTTTATTATAACCATAGCATTCTATTGGGCGTTAGATAGATTAAATTTCCATTTAATTAATTTTAATCTTTAAGGCTGATAATCATGATCGTTATGAATTGGGGAAACACCAGTCTTTGTTTTGGGGAATTAAGCCGTACTCCCTAAAGTTTTGCCCGTATTTTCGGATCTAGCCAGCACGTTTGATCGCACGGTCAAGCTTGTAAGAGTGACAGGGATGGCTACATCCTTGCCTAAACGAATTACGATAGCATATGTTCACTGATAGAGTAGGTTTCGACATTCATGTCTTTATTATTATTTCCAGATGAGAGCGAAACAGTCCTCTCAGCACTCTGCTCCAAGCCAAGTTCTGCCCGGCACCTAGTGTGCACGTTGGGCGCGCGCGGCGCCGCGTGCCCGCCGTGTGGGCTCTGCCTCACCGCGCCGCCGCTACCGAACGCGCTTGTGCTGTGTGAAGACGCCGAACTACTGGTCAGGTAAGGCGGCCATCTTAAGTTTAATCCGTCTCCATCATAGAAATCACTGCATATTTTTACGTTTTCAGTATTCGGTGCTGGAGCTGAAAACCTGCAGTATTTGAAAATACTTTTATTTTAGTAAGATCATCGACAGTGTTTTTAGATAGAGCTACTTGCTGCTCGTCTTGTGGGCTCTGCCTCACCGCGTCGCCGCTACACGCGCTTGTGCTGTGTGAAGACGCCGAACTGCTGGTTAGGTACAGTACAGAAAAAGTAATCCACCTCCATCATGGAAATCGTCACATGTTTTTGAGTTTTTAATGTTTGATGCCGTAGCTGAAATGCAGTAGGATCTGAAAACGCAGTTATTTTTGTGTACCTAATCATGGAATCTGATTAAATAAAACTAGCCCCACCCTTCGGCCTCTGCATTACTGCACCGCCGCTGTCAGCAGCGCTCGTGCTCTGTGAAGATGCCGAACTGCTAGTCAAGTACGGCGGCCATTTTGAACAACCAGTTAGCGAAGAATACCGAAAAAGTAATCCACCTCCATCATGGAAATCGTTGCGTATTTTTGAGTGTTTTATGTTTGATGCTGTAGCTGGAAAGCTGTAGAATCTGAAAACGCTGTTATTTTTGTGTAATCATGGAAACTGTTTAAATAAAACTAGCCCCACCTTTCGGCCCCTGCGTTACCGTGCTGCCGCTGTCAGCAGCGCTCGTGCTCTGTGATAATGCCGAACTGCTAGTCAGGTACGGCGTCAGTTTTGAACAGTTAGCAAGGAATGCAGAAAGAGTAATCCACCTCCATCATGGCAATCGTCGCATATTTTTGAGTGTTTTATGTTTGATGCTGTAGCTGAAAAGCTGTTGAAACTAAAAATGCTATTATTCATGGAAACTGTATAATAAAACTAACTAGCTTCTTGGAATCTGCTCTGCGGCCACGGCTTGTGGCTACTGGTTAGGAACATGGCGGCCATGTTTTTGAAGCAAATCAACCCGCTTATCATCACGTAACGCAGGAAACTCATCTCATTTCGATCTCGGAAATCACTGTAGGATATGATATTCTTATTATGCGATTGATACTAAATCTGGAACTCAGTAGAAACTGAAACTACAATGTGATACTTCGATAGCTTGTGATCGGTGGTAATGATCAGCTGCTAGTTAGTCGTCATCAGATCATCGAATCAAGCACTATATGAAACATACAACTTCCTACTCCTGGGACACACCCGCCATACGGACCAATATCTGATAAAAGCATTTCTTGAGAATCTTATTATTATTTTCCAGATGCCTGGAACCTTATGACTTAGAAGAACAACTGTACAAGGAGTTGCAGCTGAAGAACCCGGCGATCGAACAAGATGAAGTCAACAATATTCTGAAAGAGGTAAATTCATTACATTGAGTAGCTATACTAATTGTAGGTCAACAGTATTGTAATTGTAGGCTAGATGACATTGTTGATGGAATCGGGCGTAACTTTGCTGAAATCCATGGCTTAAGCCGAAAAGAAGATTTTTTTCCTTTAAATTTCCACTAAACGACGCCAGCGCAGGAACCCAAATGTATCCAACTGATACCACTTGAAAAAACTAGAGTTAGAAGTCGCAGAACTTACAGTACAACTCACAACGTGACACAGCTCTCACACACAGAAATTTAAAGCACAATAATCCTCGTTTCAGCTTTAGGTTAGACACCAGCAATCATTGACATACTCTTTATTCAATTTTGTGTAATATAAAGTTGGGTTATACAGCCTTTTGGAAATGAATTGGTTAAAAAATTTCAAAGAGGTTATGTTTTGTAAACACCATGGTCTTGAAAGTATTTACGATAGATGTCATTAGTTCTGATTTCATTCGAGTAGCTCGGTACTCGTATTTCCTTTTTAATGTGATGCTTGTTAAGCTAAAATGCAGTCACACCTGGGAGACAGATTATATCTGCCTAGATACATTATATACTACTTACGGTAGCATGGGCCGTGCAATATTTCAGGAATACACAGAATAGCAACGCAATTTAAAAAAAAACTCTTTTTGTCTAAAAGCAGTACTGCACAGTACAGTCAGAAGAAAGATAGATACATCACGAATGTCTAGGATTTGAATATTTGCTGTTTTCTTTTAACACGACACTAGTATCAACCTTTTTGTAGCTCTTTTTGCTAACAACAGTACAAAACTTTTATAAAGTTAGTAGTTTAATCACTCACATCCTGATCTAAATGAAAATTTGTACAAAAAATCATCTTAAAAAATAATTGTAATTTCACTTTCTTACTTCACTTTCACTTTCACTGCTTACAGAGGCAAAAGCTGTCCTTCACAGCTATAATTCAAGAGATCCTAACAAGAGACGTTTCGCAGCCGATACTCAATATGAATAAGACTGAGGAGCCCACACCGAAGGAAACTTTAGAGGTAACTCACAATTCTATCACTATCGCTATCAATTGTAAGTAGTTCAGGGTATTTTTATAGTGAAACGACCATTTTCTTATTTGAAACAAACATTTATTGTTAAGTACATCATTTTAGCAATTCAAATTACTACTATACTAGGCACGGAATAATTAATCGAAAACCATGACTGTACTTGCTCCAGCAGAATACCCCCTTTACTTTTATCACTCGCGATAAGAACACAAAAATCAGCACGAAACGTCCGCTCGCAACAAAAGCTTGTCCACGACAGCCCGCTAGGCGGTTGAAGCCGCCAAGAATAAGAGTGAATGAATGAGTGAACGAATGAGTGAACGAACCGATTTTGTAAAAAAATGTGATATTAGTAACATAACTACCCTATTTTAATGAAATTAACTATTTATGCGATATCATCCTTACACTATTCTATCTCGAGTACTGTCGAGAGTACGTTAGGTTACTTTTTTTTTACGCATACCCGCCAGCCGCGGGGGCAGCTGGGGGTTAATGGGACTCCAGGCCTCAGAGAGAGAACCCGCCTCCCCAATAAAAACCTGACGGTGCCCTCCGGTGCCATGTGGCGGGCTCACCGTATGCCGAGAGGCCACAGGCATGCATTAGAAACGTCAGGTAACCTATGTCAAATGCAGCTATTATTGCAGTCTCAAGGTCAAAGTGGGGTCACCTTATGTGCTGGTGTCTTTACCTTGAAATACCCAAAAGGTTCTTCACTCCAGTTTTTTGGTCAAATCAAAGCAATGACAAGTTAAAATTATTGCGATTACTAGTTAATTAACTAGACGTCCCGGCTCTATTGCTGTTTTCACCGAGGCTACGTAACCGACGGCTTTGCTACCAATTAGTGAACTAACCGCCGCACTCAGATACGTCAATAATTTTTAATGCTTCATTAAACATCATTCTGTCTTCTTTTGTTTTTATGGAAAAGAAAGAGATACCACCAATTTTAATGGAGTATTAAAACTAATAGACGTCTCTGAGTACGGCGGTAAGTGTTAAATTAAGCGACGCTTCTATATAGTTCGTGCCTAATTGTCTGTTATGTTTGGAAGCGGAAAATAATAATGAATAAAGCGTGTAATTTTAAAGTTTGCAAATGGCACAATTTATTCCATAACCTTAATAAACAATATTGAGTATTGACAATAAAAAAGTACGTCAACGATTGGTGGTGGCAACTGCTCTATTACGTTTTGCGTCTGCTATCCAAATAAATATCTGTGAACTAGTTCACGGACTTTAAATTGCCAATTTAGGCTTCATCAGCCAATTGACGACAGATACAACGTTCTAGCTGTAAGTTTCCTAAAGATGAAAAATAAATAATAATAAAATACTTCAGTAACCGCTGGTTACAATAGAGCAGTAGCCCCAACCAATCGTTAATCTACTTTTTTTAAACTGCCTATACTCAATGTTTATTTAGGCTATGGAACATATTATGTCATTTATGAACGTTAAAAATTACATTTTATCAAGCTTGAACATGACTCCTTATCTTTTGGGCTCACCAACGCTTCGAAACAAAAACAGGCAATTACCTAGGCTATAAAGAAGCATCGCTTCATATTCAAAAAGCTTTTCTTTATAAGATGAAGTGCTATGGCCTGAGTGTCTATTCATCGATTTAAGATCAATTATAACGAAGCCGAATACCACATATTCTACCAATTGTTACCATTTTTTTTTTCTTTACACCATACCTGGGAAGTTAACGGTTACTCAGGTATTGATGGTTAAAGTTTGAAAAAAATATTGATGTTTTTTACAGAAATGTCTTCTGTCCGTTAACTTATTTTTTTCCAAAGAAACATGATACAAATTTTCACTAATTCTTTCATAAAAAATGGCACACTCCACAATGGACAGCGCACACTCGACCCGACCCGCGTCGCGGCGGCGTGTTGCAACACGCGCCGCGGTCACTGCCCCGCGTGCGCAACGTACATTGCGGGTTAGAATTAAATTGTTTCTTTTGATGTCAAAAAATAAAATTAGTTTCCCAGCCAAAATTACTTTTTTATACGATTGGGTTTGATGTACTGAACGCGTGGTTGACGGCTTTGTTAAGGTTTTTTACACCTGTATTATACAATAGTCAACTATTTGCAATTTAACAACAACTTAAGTCATAGTATGACTAAACACTTAAAGTATGAGGAATCCCGTATTTGCAAGGATTTTGAAATTACCCCATATTTTGTAGTGTTAATGAGAATCATGAATTAAAATGGGTTTATTGCGGTTTAAGGAAATATCATTCAACACAATAGTTAAAAACCTATCGATGTTGAAATAAATCTCTTACACAATAAAACAAAAATTAAATATAGAGAAATGCAATACAATACAAATAGAAAATAATTTATTTAATTAAATAACAATTTACATGTAATATTTAACAACGGACCACGTACTAGGCTGGATATTACGGGCAGCCTTTTACACTTAACAAACTAAGAATACCAAAAAAATTATGGTTGTTACTCGATTTAAGCATGCAAAGGTTAATTGATTATCACTATTATTTTTCAACTTTCAACCAATTTTAACAATTAAGGCTAATAATTAATGTCCTGTATTCAATTGTTGCATTTTTTTTTCATTAAATTCCTAACACCAGCTTTATACATTACATAATTTCTTTCTTTGACTTTAAAAAAGGAGGAGGTTCTCAATAAAATTTGACCGCATATTTATTGTTTTATGTAATAGAGAATAATAAGTACAGTCGCCAGCACGTCACGGTAAATATTGCTTTATTTTATGTGCTTGTAATACGGGCGATTTTGCAACAAAAAATAGGAAACCTGCTATGCTGACCACCGTACTAAAGTTACCGTACCTCGTGATGGACGTGTCAAGTTATAATCATAAGTTACCTACAGTTAATCTGAATTGTATAAGCTGAATACAGTCATTACGACATACCCACATTTTCCTTGTATTAGTTGCTATGAATATTATCATCCATTTTCAAATCATGAATTAATTACTCACTCAGTCATTGTTGATGTAATGTTGACTAATATTTTCATTCAATTTATATACCAGTAATCGTGTTAGATGTCATTTAAGTTTTGTCTTTCACCAGTGCTGTAGCCCAATTTGCTAAAAACAAAGCGACAATATTCAATTTTTAATTATAACATAATTGACTGAAAATACAGTGAAAAATGAAGTTCATATATATAATTGCCGTCTGCATCGTCGGTGTGTTGTCAAGACCAAAAAATAACAACCCTTCCAACACTAATCGCGATTTAAGTAACGATATTTTGATAAACTATAAACCGATGCAAGAAATAGTGAACACAGATGCAACAGAACTAATTAGAAATGGGCATTTGATGGTAAGCCATAAGGACATTCCGTCAAGTGTGAAAACAGGCACAACGAAAGTGTTAAATGAAGCAACCGTGATTTGTGCCACCTGCGGGCATATGGGTTGTCCAGTGGGTTTTGAACTTATCAATGGGGAATGTGTAAAGGTGGAAGAAATGAAGACAACGATGGAATAAGAAATATCACCATAAAACGCAGCAAGATGACCACTATTGATAATGAAATCATCCAGGTACATAAATCACAATTGGGTCTGTTTGCAAGTGGACCGCATCGAGTTTAATCTCACGCAATCTGCGAGATCGTTCATGTGTTACTTTGAATAAATGAATTGATTATTTATTTTTTGTTTTCTTTTATCTCATCCCCGTTATGTCAAAAATTAGGATTGTTGGAAAAACTTATTTAAACTTAAAACTTTAGATGCGTTTTTCCAACAATCTTAATATTTGACTTATTTCGATTTGTTTTTAAAGGTTGAAAATGGTTTTATTATTCGATTCGATAAACAATTCAGAAATATTTCAACAGACGCCCGGAAGGCCCATGATTATATAATGTATGCTAAAACAAAAAAAAAATGGTTGCCTGTAAAGTCGGTTTTACGGGCGAAGATTTTACGTGACACCAATCATGTTTAAGTGGGAGAGAGACGCAAGGCATTCGCCGGTCCGGCGGGCCTCTCTCTCGTTCGGTGACTCATCGTAAAAGACGTGAGCGGGCGTTACACTTTTTCATGAGTGACTCCGAGTCACAACCTAATTTAAGACGTTGTCACGTCAAAAACAAATAGATTTGAAATACCCCTCACAATTTACTTCAACACGAGTCAGGTAAGCAGCTGTTAAGCTTCAATGGCTTGCCTAATTTTGACCAGCTACAGCTAAGAACCACTGTGCTTACATCTTATCTTTCGAATTAAAAAAACGCACTGAAATCGATCCATCCGTTCGATAGCTACGATGCCACAGACAGACCCACACAAAAACATGCAGATTAGGGGTCAAACTACCCTTCTTTTTCGTAGAGGGCATAAACAGCTTTTGTCGTATCGCAAGCTAGTCACTCACAAGCTTGGCAGAATGTAGCTTTGTACATAACTTGAACGTTGATTAGGCTAGATGACCAGCATCTCCGTGCTTCGGAAGGCACGTTAAATTGTTGGTCACGGTTAATATCGATAGATATTAGTCGATAAGCCTGGTCAGAGGCCCTCGGGCGGCTTAATAACATCTGACAGTAAGGTTGGTCACTAACCTTACAAACAACCAATCCGCACTGAGCCTGCGAGGTGGAGTATGGCTCGGACCACCTCATAGTTGAGGTGAGGCCTGTGCCCAGCAGTGGGACGAATATAGGCTGATGAGGAGGAGGACAGTGAACCCTCATAGAGATTATTTTTTGAAACACTATGGCCTCGAAAACATTTGCGACATGTCATCATGCCTATTGACACGACTTTTCACCCGTTTCAGCTGCTAACACAAGCGTGCCTAAAGCTCCGTGGCGAGTATATTTCCCGGCAGCAGCGGGCGCAAGATGCCATATCAAGAAAACTGAAAGCGCTGGCTTCGCTTAGCGGGCAACACCAGGGATGGCTACATGATCTACAGGTAAGTGTGATATAACATTTTTTGTAGTAGAAAAAACAGTCTGATACAGGAACCGAACCTGTCTCCATGGGAATGTTATCTTAAGTCTGCAATGCATTGATATCAATTAACATTCATCCATATTTATATTATAAATGCGATAGTAACTCGAATCGATTTGCAAGAAATTTGGTATGAAGATATTTTGATAACCGAGAAAGGACATAGGCATCTTTTTACCGCGGGAGAATGACGTATTCCCATGGGAAATTTTAAGTGGGCCGATCGCTTTTACGTCTAAACTACTGAACAGATTTAAATGAAATTTGCAAAGCAGATAGTTTGAGACTTAAGAAAGGGTGGATGTACGCATTTCATTTGGAAACATAACTTTCCGGGGAGTCTGATCGCTTTCACTCCTAAATTACCAAAGATTTGAATTATATTTGCATAAAATTGGTACTACGGGAAAACAAAACATTCCAAAAAATATACCTACCTAATGCAGACGAAGTCGCGGGTAAAAGCTAGTTATCTATAAAACTAAATGTATTTTGTTGATATTCCTAATAGTTACCTTAAATTAAACAACCTGAAAACTTCTGGTCATGAACTTTGAAATAATTATTAGCCATTTTGAGTGGAAAAAACATAAGCTTATTGCGGCGGCGTGAGGGCGGCGTGGCTGAGGCGTTATTACCTCAGCCACGCCGCCCCCACGCCGGCACTACGCCGAGGACGCGCCACCGACAAGTACGGCGCTGGTGCCCGCCCGGCGGCGCGGCAACGGCGTGCGGGCGGCGCGGCTGCGCGTGTCGTCGGCGCGGTGCCACAGCGCTGACACAAGGATTGTTTCTGACCGGTCGTGTATGCTCGGCCACACGTCAAGTTATACACTGCGGTATCTTATACTCACGTAAAAAGAGTGATTTTGCAACAAAAATGAGTAGCTTTATGTACTTAACGCCATATTAAAATATTATTTAAAAAATATCGCAACAATGGCTTGCCATGGCAATAATGATGATTGGGGGCCAATTTAGTTAAAACTGCACATTTCTTTCATTTTAGATTTATAATATACTCGTACTTAGTCCTGTGTAATTTTTTTTCATCCCATCTATTCGAAAAAGACGATTTTGGTCGCCTTTAAGTGCGCCCAAAGGTGATGCTTCTAAGCGACATAGGTACTATTACTCTACTCTTTGCCACAGACTGTCCAGCGGGCAGAAATGAGATTTTGGTCCTCTTCATTGAAATAAGTGCGACCAAAAATTCTTTTGCTCGCACTTATTGAATTTGGAACATCTTAGAGTTTCCCGCCGAACGCAAGAGACTGGCTGGTTAGACGGCACGTCCGTCGACCATCGCCCCGCCGCCGCCGCTGGCAACTGAGTAAAAAAAAAAAAAACGCGCGAACTACGGCCCGCATTTTCATAAATTTTCACATTCAAGTTCTTGGTTTTGATAAATTATATAAATATTATTATTCAATAATTAAATTTTATTAAAACTGAGCCGCTTTTTATTTTCTCATAGAGGGTGATGAAAAGTAGAGTGTATCATTTGGACGCAAATATATTTTTGGCTCGGGCGACGTACGTAATCCCTCGCTTCGTTCAGGATTCTACTTTAGTTTACTTTACTCTAGAATCCCTCACTTCGCTCTGGATTCAAAAAAGCGCCCTCGCCGTAAAAATATTATTTTGCTTCCTCATGATACAATCTACTATTGTGTAAAAGTGTAGTTTATAAGCCAATTTTTCTTTCTTTCTTTCAATCACAACACATGGTTTGGCTATGGCATGGCATGCAATTTATATCATTTTAATTCGTTACAGAGGGATTTGGACGACGTCAAACTCCAATCAACAGTGTTGACAGAGAAATGCATGCTCGCCGAAAAGCACCAAGACGACATGAAGTATAGGTAAAGTCATCCGTAATAACTTCATTCGCTCGTAGGTGAACGTCGAATAAATATCAACTAGCGGCCTCCGGCGACTTTGTCCGCGTTCAAGTACGAACAATTCTTAGAGTTTTGGCCCAGTCGATTCGCCGAGATCATAAAACGGTACTTTAATCATATTTTTAGGTTCTAGCACCGCGACACAGGCCGATGGGAAACAAATGCTCTTACACAAATAATATTTAGAGATATAATCTTAAAGTTAGAGATAACCTTTCAGTCTTATGGAGGTAGAATATTTAAAATATTAGTGTGACATTTGTAGACATGTGGTAGAATTTATAAATATTGTGACGTCACATATGAAATTTAAATATTTACAGTGTTAATTTTTTTAAATTAATGCTAGTGAGTCATCTGCGCCACTTTGCGTTCATTCAACATTTTTTGATGTCGCTCTTTACCTGAGCCTGTAACTAGTTTATTATATTCATCTAGTATTTTTATTTTTATTTGAATAATTATATTTGCTGAACAGTAGGTAGTTACAGAATCTTCTTTATTTTTCTACCCATTTATGTCAGAAGCTCTCTAATGAGACTAAAACCGGTTTTAATGTGGGGCTTCGTAACCCATAGTATGAACCATACCCACAATCAATTACTAAGTCTAGATCTAAATAACAATTTAAATCTGCTCTCAATACTTATTAGGTTGTCTGGAAGAGGTCGCTACGAGCGATAAGACCGCCTAAATTGTACAATTTTTCTTTGTTAAACTTGTCTGTAATTTGTGTTTTGTACAATAAAGTGTCACCTAAAAAAAACACCAATTATAAGTTTGATCCCTGTTTGTTTGTGTTTTTGTGTGTGTCTGTCTGTGTTGTCGTGTCCCGAACAGATGGACTGATTTCATTTCGGTGTTTTTGATATTTTAATCACGGTAGTTCCTAGCTATAGTTGGTCAAAATCCATTCAGTCGATTTTCGGGCTAGGGCTTTGGGCCGGTAAATGTGAACGGTGATGTGCAGTTGTATGACTTTTAATTGGCATTGACACAATAACAAGACAAAATATTTAAAGTAAAATATTTTCAAGATCATGGTGCTTAAAAAACATAGCCCCTATGAAGTTAATACAACCAGTATATTTTTAAAAATCTGTAGAAACCAATTTTTAAACACACAAAATTCAATAAATATTCGGTCAATTGCCTCCGATTTCTGATACACAACAATGACGTCATGATCTCTTTTTATCATGTCGTAGTAATAATAATACTACTACTTACGATATAATTTTTGGGCCCACTTTTCGACAACTTATGGACCTGGGGCCTGTATGATCCGAAATAAAAGATATTTAACTGAATTTAAATTCAATTTCGCTCAGATGCTCAGCAGTTATCCGCAAGCTCCGCTCGCACAGTTCCCCGAGCGCCGCGGAACGGGAACTGCTTTGCGAGCTGCAGCGGCACCAGCAGGAAGGCGAGCGACTACGCGACCACGTCGCCAGGCTAAAGGAGCTCAGCGAGAGAAAGACTACTGAGGTATGTAACAATAATAATAGTCCTCCTGACCGATTTCGACCACGGCAACCAATCTCAACAGAGATCAGCCAACGCAGGAGATATTATAGTGCACAAGTGTGAGTGCAATACACAGGTGCACTCACTGTTCCATCACTCTCAAAGTTCGGTGAGACGGCAATCCGACATGACCAGAGAGAGATCGGGCGCAGGGCCAACGGCTTAACGTGCGCACCGAGGCACGGGAGTGTCACACCGCCAACTTCCAGACTCCGAGCTGTTGCAGAGAAATTCATGACAGAAAATCTCAGAAACAATTTCGGCTCGACCTGGGATTTGAAACCAGGACCTCACTTATGTCGGATGTAAGGCAGAAACATTGTCACTACACCAACAAGACAGTCAATTAAATATAAAATATACAACAACATCACATACATTGATCTGACTTCGTGGCAAGAAGCTAAAGAACTCGTCTTACAAATATCATAATTAACAGTGGTATTACAAATAAACTTAAATAAGTGCATGTAACACCCAGACCAGTACAAACAGACATGTTTATGCACACAAATGTTTGTACAGTGCGGGGATCGAACCGATCGACCTCTTGGTTAATAGTCGATTTCTTGACCATTACACCAAAGTGGTCGTTAAATGGCATTCCCAAAGATATCTAGGTCAAAATCTCAAAAAAATCTTAGGTTTCTTTGCGAAAGTTGTTCAGTTTTCTGGGCACAACAACACTATTCAGTTATTAAGGGTTTTTTGTAACACCTTGTATATTGATCTGACGTAGAACCAAATGACGAGATTAATTTTGTATACCCATATGGCGTAATACAAAAGTACATTACTGGCTAATGGCTACCTTGTTTTCATTGTTTTTAAGGAGAAAAAATCAGAACAAATTACATATTGCTTCTATTTCGATATAACAAATCCCACCTTTAATTATAAACCGCAATAATTTAAAAATTAAGATATTTGGATAAACGCCTTTCAAGTTAAGACTTTAAATGTATGTCACCGTAATAATTCAAAAATTTGAAAAAACGCCTTTAAAGTAAAGAGTTTAAATGCGTTTTTCAAACTATCTAAATTTTTGAATTATTATGGTTTATGATCAAAGGTGCAAAATATAGAACTAATTGTCTAGCGCATTTGTTAGCCCACACGACATGGTCAATTGCTCGCTACAGACACACGTGCGGTGTGTGTCATATCGAGCATTTGCTTATGTTTATACCTGCCCAGGCCCTAGACAAAGTTATTCGCTGTCGACTTCGTTTTTTAAAAGGTATAAAAATGACAATATCGCGCACTTAACAACCAAGCGATCGAGCGTCGTTATTCTCATCAAGGTTTATGTAATGTAACTTTGTCAGGGCATCTTTTTGCAAATTTATACTTACACTTGTCTGTTTTGTACTAACAAGAATCACCACAATAGCTTCAGATGTTCTCGAGTTTCGCTCATTGCAACACATTTAGCGCATTTTTATATTTATTATTATTAATATGGGTTCGCTTTTGACATCATTTTCCCTCCAAGAGGTAAAGCAGATGTCGACGATTTAGCGAGCTAACCCAGAAGGTGCCTACTGACTTTCCTATTATATACCTCGTGTGTCCATAAGTTTTGAGACAAACTGTGTGCTAAAAAAAAAGAAATAAAAAATTACTGGCTGCTATTTATTTCTTTTCCTAATTTTGAATTTCGAATGTTAACTTTTAATTCCTTTGATTTTCAAATTAATTTCTTTCAATTTTCTCGTGATGCAGAGAACAAAAGAATTGCATGCGACCGTGATTTCGCTATTTAAGGCGGGAAAAAAACCAATGGAGATTTACCGTGAGGTGAAAACTTTTGGTATGAGCCGTAACTTCGTGTATTACACTATTAAACGATACAAGGAGACAAGTTCTTTCCAAGATCGCCAAAAGAGTGGTCGGCCGCGCTCTGTAAGGACGCCTGCGAACATCAAAATCATCCGAAAGCGACTTCGCCGAAATCCATGTCGAACTCAGAAAAAACTATAATTTTTCGCGCGTTTCAGTCAACAGAATACTGAAATATGATCTTAAGGTGAAGGCGTATAGCCGTAGGAAAGTTCATTTTTTAAACGATCGCCTTCGTAAATTGCGACGCGAACGTTGTCCAATACTGCTTAAGAGACACGATGCGAGGAAAATGCTCTTCACCGATGAGAAAATCTTTACTGTCGAAGAAAAGTTCAACCGACAAAACAATAAAGTGTATGCAAAAAGTAGCAAGGATGTCCTAGCTTCAGCACGGAATGTCTCGCGTACTCATCATCCGGCTAGTGTGATGGTATGGTAGGGAGTTTCGTATGAAGGTGTCACTTCGCTCCATTTCTGTCAACAAGGCGTCAAGGTGAAAGCCAAGAACTATCAAACTGACATCTTAGAGCCTGTTGTGAAACCCCTGTCCCTTACTTTGTTTCACAACAAGGATTGGGTTTTCCAACAGGACAGCGCCATTCCATAAAGCAAAAACCACCCAAGCGTGGTTGAGGGAAAATGTGCCGGCCTTCATCGCGGCGAACGAATGGCCCTCTTCCAGCCCCGACCTCAACCCGCTGGATTATGCTTTATGGGCTGATCTAGAGCTCAGGGCCTGCCGAAAGTCCCACCCAAACTTGGAGTCACTGAAGCGAGCTCTTGTCCGAGAAGCAAAGCGAATCCCGCTGGAAAAGATTCGTGCCGTCATTGATGACTGGCCAAATCGTCTAAGGGCCTGTATTAAAAACAAGGGTGGTCATTTTGAATAATAATAATTATTTTTTGTTTATTATTATCTACTAATTGTTTACTGAAAATTTTAGAAATATATGTTAATTATAAAAAAAAGTTATGTAACTTTTATTTCGTCTCAAAACTTATGCACACACGAGGTACTAGCTGACCCGACAAACGTTGTTTTACCATATAAATTATTGTGGACTACCCTTATCACTAAGAGGTTATGAACAACAGATGTTGGCCGATTCTCAGACCTACTCAAATGCTCCCAAAATTTCATGAGAATCGGTCAAGATGTTTCGGAGGAGCACGGGAACGAACATTTTGACACGAGAATTTTATATATAAGATATACGTGCAACATTTGTAGAAAAATATATAATCTTATTATTTTATTTCGTTTCAGATGAAAAAATGGGAGGAAGAGTACAAGAAGAAAGACATAGCTCTCGGCAAGTCCCACAGCGATGCCATCTCCTCTATACTACAGCAGCAGTTAGTAAAACAAATTCAAATCATTTATTGCATGTCACATTACATCAAGTTGGTATAAAACTTTAAATGATATTGGTACGTGTGACGCCCTGCACAGGGCATAGCAACATTTTGAGGGCTAACTAACTATCGCATTATTATTATTTTATTATAATTATCGCACTAGCACTACTATCGCACTAATACATAAAATATATTTTGACATAATATCTGCATACTTATAATTATATTTCATCATAATGATCATATTAACATCAAATATATATATATATAAGATCATACATATAAACATAAACATTCATAATGTCATACCATATATGTATAGCAGAGATATATCGCACATCTAGATCTTTAAAGTCATAAATATCAAAAAAAACTAAAATTCAGTGAACTATGCCACAATTCTCCTTCAATAAGAATCTATTGAGTGCTTAAAGATGATTTTTTTTTAATTTCTTTGAAATTTCAGACTTTAAAGAACTATATGCAAATATATATATGCCTTTCGCCTGTCTTACTCGCTCGCTACTTGCTCAGCATAATTCTGTCTCTTTAATTTGAACCGAGTAAAAAGAACCACATTTTGAATGTGTATTGTATGAACGTACCTTCTGTATACTATTTTGAGTACATAAATCAATGTACGGTGGAAAACACGTCACGGTAAACACTGTGGTGTCTTATGCTCTTGTGATACGGGCGATTTTGCAACAAAAATGAGTAGCCTAATGGCTGGCCACTGGATATGTATTAAATAATAATATAATAATAAATTGTTTAAACGAACACACCAATTACCTAGCCCCAAACTAAGCGTTAGCTTGTGCTATGATGGCTAGAATAACGGATATATACTTAAATACATTTATAAACACCATGTCTCAGGAACAAACGCTCGTGCTCATCACACAAACATTTGCCCCTAGCAGGATTCGAAGCAGTGACAGCCGGTTTTGTAGTCTCGACCTCAGACCACTAGACCAATGCTGTCATCATTAAATGTACTCTTAGTTGACAAAAGCCATATCGTTCGATCTAATTTCAACATTATCTCTATATATCATTGCAGTAAGATCCTATCCTAGAGAATCCTATTGAGTTTATGAGTTAAATAATGGTTCAGGTACCGTTGGAAAGTCCTCGGCGAGTAGACGTCGGCACAATAGGCATAATGACACCTATCTTGATTCAATCATATTTTCAAGGCCACGGCGTTTAAAAAACATAGCCCCTATGAAGATAATACAACCAGTATTTTTCCAAAATGCTGTAGAAACTTTTTTTTTAAACACACAAAATTAAATAAATATTCCGTCAATTGACAACGCAGTGACGTCTCGTTTTTGTATTCCCATACAAAATCTATGGAGGCAGACCGTATTGACAGATAATAAAGAGTATGTCAACGATTGGTGGTGTCATCTAGCCTATTCACAAATTTGTTCAAACTTAAACAGTTCAATTGTCAAGCCGCTGTCGGGAAGCTAGTCCTTGAATAGGCATGATGACGCCTAAGTTAAATATTTTCAAGACCATGGCGTTTAAAATGCATAGCCCCTATGAAGTTAATACTTACAACCAGTATATTTCCAAAAAGCTGTAGGTACCAATTTTTAAACACACAAAATTCAATAAATATCCGTTCATTTGACTCCGATTTCTGATACATGACCGTGACGTCACGTTCATGTATTCCCATACAAAATCTATGGAGGCAGACCGTTTTGACAGATAATAAAGAGTATGTCAACGATTGGTGGTGTCATCAAGTCTATTTCTTTAGACTTTGTTCAGTGTTAATTCTTATTATTTTCGTGTTCACAGAACTGTCCAGATCTCGACGTTGATTGAAGAAACTAAACTTCTGAAGGACCAACTCAGCATAGTGTAGTGGTAAAATTTAATTTTGTTATTATACAAATTGAAGACAAAATTATGTTGTGAAGAAAATGGTCTGTTATAATTTAAACTAACTTATGATAAGATAGTAGTTAATTCAAGACTTAAACTAAAAAAAACATTAAGTAAATACTTCTACCAAACATCTAAATATTCTATCTGAGTGCAGATCATATTGTTCATTCATTAATTATCTTAATTCTTAATAGGAATAAAGTTTTGACAAGTTAAAAGTATTAAATAAATGGTTACTAAAATGAATAAACTCCTTCCTTTAATAATTTAGTTACTTTATCTAATATTTCCTTGACATTTCATTGTATTTGTTTGATTAATAAAGATAATAAAAGTTGTGCGATCTGTTTAAGAGTTTGTTTGATTCATTTAATTATAGTTTTTACCTTTAGCTAATTAAATACCACATTGACGACCACTTTTGGTGTAATAGTCAAGAAGTTGACTATTAACCAAGAGGTTGCGGGTTCGATCCCCGCACTGTACAAACATTTGTGTGCATGAACATGTCTGTGTGTGCTGATCTGGATGTTATATGTATTTATTTAAGTATATTTGTAATACTGTTGATTCTCATTTCTCTAACACAAGTGCTTAACTACTTACGGAGTCGGAGTGTACTGATGTATGTGTTGTTGTTGTATTTTTTTTTTAAACTGAAAAAATATACTTGAATTCGAGAATTTAAGTTTCACATACATTGTTGATTATTTTGTATAACTTTTTCTTCTACTAAATATATTAGCCTTTAACTTTTCAACCCGATTACAGAGGGAGAAAGAAGGATACCCATAACAAATTAACCCATAATATATAATACTAGCTGTCCCGGCAAAAGTTGTTTTGCCATATAAATGTTAAGGGTGGACTAAGGGGTATGAAAAATAGATGTTGGCCGATTCTCAGACCTACTCAATATGTTCACAAAATTTCATGAGAATCGGTCAAGCCGTTTCGGAGGAGTAAGGGAACAAACATTGTGACACGAGAATTTTATATATAAGAGATAATAGTGAGTATCAAACAAATGAAACCCATTTTCGTAAACAATCTTTATTGAGATTCGTAGTAATAAATTTTTCATTCAAAAACGAATGTTACATTCTACTTTACAAACTACTTATAAAATATACATAATAACATTTCATACAGAAATAATGCAAAAAAAAGCAGGAATACTCATTATTATGTAATTAAAAAATATATATTTGTAATAGTAATTTACAAATAGGTCATCATTTATATTTAAATTGAAATCATATGTGTATTGTATGTTTTACTAATTCATTAAGTCTTTTCTTGTCTCCTATATTGAAAAACGATTTAATATTATTGTCTTTTATCATTATTATTATCATCAAAGAGGAATTATGCATTGTTTCGTGTCTATATAATTTTCTTATATTAGTGTTACAATAACTGTGAAAATTTAAACACTGCCTGACAGGTCACTGTGGCAGTCCATATTTCTTTAATAATTTTGCTAAAAAATAAAGTAGTTTATTACAATAACTTTTCACTTCAAGAAGTTATACTTAGGAAAGGATTCCTCAGATTATAAAAAGGATCATAATTGGATGAGATAGGTATTATTTCAATAGATTGACTTATTCATAGACTAGTAAACTCTTTCACTGCCTCAAAGTCCACTCTATTCTTTAGTCTGGGTTATAAAATTGTTCATTATGGTTTGATTATTAAAAAACAGTTTTTTTTCTCTCTTTAGAACATTATTATTATTATTGTATGCCAATTAATGTTATCGTAAAAATAATAACTTTTTATTTATTTATTTGTATCTTAAGAGTACTTCAGATCGTCCCCTGTAACTTAAACTCTTACAATAACAGTTGCGTCATTTGTAATTTTACAAATGGTATGTCTCTCTCATCCTCTTGTCGGCAGAGAGAGATAGAACATCGAACTGCAAAGTTTTCAAGAGATAGTGGATTATAGTTATCAAACTTCACGCAGTGGGCCCCAGAACATCTTGGAAACTCGCGTTTCGTCTTCGGTAAAGAAAAAGTCTTTTCCTAGCTTCACGAATTCCTTCAGGGATACCTTGCCGTCCTGGAAAAGATGAGTAAAATATTATGATATGGTTAGCTCGGTTCTTTTCTGAAGAAATTATATTATTTGTGATGTATTTTTTTGCGTTCACGACGCTATTTTAATTTCGAAAAAATTCTTTTCGGGTCCGGTCATCGGGGAGGAATCGAACCCCCGACCTTTGGAAGTCCGGTCCAATGCTCCGAAAAGAATTTTTTAAGTGTTATGTCTTTTCGAAATCATATTACTCGTAGTTCATTAAAAGTAAGTACGACAAAATGTCACTTTATCATTCAGAATAAGATGACGACGATCACATTGGTGTACACTGGTTAAGAAGTTGACTATTAAACCAAGTAGTGGCAGGTTCGATCCCGTACCGTACAAACATTTGCGTGCATGAATATATCTGTATGTAATTGTCTAGGTTTTAATTGTATTCATTCAAATTTATTTGTTATACCACTGTCGATCTACCTCACTCTGCCTCCAGGCTTCTGGCTTGGCACACTTTTTTGGAACACCTTGTATGTCCATGAATTAAGGGTTATCTATTAATTCCGGGACACCCTGAACATTTTAATAGAGATGCATTAAAAGTTCAATTTTTCTGACATCAAAATGAAGAATCTACATACTACGCACAGCTAGTTCTTTAAAGTCATTAATGTCAAAAAATCTTAAATTATGTTAACCATGCCACAACTTTCCTTTTGCACGAAACTACTGAGTGCTTATAGATCGCTTTTGACGTGACAACGTCTTATATGGATGGAGCCGGCTACACGCACCAAAAACATGACTCATGCGGCGTTACCTTGCTCTGAGGCGTTCCATTTAAGGCTTCAAGTGCAAGCGAGAGCGCGAAATGAGCGACAAAGAGGCACAATCTTATGACGTTGTCACGTTCAACTATCGTCAGTAAGCCGACTTTACTGACACCCGATTTTTTTTGACATTTATGACTTTAAAGACCTAGGTGTGCGAATGCGTACAAAAAGAACTTGCAGGGAATCCGTAGACAAGTACCGTAAAAGAAATAAAAATGTAAGTTACCCCGTTGGTGTCGATGACGGCGAACGCGACGGCTGCGTGCTCGTTATCCAGCCCGAGGCACCGGAAGAACAGCTTGAACTCCTCCACCGATATGAACCCGGACTTGTCCTTGTCGACTGCCTGTTCAAAACAAAACGCAATTAGTAATTCGCTACTGGTGGCAAGCACGATAGCGAACGCTGATACGGATCCATAGGCTAGATGGCGCTGTTTGCCTCGCCCATGAGCCGCGGCATATAAGATTTAGATTCAGAATAATATAGATAAACATATCAAGATGATGTCTATTGGACATTGGTCCCCGGTCGGTAGGAAGCACTTCCCCTGAGCTTCCTTACTCTAAATCTGTTTCGTCCCAATAATATCCTGTGCAACACGAAGTTTTCCGATTTTCGTTTTAGAAGTACACCGTGTAGGTAAGTTATACAGGGTGTCCCAAAAAGCGTACCAAACTAATAGAGATAATAGACTGTTGGATGACCATTTACACAAAGAAACTAGTAAAAGTACCACCATTTCAGAGATACGATTTTTTTTCATGTTTATTTTGAATCACCCACCTACCTCCCTGAGCCTACCTCCCTGTGTGTGTATATTGCTTTTTATGATGTGACCAAACTAATGTCTGCACAAACCTTGAACAGGTAAGGCAGCCACCGATGCGCCTTCTTCTTCAAGGTCTTGTCGTTTAGCACGTGATGCATGTCCTCCAAGTACTGTTCCACCGTGACGTAGTTGTACGGGTCGATGGCGCCCCACTGCTCTTCCCAAGTCATCTGGAATTGTGAAAGAGTTGGATATTAAGATCCATACTAATATTACAAATCCGAATTTAACTCTGTCTGTCTGTCTGCTACTCAATCACGCCTAAATTACAGAACCAATTTGCATGAAATTTGGTATGGAGATATTTTCGTACCCGAGAAAAGATATAGGCTACTTTTCACCGCGGGAAAATATCGCATTCGCATGGGAAAATTCAGGTGGGCCGATCGCTTTTTTCTATATATAAAAATGAATTGCCGTTTGTTAGTCTCACTAAAACTCGAGAACGGCTGAACCGATTTCAATAATTTTAGCCTTGAAATATTTGTTGAAGTCCAGGGAAGGTATAAACAATGAGAAAATATTGATAAATTGCTAAAACAGCGGGCTGGACAGCGTCTGCCGGGTCCACTAGTTTTCTATAAAAGAGGGAATAGGCTGTTATTAGACAGATATATCCATCCTCGGCCACATCGTCACTTACCATCAGGTGAGATTGTGGCCAAATGTTTATAAAAAAATGATGCCCCAACATCAGTAAAAAGTAACCTGCAAAAGTGGTAGCTTCAGCACGATTCGGCATTTTACATATGATTCTTTATGTTCCGTGAGGTAAAGTGGTTAAATGTCGTGCTTACTAATTGGTAGTGGAGCTGAAATATCCTATAATGCCTGTTCAAGTTGAGTATACTAAGACCCAACTATCCTTACAATTATGAAGTACTAGCTTAGCTATTACGTAAGTTAAATGGAAGTTAACTGCGCATCGATGCATGCAATCGAGTGGCGCCATCTATTGGTAAGCTATGAGTTGATTTTTTAATATTCACATGGGACTGAAATGTTTTGTTGCGAAAAAAAGTAGGCTATGTCACTCTCCAGCCTCCTACCTACATCCATACAAAATCATATCATAACATTGCACCATTGAAAAAAGGACAAACAAATAAACTGACTGACTGAAGTAGGGATGGGTTACCAAAGTTTAGCTCTGCACACAAAGAACAACTTGTAAACTTTGAGTTTCAAGGCTTCACACAGTTTTTAGCAGTCGACAACTGGGAGTCCCGTTTTTCGACCTTTAAAAGACCTCGTTTCTATATTAAGTCTTTTCTGCTGTGGTAAACTAAGGATCTTCGAGAAGTGTCCTACAAAGTTAATTAATTTAATATCTCACCTTAATAATATCGCTGAACTCCTTCGCCTGCTTCTCGTCGAGGTGCCCCAGCGCCTTGAACCGCTCGCTGAAGAGCACAAAGTCGTTGAAGGAGATCAGCCCGTCCTTGTCTACGTCCAGAATGTTGTGGACGGTGCGCATCTTGCGGCGCCAAAACTCCGTCTGGGGGAAGAAGAGAAGAGAAGATTAGGTACCTAAGTAGAAAATGTCTATGAATCTCTAGTGTGTGACAGAGATTTACCTTTTCTCAACCATTCCTCTCACTCGTGCCAGCTTGACCGCACGAGTTAAAGGAATGGATAAAACTTTACGGAGTGTGATCTCCAGACACTATATTGTGGCAATCTTCTTCATATCTTTCTCTTTTGGCTTATGCTTCTTCTAACTTTTCAAAGTAACTACTTTCGTGGTCAAAAGCTTTTGAAAGGCTCTTTAGAAGACTGCTGTTACATCCAGCTGTATGCAGCCAGCGGATTAATCTAGTTAAGTCTGAGATAGGTTCATAGGTCACCATGTCTTCTCCAATCCTTGCTGTATACGGGCATATGCCTAGTAGCAGACTATAAAGTCAAGTAAAATACCTCCTTACCCTGTCCAGCCCCTTGCACTCGGTGTCGGAGTCGCTATCGCTGTCACTGTCGCTCTCTTTCCGTCTGTTCTCCTCCGGTCTGCCGTGCTGCTTGCTATAGCTCCGGCACAGATCATCGCGAGGACGCTCCTGTAGATAGCAGACCCCGTTGTGGCATACTGGTTTGGTGTGGATTAACTGAAATGTAGAGAGATCGGGTTACATGAGCCTTTGAAGTAAGCTTCGATCTAGTAGTTTGAACTAAGACAACTAAACCGGCTGTTCCGGTTTCAAATCCTGCTAGGCGCAAATGTTGGTGTGATGAGCACTAGCATTTGTACCCGAGTAATGGGTGTTTATAAACTTTTAAAGTAGTACCTTCTTCTACAAGACAAGCTTACACTTGGTTTGGAGCTATAATTTTCATTGATTTTTGAGAGATAGCTCGGAAGGATGTGGACTCCTTCCTTTTAAAGATGAGAGACTCTAAGTGAGTGATCTCATTGGATGAAATATTATTTTTTTCGTTACGTTTGATTATGAAATATCGTTTTATTGATTCGGATAACGAACTAAAGCACGCACCAAGAGTTCGAACGGTCAAAAAACCGTTGGTACCTACCTACTCTAGGTGCGTAGGCTTACAATACAAAATGCTACCAGTAAGTGGCTACCGTTACAGTAATACATATAGAGAGTATACTATAGTAAGTTGGCAATAAATTTCATAAATATCGACTTGCCTCGATGACGTATCAACCTTCTATCTATCTTTATGTATTCCGTACATAGAGCAACACGGCCTCCGGTGATTCCGTATAAAGCCGTGGGATAGCATAGACCACAACATTGTACTATGTCATGCCTCTACCTACGTCGATAATGCACTGCGATAAGGTTCATTGACCTGATTATGCGCTTGCGCTGCTATGCAGTTACTATGCACAAGAAACTATCGACTTGTTTTCAACCCTACTGACATACGAGTACAGTTCGGAATTGTTCAATATTGTAATTTAACTAGGACTTAGCATTCGTCTCGTGCTTGTAGTAAGGTCATTCGATTTGCAGTGACAAATAAATGTAAACAAACATTGCTGTTATTTTTTTTTCTAAAAACGCATGTTATTTTGTTTTCGGGAAAAATCACAACTTATTACTTAATGAATTTTCTTGTTAATTACCTAATGTAAAGGACCATGCCGTATCGAAAAAGCAGTATCTCGTTAGCTGATTTTAAATAAATATCCAAATATCTTATAAGTTTACTTAAATAACACAAAAGTCTGGACTCGTGACGATAATGATCTACTTTAGACAATTGTGATGGCCTCATTCGTCATTACCTAAGTATAATAGTAAAAACAAAATATTTGCTACCACTTTTATTAGTAAGTAAATAACAAGGTACGAAAATATACAATTGTGACGCAGTTAAATGCAGTTGCATGGCAGCATGTCTTGAATGCCTTCTTAAAATAGATTCAAGGACAAAATTAACGCCATGAGTAGCAACAGTGGAGGACACACATGTCATGTTGAAAGCAAAATAATAAAAAAATACGAACAATATTAAATTTTTCTGTGTCATTGTTTTTGTCTTTAGAAATCGACATCGAAAAGATTTGATTTTTGTATTTCATTTATTATATAGATTGAGTTTTGTAAAATACAATGTTGCTCATTGAATCACTAGAAATAAGTCGAATTTATGTGCTTGATATCCCTGATGAAATTATTAATTTAATATTATGGCATTACTTTTTTCAAATTTAAATAAAACGAACACAAGCGGTTCGTAGGTATATCTTTTTGACAGACTTGCAAGCATTAATAAAACACGTTTTTACAAAAAAAACCTTTTAAGGTGAAAACAAAAGATGTATGTATATGGAAATCCAATTTTAAAAACTACTTATGCAATAAAATGTATCACCTAAGTATAAAGACGGAGACGATTATGAATAACAAGAAAGAAACTGGCATCGAACTATTTGTATGTAGTAAAATTAAAGGCAATAGGCATAAAGACCATATGTTTATTTTGTCGCACCGCCCACTAATCATTTCTGCTTAGCCCAAAGGTATGACTGGTAGAGAATGCCCTATGGCGTTAATTCCACCTTTTGTACAAAGTATTGTTGTTCAATAAAGCTTAAATAAATAAATAAATATGTCCATTTTCTTAGTCACCGAGAACCTACTTGAACTGTCCTTGATTAAAAATGCGATTAGGAAACAAATCACGCATTATAAAAAAAACAATAGCAATTGGTAGCCACAACACAGGCGAGGTCAAAAAATATTTACAAAAAATCAGATCAACAAACTCTGTTTTCCTGTTTACGGCACTATAACGATTACATATATGTGATCATAATTATTTAATGGGTTATGTAATTTATACATAACGATCAGTGACCTACAAACAATACCTAGAGCTATGTTGAATGTTTCTGTTTTGACAAATTGTGTGTGTATATTTAAGATCGATGTTTTATTACTACAGTTATTCAGTCACTTTTTTAGTCAGCACAGAAAATCTTACACCTTTGAACACACCTCATCTCCTTCTTACACCTTTATCTAATATATAAAATTCTCGTGTCACAGTTTTCGTTGCCATACTCCTCCGAAACGGCTTGACCGATTCTCATGAAATTTTGTGAGCATATTGAGTAGGTCTGAGAATCGGCCAACATCTATTTTTCATACAAATTAGTGATAATAATTTATATGGCATAACAACGTTTGCCGGGTCAGCTAGTAACACATATAAATGCTGAAGAAAGCATTTAATTTGATGTATTTATGGAAGAAAATGAGCGCCAATTTGGCCTAGACATAATAATGAGATTATTTTGTGATGCTCTAAAAATTTTACCCCTACTACCCGAAGACAAACCTCTATTCTTAGGGAGTGTCTTATGCCATGCTTATTTCTACGTGAATTAGGTAAACAAGGATAGTCTAAGAAAAAGGGGATATTTAAAGGGCTAATACAAGGGGTTGCCACTTAAAATCCTCGCAATACTAGAACATTTTTTTGCATTAGTATTGAGGTCAATATCGGTGTTCTATATTTGAATATCCTGAGTGGGGACAAAGCTAAAGTGACATATTAGTGTTCCACTTTCGGTGACGTGTGGACCAATGTACCAATTTGCAAATTACTAAGATCCAGTATAAACCAGTGTCGATGTTCCACTGATACGAGCACTGCACTGCAAGAGTGGAACTCACTACCTGCGTCATAGTTTCCCTGCAATTACAACCTAGAAATCTTCAAAACTAGAGTGAATAGGCATCTTCTAGGTGAACTCGCTCCATCGTAGACTCGGTCTTTGCCTCGTTGGGTTAAGTCTTGGGTCAAGAGCAAACCTATCGCAAATAAATAAATAAAACGCATGGAAATATCTTCGTTTTGTACAGATAGAGATAGAGATAAAAAGCAGTGTTAAAGTGGCCAAATCGATTCCATATCAATTGAAGGCTAACAAGAATGTATGGTCGCAAGTTATACAGGCATTATTGGATGTTTGCAGAATGCAGTAACGATGACAATGCATCTGCAACATTGACAACCAGCAACATCCTCCTTATACTGCTTCAAGCAATAAGCCCGCTTAAATTGTACAACTTGCCTCAGTAAAACTGACTTTACATTGTAATTTTCTTTATTTGTGCAATGAAGAATATTCTATCCATCTAACGATGTAGATATTGAGATTAAAGTTTGCCAAATTCTTTTTTGGATTGGTCAAGCAAAATAGAAGTTTTCAAATGCGAAATGAAAGGCTTCGTTTAATTATGATACTTCAGCCATTCGAGGACTTAGCTGTGTGTAAACTCTTCTGAGTAATTTGGTCTATTGCTATAGCTGCCCTATCCTGAAGCACTGGAACAGCTAAATATTAAGTAAAAATATTTTTTTAATTTTTTTTTGATTTACTTACCCTAGATTGTAAGATATTCTTTTCTGTAACTACTAACCCTAAATAAAGCTAACTATATTAATACACTTATTTATACACTGATACGCATCTTTACCAGGACCTCTCGGTTTTAGGCCCGAAACTTAGTCTAGTACCTAGCTAGACCAATGAAACAGTCATATTATATCAGATATGAACACCATCATAACCATCACCACAGTGACATGTTGTTTGTCTTAGAATAATGTTGTAGGTATTCAGATTTCTGCTGGGAGTCCAAGAGAATACATTACCATATTTGAGTATGTTACGTATTTAAATTTACTGGTTTTGACCTACAAATTTGATGGATAGCACCACCTGCTAATAACCATGCTGATTTTAAATTTTGCTGCTTAAAAATTCGTTTTCTGCTACTTTGAATTTCGATTAATGTTAACTAGAATAAAAACTCCCTGAGTCGATGACCCTTCCAGCCAAATCATTGGTTGTTACCGACTATTGAATAATTTACACCAATTTAATTTTGATGGTCTCTTGAATACATACAGGGATATGAATGAATACGTATAGAATACATATATCTTGCTTGAATACATATAGGGAGGGAGAGATTGAACCATTTTTAACTCTCTGTGACGCTTTAAAGCGTTGCTGTCAAGGACTCCACTGGTTTTAGCTTCAACGATAAAATTATTGACTAGTGACAAATTCCGGCTAATCATTAATATACACATAGGTATTAAGGTATCTAATATATGAAAGTATTTTTTGTCTGATAACGAAAGATATCTTAAGGCACAGATCAAAAATGTGTTAGTAGATAATAATATTTATATTTATTTACACCATCATTTATAAGATGTTCTTTGAACGAGTCCCTGTAGGTTTTTTTTTTCTAAAAACAACCGGCGTCGCTCACTAAAAAAAACCAACGTACGTTCCCTATTGAATTTTTTATAAGATTCTATTTTTTGCGGCCAAACTCTGCCCATAGCGGATTTTTGTGCCCGGCGATAGACATTCAGCAAGAAAGAATTGCCAAGTAAGTTTTTATACTTTGGCATAGGTAATCGACCTTTTAATGGCATTTAAAGAGCTTTACATAATAACCGTTTAGTACATTATTGGGTAAGGTAAAATACGACTTCTTCACGACACTACATCTTGACGACAGGACAGCTCAACTAAATCAATGGATTTTGCAATTTATATTTTGAATATTTTTTTTCGAAAACTGGCATTTGAATAACTTACTTTTACTAATAGAGGCTTAAGTTTACCTTTACAAATTGGAATAGCATATTGCGCAGTGCAAACAAATGCCTACAGGGCAGGGTTCAAAAAACCTTTGCAATTTTTTATGCATCTGTTGTTAAATAAATAAACGTGACGAAGGAATATTATGTACCACTGCCTTTTGTAACGCAGACACTACGATAGACAAAGGTCACACTTTTAACTAAATATTTTTATTGTTCGTTTATCATAAACACTAAGATGTATCTGAAACGAAGTTAAATAAAATTTTAATGAATCGTGATATCAATCAAAAAATAATCCATACTCAACGTTTTCGAAGCTTTATCAATCGCAATAAGGTAGGTACTTGCCTAATTATTATTGAAGCTTGTCAGATAATGGTCATTATCTTATTACCAACTAGTACTTATTTAATGTTTGGCTACCTAAAGTTTTAACATTAAAATAGTTAAATTAGTATAACAAAAATACTTGACCGCAATAAATAAAGCGTTTGCATAACTAAATTATCGTTTTGCATGATTAAAACAAGGTCTGTTTTCGTATGTTGAGAATGTATAGAAGGACAGTCTAGCGATAACCTTTTATCGCAGTTTTTGCTCTGAACAATATGTTAGTAAGTATTTATTTATAAACAACACTTTTGAAGTTATAATATAACATTCGTTACATATTGGATTGAGTATCTTCTACATGCGTAAAAGCTGAGGTTCAGATACAGACCCCATTTTATGCGGGTGTTTAAGGTCACTGACTGTCAAAAATGAAATAAAAAAATTGTATAGTAAAATCTGGTTCGAAGGACCAATATGAAGCAAGCCAAATTAAGTAACTTACGAAATATTGTTTACGAAATTATGTTTATTAAATTCTTTCCTTTTACAACCAGGCTAGTAATTTATTGCTGTGAGGATTTATAACCAGTTTTTGCCCAATCGATTACGAAACTTTCAAAATAAGTTGGACTCTTCTACCGATCGCAAAAATCGATTAGTTTTAAGACAGTTTTAGAAAGTACTTGATAAACACTGCGTAAAACAACTTTCACGAACTTATATTTGTTTGGTGTAAAGTACAGTCGAGCTGTTGATGTTAGTAAAATCATTGTAAGCAACTTTTTATCCACCTTTCATTTGCCGATTAGCGTGACCTCAAGGGGCCGTTGTCCCTTCAACCACTAACACAAACCTACCTTAATCTGTTTAAACACACTGGCACTAGACACTACAGCAGCACTCCTCTCCAGGTTGATTGCAGACCTCAATCCGAATCTTATTAGTGAGACCGCCATTTTGAGATCAAACCTCCACGAGTTTCATTTAAAAAAAAGTTTCGTTAAAAAAAGTTAACTGTCACACACGTTACGCGCCGCGCGGAGTGGGATTGAAACAACTTGGGTCTTTGAAATGTGAATTGGTTTTATTTGTTGGTTATGGCCTTTGGGAGGGGTGGGGGAGTTGTTGTGAACCGGTGCGCGATGCGAGAGCCGGCACGAAGACCGCATGACGATAACAAGCGGTCAATTAATCTTTTGTTGTTAGGCCTATTGGTTTGGTAATGATTTTATGAAACGATCGAGCTAATGGGTTGACCTTTTTGGGACTTGGTTTATGGCGTACTAAAACCTTGTAAAGGGCAGCTTAGTTTCATCTTTTGAGATTGGAAGCTATTGTTTTAAAGGTTTATAATGATGTGATGATTTAAAATAAGTTTTTAGTTAACTTGTTACTTACAGAAGTACCTACAATGCATAGTGATATAGCTCAATTTTTTTTTAAAATTACCATGTAAGTAGCTTTGGAAGCAAAATAAGTGCCTACCTAGTTATCCGCGTGCGTAAGTAATTATACGCACATATTTTCCACAAGAGGCTTTTAAATATCTATGCCTGGTTTTGAAAAAAAACTGCCTATTTCTTACAAAACTAATCTCATCTTCACTCCTTCCTAATCATATCTTCACCACTTACGGTTATCAAGCAATTATATGCTCTAATTCCTTCATAATAAATATTCAAACCGTTCCCCTTCTATGGTAGGATGCAATGTTTACGAATCAACAAATCGGTGTTTTATTTGTGTTGATATCTAACTTAGTTTCGACTTATGCCACATGAAATAAGAACGAAATCAGCTTGTATTTTTTTTTAAACTTAAGGTACGCACGGCTTCACGTCAAGCTAATCACTGCGGTATCTTATGCCTAGGTAATAAAGGTGATTTTGCGACGAAAATGAGAAGCTTGTTGTGGAGCTGTGTGTGCATGCAAGATCACACGTAGACCAACAAATTGCAATTTAGGCTAACGACTCCTTGACAAAGATAAATAGATACAGTTTTCCTTATTTATTTTCAAATTAAGTTAATACTGATAATATTGGCATGATTTATTTTTTACAGGTCGATTGATTAACGCTGAATAGCTGTTTAATTGCCCTCTAAATTGCATATAGAAAAAACCTCCAGACATTTTATTAGGTAATAGAAGACCCGGTAGACGTCGCCCTGTCCGCTGTTTTCGTTTCTTTTTAACCTTCTCTGGAATTCCACGAATATTTCGAGACTAAAATTATTCAAATCGGTTTAGCTGTTCTCCAGTTTTAGCGGGACTAACGAACAGCAATTCATTTTTATATTATACTTAAGAAAAAATAATCAGTGTTGTTTATTCCTTTGATAGGCTAGTTAGTTACTTATTTTTCACCTCTTTGCGATTTGGATAATCGATTGAGTATTATTTTTATTTATTCGCCACATACCTTCAGCCCTTCTGATAATTTTCTCCAACGATCTGAGGAAATAGTTTCATAAATTGAAACCGTTTGAAATATCGTGTTAATGCGTACGTGATTTGAACAAGGTCTGCTCAGTTAACGTCACAACTTTTATTACAACCTTGATTGATAACATACGGTGCCAATTGAACCTGAGTGAGGAATACCGACAGGACATATACATATACGGGTTGTTATTTCTTATGCCCCTAGAAAGTGACATTGCATAGACAAAGACGAAAATCGCAATCGTTATCGTTTACAAGATGTGTAGAAATGATATTTACCTTCGGCTATTCATGCATGATATCATATAACCCATACAGATATAATTTCCCATACAGAATTATGTCATCAGACGAAGTCGACAGCAATTTTCACCTTCGACTATGCAATGTAACTTTGTCTAGGTGCCCTGACCAACGCACGACACGGTGTTGGACTGCCCTTACCCTTCTAAACTAAAATATATTCTGGGCTTTTAACACTAACATGAGAAATTACATAGTGGCAGCCCAGATTCAGCCCCTTGTATTGCGTATCAACTGCAGCTCATTAAGTCCACTGGCGTGCCGGTGTTGGGGCACGCTGGACACGATGTTAAGTGTGTCATAATTTGCACTGCACCCCAAACACAGTCCACATCGGAGCATGCCGAAAATCCCCACCTGGCCATGTTCTCCTTACTTCGACCAACCTAAGTCCGAAGCCTGTTTAAGGACTTCCAGATCGGCCATGGTAGATCATGTCCAGGAGGGAGATTCTCGGCAAGGGGACAAAGGGAGTAGGCTGAGAAGCTTTTACGCGCCAAAGATCAAGCCTGGCCTGTGCTGGTTCGGTAGAAAGTGGGGCGACACACTTAATAAAACTGCGACGACTTTTTAGCCTTTGCGGCACTGAGACGTAGCCGTCTATAGGGTGCCGTGAATTGCAATCTGCGTTTGCCCTTTCAGTAGAGCTAGCTACAGCCCTGCGGACTTCCGGATGTGCTTTACCAGCTAGAGGTTATAACATTGACACTGGGGTAGGTTTTAGACAACCAGTGATGACCCGGCAGGTGTCATTCAGGGCTACATCCACTAACTTGGCGTGAGCGGAGCGGCTCCAAATAGGGGATGCATACTCGCCAGCTGAGAAAACGAGCGCTAGCCCTGTCGTCCGCAGCACGTGCGGCGTGGCTCCCCATTTGGTGGTAGTTAGGTGACGCAGTAAGTAGTTCCGCGAGTGCACTTTCTTATTGGCGTTATCGCTGGTCTTCTTATAAGTAAGAGATCTGGCTGGCGAAACGCCAAGATATCTCGGGTATTCGTTGTGCGAGATTGGTACCCCTTCTCTGGAATGCACAAGACTCAGAAGCAGCTTGGAGTTACATTTCCATGCTAGGAGAAAATTATGTTAAACTGTGATAAATATTTTCGGCATAACTTGAATGCCGGCAAGACGGACCGAACGGCGCAACGTAAATAAACAAAGATCACAAGACCTAACTGGATGCAACCGGATCTTGTAATTTTCGCGGGAAACTTACTTAAATTCAGCAATGGATGCCTTGGGTGGTTGATAATGATGATAACTTAGAATAAGATAAAACCAATAAATAGAAAAGTTTTTTTTACACATGGGTAAGTAATCCTTTCTTCGTACTTATAATGGAATATAAATATACAATTAAATATACAACAACATCACATAAATTGATCAGACTCCGTGGTAAGTAGCTTAAGCACTTGTGTTCCAGGTATCAGAAGGATCAGTGGTAAACTTATATAAATACATATAACACCCAGACCGTACAAACAGACATGTTCATGTACACAAATGTTTACAGTGCGGGGATCTAACCCACGACCTCTTGGTTAATAGTCAACTTCTTGACCATTACACCAAAGTGGTCGTCAAATATATTCCAGTCCTGGGAATTTTATTCAACGACAATCATAAACTTGAATTGCAAAAGACCCTGCATAATTTAAGTGGTTCAAGCAGTTCCAATGGAATTGGATCAAGGCATTTTAACGGAATTATATAGCCGATTTATAACTTAACCTACAGATATAAAAGTATGTATAAATGATACGTAAAGGTATGAAAACCGAATTTGTCTAATACTATGCTATGACTAATTGAATCTTCAGAAAACCTAAAACGTAACAGCTCTTTAATGGTTGATACAGAAAACATTTTAATTAAGGAAAAAAAATATTTACCTAGGTATTCCCTAAAAAACTTTTACACAAACTTGTGTGTGTGTGCGTGTGATTATCTGAATTCCGAAGGCATTCTCTACCAGTTAACTGTCAAATAGGATTATTTCGTACGATAGTCGCAGGGAACTAACTGCAAGGTGTTAAAATTCGGTCAATATCTAACTTTTAAGCCGGTAAGCCTGTTTACACACCCATCTCATTCATACGCACGGCAAGTGGCTATCGTTACGTAATTTTACAAAATGGCAGCGAATGTCAATGAACTCTGCGGGACAGTGGTGGCGGTTATGCTATGTGGTTAGGTTCGGCAATTATATCTCAATATTATGGCTTGTATGGTTGGTATGTGATTGGAATCATTAATATTTCAGCTCATGTACAAAGGCATACCTATACCTATGTATGAGCATTAACGATAGACCAATTTTATCAGAAGTTGAAAAAATTATTAACAATATTTAAAAAATATATTTCAAGCGGACAGTTAATAATAAAACAACAGTAAATGAAATATATTAACACCAATTAATTGAACACTAATGTAGTTTAAACTAGCTGAAAGTAAATTAAAAACTTTTATAACGTAAAATACATTTTATTTATATCTTAAAACATACATAAGTAATTGTACATAATTATAGTGTTGTATTTAAGCTTATATACAAAATAAACTGATTGTTAAACAGATCGTTTACTAACAAAAACAAATAATATGTTTATTCTATTCTTTATTAGGCTATTTCGCAATCGATAAAAGTTCACATTTGTATAAAGTTCTACCGATAATGACTCGAATGCACGAAATATCTTGTTATGAAATGCTCCTTTTAACAGTTTTTAGTTATCACCAGTCAGTTATAGACCTAAGTTAAGCTGGGTACACGAATTAACGATTGGAAATACATAAGAGTCGGTCCCCCTATTTATGAACATTTCAAGTACAAGGTTTTTAACAATATCATTTTTGTAGTAATGCCGAAAGTTTTAAAATCTAATTATTACATACGAAATCTGTTCTAATAAAAAAGAAACACTTTACCAAAATTCAAAACATCAGGAATATAAGTATCACTGGTTTTTACTAGATCATGTACCGGCTATTTACAAAATCGTGTTGAATTTATTTCTGAAATTAATTCCATAGAGTAGACCAAGCTGGTTATCTGGAAATTAGTGAAGTTGTAACTTACATAACACATAGTTCTCGTATCAAATCGTATCTAGCTATCACACTCGCCTACATTTTCTCACTGACATGATTGCTATAGTCGAAAAACGCCCATCGTTTAAAAGCCATATTACAACTTATTGACAGCTAAGCTATTTTTTTTCTCCAAAACTTGGTTTTTATTTATGCACCCTTTTGGCCCATCGTTATGTACATTGACAATGTTTTTACGCAATAATAATAGTCTTCCTGGCCGATTTCGACCACGGCGGCCAATCTCAACAGAGATCAGCCAACTACGCAGGGGATATTATAGTGCACAAGCGTGAGCGCAATACACAGGTGCACTCACTGTTCCATCACTCTCAAAGTTCGGTGAGACGGCAGTCCGACATGACCGGAGAGAGATCAGAGGCACGGGGGTGTAACACCGCCAACTTTCCGACTCCGAGCTGTTGTTGTGAAATTCTTGACAGAAAAGCTTAGAAACAGTTTCAGGGCAGGAACTCTCGGATGTAAGGCAGAAACTTTGCTACTACACTAACGATGCAGGTTTTACGCAATAGACTACCTAATATGTACGTAATTACGAAATACCTACAACATAGCGGCCTCTGATTTTCGATTTATCCATTGAAAACTTAGCTTTCCGAAAAAACCTGCTTAGCTTGTAAAATGTTGTAATATAGCTCTGAAAAGAAAAGGGCCTAATCATTTTTTTTTTCATTCATTCTCATAAAAGATTCTTACAGGACTATAATTTCTTACTTTCAGTTACAGGACTATAATTTATTACTTTCAGCTATGTATATTATAAGTATCGCCATATAAAAAGAACACTGGGGAGGAGGGGGAGGAGTTTGCGCAAGAGCAGGATAGCGACTACTCGCTGTCCCGCTCTTTTCCGTCTAGTGCGCAGGCGACTGTTAGCGTTCTTTTTAAGTGGCGCGACATATTTCTGTGAATAATCATCTTATTATTTATATATAAGTTTACATTTCATGCCTTTTTGAACTCGATCCTTTCTACTTTCACCTCATCTCCTAACAGTTTGTAGACGTAGGTGACCACGGTTGAGCTCTGTATGTCCATGAGGACAAATGATGGTGTTGCGTTTCTGAAATTAAATTAGAAAATAAATGATTGGCTTACTTGCAGCACGCTGGTTGATCTTTATGATAGATCTAGGTTTATCGTTTCCGTCCACTGCGAAGCCTAGCGGAGTAACGGAAAAATATGGACGAATAGGATTGCACAAAATCCTACTACTGGTTACTACGCCACGTTTTGAGCATACTTCGTCTTCACCGTCGTGATCAGCCTATATACGTCCCACTGCTGAGCACAGGCCTCACCTCAACTATGAGGTGGTGCGAGCCATACTCCACCAGCGGGGTCAGTGCGGATTGGTGGAGGGGTGTGTGTAAGGTAAGCATACTTATTAAAGTCATAAAAGTGTTTTATTTCTGTAAATACACCCACAGGGGGCTCCTTTACACGTCCCATAAAACCCTACCACAGCTTCGGAACAATAGGCTAGATGACACCACCAATCGTTGACATACTTTTTATTATCTGTCAAAATGGTCAGCCTCCATAGATTTTGTATGGAATACAAGAACGAGACGTCACGGTCATGTATCAGAAATCGCAGTCAATTGACCGAATATTTATTGAGTTTTGTGTGTTTAAAAATTGGTTTCTACGGCTTTTTGGCAATATACTGGTTGTATAACTTCATAGGGGCTATGTTTTTTAAACGCCATGGTCATGAAAATATTTAAGATAGGTGTCATCATGCCTGTTGTGGGCTGGTGCCGAGAAGAAGCCGCCCAAGAAACTGAAGTTGTTACAATGCTCAAACACCGCACTCGCCTTTGATGTACAAGCAGCCTTCAATTCGTCACTGTAAATCAAGCGATTTACAGTGACGAAGTTACAGTGCTTTGACGCGTAAAGAGACTTGAATAGAATTTTAATAGAGCTAAAATGATAGTCAAATCACGTAAGGTGCTCGTGTTTCTCAGTTGAATAAGTATAATTTTTTACGCTAAGTCACGTTTGGTTCACGTTTGTGTTTTGCCAAAACTATTGAAAAATGGACTGGAATACCTACGATTGCGTATCGGAAGTGTGGTCAAAAAAGACTAAACAGTGTTCCGATAATCCGAACATCGGTCAACTGAGTGACCGCTTAACCGAACTCTTGTGTGCCAAATATACCAGGATAACTAAATTTTTGACTTCATGTCTAAATGAAAATTAAAATCTAAATCATAATTTTCGCTTCAGAGCGTTAATTTGCGTAAATATTGCTTTGCGTTGACATGGAAGTATGTAAATATGGATTTTTATAATAATAATAATAATACAAACTGGCCCGGGCAGAAGTTCCTGCCCGATAAATAAACACATTTTTTTAAATTTTAGAATTTTGGCCCAGTCTACTCGCCGAAATCTTTAAATCGGTACGTACGGCTACACGTCAAGCTAATTACTGCGGTATCTTATAGATATGTACTTACGTAATGAGGGTGATTTTGCATCGAAAATGGCCTTCTTTTTATTTAAACTATTATTTAACATCTTTCTAGCTGTAAGTCTTCCAAAAGTGTAAATAAAATCCTACTACTATTATAAAGGCGAAAGTTTGTAAGTATGGATGTATGGATGTATGGATGTTTGTTACTCTTTCACGTAAAAACTACTGAATGGATTTGAATGAAACTTTACCACAATATAGCTTATACATCAGAATAACATATAGGCTACAATTCATAAAGGCTTTCCACGCGGACGAAGTCGCGGGCGGCCACTAGTAAATAATAAATGAGGAGCTTGATATGGAGCCTTGTGTACCTCAATCATATTTATGCACTAGCACCGCCACACAGGTTTGTGGCAAAGGTATGCTCTGACACAAATAATATATACCTACAATAGCCTTTTATTTCTAAGATTTCTACTGTCTTGTCATAATTTCCGTTTTGTTCATAATACGTCCCACAGCTCAGTGTGCCTTACGGAAAAGACCTCCTCCATCATCTTCCATTGCTCTCGATCCGACGCTTTTAATTACAAGTGGAAATCTAATCTTTTTTACGAATGTCAGTACACTTATGACTTTGATTTGTTCTGTACTAGTGTGAGTCAGGTTAAGAAACGCATGTGTGACGATTTTTTTGAATAATGTACTTGCCTATACTTTTGTGAGTAAGCTTTATAAAATTAATTCTTATGTACTCTAATTCTGTGTACTGTAATTGAGGTGCTTGTGGCGCAGTAACTACTGCAGCGCTTTGGTAGTGATACCAAAAGTTAAGCAACCTACGGCGCGGTCATGTTTGGGATGGGTGACCATTCTGACCATACAAGTGACGTCTATTTACAAGCATCTCCGTGCTTCGGAAGGCACGTTAAGCTATTGGTCCCGACGACTAATATCGATAGATATTAGTCGTTAAGCCTGGTCGGAGGCCCTCGGGCGGCTTAATAACATCTGACAGTAAGGTTGGTCACTTACCTTACACACAACCCTCCACCAATCCGCACTGAGCCCGCGTGGTGGAGTATGGCTCGCACCACCTCATAGTTGAGGTGAGGCCTGTGCCCAGCAGTGGCACGTATATGTATAGGCTGATGATAAATAAATAAAGAGTACTCTAATTCTATCAGTGGAGACATGTAAGTGGCCATCTTTTTATTTACACTATTATTTAATATCTTTCTAGCTGTAAGTCTTCCAAAAATGTAAAATAAAATAAAATAAAATATGTTTTTTAAAGTTTTTTTCATACAATCTGGTTATCTAAAAATTCGGTTTTTCGAACACCCATGTCCCCCAATTAGTTAAGATAATCGACGCTCTACTGTATTAGCAAAGGTATTTTGCTAGACATACCTGTAATTAATAATTAATTAATTAATAGTCCTCCTGGCCGATTTCGACCGGCCAATCTCAACAGAGATCAGCCAACTACACAGGAGATATTATAGTGCACAAGTGTGAGCGCAATACACAGGTGCACTCACTGTTCCATCACTCTCAAAGTTCGGTGAGACGGCAATCCGACATGACCGCAGAGAGATCAGGCGCAGGACCAACGGCTTGAAGTGCTTTCCGAGGCACGGAGGTGTAACACCGTTGGAAGTTGGCGGTATTACATACCTGTATAACGGACTGTAAGCCCCAGTAGCCGATCCGGGGTTGATGTAGAACTTGTTCTCATGCTCGTATGCCTCGAACCTGTGCGTGTGACCGGAAATCAGGATGTCCACGTCCAACTGACGCTGTACCAGGGCTAGGGACTCCTCATCACCCCACGGTACCACTTGGTGACCATGGATGAGGCCTATGCGGAACTGACCGACTGTTATCACTTTCTGCTCAGGGTATGTTGTGTTCTGCAAAAAATTGATGGGTTGCATAAGGTTTGCTTTGGAATATTAAGAAAGCTGTAACCCACATGTCATTCATAAAAATGGAAGTGAAATATAGGATATGTGATATGTGAAACTGGATAACATAGGTAGGATCTTTAGTTTTATAAGAAATTTACATTTTATTTACAATGAGATGAGAGATGAGAAAAAAAAACCTAAAAAAATATGTTTTAGCCAGAACTTGTCTCAAATACAACTTAAGCTTTTTCTAATGGAAGCGGCTGATTGTAGATAAATTACATAGAACAGTTACGTTACAGGTCAGTAAAATAAAAAAAATAATTTTGCAAAACATTGTTGCATGATGTTCATGTATTTGTAGATTCAACAAGGTTCTGAAGCACTTAATTAAGTAAAAAAAACACCATAATAATAAAATACCAACTTATTGTTATCAAATAAAAATATTTGGGAACACATTCTTCACTGGAAGATTTTTATGAATTTAGTAGGTAGTCCATTAAACTTCTATTTGATTTCAAGTAGGTACTTCTCATCAGCCTATATGTCCCACTGCTATGCATAGGCCTCACCTCATATATGAGGAGGTACAAGACATTTTACTATTTAAATTTATTATCCCAATATAACTGTTAGATTTGCATGCCATTAATAATGGTTGATCAAGCGGATGTGAAATTGCTGATCAATAACTAGGACCATCTTCAGTGTGCATCAAACCAAATGCAAAAAAAAATATCATTCATTTATTCATTCATACTCCACCACAAAGGCTTAAGTACTTACATCATCAAAATCCCCTCTCACAACATGCACATCACTGGCCAGCGTCTTCAAGTAGTCATATGACTCTTTGGTGCACAGGTTTCCGGTGCAAAGTATGTGCTGGATGCGTCCAGGGAGCAGCAGCTTCTTGAACTTAGCCGGCAGACTGCTGCAGCGGTGAGGAATGTGTAGGTCACCGAGGACTAGTACCAACTGGAAAATAGAAATAGAAATATAATAAAACTTTATTGAGTACTGAACTTACAGACATAGAATTTAGATTTTTGCTAAGTTGCTTCCTATATAAATTATGTGGACCCATTACATATGAAGTTTATTTGGGTAAACTAAGACTACAGTATTGTATAGACTAGAGACATATATCTATGAGTGCTGTCTTGGTAAACATACCATTTAAAATTAAATGATGATTTCATTTAATTTCTTATGTGTACCATAACATGATTATTTGACCTACAGTATCACAGTATCAACTGGTGTTAGTATTCCTTCACCATTCAAATCACCCCTGCCATATCATTCCTACTTAAGCACAGGAAAATTAAATTGAAGATAGCATATATAGCCTGTAAATGGGGACAGTTAAGTTATACTAGTATACCGAATTTTCACAAGATTAAATAAAAAGAAACATTGTTAATTGTTTATCACGAAAACAACTAAAATGTAGGCGTTTTTAGTGAAACAAGCAAGGAAAGGGAAGCGGTTGATTGTTGATTTAGGGAACGACAAAACTTACCATATTTACCAGTAAATTGAACAACTTTGTGTAAACAGGTAATCGTATCGAGCACAGTTGGTTATTTCCTACAAATATACTTTGAAACTGGATCACTCCATTCGCCAACTAAATTCACAAATTAAAATCAAGATCAAGTGAGAATGAATAATGGATTGTGATTTGACATTGTCAGTCAGTGTCACTGTCACTACCTAGTTGAAGAACAAAACACTTCACGTAATACACGTTATAATTAATAATAATTATTATTATTGAAGTGAAAACTTCTTTAGCGGCGTTGAGCACTTTTGTGGCATGGGTAGAAACTGTGAAACTCGCGTCAGGTCACGTGATGCTGATCGAAAAACCGTAAGACGGTTCAAATAAATCAAAAATGCACAACGTTAATAATCAAGTTTTCACTTCTGCCGGCACTCCCGGAGTGCAACCCGTGTTTTTTATTACTCCTGTGAACGAAACAGGAAAATCTTTTTATTTCGACATCTCATTTTAGATGTAAAAATGAAATTTTTAAGGTTAAAAAAACAAAAAAATCGTGTTTAAAAAAATCATACCTACAAAGTACAATTGAAATATTTACTACCTACCCTACTACGAACAAAACGCAAATTACAGTTAGAAAAAGTGATGACGTCTCTATGATATACAAAGTTACCATGCTAGTTCAATTTGACACAACTCAGGCGAAAATGATAAATCTATTACCTGTGAAAAAAAAATCATTTTGATTTTGAGTCATACTACACTGCTACAAATTCAAATAAAATGAATGAAATCTTTATTAGCGTTTGGTAAAGGTACACTGAAGGTGGTCATAGATTAATTAGCAATTATACATCCGCTTACTCAACCACTATTAATGGCATGCATGATAATAAATGTAAATAGTAAAATGTCTATCAAAACAATCACAAAATGTCAACAAGTCATCATTAAATAGATTAATAATAATAAAATAATGATTTCACAATCGGTTTACTAATGTAACAGTCAAGGTCATCATCACCTATCGCATTTTAAAAGCCTTTTCTCCAAGCCAGTTGTATAATTTTCTTTTAAAATCATTAATGGATGAATAATTTCTTGTGGTATCTTTACTTATATTGTCATAAACAATCAATAACATTTTTTTTGGAATCTCGTACTCTTGGGAATTATTACGGAAACTAATATAACGGAAAAATGGGTTAGCGTGAAACAAAACAATGTTGATTTTCAAAAGATTTTGACAAGCTTTTATTTAGCTTTACCTGTCGCGTGTGTATTTGTCTGTAATCAAATCTTGCAAGCTATGTTCACCCACTTCTCACTTTTCAATTAAGCTAATTTTTAAAATTTAATTTCGATGACGATGCAGAATTTGATTTTAAAAGCTTGTTGAAAAAAATCTTGTTTGTTTAGTATTAATTTTACCTAGTTTTACTTTTATTGAAGTGAAAACTTCTTTAGCGGCGTTGAGCACTTTTGTGGCATGGGTAGAAACTGTGAAACTCGCGTCAGGTCACGTGATGCTGATCGAAAAACCGTAAGAATGTTGTTAAGTTTTCACTTCTGCCGGCACTCCCGGAGTGCAACCCGTGTTAGTTTTTTTTTTGTTACTGTATGAGCTGTGTGAGAATATCTATAAAGTAATATTCAAATTTATTCATATTTATTAGTAATATTCATTCGTTTTATGTAATTAATAAATAAACAAACATGTTTACAAATTAAAATCGTTTTATTTTAAGGATTATTTGAATACAAAAATATTTTGAATAGAAGGTAGTCGGTAAAAAATATATGGCAACATAATCACTTTACTCCTCCACACTCTTTTCTCTTTGGAGCAGGTGCGGAAAGAAAAGAAAAATTTCATGGTGTTGTGGGTGACACATATACGTAGAAAAATTTAGTGTAAGACAAAATCACATTGGCACCAACTGCAGGAATATGGAATCAATGGAATATGAGTTGGCTAGGAACCTCACTCTGTTGTTTTTCGTGGAGCGCCTGCTCGATAAAGGCGAGCCTCGGACGTTGCACGATCTTTCCTGCCAGTTTGGTGCCAAGGGGTTCACCAAGGAGATGCGGCAGATAGCTGGCGGGTCGCAGTCGGGGCTCAAGAAGTTCCTGGCACAGTACCCGGCGTTGTTCAACATAGACGGGGACTATGTTGATATCAACACGTTCCAGAAGCATCCCAGCGGGGCTGGCGTGGGATCGAATAACGACTACATCGAGGAGGCGAAGGAGTACTTCGCGAGCAAGATGATCCAGTACGGTGAAGGCACGGAGGTACCCATCAAGAGTTTACTCGGCCACCGCAGCCAGGCGTCGCCGCAGGTGCGTCACATCTCCGGGCAGCGCATCAAGGAGTTCAAAGAATTCCTCATGAAGCATCCCGACACGTTCCAGATCATCGAAGACAACGTCGTTCTAGTCAGTGAAAATCACAGGAGAGGTAACACACTTAACAATTCTGAACAATTTCACAATCTACCCGTACCCAACATAAACACAGACACAGCGCAGCAGTTGCTTGATTATGTCGCTCAGTGCATTGAAGCTAAAGGCCCAGTTATGGTGGATCAACTATTCCACCTGATCGTCTCACGCTTCCCTCAAGAGTACTGGTACCAAATGTTCAAATCACCTGCTGACTTGAGCGCTTTCTTAAAGATATTCTCGGACAGTTTTCATGTCCAGTCAAACCTTGTCACACTTATTAGTAAACCAAAAATTCCTGTCATGTATTTAAATGCTAAACCAAAAGTCAAGACTGATTCACCAAAGCCTGTGATTGAGGAGAAGCCAGTGTCGCCTGCCCCGCCCTTAGTGGTGAGCCCTACCCCTTCAGATGTGGTGGATGGTACAAAAAGTCCTGCTAATAGAATACTCAGCCCCATCTCTCCGATAGAATCTCCCCGAGGTCCACAAGCAAATATAGCTAACCAAACGCTGAAGCAAAGGATCAATTCTATTGTAATCAAAAATTTGGCAGAGAACATGGTTCGGGACAGAGTCAATAATCACTTAAATGCTCGCCCTGAAGAGATGAATGGTACTCCTAGTTTAAGGAATAATGTCATGGGTGAAGCCTGGCGCCAGAAAGTGCTTCAATGCACAACAGTCATCGCTAATGTTAGAGAGTGTGCTATGTTAATTGAAAGCATTATGAACCCAAAACGCAACTCAAAGAGTATTGTTTCATTTGACTGCGAAGGAATAAACCTTGGCCTAAAAGGAGTATTGACACTGTGTCAGATTGCAACTATGAATGGTGAAGTGTACATTTTAGATATCATGGCTTGCCCAGGAATGGTTATTGAGGGCAAAATTAAAGAGCTACTGGAAAGTGAGTCTGTTGTAAAAATAATCCATGACTGCAGGAATGACTCAGTCAATTTACACAATCAGTTTGAAATAGTTCTCAAGAATGTTTTTGATACTCAGGCAGCCCATGCTGTACTGCAGCTACAGCAGCAAGGCGTGCCTGTTTACAAGGTTAAAAATCTGAGCCTTAATGCTCTTTGTGAATTGTACAATGCACCCATGAATCCCATGAAAGAACAATTGAAAAATGTGTATCGCAGAGACCAGCGTTATTGGGCTAGAAGGCCATTAACAAAGGATATGATCATCTATTCTGCTTCTGATGTGCTTTCACTAGTTAACCCAGCCATCTTTGCCTACATGTCGAGCAACATCAAGCCAGAAAACCAACAGCTGTTTGAAGAGTTAAGCAATGAACAAGTATTCATGCATATCCAACCTACAGAAGTCAAATTACGTAAAAGGCAAAGAAAAATCAACACAGAAGTTGGTGAATTAAAGCAGAAATTATCAGAATCTACAAAGAACATAGTTTTAAGTAACAGAGAGATCAGGCTGCTCAGATATTTAGAACTCACAGAGGAAGAGAAGGAGAAACTAAAAGGTTGTCACAAAATCTCCAAGAAGCTGGAAAAATTAGAAGCTTTAGGTCAAGAGAAGGATTCCGATTCGGAAGATGACGAAAGGGAGAATGAGATGGCTAGCTTAGAATCAAATCCCTCTGATCCAATCTCTTCCCCTCATTCGACACAGCCTCCAAGCCTCACAGAGTCTATGCAGATGATGGATGAAATTCTGTCAGATACGAGCATGGACAAAGTAGAGAAAATAAACCGTCTTGAAGCTATCCTTTCGGCGGTCGCGCCTCTCAGTGGTGAGTTGGAGGACAAATTCTCACAAACCATGGAACAAACACTGCCATTGCTCAAGAATAAGGATTGGTCCAACCTTAGTCAAATACTGAATATTGGACCAGGGGATGCTGATAAAAAGAACTGTTGCTGCAGATGCCATAACTCTAATTATGACGACGGGAAATGTAACGATCATCATGCCACCGTCGAGACGAAGAAGTCTGAGGTCGCGTCGCAGACTCTCAGCACGGGAGACATCGTGATCACCAGAATTCATTTCAGAGAAGAGGACAAAGCCAACGAAAGGATTCTGGACGCGTCTCCCGCCGGCAGACGAGGCATTGGCAACATGTCTTGATGATTCTCACGTCGCGAACTACTTCCATTTTCCGAGTGCCACATTTTAGTTTCGGAACTCTTCGTGATTCTGTTTTAGTAGTCATATAAGTTCGTCTTCGGTAATGCGACTATTAACTTTGTGGTTAAGTTGCTTTGCCGGAGTATGGTAGCGTTAGAGCGCGAGATGGAATTAATTATAATGTGAGGTCGAGCATTGCCGAGTCTACGCCTACGCTATATGCTCATTTGAGCGGTACACTTGGAATAAATGCAACAGTAATTCGCATAATAAACGGCCACTTAATTCCTTCATCTGGAATAGACAGTATTTGCTGTTGCAATGTTTTTTTATATTTAATTTATTTATGTTGGCTATTGCCTGTTATGTAACAGAAACTTAAATGTGATAGATTTCAAGGCCTTTTTCTCGATCTGTTTTGAATTGTAAATAAGATAATTTTTTTTGATTAGCATGCATTATCTTTACATCCTTAATCACGATAAGGTTCGAATACTTTCCGATAGTAGGTCTCTGTAAATACTTCTTTAGTGATGTCGCATCGGTTTAGTGGTTTGCTACTAAAGTTATATCGAAAATGGCAATAATAGTTGTATACAATAACGTTTTTATTGTAACATATTTATCAGAACTATTGTTTAGGTGTATATTAGTATTTAAATCATGTTTTTAAAGAAAATAATAAAGTGGTTTAGGGTTACAGTGTTATTGAAAGATTTATATGGTAGAATAGGGTGCTCCGATTTCGGATCGAGCATCTTTTTGTGTTACGAATATGAACTTGTATAGTTTATTGCTAGTGGTCGTCGCGATTTAAAGCGGTTAGAACGAAATGTAGAGATGTTTTTATGTAACTTTAGTTATGAACTAATAATTTTGTGCCTTCAAGTCATATCCGACGAATGCCTTTATCAAAGCAATTGTGAATTTGTACTTTGTAGGTACTTTTTATACGTATTTAACTAGTATGTATTTCTGTACCATCTACTACACAATCATATCTTAGCAAATGTGCCCGTGCTTATTGAAATATTCAATGTTTAATATTTTAAAAAATAAATTGTTATTTTTTTTACCTGTAGTAGTCAACAAACAATAAGTTTTCAAAAAACAACTTCCTATAAAATAAGAGTCATAATTATTTTTAACAGTTGTGCAAATACTGCTGTAAACGATAGACTGAAATTCTAATTTTTTTATTTGCATTGGGCACATGTAGTTCAATGTCTATTAGAAAAAAATGTTCTCAAGTTACTTTTTAACTATGTTGTAGGTAGCTTTTTAGTATTGAGGATATTTCTAAGCCTGTTGGATCCATTCGAATAGTTTATTTTTATGTTAACATTGTAAATGTTTTGGAAAAGGCGATATTTTTCACGCTTATTGCTTATGGTAGCTGAGAAGTTGCTTTTCTACTTGTCTTATGTATTTCATTATCAGTATTGTATCCAAATGTTATTTTGAAGCAAAATAACACACTTACTTTAGTAATAATCAGTGTAAAAATGCTACTTAATGCATTTAGTTATATGAAACCTTTTTATTTTATTATTTATTAGTACATTGAAAGGTATAAAATGAAATTTAGCAAGCAAAATGAAATCATTGGCATTTATCTAAATTTTAATTTTCGGCCATCATAACTTTGTATGCAGTTTGAAAATTTTAATGAAATATTTGTGCCTTATATTCACTCAGCACAATTTATAAATAAGGTATTCCCATACGTTTTTGTATTGTGGGTCATGTTTTCTGTGCCACTAATTTTATTGTCATAATATTCGTTAGTCAGTTTAAGCTTGATAACCTCCTGTTATATTTTTCTAACATAAAGTTTCGATTTATTTACCAGAGTCTAATTGCTTAAGAGGAAACATACTTTTTAATGTGGCAGATTTTTAGTACTAATTTGCGCATTGTTTATGTTTATTATAATAAAAAAACTTGTAAAGATTTATTTGTTTGATTTAACTATATTATACCTATTACCTTCTTAAGGATATTTTTAGTTAGGATGTTTAAGGTTTTTTACCTACCGGACTAAATTTTTTTCGCTCATATTTTTTTAAAAGTATATTTCCATCATAATGAACTGATAACCAAAATATTTTGATGTCTCTTCCAGACATCTTACGACTTAGGCGTTTAAACTCTAGATATTTTTTAGAGCAAAGCGCTTAAGAAAACTTTTACGAGCGCCTTCACACTAGCGTTTGTCCAGCGTCTGCGTTCGATGAACGAATGCGCAGCGCAGACGCTGCGAGTGCTGCGACATCGCGACGCGTTTTTCCATTTCTAATCTAAACAATAAAACTGCGCATTCGATAGGTCAGTTACGTCGTCACCTCGGTATGTGAATAAATTAAAGCCTTGTTCTAAAAATACTCAGATGTTGTCTTAACAAGCAAGTCCACGAAGCTAATACAGGTAGGTAGGTTAAGACGATATCTAAATGATATCCGCAATCATCCCTAAAAAAGGTAGGGTAGTTTCAAGCAAGTGATTACCGAAATTTATGAAGTAGGTAGTGAAAACGAGAAAGTATCGGCACGTTAGTTTGAATGTTTGCATACCGTTGTGTGCAATACTACAAGGTATGGGCTTGCGTAACTTTGAAACAATTATAATGGTGCATACTAATTACTATTAGCTTTTTATTCGTTTACATATTGCACGGCGATCGTCAATTTAGGTACCGGTTAGCGATAACATCAGTTGATCGCGTATTAATGGTTACATGAAGTCATTAAGAGTGGGTAAAGTGAAATTTGTGAGTGCCGTTTTGGCTTGACTAGCTGGTTAAGACGTAGTCCCTACCTCTATACCTACTACCCACATTTGAATAAAATTTTATTATTGGGTAACCCACTACTGAGGTCATTACGGATGTAAAATTTCGGCCAAATTTCTTGAAACTAAATAAAACTTGGATACACATACATATTACGCGTAATAGTATAAAAACTTTTGAATACTAAAAGACTTTAAAAGTACTTATGAATGAAAACCTGAAAAAAACATAATAACTACATTAAATAACGTTATCGTGGTTTATGTGTCCAATTCTAAAAACAACGTGAAAAGGAACGCTTCAACGCTTGTAAAAATAACAAACGTCATTGTCCATAACTGTCAAAGTATTTGAAAATTACGGCGGTTTCTTGTTTGCATTTTTGCAGTGATTTTGTTGTAAACAATGGAAGATTTTGATGTGTTTACTAACGAAATTAATTACACGAAACAATTTTATACTAGTATCCTAAATAAATACTCAAACGATGCACCCAGAACTCCGAACGGGCCGAATTACCAAAGTAAGTTAACTCTCTTGGTAAGCCTAAATTTTTCCATAATTTCTCACCTAAAAACCTATTATGAGGGCTTTAAAACAATTTTTATTATCAAAAATTTCAATTCGTTATAAAATTATGTACTTTTGATTATTTTTAAAGAATTTAAATAGAAAAAAAACCTTGATTCTTTTACTCGCTCAGGTGGTAGAAAACTTTTGGCCGAAGAGTCTTTGGTGGCCAACCAAGAGACGGAATGCGCTTTTCACTTGAGTGAGGCTGTGTCAGCTACTTTAAGGACTATGGCAGTGTACAGAGATGAGCAAATCAAAGCTTTGGGTAAGATATATATTTTAACTTAACTTAAGCCATTAACTGGGAAAAGACAGTGAGGAAAGAATCCTGTGATGTGTAATTACTTCTCTTCTTATGTATTGAACTTTTTACAGGTAACAAACTCCATAAAATAACAAGTTTTATCAAGCCTGTCAAAGATTTGATCAATGAAAATCCTATGTAAGTTTTTATTTAACTTTATGTAACACATAACAATAATTTGTCATGTTAAATTTAGATGTAATACCTTAATGAATGAATTTATAGGTCAAAAGAAGAGGAAAAGCTGTTTGGATTTTTATTAAAAGACACAGAAGACATCACTAGAACACTTCCTGAATTAGACATAACAGAAAATGAACCATTCCATAAAAGATATCTGAAGTTCAGTGTAGAGAACAATGTTGACAATTTTCAGAGGATACTGAAAGAGCTGCCTATAGGTAAAATAAAAACTTACTTATACCACTAACTCAGTGACCCAAGTCCATCTTTTTGTCCAATGAAAATTGCTGCTGCCTATCTTAACAATTTTGTTTATTATAGTATTTACTGTCTTCCTATTACCCAGCAGATCTATGTAAAAAATTAAACCAACAACACAAAAATATTTAAGTTATCTAAATGTGTGTTAGTAAAGAGCACCCTTTCTATAAGATAAACCTAATAAACTATTGCAATCAAACCTAGTCACAAACTCAAAATAAATTGTCATAAAGTTTGTAATTCATCAAATCATATATTCATAGAGTTATTTATTATTTATACATATACATTAATGTATGGACAATGTTTCAGTAAACTTTAATAATGTTATTGTATTATTACAGAATGGACGATAATACAACTGACAGCACCATACAACCCCAATGAGAATTTGAAGCCATTTAACGAGTATAAAATAGAGATTGATTCTTTGAGCCTTACAATGATGACTAACAGTTATTTGGACACCTCCGATGTAGGACCACTGACTGTAAGAATACCAGCAAATGTTACGAAAGGTAAATTGTTAATTTTTACATAATATATGTTTCAGAATACAAAAAATAATATTATTTCAGTACTTGTGGGACCATTATACCATTCATCCATTTTTCTTTAAGTGTGTTTTAATATCACATTGGAAAAAAAATGCATTTTTAATGCAAAAAAAAATTAGTAATTTTATATTGTTTTGGTAGTTTAATGTTGGTTCCCTATATTTGACCGAATTCATAACTTTCAAGTAATGGTCTTTAGTCTGAAATAATACTTAAAAATATATAAATATATATTTAGTTTTATGCAATGGACTATCCTTGTTACTGTGGGGGGTAACTGAATAACTTGAAATTTTTGAATTTGAAATTCATTTATTTCATTTGTTCATGGAAGTCTTTAATTTACAGAAGGAGTAAAGCCCCTATTCACAGAACTGTTTTCATTGCTGGATGAAAACTACAAAACCATAGATAATGCACAGTTCCTAAATAATAAGCGGTTGGTTCAAAACTACTGGAGCAGAAGAGAGGATATTGATCTAAGGATGAAGGTATAATTTACAAATTACATTAATATTTATAAAGTGATAGACAAACCATCAGTTTCAAACTTTCCTGTTGCATTATTACACTAAAACACTGATTTTCAACGGGTTTTACGCAAAAAGTGTTTGTGTTGCGTAAAACCAGTGTTAAATCAGTGTTTTAAACCATCAGTTTTTTCACAAGAATCTCTGAATTACATTTCTTTCATTTACATGTAACTTAGAGCTCATCAAGACACATCTTATATTTATTTAACCTCTTGCACGCCAGCGCTCTTTTACGTTACTTCACGCCCGACGCCAAGCCTAGGAAAATTTCCTGTAATAGTGATTTTCGCTAGTGATGGGACATTCCCAAAAACTTTAAAAAATACCATCCAGAATGGCAAAACCTGTTGAATTACCTACCGTCTACTGCTTTCTGAAGTTTAGCAATGGATACGTGGCCGAGTCATATAGGCATACAGACCAGATTCCCATGGACAAGGGTTCTATCCCCATCTCAGACAGTTGATTTTTTCTACTGATAAATATTATCTTTAGTTTGCAATCACAATAGGGTTGCCACCTTTTCTTTGCAAATAAAGTACTATTGGTTTTATAGGTACGAAAAAAAAAATAGTTATCAAAATAAAGTTCAATTAATTTTTCTTTATTGTTATGTTTAAAAACATTTTCAACAAATACTTACGGTTAAACTTCAACTTTATTATAAAGTACGGGTGGCAACCCTAAATGTGAATGCTTAACACGATTAATTGTTTTAAAATAAAACTTTATTTGTTTTTAGAGTGTAATAAATGTAATGGATAAAGAGTGGCTGGGCGGGTGGGGCAGCCTCTTGACGGGAAAACTGGTGGACTCCAGCCTAAGGGACAGAGTTGTACAGTTAGTGGACACTACCATCAGTGATTGGGGGTAAGATTTGCAGGATATAACATTTTACTACTTAACCCATTTAGAGGCAGTCTACCAGACAATTTTATTTTATTTTATTGTTCATACCATATACATAATATAACTAACAGCTACAGAATGAAATTATATTATCTAACTAAACTGTTTTTTTAACACTAAGTCCAAAATGTAAACAAACCATCCAATAACAAATGGGACATACGATTATGAAATCCATAGTGAGCTATTAGAACACCATCACCATAAACTGCTTCACAATATCAAAACAATTACCATGTGTTTTTACATAGTTTTGCACTTAAAACGTAAAAGTAAGCCGCCATATTTGTTTCCATTTTGAACTTAGTGCTAAAAATAGGCTACATCTTTCTTCACCATTTTAGCTTCATCAGACTGACAAAAAAACAGAAGATACTTCTTTACAACCTAATAGAAAGCAGCCCTGTATTATCATCTAGCCAAATAAAATCGTGCATTAGAAGAATTCTGACTGAAAATGGTAACACTGACGACATTAGACAAGTTCTAAACACGAACGATTGTCAGAATTGCACCAAAGAGTTCACATTTGCCAACGAGTTGTGTCTAAAATGTTTGTCGAAGTGTTTTGAGGCGATACACCACTTTACGCTTGTCGATGGTATAAAAGCGTTTTCGCAAGCGGCAACACTGGTCAAAGAGAATGAAGAGTGGGCGGGTTTGAAGAAAGCGAGACGACATCCGGTCATTTTGATTGTTGATGAGGTGAGTGGAGGGAAGAACAGTTGAAAACTATTTGAAATATAATACTTTTGGTCAATAGTAACTCATGTCTACAAGTCATTTAGATTTGGTGACAATGCACAATTTCATATAAGAACTCGTTATTTTTTTTTATAACAACTTGTTTCAATTAGCATTCATATGAGTGTTACCTAGAAAAAGTTGAGACCTAATTGAAACCTAAGGGAAATTGATTATCTATATTACATCAATGCATACTTTATTTAAGGATGGGCATCGGTTTGATGACAGCTCAGATTTTAAAATTAAAATAAATTAAAATTAAATTATTTTTTTAATAAATTTTTGGAAATTAAATGGGTTAAGTAAGTATTTTATTTTAGTGCTGTACCATTTATTTGTTGGAAGTAATAAACTCAATTTTTTTAACAGGATTTAACATTAGTTTTCAATTTTTCAGTTTGAGACTTAACATGTACGCAAAAATAACTCGAGACGATTTGGTCGAAGTATACAATTCGTGCAAAGCGTGGTATTTTTGAATTTAGTTTTAAATTTATTTTGAATTATTTTTTTAACTTTAAAGTAGTACTTTTATAATCATTCCAAAAGTTTTTACTCCAAATACAGGGTGTAAAAAAAACCTTAACGAAGCCGTCAACCACGCGTTCAGTACATCAAACCAAATCGTATGAAAAAGAAATTTTGGTTGGGAAACAACTTTTATTTTTTGACATCGAAAATAATAATTTAATTCTAACCCGCAATGTACAGCGCGCACGCGGGAAAGTCACCGCGGGGCGTGTTGCTTTACTCCGCCGCGACGCGGTTCGGTTCGAGTGTGCGCTGTTCATTGCGGAGTGTGCCATTTAGAGGCTTTTTATGAAAGAACTAGTGAAAATTTGTATCATGTTTCTTTGGAAAAAAGTTTAGTTATAACGGACAGAAGTCATTTCTGTAAAAATCATAATTTTTTTTCAAACTTTAACCATCAATATCTCAGTAACCGTTAACTTCCCAGGTGTGGTGTAAAGGAAAAAAATGATCATAACAACTGGTAGAATATGTGGTATTCGGCTTCGTTAAGGTTTTTTTTACACCCTGTATAATTCACATTATTGACTTTTACAATTCACATTTAAATCAGGCTGAAAATTTTTGTTTTTGGACACAACTTTTGATTTACTTTTCTATTGAGGTAACTTTTTACTTTTTAGCAGTCGTGTTTCTGCCTTTCATAACGTGTGAATTGAATGGTTATTTATATTCTCAAGAAACTTCATATCAAAATCTTCAGTAGTTATGGTAAAATTTGTATTTGTTCACTTCTGTGCGAAGGATGCGGTTAAGGGAAGTTTTATAATAAATCCCTTTTGCTTTTATTTGCCCAAAGTACCCTTATCATACGACCAAAGAGTTTTTTTTAAACAAGATTAAGTTTTTTTTAAAATGTAACCGCCCAACCGGATTGCAATAAGTTTTAAAACAAACTCAAACTCAGTTAGCCTGGGCTAACTTTCGGTTAATTCTTCTCATCAGCCTATATACGAGTACATCCCACTGCTGGGCACAGGCCTCACCTCAACTAACTATGAGGTGGTCAAAGCCGTACTCGCGTGGTGTGCGCAGTGCGGATTGGTGGAGGGGTGTGTGTAAGGCAAGTGACCAACCTTACTGTCAGATGTTATTAAGCCTGGTCGGAGGCACTCGGACTCCGACCAGGCTTAACGACTAACATCTTTCGATATTAACCGGGACCATCAGCTTAACGTGCCTTCCGAAGCACGGAGATGCTTGTAAATAGACGTCACTTAAATAAGTAACGTCCATTCTGACCATTTGGTCAGAATGGACACCCATCCCAAACATGACCGCACCTTAGGTTGCTTAACTTTGGGTATCACTACCAAAGCGCTGCAACAACTGCGCCACAAGCACCTCTAATTAATTCTTCGGTTTTTTCAAACAAATAATTTTTCAGATGCTGGACACATTCCCGTGGGAGACGCTGCCCATATTAAACCACCACCCCGTATGTCGGATAGAGAACATACATTTTCTGTATTATCTGTACAAATTGCACGAAAGCAATATTGTCGACGGCTACCTAGCGGCTAAGGCTGATGTCGGCAGATATATTATCAACCCTGGTTAGTATGGTAAATTTTAAAACCGGCTGTCGCGGGTTCGAATCCTGCTAGATGCAAATGTTTGTGTGATGAGCACGTGCATTCGTACCTGAGTCATGAGTGTTTATAAATGAATTTAAGCATTTCTGTCCGTTATTCTAGCCACCATCGCACAAGCTAACGCTTAGTTTGGGACTAGGTTATTGGTGTGTTCGTTGAAACAATGTATTTATTTATTAATTTTTACATCAACGCCTGATGAGATGTGGTACAGACGCGTAAGTTGGCGGTTTTTTTAATTGACATTAAAATCTTTAAACTGTGGTAGCACCAAAACTCGCTCTCTCAGTTTTCCTACGCGTACGAAAATGATGGCCTATACTCGTATTTGTGTCGTTGTTTAGTGTGTAGCTAGTATGATTGGTTCAGAATTCAAAACTTATTTCAAAGTTTTGTATAACCCTTTTTGTTTATTTTGTATGTTTGTCTATCTCCTTCTCATTGTCATGTATCCCTGATATATAATAAGCGAAAAGTGTGGTCAAACTGACAAAATCCGTACATTTCGAATTTTCGACACTTTTCAATGCAACATAGGTCCATTTTAATGTTATTATTATTTGTATTTGCCATTTCGACACTTTTCAATGCAACAGGCCCATTTCTGCATTAGCTGCATTCGCCAATCTTAGCTTCTCGGTCATGTCAATAAAAAAAAATAATTATAAGTTGTCAACCAAACTGACCAACATCTGTAAATTTGTCAGAAAAGAACCTGGACCGTATGGAGAAGCGCATGGGCTCGTTCGTGCAGTACTGGTGCGGCGGCTGGGCCGGACACGTGGGGTGCCCGCCGCCCCCGCAGGACTTCCTGGACTATCTCACTGAAGCTGATGTATTCCTGTGAGTATTCATACATTAGATATTGCAATCCAGCTGAACCCAGCATCTAGCAATCCAGCTGAACCCAGCATCTAGCAATCCAGCTGAACCCAGCATCTAGCAATCCAGCTGAACCCAGCATCTAGCAATCCAGCTGAACCCAGCATCTAGCAATCCAGCTGAACCCAGCATCTAGCAATCCAGCTGAACCCAACATCTAGCAATCCAGCTGAACCCAGCATCTAGCAATCCAGCTGAACCCAGCATCTAGCAATCCAGCTGAACCCAGCATCTAGCAATCCAGCTGAACCCAGCATCTAGCTATCCCCTGAACTCAACATCTGGCTATCCAGCTGGATCCAGTGATCATGCAGTAGTTCAGCAATCCAGATGGATCCAGCACATTTTTCTGCCAGGTGGATCCTAGTGGGATAGTGGGATATTAGTGTGATTCAGGAACAGCGGTGGATTCTATTAATTCTTAATAATAAAAACTTAAATTTAGCTAGAGTTTAAATGCTGCTGAAGCGACAATGACCCTAGACCGCATGGGCTCGTTTATGGCCGGACACGTCAGGCGCCCGCCGCCCCCGCAAGTTCCAGGACTATCTCACTGAAGCTCTATTCATACACTAGTGATTGCAATGCAGCTGGATCCAGCATCCGCCAATCCAGCTCGATTCGGCATTTAGCAATTCCGCTGAACCCAGCATCGAGCTATCCAGCTGAACCCAGCACCAGCATCTAGCTATCCAGCTGAAACCAGCATCTAGCAATCCAGCTGAACCCAGCATCTAGCAATCCAGCTGAACCCAGCATCTAGCAATCCAGCTGAACCCAACATCTAGCAATCCAGCTGAACCCAGCATCTAGCAATCCAGCTGAACCCAGCATCTAGCAATCCAGCTGAACCCAGCATCTAGCAATCCAGCTGAACCCAGAATCTAGCTATCCCCTGAACTCAACATCTGGCTATCCAGCTGGATCCAGTGATCATGCAGTAGTTCAGCAATCCAGATGGATCCAGCACATTTTTCTGCCAGGTGGATCCTAGTGGGATAGTGGGATATTAGTGTGATTCAGGAACAGCGGTGGATTCTATTAATTCTTAATAATAAAAACTTAAATTTAGCTAGAGTTTAAATGCTGCTGAAGCGACAATGACCCTAGACCGCATGGGCTCGTTTATGGCCGGACACGTCAGGCGCCCGCCGCCCCCGCAAGTTCCAGGACTATCTCACTGAAGCTCTATTCATACACTAGTGATTGCAATGCAGCTGGATCCAGCATCCGCCAATCCAGCTCGATTCGGCATTTAGCAATTCCGCTGAACCTGTATTTCTGTGAGTATTCATACACTAGATATTGCAATGTAGCAGGATCTACCAATCCAGATCGATCCAGCATTTAGCTTTCAAGCTGGATCTAGCATCTAGCTATCCAGCTGAACCCAGGAACTAGCTATCCAGCTGAACCCAGCATCTAGCTATCTAGCTGGATACAGTGATCCAGCAGGATGCAGTAGTTCAGCAATCCAGATGGATCCAGCACATTTTCTCTGCCAGTTGGATCCTAGTGGGATATTAGTGGGATTCAGGAACAGCGCTGATTCTAGCAATTCTTAATAAAAAAAACTTAAATTTAGCTAGAGTTTAAATGCTGCTAGAGAGACAAAGACCCTAGACCGCATGGGCTCGTTCATGGTCGGACACGTCCCTGGACTATCTCACTGAAGTTGATATATTTCAGTGAGTATTCATTCATACACTAGTGATTGCATTGCAGCTGGATCCAGCATCTACCAATCCAGCTCGATTCAGCATTTAGTTATTCAGTTGAACCCGGCATCTAGCTATACAGCATTCCAGTGGGATCCAGTAATCAGTAGTAATATTAACGCGATTCAGCATTTTATTGGATTCGCACTGGATGCTCAGAAATCAAGCTAAATTGCAGCTGAGTTAAAAACGCTGCTGGATTTGATCAGTTACCACGTCTCTGATAGAAATTTGTCTTGTAAAATTAAGATGATTGAATATGTAAGTAATTAAATGTCATTCTCATTATATGTATGATATTGTAAGTATGTATGTCAATTAATAAAATAAGCTAAAATTAAATAAATTACATTATTTAAATCTATACAAAGTCAGGTTTATTTAAGTATTATATTTAGCAGCAATATTTAAGTTCTAGACAGTTCTAGTACGAGCGAACTCTATATCATAAAATCTATTAATTTTATTTTCGATCTATAGTATACAAACTGGTAAAATGACGACAAAAATCAATGCGATAGATTTGATTGCGGTAGGAAAGCCTTGCTTTCCGAGTCGCGTTTTTCGCTTAATTAGTACACCGCATTATTTAGGCTGAAGCCTACATAGAGAATCGGAATACACTTAATTACCTAAATAGTCAAATTAAGTTCTAGTACGAGCAAAATCTCATAAAACAAAATGATCTAGTCTCATTCTTACAGTCGGTTCATATTTCTCAAACAGATTCATATTCATAAACAATGACGTACCCAAAATGTCGAGTTAATTAAAATTTAAATGATCTAATGCCGGTTAGTCAGACCTTTCCTTATAATTCGTCCACTCATTATGCTAAGAACACAATCTGGAGCAAAGAAAGTTATCTCACGATATCTTATCGCTGAGGAGGTAGAAAGAAGCATAGTAGCAACCGAATTAGGCTACAATTAGTTATCTCTTATATATAAAAAAGAATTGCTGTTCGTTAGTATCGCTAAAACTCAGGAACGGCTGAACCGATTTGACTAATCTTAGTCTCGAAATGTATGAAAAATATTAATAGAAGCGAAAACAGCAGGCAGGATGACATCTGCTGGGTCCGCTAGTCTATAATATAAAATGAATCGCAAAATGTGTTGGTAAGCGCATAACTCAAGAACGCCTGGACCAATTTGGCTAATTCTTTTTTTATGATATGCCTTAAAGTACGGACATAGTTATTACGTAGAAAAAAAAAGGAACGGCCAGGACAACGTCTGCGGGGTCCGCTAGTAATAAATAGAAGAATAATATAAATTATTACAAAGCTTATTAATTTTATCTCAGTTTTTTTTTTGATTTCGTTCTTATACTTAAAAACCCCCGAATGAGCCACGAAAACAGCCGGTAGCTTTAACGGCTAGATAGATTTTGACCAGCCTTAGCTAAGAAACACCGTGATTAAATTATCTTTCGAAAAAAACCACTAAAAAATCGGTCCATACGTTCGGTAGGAGCTACGATGCCACAGATATACGTCTGTAACATCGTAGATCGTTATGTTTTTATGTGTATGGCATAGAAACGCACTTGAAAACATATAAACGTACACACTCAAACACACATAGGGTTCAAACTTATGACACTCGTCTTTTTTCGTCGGGGTTGAAAATAATGAAAACCTAAACCTCACTGCAATTCAGTGACATTCTGTGCTTTTGGCTGATAGGATTTATTCTGAGTCGTAATTGGCTGTTTGTCATTTTCATTTAGGTTAATATAAGTCATATTGGGCCTATAATTAAAAAAAAAAACATTAATTTAATGTCTTTATTCTATGCTTCTCACGTTCGTCTCGTCGCAAATTCTGGCTTGGTCATTGTTATTTGTTGCATCTTAATCCCGGCCATGGCTATCTCAAAATGTTACGAGTTCGGTATAGAAAGTAAAATGTTGAAGCTGAAAAAGAGAATTATTTTGCTTTAAATTTCCACTACACGACATCAGCGCTGGAACCCAAATACATCCAACTGTCACTTCTTGAAAACACTAGAGCTGGTAGTCGCAGGACTTACAATACAACTCACAACGTGACACAGAAGATGCACCTAGAAACACGACACTGATACAAAATACTCTAAAGTATTTAGCAAAATAATACTCTTTTTCAGCTTGGTCCTGGATTTCCGCAAATTTATGCCTGATTCCATCAACTATAAGTAAAATGTTGATAGCTATAATAATGCTATGATTGTTCTGGGGTTCGATAATATAACTATTGTGAAAAAAGTCCTCTTTTTATAGAAGTTCACAACTTAATATGCTCTCTAAAGTTTGAATCGAAAATTAGGTCGATTGACACATGCAGGAGTAGTTTCACTATTATTGGAAAGCTCCCTGACATATAACCTGGCCGATAAATAATCAGTTTATTTATACAATATTAATTATACCCTCATTTAAGCTGTAAGGAACCTATCCCGAAGGGGTTCTAAACTTTTTTTATGTTTCTCAGTTAACACCGATTGGTATTTTTTTAAATCAGTTTTTCCATCTAGGGATCGAACCCAGAAACTTTCATGGACTACTAGATTGATAAATAATAATAAATATACAACAACATCATATACATTGATCTTACTCCGTGGTAAGTAGCTAAAGCACTTGTGTTACAGATTACACAAATAAACTTAAATAAATACATATTACACTTAGACCAGTACAAATAGACATGTTCATGCACACAAATGTTTTTCTGTAATGCCTAATAGGAGACTACATCATCTTGTTTTTATAGTTTATTTGATAACGTAAATAAAGATTTTTATTATTATTATTAATGTTGAACCACACCAAAGTGAAATACATAACAATTTTTTTTTTTCAATTTAGGCGTCTCTTACCGCTAAAAGCGAGGTGATTTTGCCAATAATAATGTCTGATGATATCTCGAGCAAAATTTTTAAATACCAAATTTTATCGATCCCCAGCTACTGCGGGCACGGCGACGGCTGCCACTTCGCGAACGGTGGCGCGAACGGCGCGGGCGTCGAAGGCGCGACCGGCACCAAGGGCGTGGTGGTGCTGTCCGGCTGCGGATCCGTTCGATTGGTCCATTCCGCTGGGAGGAGTCCGCCCGCCGGGGCACATCATCATCTGCATATAGCCGGCAGGTGAGCTGTCCGGTCGAAGCTTCGGTATTCGGCCAAAAAAATATCTTGGGCGAAACCTTCGGCTCCGACCAAAACCCGGCCAATTCCGAAGGTCCGAGCAACCGACGAGATTGAACGAACTGTTACGAAAGACTTGAGTGAGTGAGCGACTTACCGGTAGTGTTTGCAAAGGCCGCGGGGAGTCACTTGCAAATATTATCATTGCATGTAATAACTAGATTTAGATTGGATCATACCGCTGGGAGAAGTCCGCCCGCCTGGGCAGGTAAACTGTCCGATCGAAGCTTTGGCTTCGGCATTCGGCCAAAAAATATATTGGGCGAAACCATCGGCTTCGGCCCAAAACTCGGCCAATGCCGAAGGTCCGAGCAACCGCCGAGATTGAACAAACTGTTACGAAAGACTGAGTGAGTGAGCTACGGACCGGTCGTGTTTGCAGAGGCCGCGGGGAGTCTGTCAAATATATTATTGCATGCATTCTTATAACTTGTTATTTGCAAAACAGTATTACCTCATTATTTCTATTGTTATTGTATTTTGTTTTATTATTTTCTAATATTTTCTTAAATGTGCATTTAATTGGCCCACATTTACTCGTAATTATTTATTAAGAAGTTAATGTTAGTTTATTTTATTTATTGGTCTAGTTTTGATCTAGTCTAGTAAACAAAGAAAAGACTGATTTGTATAATTTAAAAAATCTTGCTCCACTCGCGTCAAAACATTTTTTTTAAGTACATATATATATATATATATTTTTAATTTTGTAGAATATTTTGTAGGTAACTAACATTTTAATTTTAAAAAGGTAATTTAAGGTGCAGACATTGGTGCTAGAAAAAAAAAACCCTTTTTAGAACCTTTTTATTAATTTTATGTTTGAGTTTCTACAAATCCAGGCTGTGTGACTTGATTCCCTACTTTCATCTGGGGAAACATGTGTAATCATCATCATAACATTTCCATAACTTCCTCTTAATCATTCCAGCCCGATGGTGGTGGGCATGCTGTGGGAGGTGACGGACCTGGAAGTGGACAAGATGGTGTCCACGCTCATGTCTTTGTACGTCCCGTCCGAAGCTCCCGTGCCTTGGCCAGCGGTGGGCAAGGCCAAGTGGAGCCAAGGGATCTTGGGTGAGCTTGACTTAATACTAATTCTATGATAAAACAAGATAATATCCACGCTCATGACCTTGTACGTGCCATCCCAAGCCCCCGTGCCTTGGTCAGCGGTGGGCAAGGCCAAGCGGAGCCAAGGGATCTTAGGTAAGGTTGATATTATACTTAGGTTAATGCCCAAAGATGATCCAAAAGATCATGGGCACCGGAGGAGGAATTGCCTTCTCCACTTGCCCCTTCTATGAGTCGGCCGAGTCCGGGGAATTGCGGTGAATGCCTGTGGCCTCTCGGCCTGCGGTGAGCCCGCCACGTCCCGACTCACATGGCACCGGAGGGCACCGTCAGGTTCTTAGTGGGTAGGCGGGTTCTCTCTCCGAGGCCTGGAGTCCCACATAACCCTTAGCTGCCCCCGCGGGTGGTGGGTATGCATAACAGCATTTCCCTGACGTTAAAAAAAAGGGATATTAGATGATGATAATTTGTGCTGATGATTAGCTGTTGATAAACCACAACTTCCGGAATCCTCAAGCTTTGAAGTACTGGCTATCTTTATTAGACTAGATATTTTAGACAATTTGAAAAATCCATAGGCAGGTAGACAGATGTAAGTGCAAGCCGGCTGCAAACTGTAAATTAAAATATTTGTTGGGAAGAAAAAAAAACAACTATATCTCATATTCAAACCAAACCGCAGTCATAAGATAGATGTTTATTAAATGTATGTTTTTTTTTAAATATACAACAACATCAAATACCTACATTGATCTGACTTCGTGGTAAGTAGCTTAAGCACTTGTGTTACAGATATCGATGTATTACAAATAAACTATACATATAACACCCAGACCAGTGCAAAAAAACATGTTCATGCACACAAATGTATGCACCTACAGTGCGGGGATCGAACCCGCGATCTCTTGGTTGGTAGTCAACTTCTTGACCATTACACCAAGGTTGGTCGTCAAAATCTTGCGCTTGGGCTGATTTGTGACACCTCTTTTGAGTTTGACACAACCTGTTACCTTTGAACATCTTGTATTTTTAACGTTTCAGACACAGAGGTAAAGAATATGGGCCAGTTCACACCAGAGCGGGATCTTCTCCGCGCTATATCGCGAGCTCGAGGCTCCACTACTTACGTGATGATCGCCAGCTCCATGGTGGCTAGGGGGCTTCCCGTCAGGATAGTGTAGTGTAAGCATTATGTTTGCTACATTTGTACGCCAAAACTACTTCACCGATTTGGCTGAAATTTTAAACATGATAGATTATAACCTGGGATAACACATAGGGTACTTTTTATGTCATAAATCTTTTCGACCGTAGGACATGTAAAAACGGCTTCCATGCGGGTTAAACCGCAGGGCACAACTAGTTATCTTTAATCGTACTATAAAGACTCTGAAGTATAAAATAAAATAAGGCCGGATACTACCGGAAAGAGAATATAAACGAATTTAAGTGGACACCAAAAATAAAAACAGGAACACAAGTCTCTTGAATGCAAAAAATTACACTAATTTACATTGAACCTATATCTCTTATTTTTGCTAGGATTTTTTTTGTATTGATATTGAAAATTCACATTTTGTTTCCAGTCTTGAACTTGATTTAATCATAACGTAAAAAAAAGACTTGAAACTATATTTACATAAAGTTGTATTTCCATTCTAGATACCTAGATAATAGATGAAGACTGCAAACGGTGCCACATCTGTGATGAAGAGACATATAACTGCAAGTAGTTAATTTTAATGTAAACTAGTTTTACGAGTAGTTTAGGACAAAATAATTAGGTTTAATAAATTTATTATGAAATTGAAGTTGATTAGTTTTATTTATGAATGATAGGAAAATTATGTTTGATTTATATTTATCGAAATAATTGTCTGATCTTATCATGAATTTGGTATTCCATAACCTACATTTATGAGTAAAGGAAAAAAGGAGTATGAAGTTTAAGAATAAATGCTCAGATAAAATGGTATTTATTCAATCTTAAATAACTAAGTATCTCTTGTGAACATCAATTATTAAAACATAAAATATATTACTCCTTATCTATTAGGCCCTACCAACGCTTCGGACAGAACACAGACAATTTGGTAAGTCCTGAAAAGAAGTGTCGCAACAAAATGATGAACATGAAAACATGTACGTTTCAACAGATTGCTTTAGCTGGTTTTGTTAGTGTTGGCACAGCGAAGCCCGAGACGTGTGTTTATATTATTTTCGAAAATAATATTTTTAACTTACGTACTGCTTTACGTTATATCTGGATCATTATAAATTAATAAGTTACAATGGTAGCATGATCGGGCAAAAATAATTGATTTTTCATCCCACCATCTCGGAAAGAGTATTTTTGCTCTTCAATATCCGAGTGCAAAAGCCGTTTTTATTCTCTAGAGGATAAAGTAAATTGAATTTAGAACATCGTGTGCACTAAGTTTGTGAATTAAAAAAATCATTAAACCTATTTATTGCTACCTCTAAGGTGCCGAATATATCATACAACTTTTTTTTAATTTGTTAAAAACCCAGACTCGGAACCTTCTAGGTGTTCTTTATTCAATTTGCTTTGTAGGCGGTTCATTACGCGGCATTTTTTCACGTCATTGTTAAACCTTATATTAAAAACAAGAAACTTCAAAACAAGTGAAAAAACTAAAATGAGTAATTGTAGCGACGAGGAAGTTTGTTTGACGCCAACGGAATTTACTGAACGTTACGTAGTTTTAAAAGTTATACGTTTATTTACTGAATTAAAATAACTGTAGCAACGTTACTTTCAATTTTTCTTCATTATACCTAAGTATTATTTTGTTATAATTTGAAGATAATTCTGTAATATTTACCTGTAATAATGTAGTAGTTAGTACCTAAACTGAAATAAAAGTACCTATCTTGTGATTGTAAACGTTTTTTTTGTCAATCATCAATGTTTGACAAAAAACGCTAAATCTAATAACGCTAATCAAAGAACCACTTACGGCAAAAACTGTAGATAGAATGTATATACTATTAAAATTTGTGTAAGAGCATTCCTTTCCCACCGGCCTGTGTCGCGGTGCTAAGGTCAAAAAATATGATTGAGGTACCGTTCCCTTAATCAAATAAAGGTAATATTACCACCTTGAGTATTTTTAAAAAAATCATTCTATTATTTTAATTGGTCACTTTATAGGTATCGATATCACATGACTATACTTTCAAATATATTTTTTACGTAATCTGTGCAATCTTACAACTTTTCAACGTCATCTGTCACTGCAAGGTAATGTCAAAGTTGAGGAACCGGTTTTGGTGTGAAAAAATTCAAGATTTTAGCGCGCGTTTGTAACATTTTTGGAATTTTGTTCAACAAACATTCTGATATGTGCTTTTACGATTCCTGAACTAAACTATTTTTTGACTATCCTAACTTGTTAGCAGCATCCGCAATTGGTTTATTGGTATAGTTTAGATACTTCAAATAAGTGGTAAATAATTTACCACTGTCCGATCTCGCTATTACAAAATTCAGATTATACATATAAAAACGGTGAATATTTGAATGTATTATATGTTACCGGCTAAACCCAGTCTTCAGGTCCAACTAGTTTTAAAGTTTTGTAATACTTATTAAGATTTACATACTGAAAAAAATATTTAAATGTAACATTCATTTAATTATATTTTTTTCAATAAACGTGGAGAAATAACTAGTTTCGCCTAGTCTAATCTAAATAGATCTGAAGACCACTGGAATTGTTTTATTCATCTCATCCCCGACATATTACATAAAATATAATAAAGGTAAAACCAAGGGGAAATCACTAGTCAAGAAGCAAAAACTAAACCAAAACAGACAATGGTAACTATTTTACCACCAATGTCAGAATTTTTCAAGTTCTGAATGGATAATGGTAAATTATTTACCACCCAAAAAACTACCCCTTACCCCCCCTTTTTTTGAAATAATGACCATGAAAACGAATTAAGTGACCTACAATTACCCAAAATTCAACTTCATATTTTAAAAATAATACGTACGAGCTCATATTTGTTTAAGGGTTAAAGAACTCGGTGAGGAGACAGGGCCACACTCTAAAACTTGTTCGAAGTTGAACGTCGCGGGCGGCTACTGCTAGTTCAAATAAAGGTTTATCCGTGCACGGGTTGTGTGGCGGGGCGGGGCGGGCGCGGGGAGGGCGCGAGGCGGCGCGGGGAGGGCGCGGCGCGGCGGCGGCGGCGCGCGGAGGGCGGCGTGCGCGAGCTGCCTTCCGCTGCGCGTTGCCACGCCTGACGGTACATACAAATTATATGTTAAGCTATAAACAAAAATATTTAAAAAAAAAATGAGTTTATTACATCCAACAAATAAATGATGCAACACTTAATAATAATTACAATAAAAATAATAACATGGAAGCAATTGGTTGCGGCTCAGCTATTGCTGACATATGACAGCGCTGATTTTCAGCCGCACCCACTCCTCTGAGGTCTATTGAGGGTTTGGTGACGAGGGCTTTGACAATAAGTTTAAAATCACACTGCATAACTCTGTGTGTGTGTGTGTGTGTGTTTAAATCGAACATCTGCTTACAACCGAATCAAATCATATTGAATCCATGACAATCACGGTTCTGTTGATGTTGGGTACGTAGGTACCCACTCATCTTCATTTTGAGGGCAGAAGCAGTTCTTACCACAAATAGATAAGTTCTACTTTACATTTCATTTACTTTAAATATAATATGCGTATACTATTACACAGATAAGGAAACCTTGTAATTGGCCCTGTTTATCGTAATTAAATTTATTAGCATTATGTATACATATTTTTCAACGCTGTATGGTTATTTAATAAATAAAATAAAAAAAAGAACGGCAACACACTTAGGTCTCATTTACGAAGACGCAACGCATTGCGTGTTGCGGGGCGTTTAGCGTGGCGTCAGGCGTTTGTTTTATGCTAACGGTGCGGCGGTGCGTGGAGCGGCATTTAACATCGCCCGCGTAAACACAAACATATGGATATATTCGAAGGTGTTCGTAAAGATGCGAGAAAACGATTTTATTAATCTAAAAGTGAGTGATCGAGAAATCCATCATTTTGGTGTACTTCAAATATTACTTTGTTTCGTGTCGAGTTACATAGATATTCTATTCTATTTATTTCTTGGATACGACACGGGAAGAGGGGCGGTGACCGTCGCGATTTTGTCGCAATGATCCACGTTGACACACTTACGTCACTTTGATGATGCTAACGCAATGCAGCATCAAGATTGCATAGATAACGATACAGCATCTAAATTCTGTTCCGTGCTGGTATAGCAATTCAGCCGCACTTATTGAAATACGCGCGACTGTATCAATAATAAAAGTAATAAATAAATTGTTTTAACGAGCACACCAATTACCTAGCCCCCAACGAAGGTTGCTTGTCCACCGGTGCGGAGCGGAGAAACAGAGAAATATTAACCAATAGGATTGTACAAAATCTCCTCTCCGCCTCAGTGGACAATTTTGGAGCCGGCCTTAATAATAACAAATCTATCTATGATTTTAAACTTTCGCATCGCATTAAAGCACTAATTGTTTGTATTTGGGCCTAAACGCAATATATTGTATAGTCACGTGACCACGGCTGTGTGCAATCCAGCCGAAACTTCGAGCAGTGAGTACCTAATACTCATTTAAGTATATCGCGTTTAGACCCGAATACAAGTATTTTTTTAAACCTACAACAACTTAAGCACTTGTGTTACAGGTATCAGAATCAACAGTGGTATTACAAATAAACTTAAATAAATACATATAACACCCAGACCAGTGTGTGTTCATGTACACAAATGTTTTTACAGTGCGGGGATCGAACCCACGACGCCTTGGTTAATAATCAAGTTCTTGACTATGACACCGAAGTGGTAATTAAGAAATCAATCGCCGTACCTCATCAAGTTTGATAATATCAACCGTCTCCGTGACCTTCTTTTCAAAACTCTTGATGTAGAGGCGCGCGTTAGTCACGCTGACATCAAACGTCTTGCCGAGGAGCTTCATCAATGGAAGAGAGTTGCATTCTGACGACCTGGTGGAAAAGATTACTTTTGGTAGTACACTATAGTCCCTTCTGGCCGATTTCGACCACGGCGGCCAATCTCAACAGAGATCAGTCAACTACGCGGGAGATATTATAGTGCACATGTGTGAGCGCAATACACTTCAATCACTCTCAAAGTTCGGTGAAACGGCAATCCGACATGACCGGAGAGAGATCAGGCGCAAGACCAACGGCTTAACGTGCGCACCGGGGCACGCGTGCCTTGTGCGAGGGAGTAACACTCTATCTATCTATCTTAATGGTTAACAGGTGTCGCAGTATTACGCGGAACTAAACGGAATAAAAATGTTGCTCAATCAAATACAATAAACATTTTAAAAACCCTATTAGCATATTTTGGTATAGTAAGTATTATGATTTATGATGACGGCTACCTAATCAATGATTGTGACCATCGGTCGTTCGGGTCCCATTTAGGGCAGCTAGTTCTGCCCACATTAATACAAATTAGAATACTATCTTGTTAAAACACACTTTAATAAAAATGGTCTGCAACACGAATCCGCACTTCTCGCGCCGGGCGATTGCTCGCCCAATTGGGCTACCGTGACTCTGACTCATCGGTCCGAATTTCTTTAACTGATCTGTAGGCTTTATGGTCCCGCCTGTGGCAGTCCATTTTTCTCTTTATGTGTGTTTATATTTCACATTGTAAAGAAATTTGCATTGTTAATGCTAAATAAAGTAACTTAATAATGTCTTGGTTGAAAACTATTGTCACTCAGATCATGTTTATTCGTATGTGTATTTTGATACTTTTCACGTAAGTGTAGGTAGTCGCAGAATGCTTTATGATTTCTAATAGCAATGGTTTTACGGTGCAACTTTGCTTTTGTTCAGTGTGAAGGCTAGAATATATTTCAAAGCATATACCTACACGAGGAGGTTCTTCGTGTAAATACCCATATTGTTTGAGTGACATAGGTTCCTTTTTTGTGTTGTCGCTAAAGAAATGTTATTAACAAACTAGCTTCAGTATTCAGTTCTCTCAATGTTATTAAGCATGCTATTATACATATAAACCTTCCTCTTGAATCACTATTTCTAAATATCTATTTAAAAAAAAGTTCATCAAATTCCGTTGTGCAGTTTTACATATTACAGACATAGGGACAGAGGCGGGAACGACTTTGATTTATACTATGTCCCTGTGTATATGTATAATGTGTCGCTTTCTTTGTGCTGAAGACGATACTTACCGAGTTATGAGGCTTTTCTTCGTCTTGTTGTCTCCGTCTGAATTGTCTTGGTATCTCATTTTTATGCGTATTGTTGTCTCTGTCTTCCTCATCTTTTGGTCTCTCTGAGGAGGCGCGGAAAGATACTTACATAGCTATAGCTGTATCTGTTGCAGTAACGCAGCGAGAACATTCTCGGTGCGAGCGACGAAAGCTCGCGTTTCTTCGGTATCCGCTGTACGTACTTGTTGTTTGTACAACTTGTGTCGGTGTCGCTTTCTTTGTGCTGAAGACGATACTTACAGAGTTATGAGGCTTTTCTTCGTCTTGTTGTCTCCGTCTGAATTGTCTTGGTATCTCATTTTTATGCGTATTGTTGTCTCTGTCTTCCTCATCTTTTGGTCTCTTTAAGGAGGCGCGGAGAGATACTTACATAGCTATAGCTGTATCTGTTGTATTGCAGTAACGCAGCGAGAACATTCTCGGTGCGAGCGACGAAAGCTCGCGTTTCTTCGGTATCCGCTGTACGTACTTGTTATTTGTACAACTTGTGTCGGTGTCGCTTTCTTTGTGCTGAAGACGATACTTACAGAAGTTATGAGGCTTTTCTTCGTCTTGTTGTCTCCGTCTGAATTGTCTTGGTATCTCATTCTTATGCGTATTTTTGTATCTGTCTTCTTCGTCGGTCCTGGTCTGTCTAAGGAGGCGCGGAGAGATACTTACATGGCTATGGCCTGTATCTGCTGCAGTAACGCAGCGAGAACATTCTCGGTGCGAGCGACAACTGCGCGCGTTTCTTCGGTGTCCGCTTTACGCTGTTCTAAGGTGGCGCGGAGAGATTCTATGCTGTCTTGCTGCTTGTACAACTTGGCTCCGTACCATCTCGTACTGAAGTAGCTAGATACTTACTTCTTACTTACTAGAACTATGGGGCTTTTTATTGTCTGAGGCCTTACTACGAAAACGAAATCCGTCAAAATGATATTCGTTTCTTCGTTTTATGACACAAGTACTTACCAAGACATGACAGCACGTTAAGGTAAGAACTGTGAAATCTTTTACGCACAGATGTACGATAAGACTAGATTATCTAGTCTTATCGTACATCTGTGCGTAAAAGATTTCACAGTTCTTCAATCTCTTCAATCTTCAATATGTGGTATCTAGTCTAGATACCACATATTCACTAAATAGTATGGGAACCGAGCGTGCCATTTTTGAAATACCTACTATGACGTCACACTAGCAATTTAGTGATGTACATAGAGCCAACAGAATCGCATAAATCGTTTTGATCGATCGAGTCAGTCAGTTAACCTTAAAGATGGGCAATTGTTACTGAATCCAACAATCGAATGGTTTGATACTACTATTTTTTGTAATTAATTTAAATTAGTGTCGGTAATTTATGCCGTAAAATAAACTTTGTTATTGCTTTTTGTCAAATTCGAATGATTTGCAAGGTTATTCGAATAATTCGAATAACTTCTACAATCCAATAATTCGAATAATGTCAGTCACACACAATCGCGCATCTTTAGTAAACCTACATACCTCGACGAGAGACGACGTGCGTGCAGTCTGTGAAATATTTTAATGTAGGATAGCATTAAAGCTTGGTGTAACTTTGTTTTTACATGGCGAAAATCATTGACTACAAACATCTATATCTGTAGATGAGACAGATGATCACCTAATATTAGTACCTACCTATTCAACATAAAACTCGTCAAAACATGTAGTGTATTTTGTGCCTATTATTATCATTATTATGCTATTCTATACAATATTTATGTGTACATCACATTTATGTGTACAACAACGATAATTTGCATAAAAATATTTAGAAATGTCACCGAAAAAATAATACGCTGTCCAGACAGAGTATAATCATTTTCTTCTCATTGTTGAGCTATAAAATGTTGATGACAAATTTTCTATAAAAGCAACATTATAAATTTCTTTTTAAGTCGTACAAAGAGAGATGGTATACTACTATTTATCTACATACCTCTTCGTTTCTATACCTCACATCACCTGGACTGTCGGATATGCTATTTCATGTAACCTTTTTGCGCCTGCGCTTTTTGTTACTATAAAGTCCTCATCCTTAAAATGTGCGGTAAATTATCTCTCATTTTCCTTTCTCATTTTCCTGTCAATTGAATGGAATATCGATTAATCGTAAAATCGACTTATTTAAACAAAATATACATCACTATTTGCTTCATTTGACAGGAAAATGATAAAAATGTCGCTACCATGAACATTGCTAGATTCTAAACGTTTCAATCGTTTGCATTACATTGCTTGCTAGCTAAATACTGAGTACTCTGAGTAGTGATCTTACCTAGTAACAACGTTAATGTAACACGTATAAAACAAAGATATTTAAATATGGAATTATCGAAGTAAGGTATCAAGAGTAATACTTGCTATCGTTTTAAATGATTTTAAATTAAATTACCGACTCTTGTGCAATAAAAATACTTACCGATGAAATGAAATAACTCCATGAACACGATTCACTAGTTTTTAACAGCTTTTGCAATTAATTATCGAACAATTTGGCATTTCGAACACTTTTGGGCACACGACTTGTCGCAAGCGCGGTTGAAACGTGACGGAGAAGTAAATGCGCGCGATGAGTGATCGGCGCATATCGGGGACACGCATGGATGGTCGATATGAGGTATCTAGTCTTATCGTATATCCTGTGCTTTTACGCATGTAATAAGGGCGATGAAATTCGTACCGTTATGTGTTGTCGTCTATACATTTCGTCGTTATCGTTTTGACGGATATCGCGTCTCGTAGTAGACCTTCTGAATCGTCTAGTTATTTCTCTCCTACGAATATTGTTGTCTCTACCTTACTCGTCATGTTGGCTCCGTCTTACTCGTCTAGTATTACTTGTATTGGTGTCTCTTACATCTGCCAGAAATTACCTAGGGCTTCCGTCTTTGTATTACTAGTATCGTTGTTTTCTTTTCCTAGCTTGGTAGGTACTAGGTACCTAATACTTACATGGCTATGGCCTGTATTTGTTGCAGTAACGCAGCGAGAACATTCTCGGTGCGAGCGACGACTGCTCGCGTTTCTTCGGTGTCCGCTTTGCGCTGTTCTAAGGTGGCGCGGAGAGATTCTATGCTATCTTGCTGCTTGTACAGCTTCGCTTGGTGCTTGGCGCGTTCATCCTCTGAAAAAAGTATTAATTTTAAATAATAATAATAACTCTTTATTTGCATCCAACATGCTATAAATAGATCTTCGTTACAATTTGAGTCACATGCACTTAACTTTTGGGTATCACTACCAAAGCGCTGCCACCACTGAGCCACAAGCACCTAAAAGCGTGTTATATAGGACAATCTTAATCATTTACCAATGTTAACCTGCAGCATCCTGACGTTATCGCTCAAGTTCTTCAGCTCGGTGTTGACCTCGTTGATGTAGTTGAACAACGCGTAGTTCTCCTCCTCACGGCGCGTGAACTCCTGGATGATCTTGTCCACGTCTTCTTCGCCGGTGAACTCCTGGAACGTTCGTCATCAACATTTTTAACCACAGGGCACTGGTAAAGAAAGATTCGTAGATTTCAAACCGGAGTTGGGGTGTCTTCATTATCGCGCGGATTTTATCACGCATCACGCATGCGGGGCAATCCCGCATGCGTGATGCGTGATAAAATCCGCAGCCGCGCCCGCAAGTGGTCTTTTTATACAAGTATTTATTGTAATGCGTGGATAAGGCGCGGAACGCGGGGTGTGATACGTGGCAGCAGCACCGCATGCGTGATGAAATTTGCACAATATGAAAAACACCATTACAAAAGTTTTGTATCTATGTGAATCGCGCTGATTTTTGTAGCTGTCAGCACTTTATGCAGGAGGAATATGATCTTTGGTCTATCTAGGGTAATCTAGGGTTAACACGCTAATCCTGGATTGTGTACCTAATCGAACATTCATTGCTTGAAATGTAAGAAAAAAGTCAGCAACAAAGTTCGTTTTCTAGAAAATAATGGCTAACTTATGGACCTAATGCTCATGGCCCCATCATCACCATCTTTCGCGATCTACTATTACGGTTTCTATCTATTTTGATGATTTTAGAAGAATTTAGCTTAGTTCAGCCACCGCGATCTTAAACACTGCATTACAATGAATAGCCTAGAATATGATTTGTACCAGAACCAGTGTAACCAAACTCGCACATGTACTTTACATAACAAGTAGGAACCCTTTAGTTTTGCTGCTATGATGGACGTAGCGGTTCCAATAGAGCTTATAGCACAAACTCAATGATACAAACTTAACCTTATTACAAGCACGTTAAGAATCTAAACGAGAACATTTTTTTCGACTGATTTTTTTTCGACAAATATGTCACTGGTGGCCGGCACAAACTGACAATATTTCTAAACTTTGTAGTCACGCTTCAAACGCACACACGCTCATCAAGTGCGTCATCCCAAACGAAGTTGGCTATACTCGCGCCCCGTCTACTTACGATTTTTATTACGCAGTAAGAAGTTTCTTGTTCCGTGATAAACACCTACTTCTAGCGTCTTCTCATGTAGCAACGCAGTTAATACTCGTCTGCTCACAAGTAGCGCCATCTCTTATCGTCTTTTTACACTACTCAATGCTGCTGCTTGGCCTCGGCCTCCGCGTCGACAGCCGTGAGTAGTTTAAAGCTGTGCTGTAACTACCCTAGAACTAAGTAGGTACTTATCAACTATTCCTCATGAATGACATACTCTGACAAAATGATCGATAACAGAATAAGACAAAAATACCCGCCGCGATCTATCAAACTCACAGCGCCATCTCTTATCACGACGTTGTAGTTACTAGTTTATTTGCAAACATCGCTGTCTTGAACGACGGGTAGAAGTAGAAGTCACCCTGATGGCATCGACACGCAGTATTGACTCAATAGCGCCATCTCTTATCAACCCGCAAAACTAACTACTCACCCTGATAGCGTCGAGCACGCTGACGTAGTTGTTGTAGACCTGCATCTCCTGTTCCTGCTGCTCAAGCCGCTTGGCCTCGGCCTTCGCGTCGGCGGCCGTCAGCCGGACCGTGCCCTTGGTGTGGAGGAACTGCTCCAGCTTCAAGCTGTGGTCTAACTAGCCTTAGAGCTAGTATGTTACTTATTATTTTGATCCGGGGGTAATCGAGATTGCCATACCAGGTTTTAAACCGCATTAAAGATAAGTTAGCCAGTGCCTCCGAGGTTGAGGCTTCCTGGAGAAGTCTTTTCGCCTTCAGTCTGATCAACTCCTAATGACCAGGGCCAAGTGCTACTTAGTTGGTTTTTAAAAAAGGAATAATATCGACGATGTAAAAAACTGTCTATGATTAGTTTTTTAACGGTTTCGCAGAAGTTTAGAGACATAGGTAGTGTTCTAGAAACTGACCTCATACTGCAATCTGACAGCCTCCAGCGCCATCTAAGATAGCGACACGATATTTACACGCATGTTGACAACTATCGCCATCTCTTATCGTCCGGCAGAATTAACTACTCACCCTGATAGCGTCGAGCACGCTGACGTAGTTGTTGTAGACCTGCATCTCCTGCTCCTGCTGCTCGAGCCGCTTGGCCTCGGCCTTCGCGTCGGCGGCCGTCAGCCGGACCGTGCCCTTGGTGCGGAGGAACTGTTCCAGCTTCAAGCTGTGGTCTAATTGACGCTGGAGTTCACGAACTTCCTGGAAGATAGATAGATATATTTGATATTTATATGACGACCGCTTGATTCAGTGGTCCACAGGTCCACCGACTTCTAAACCAATGGTCGCGGGTTCTAATCGTGTCGTGAGACTGAATAAAGTGTTATTTTTCTCTCTTTATTTGGGATAGCAAACAACTACATACTATATTGTGGTACAATAATGTAGGGTTATAATATTATTAACAAATATGCAGTCAACACACTATCCTAAGTGGACAAACAATACATAACAAATATAAATTAAAAATAACTAATCGGTCGTGATGCAAACAACAGCTAACAAAAGTGGTAAGGTGCAGTCACCAGTAGTAACATTTGTGGAGCTACTATAAATTGCTCAAATAAATTTATACACCTGCTTGAGAAAATAATGAGTCATTAACAACGTTCTTAGCAAAAAGGAAGTAGTCAGGATTAACATGAATTAACAACAAAACAAACAAAATTGTGTTTAATTTGTTTTTTGTTATCGTATTTTGTTTTAAATGTAGCAAGCTAAAGTGGCAGTGGGCTGGCCATGTCTGTCGCAGAACCGACGAGAGGTGGAGCAGGAAGGTTCTCGAATAGAAGCCACGTTTAGGTAAACGTAGTGTGGGACGCCCCTCGGCTAGATGGACAGATGACCTGAAGAAGGCAGCTGGTAGTGACTGGATGCTTTGTTTTAGATTCTTTGTTTTTTATCGTTGATCGCGTTTGTTTTCTTCTGTGTTTTATTTTATTTGTTTGCCATTATTGATGTCGTTCTGTGTTTGTCCTGTGGTGTGTCTAAACAATAAATATTTCTTTCATTCCCTCTTACCTTTCATAAAAACCATGAAGATCTTACATGCTCCAGACTTATCATGAATACTAAGCAAAACTCACCAAGCAATGCTTCCTATAATCAATAGCGGCTTTCTCCTTCAAAGCGTCAAGCTTGGTGCACCACTCCTCGCGCTGGTCGTATGCCGTGATGGCCTGCTCCACCAACTCGAGGATTTGCGCTTTGCCGTCCATGAGACGCTTGAGCTGGTTGCGCCAGATTAGGTTGAAGAATTGACTGGAAATTGATGTTGAAATGAGACACTTTTTACGGATTTAACTTTTTTACTTTTTACGAACGTACTTTAATACCTCGATCGGTTAGTTTTGATTTAAACCCGTAAGGTAACAGATCCAGGATGTTTTTGTAATAAGGCAGTTACTGTCTTGGGCAGACGGATAGATTTGTCATATTACACTGCCAGCACTTGCGCGGTGCAAAAAATAACAGTTGCAACACCGGGATAGACCCTCAACTAATCACGAGCCTTAATTCCTGGCTTTCTAGTCGTCGCAAACAGACGCTGATAAAAAATTATCAACTTTGTTACGACAGAGACAATGCCTTCTTCTGAACTAACCGGTCTCTCAACAGCTTGTCGATTTCCACCCTCATCTTGTAGTTCTCACTGTTCACCGTGTTGAACTTCTTCATGGCAGTGTCCAGACGATTCTCCAGTTGGCTCAGCACGGTCTGGACTGTCAGGGCCTTTGCATATTCCTTTGGCAGTAAGAAAAGAGTAGTAATCCATTTCACTTCTCCATTTCAAAATACGTTTCGTCGAATTACAATTCATCGATGACAACATGTCGATTATTTGTTTGAACGATGCATTATACCTACACCCGAAAAACGTTACATCGATGGTTCATTTCATCAAATGCTAATAAAAAATATTATTAATTCACGAAACGTATTTCGAAATGAAGAATTGAACCCGTTTTGTAGTACAACATTTTCAGCACATTGTTTAAGCGTTAAGTGAAATGGTTCATGCAGTTTATGTATAGACTAGCGGTCACCCGCGATTCGTTCGCGTAGAGTACCTAACATTTTTTACTACCGAGTTTCATACAAACTTTCATCCCCTATTTTATCCCCTTGAGGGTAGAATTTATCAAAATCCTTTCTTAGCAGATGTTTACGTCATAACATCTACCTACATGTCAAATTTCAGCATGATCCAACCAGTGGTTTGGGCTGTGAGTTAATAGATAAATAAGTGAGTCATCACCTTTGAGTTTATACATATATTCAGACCCCCCATTGGTAGTTTTGCCTTATTATTAGAGGTAATCAAATGGGCTCGGACAAACTTTATAGTCGTATTCTTAGTCGCCGATTGATTAGTGACCATTGGTGGAAGGTTCGATTTTCAATAATACAGAGAAAAATCTAAACTAGCATGAACTCATGTAGGGTCAATGTTTATGCTTTGTGTGAACACATTGTAATAAATAAACTTAAACCTACATGTCGTCCTATATAACTAATTTTCCAGTTAAAAAATCCCCTGAATGAGACAGAACAACAGCTGGTTAGCTTAAACGGCTTGTCGGATTTTGAACAGCTTTAGCCAAGTACCACCGTGATTAAATTATATCTTTCGAATAAATAAAAACCGGCTAGAAATCGGTCCATCCGTTCGGTGGCTACGATGCTACAGGCAGACACACACTTAAATATATAAACACAAACACGTATCAGTGTGTGTCATCAGACATAGGGGACAAACTTATAACACCTCTTTTTTTCATCAGGGGTTAAAAACAGTTCGGTCGATTGGTCAGCCTTATTTTTCGGTGTACAATTATAACAAAACTATGCAAATGCAATGCAATACAAATCATATGCAGCTTAATAAATGTTTTGTTTTAGTTTCTCGTCTATTTTCCATAAACTTAAAAAAAAAAACATGTTTCATAGCCTAATTTAAGTTTAGTGTCAATGTTTGTTTTTATGTGCTATTGTTAACAATGTTCAAGTTATACAAATATTTTTATTGCCGAAAAGATTATTGTTATTATACATAATTATACAGGGTGAATACGAAATCGTGTAATTCCTTTAAACGACATGTTCAGCTGCTTATATAGAACGATTCTACAAGGGTCATTTGCCCATCAGAAATCACAAGAATCAAAACCAATTTAAGATCGCAGTAGAGAAGATGAGTGCTTACTTAATCATATGATATCATTTAATGAGAAAAAAAAGTAAAAAAAAAAACTACCTATCAAACTAATTCAAAATTATTCTCAATTTATTACGCGCAGTGGACGGTTACCTTTTCAATGACCTTGGATTTCAATGCACTCGGGCGTTTGACAGGACGCGAGGTGCGGGCCGCGCGCGCAATGATTAAAACAGTCTTCAGATCTTTCTTTTTATGTGTAACTTATCGATACGACTAATGACTAGTTCCTCAGTTAAAAAAGCCACAAAAGACAAACAATACCATAAACTTGCTTGATTCCATTAATTTATCGTCAAGCTAGAGTCCCAAATTGTGTTTCGAAACAAGAAAGTATGAGTTTCTTGAGAGGCAAGAAAGAACGTCTGTTTTAATGAAATGTGTAATTCCAGCTTGCTTAGTAAAACAATCTCTAAACATTGCTCACTTAAGCTAAACGTAAACTCCTAAATAAACCTAGCAGGAATTAAAAGCTCAGCTCGTGATAAAATAAGACTGATTGATTGAGCACGTAGGTACATTACATTACAGACCAGTCCCTAGTCTAGTCACTGAGCACTACCTACCTGTGTTGTTTACACCACAATAAGACAAATGTGTGAGTAATGAACACGATCACTGTACTCCAATGTAAGTAAATCAATAGGGCATTTAAATAACACTTACCACCATTACACATGTTGTACACTTAACATAAATTAACCTAATTTGACACTTGCAACATACTATCACATCACACGACTCACATTCGTACATTTGGAAATAAAGACTCGCTCATGACATGAATCGTTGCCATTGTTTGTCGTTAACTTGTGTCACTGATATTGTTAGTTTTAATTTCTCATTTTGTTCCAGTGTTTCCACTATAACAATTTCATTCCCCCACGTCTCAATTCAGATTTCCCCTTTTCCGGACTTTTTTCCCCTCAAAAGTTATTAAGCTGTAGTTTTTAGTTTTGAAACTACACGCTACATCCAAAATAAGGCCTTTTTCTTGTGTAGCTTGCTATATTAATATTATTAACACTAAATACGTCAACAAAATCATCTGCAAAATTTGACGACTTTGCTATAGTATGCACATCACTAGCTTTCAATTTTAATGTTGGTAACACTTGTTCTACGAAAAGAACGGGAGTAATATCTATACAAGTAATGAACAATCAGGTAGAAAATAGGTAAATAGGTCAGCGAATCTAAAAAAAATAGACTTAGCATGAATAAAGTATAACTAAACAATTCGTGTTTTATTTATAGCCTCCTAACCAAAAACATAATAGAAGGTGTATACTTAACTTTTATTCCAAGTCAGTTTACGCTGTCAGCGCATAAGTTTTATTTTAAGCCACAGAATGGAACTAACATTGATACTTAGATAATGTCAAAATTCACCAATCACGTACCTAGCAGTTAGAGCCATTTTTTCTCATCTGGCTAGGTTTTATCTATGATTTCCCGCAATTTCCTCTCATATAGTCTTTCCCCTTTTCCTTCCCCTCTGGATCCTAATTTCCCCTCAAAAGGGGAACTTCCCCTCAATGTGGAAACACTGTTTTGTTCCTGAGTGAGGCCCTACCCCTAAAGCGTTATTGTCGGATCTACCTGGCACTTCACTCGCACTCATCTGCAGACATGTGCGAGAGGGACGGATAGAGCCGAATGAAGCGTTGTTTAGGAGTAGGCTGTCTGCTCCCAACCCAAAATGAATACGCAAGCAAATTTAAATCTTATCTTTTTGCCAGACGGTTGATAGCTCGCCGATATTTGACTCACAAAACTAGGCGCTAATAACGAACATTTTTAGCCACTTTCGCACGTGTTTTTATGGCTCGGAGGATAACATTGGGGCTTTTGTCAGTTAATAACAATGGGTTCGAACTCACTGGAAACCTACTATTTCTTTTGTTTTATTTCAAGAAATAAGTAATAAAACAATGCTTTACTGAAAAATAAGAATACTTAGAAGGTTTTTTTACTTGTACAAATGTTTGGTTTGGTAATTGATGTGTAAAAAATTCGAATGAAATTTAAAAAAGCAGTGAATTAGGTTCATGATAGGTACCTACCAACTCGATTGCGATAAGCGCAATTACGAATAGTCTCTTTGTTAATCTACAACCACGGGCTTCTCGACTTCTTAGTATTGTTTACATTGAATTCCAACTTTCCCTTCATACTTTTTACCGGCTTAGGACGGTCAAAATTGTCAATAAAAAAAATACAAACTATTACTCTTAGTATTTTCTACTGAATCTTATTTAGAAATAAGGCTTATCATAATTTTGGCGTATTTAAAAAAAACGATACACGGGCAGGATAATCAGCTAGGGTAAGGTCTTGGACTGGCTGGAAATGGTAGGGGTGCTGTCCCGATAAGTTCAATAACTTCCAGACGTAGCCCTGACTGACTCTAAACCTCCGTGCCGCCTCCCGTGTGCTTGCCATTGGATTTGCCATAAAAAATCGGCGTATGGCTCGATAAAGTGCCCTAGGGTACACAGGTGCACGGCCACGCGCTTGTGCATGGCCAGGGACGGTTAGTTGGCCGAAATCGAGAAGATTTTGAACCATTCTCAAAATTCGTCGAGCAGATGGCACTTGCGACTCTGGGTATCGAACCCGGAACCACTCCCTAGTCTCGCTCATATTTTGAGTGCGAGAGTACTTAAACACAAGTTCTGCGAGCTCCCGATTCGTGAGCGGCATCGCGATAAATTATGCAACCGATCGAAACAAGTGCAAAATTTGTACTAACATTAGAGTACCTTCACATATCAAAAAAAACCCTATTGCATAGTCCATAAGGTCTTTTGCAAAAAGCCAGTCGGCAAATTTTTGGATAAATGGGTAAGAAACAACTGAAATCACTTTTATTGTAACAGATTCAGCTCGCGATAAAATAAGATCGAATGATTGAGCTCGTACACCACAGACCAGTTCCTAGTCATTGAGCACTACCTACCTGTGTTGTTTACACCAAATAAACTAATCGAAAAAAAACTTACATGTAGTTCCATGGAATATTCACTTACACAATCATCACCACACGTGCACGTCCTTTTGTGACATACCTTATGAAGAGAAATTACACCACAAAGCACTAGGTATTGTCACAGTATTGCAATAACCTCTAAAACACACAAAATTTACGTCGACTGCGCAAGCGACGCGGGCTTCCGGGTGCAGTGCAATGTCAAACTACGACATGTTAATTAAAATTTCACTAATTGATAATCTCCATTAAACAAAATCTAAGAACGCGAGACGCAACGCGACGTTCCAATCTGCACTACTGCATTCTTCGTACTGAACTTTCACACTGATTATTACTAACAACAACAAACCAGTAACAATTTAAATTTAATTTGAGTTTATGCAAAAAATTGCAAAACTAGCTCTTAATATCTTGACATAGGATAGTTATGGATGCTATGGCGGCGAAATGCCTTCATGATAGCACGTGTCGAGGCGGCTGCTTTGTACAAGAGTATTTTTTATTGCGAGGCAATAAAAGTGGTCTTTTATTGCCTTGCAATACTTAAAAGCCTGTCTGTGAGCAAGTGTTTGAAGAAATGAGTAAGATAAGAACGATACCAGAAGTATGAATTAAGGTAAGGGACAGTTTGGCCAAAATGAGTTATATATACCGTTGGATTCGGAATTTTGCGCTTTATCAACTGGCGTACTTAGAATTTCAATATCGAGCAAAAAATGTCCCTTACAGTACATATTTTTTGATAGTCTAGACTGATACTTCACTAAAAAAATGCTTTAAGGGGCTTGAAATTGTTACCCCTTACGAACAAATAGAGTAACTTACCTTATAAAAATTTGTCGAACTTTACCTTATACTCATATTTATAAATTCATAAATCATGACCATTACGCCTTTTTGCAAAATGGAGTTTTTATATTGCAAGTCCCTTACATTAAAATGTCGTACAAAAAACATTCACAGAATGGACTTACGCTAATATGTTTAAAGTTTATTATCGTCTCTTGTGTCCTTTACGTTACGCTGGCGTCTGCAAATTTGGTGCTTACATTGTTTGACCATAATAAAACGTATTGCTGATATCTTGAATGACCTAAAGACTACGGAAACTGCAGAAGTCTTCAAAAATTACAAATTAGTTAACGGTCGGGTTTATAGAATACTTGATGACTCTAGCGTACGTTGGTTAGTTCCTCGTGGTGCGCGGTGGCAATTATTAAAAGCAAACCATGATGACATAGGCCACTTTGGCTATGACAAAACGTTGGGACGTATTAAGGCTCATTACTGGTTCCCAAATATGAGGTTGTTCGATAAGAAATATGCAGCTGCATGTTTAGAATGTGCCCATCATAAATTGCCTAGTGGGAAAAAGGCAGGTGAGTTACACCCAATTCCTAAAGTGGAAATCCCATTTGACACTATTCATGCAGATCATTTGGGACCATTTATTAAAACTAGACGTGGTAACACATACTCGTATATTCTTGTTATAGTTGATGCATTTACAAAATTTGTTAATCTTACAGCCGTGCGCAATACAAAATCTGCTACAATTATTAAAGTTTTCCGCGAACATTTTAGTTATTTTGGTACACCAAACCGACTCATCACTAATCAGGGAACTAGTTTCACTAGCGGTGCTTTTAAAAAGTTTATCGGTACTACGGGCATCAAACACATACTTAATGCCGTTTCAACTCCTCGAACTAATGGTCAGGTGGAGCGGTACAATCGCACCATCTTGGCAGCTCTTGGAGCCATGAATCATGATACACCAAACGGAATTTGGGATGATCATTTACCGGACATACAATAAGGAATTAATACGACTGCTCACTCTACAAAAAAAAAGACACCAACCGAACTTCTTTTTGGAAGAACAGTTACAAACCCATCTCAAAGTATTTTTTATGATGTTATTACGGCAACTGCCTCCTCTACACCAGTATCGCTTCCAGAAATAAGATCCGAAGCTAGCGAATTAATCAAATCTCAACAAATTAAAGACAAATCCTCGTATGATGCCCGACGAAATAAAGATGTTAGATTCAAAGAAGGCGATTTAGTTAGGGTTATACGCGCACCTACTGGAATAGAGGGTCAGTCAAAGAAACTTGAACCTAAATGTCGAGGGCCATATCGCATTAAAAAGGTTCTCCCTAATGATCGGTATGTTGTTGAGGACACCCCAATCACTCGAAAGGGCAAACGGTATGAAGCTATTATAGCAGTAGACAAAATCTTCCCATGGCTCTCAGTCACTCAATCACCTTCTTCCCATGATGAATCCTCTGATACCAATAGTTCTGATCATGAATGATTGCTCCCTCATGATCCTTAAAACACTTTTGATTTTGCCCTCAATAATCACTGTCACTCCTCGATTTACTAGTTCAGTAATTCCTTGCATAAAGCTATATTTCACAATATAAAATGATTGATGATTCCAATTACTTAATTATTGATATGATTTTAATAATTAAGTAACATATGTGTAGACATAAGATATGATAATACATGTTGTAATAGGAAGTTATGATCATTAAAGTCATGGTTGTGTTAGTTAAAGTCATGAACTAGCACGGCTACATTAAGGTAATTGCCGGTAACGGTCAGCGTCATGGACCGGGATGACCACATCATGGACATCACCAGTGATCGCCTTCCGGCCCTCCCAGGCATCATTCGCCAATACGCAAGGGCAGGGAAAGAGCTTCCCTTTCTTTGAGACAAGAAGGAGCCAGTTATGGTTCCTCTTAACAGAACTGCAGCTGCCGGCGTGATATTAGCTTTCTTCAATGGAAGAAAATCAGAAATGCTGATCTTGTGGTTATAGCACAGGTTATGGAGGAGGTGGAGACACACAAAGACTCTACCTTAGAGCAATACAAAGCCAAAATCAACTGCTACAATCAACAAAAGACAACTGAAGCAATTCCTCCTCACCCAGTCGCAGCAAGTCGGTCTTAAAATCGACGAGTCGTCATGGCAGACCCTCCAAACCCTAGTCGGGGACAGAGCCACTGACCTCTACGAAGAAGCAAAGAGGATCCTGAACCTCATCAGCCCCCAGAAGGGGAACGCCTAAGCTTTCTCATCCCTATTAGTATAGAAAAACCCGAATTGGACTGTAATCAAAACAAACGACAGAAGACATTGTTTTTAACTACTTTCTCAAATTAGCATTTCAATCAGAAGTTGAGAAAAACACTAGTAAGAGAACCCAGTAGAGATGTCAAAAAAGAAGGAAAAGGCCACCAAACTTGCTTCTCTTGCCCGGAACGTGATTCGAGATTTAGAAGAGCAGATATTAAGAACTGCCCCCATGGAGGATCCCATACATGCAGTTTTTGAGCTTACAGATTTCGTGGAGATAATCCTGGCAGACGAAGAGTTCATTCTTAAACTCCTCGACTCCCAAGAAGACATGCAGAAAAGAGCCATTGCAGAATACGTAGATTCAAAGGTTGAGAAGCAGAGAGAGAAACTTCGAGTAGAGAGACGGCAAAAAAGTTTTGACGTCTACCGAGATCTCCAGGCTGATAACATAGCTTCCGATTCCAGCAGCAGGACCGCATCTCACGACTCAATGGAAGAGGGGTACATGGAGTCTGAAGAAGCAATCGTCAATGTAGGAACTGACCCCGTGATTACGGGGTTATTTTCTTTCTTACTTTTTGTTTTAACTCTAGAAATTAGAGATTATTATTCATTATTATTTGGAAAATATAATCGAAAGTTGATTATGATAATATTTGTTTTTATTGTTGATTATGACATAATTTTAAAAACAAATTTGTAATTTATGGCACTTTTTAAAAATAAACACATCACCCTGTCTACAGAAAACACTTCTTTTGAAATTAAAGCTTTATTAAATAACCCAATATAAGCTGTATTGCTATACAGTTAAGGTCCTGAAGTGTAATCTTTATGTTATACATTTGTACTTACATAGAATTTTTTTTAGTAGAAGTTATTTACCTTATTTTATTATGCAAGTTCTCGTATCTTTGTGTTACTTACATTATTTTGTCTTTGCCTTGAACTCAAATTCGACTAACGTAATGGATAAGTGATTCACATTTTTTAAGGTAAGGGACAGGCTATTTTCTAAACTATAAGATTTTATTGTATTTAGCTTTTATAGCATAAAATAACATTAAATTCTAAGAAACTTTGCCATAGACCTCATCTAAATCGGCCTGTAAACAAAAAAGTTATACACAGATTACAAAAAGCAAAAACGTTTTTTCGCTCTCCTGTAAAGTCATGTTTTGTCCCTTACCTTAATTCATACTTCTGGTATCGAGAAACAACTGACTGAAATCACTTTTATTGCCTTGCCATAATTTCGCCTAAAAATACTCTTGCAAATACTCGTGCCGTCATAAAAGCATTTCGCCGCCAAAGCGTCCATAACTATCCTATGTCAAGGGAATAAGAGTTAATTTTGCTATTTCTGGTTTGTTGTTGAATGTTGTTATTAATAATAAATGTGAAAGCATGCAGTAGTGCAGATTGGAACGTCGCCGCGTCGCGTTGCATCTCGCGTTTTGAGGTTTTGTTTAATGGAGATTATCAGTTAGTGAAATTTTAATTAACATGTCGTTGATGTCGTAGTTTGACATTGCACTGCACCCGGAAGCCCGCGTCGCTTGCGCAGTCGACGTAAATTTTGTGTGTTTTAGAGGTTGTTACAATACTGTAACAATACCTAGTTCATTATTGTTTAGCTAGTGCTGTGTGGTGTATTTTCTTATCATAAGGTATGTCACAAAAGGACGTGCACGTGTGGTGATGATTGTGTAAGTGAATATTCCATGGAACTACATGTAAGTTTTTTTTTCGATTAGTTTATTTGGTGTAAACAACACAGTAGGTAGTGCTCAGTGACTAGACTAGGGACTGGTCTGTGGTGTACCTACGTGCTAATCAATCAGTCTTATTTTATCACGAGCTGAGCTTTAATTCCTGCTAGGTTTATTTAGGAGTTTACGTTTAGCTTAAGTGAGCAATGTTTAGAGATTGTTTTACTAAGCAAGCTGGAATTACACATTTCATCAAAACAGACGTTCTTTCTTGCCTCTCAGTATGAGTTTCTTGTTTCGAAACACAATTTGGGACTCTAGCTTGACGATAAATTAATGGAATCAAGCAAGTTTATGGTATTGTTTGTCTTTTGTGGCTTTTTTAACTGAGGAACTAGTCATTAGTCGTATCGATAAGTTACACATAAAAAGAAAGATCTGAAGACTGTTTTGATCATTGCGCGCGCGGCCCGCACCTCGCGTCCTTTATTCTTGTGATTTCTGATGGGCAAATGACCCTTGCAGAATCGTTCTATATAAGCAGCTGAACATGTCGTTTAAAGGAATTACACGATTTCGTATTCACCCTGTATAAGGTCTTACAGAAGATATTATACTGTAGAATATATTACACACTGCAAATCACGCTATGCCAACAACAATACATTTAGCAATTAACTGTGGGCCCCACACTTGGAATAAAACCAAACCAAAACTATGATGTTATTTATCGAAAAAATCTTACCAACTCACACCCAGTGCCTTTCGCCTTCAAACCCTTAATCTCCTTCTGGACTTGATTAAGCAAGAAGTCCAGTTCGCTAATTGTCCCGCGATGCGCCCTCACCTCGGCGGAGAACCGCTCATGTTCCTTGAGGAGGGAGACCAGCTTCTCCCTGGTTTGCGCGTTCTCCATCACGTTGGAACTGCTTTTTGTGAGCTGGTGGATGAATAGGAAGTTATTTTAGTTTGGATTCGCGAGTCACATTCGAGCCTTCCCAAAATTGGACCTAAACACTATGGGCTTAAAACAAAAGAACTCGGCAAAGTCGTAAAGTATATTTTAGGAAGTTAGTTGGGCCAAAGCTGAAAAGCTGAAAAAGATAATTATTTTGCTTTAAATTTCCACTAAACCACGCCAGCGCAGGAACCCAAATACATCCAACTGTACGAACGACTCGCTCGTCATCTGAGCGACAACATCTCCTGAGGATGACACGTGTAGTAGCGAAACTCGTCGAGTGTTTTGTTGGTGTCAGTGTTGTGTTTCCGGGTGCATCTTCTGTGTCACATTGTGAGTTGTGTTGTAATTTCGCGACTTCGAGATATAGTTTTTTCAAGTGGTTACAGTTATGGATGTTTGTATTTGGGTTCCTGCGCTGGCGTCGTTTAGTGGAAATGTAAAGCAAAATAATTATCTTTTTCAGCATTAGTCGTGGATTTCCGCAAAGTAACGCCTGATTCCATCAACTACAGTGAGTTCGGCCGATAAGCTAATTGCTCATTGAGAACTATTATCACTCAAAAATATTAAGTTACGTTCCTATCTACACAAAATGAGCTAACACACAACTTCAGGTTTTGCAGTGCGGGGTCTAGCTTGAGTCTTGGCTAAAACAGGATCCCAAGCTGGTGTAATTTTTCAACCATCTTCTCTATTAAAATAAGGTTGTCTTCTTATTTCAATGGCCTCACGGAGCATACGATCAATACATGCAGTTAATTATTGATGGCCTTTAAAAACATTGGTCCCTGCTCAAACATAAAGAAACGTATTCCCCCGATGCCGAAAAGAATTTTTTAAGTGTTATGTCTTTTCGAAAATAAAGAAACGTAAAGAAGCCGGATGTGTTTCCATTGTATGTCGTTTGCCAGGCTCAATTTAATTAATAAACATTCCAACTGTCTTGTAATAGAATACAAGGCCTTCTACCAAAATGCATATGGTTTCTACCGATTCACAGTGACAGTTGATCTAACATGATCCATTTATGTATAACAACCCATTTTGTAGTTGCAATGGACGCTTACACTCGTGATTAGAATTCAAACAATGCTAATCCGATTGAGAAAGTCTGTGACACACATTGATATAATGAAATAGAAAAGATGTGTCGCCAGGTGCGCTTGAAAATGGGCCGCAAAAATTGTGTGGTTGTGCGTTTAGAGATACATGATACTGGCAGAAATTTCACCAGTGTTACTTTTCGGGAATAAAACTACTTTATTAATTATTTTTCATGCTTATTGTAAGAACGTAATACATCTTCTATTTCATTAAATCAATGGTTGCACAGATGTCGATAGCCAATTGTGTAACCAAGTATGTGTAATATTTACGCTGTTTTAATGCAAATGTAGGTATATGCATTCGTTGTCCACTGTTCAGTAACTATTTGTTTAATTATTCTTGAAACTTAGCTTTCCATAAAGAGCAGGTATTTTCTGTTTCATTTAACATGCTAATTTATATATGATGTTCCGTATTTGTATAGTATATTGTATTGTATAGTAATTTGACATAATATTTGACATAGTAATTTAATTTTGTGATTCTGTGTTTATTTAATTTAATTTTGTGTTTATTGAACTTGAATATTGTATTTTAAAATGATTGAATAAATTTGCATGCTGTAATAATAAAAAAAATTGACTGAAAAAATTGAACCACAATGTCTAACCTACCACCTTAACGTACCCTTTTTCATACGCAAATAAATTTCATTCATTAATTCATTCATTTGTATGTACTGAAGCTTTTTTTAATATAGTTTTTGAGGAGCTTGTGTTAATGCTGTAAAACTTAAAATCGTGTTAAGTTTGCAAATCCGTGGGTGAATTAGTAAATTACGTGTCAAGTTATTAATCAGAAAGACAAGTTAAAAGAACTGTTGATCTTTGCATACCGCTTTGTTTAAAATGTTTAGTGGGTGATGTAAAAAATATGAATTCGTATCTTATAGGTAATGACCTGAGGTTGACTGGCGAAAAATGCTTTTAGCATTAAGTCCACCCTTTGTACATTTCTTGTGCAATAAAGTTTTAAATAATATATTTTCACGTGGCCTGGTTTCAACAGAAGAAGTTTAATCACGTGGCTAATAAAAAAAAAACTGTGGCTGTACGTATAAATTTCTCTTTTTTTAGGGATTCTTGCAGTCGGCTTCTGAATTATCAATTATCACAGAGCGTGGCTGGTCAACAAATCTTGCTTAGGCACTCAAACACTCGATGTAAATTATGCATTGAACTTAAAAGACGACGTGAACGGCGGCTGTGGGTGTGAGGAATGAATTACAATAATCATTTGGTCAATCCCTTCACACGTGCTTTGGTTATTAATAAACTGACTTGACTGCTTCGTTGGTGTAGTGGCGAAGTCTTACATCCGAGAGGTCCTGGGTTCGAATCCCAGGTCGAGCCAAAATTGTTTCTGAGATTTTCTGTCATGAATTTCTAAAAAAACAGCTTGAAATTTGGCGGTGTTACACCCCCGTGCCTCGGAAAGCACGTTAAGTCGTTACTTAACTCTTTACTTAACTCCTGCGCCTGACCTCTCTCCGGTGATGTCGGATTGCCGTCTCAACGAACTTTGAGAGTGATGGAACAGTGAGTGCACCTGTGTATAGCGCTCACACTAGTGCTCTATAATATCTTCTGCGTAGTTGGCTGATCTCTGTTGAGATTGACCGCCGTGGTCTAAACCAAATGTTAAATGAAATACTGATTTGAGGAAGCTTAACATCTTAGATGTTTGCGCAGAGTACTAAAATATTACTTATTACTAGGAGCGCGTAATCAAGTTAATATTTATACTTAGATAGTGGCATAAAAATTAAGTTATTACGTCTAAGGATACAAATTAACTAGTTAATTGCAACAGCAAATCTCCACCAACTGGGTTGCCTAAGCATTGTCCTTAGAAAATAGCTTATAATACTACTTACAGGGCCTTGGATAGTTAAAACATTTTAAGGTCTTAAATTAAGTCTTTAATTAACGCCCGACGACCGCTTGGTGCAGTGGTCCACATGTCGGACTTCTAAAATCAAGGGTCGCGGGTTCGATCCCCGCACAGTACAAGCATAAGTGTGCATGAACATGTGTGTTTGTACTGGTCTGGGTGTTTTCTATGTATAATATGTATTTATTTACAAAAAAAATATTTAAGTATGTTTATCCATTGTCTGTAACCGATAACACAAGCCTCGTAGCTTAATTTGGGACTAGAGAATTGGTGTGATTGTTGAGAAATGTTTATTTTTATTTATTTTTTAATTAATGATCTGATGATTGTGGACTTGATAGACAAGAGAAAACTTTTAATGAATGAAAGATCAAAGAACCTAGGTCACTAATGAATGAGTGACTAAAGGAGATTGCTAACATGCCAGAAAAGGCACTTCCAAGAAACCATTTACACCCTTAAATCCTTAAAATGTCTAATATTGTTAACAAACAAATGACTTACTAACACCTGTTCTACGTCATTGGTACGGTTAGCATCACAGATATTGTGGTTAGCATCAAAAAGAGCTGGACATTTAAGTAATCTTTTGAAAGCAATTAAATCTGTTATTTTAACATGGTAGAAAACACACGAAACACAATAGCAATATAGCTAAACGCAAAACGATAGCTATATAGCTATCGTGTTTCGTTGCTAATGAAAATGAAATTCGCCTTAAGTCTCGGGCAGGAAGTCTCGAGCAAACTTATCTGTCGAAAACTTCATTTCCATCCGTTTGATAGACAAAGTAGATAGCTTTCTGCTTCGACTTTGCTTTGTTACTTTTTAGGAGCCCTGAGGCCTTATTCACCTACTTTTCACACATTCGTACGTAGTTTCGCAAATAGCATTACCTGTCACTTGGTAAGAATGAGCGTTTAAGCAAATGGGACTGGCTAAGCCTGAAAATATGGACCTGACGTTAGGGAGTTACAAAAAAACACAAATATATACTATACAATATACAACAACAACATCACATACATTGATCTGACTCCGTGGTAGCTTAAGCACTTGTGTTAAAAATAAACTCAAATAAATATATATAACACCCAGACCAGTACAAACAGATGCTCATGCACACAAATGTTTGTACAGGCGGGGATCGAACCCGCGACCTCTTGGTTAATAGTCAACTTCTTGACCATTACACCAAAGTGGTCGTCATACGTAAGTAACGATAGTTGTTCGTGCTAACCCCACGGCTGACGTCTGTACGAAAGTTTTTTGTTTTTTGTTCTTTTGCTGGCCATCCTTTTGGTACGTACACGTGACTCTAATTGGATTCGGCTTATCGGTTTGGGTAATAGCTATATGTTATCACATTACTGAACTACAAACGTGTGGGTTCGTCAACGGTGACCTCGGGTAAGGTTAGGTTTAGGGAGTTTAAAATGTGAGTCCTTTTTGAAAATAGGATTTGGCGTTACAAAATCGTATTTAATCTTACTACTGTTATATACAGTGAATCGTTATACCGCCCATAGGTATGTAGGTAACTTAGGTAAGTTAATGTGCTATAGTCCATGAATTTCAGGTGGCTTCATCGCATCCCATCAGCCTATAAACGCCCCACTGCTGGGCACAGGCCTCGCCTCAGCTATGAGGTGGTACGAGCCATACTTCACCACGCGGGCCAGCGACACGTCGGTGTGTTCCTCTGTGGCACCCCCATCAGAACTTCCTCATATTAATAGATGGAACTAACTAGCGACTGAATCAAGTTTTTGATACGGAATAAAGTAATAGTCCTCCTGGCCGATTTCGACCACGGCGGCCAATCTCAACAGTGATCAGCCAACTACGCAGGAGATATTATAGTGCACAAGTGTGAGCGCAATACATAGGTGCACTCACTGTTCCATCACTCTCGAAGTTCGGTGAGACGGCAATCCGACATGACCGGAGAGATCAGGCGCAGGACCAACGGCTTAGTAACGGCAAAGTACGAATATTGGGATCCTCAGATTTCAGTGCATAACTGAACTAGGTGTCGAAAATGCATACACTTAGGCTTATTAAGTTAAAATGAGGCCTGTGCCCCGAAGTGGGACGTATATAGGCTGTAAGAGAGAACGAGGTGAATATGTGCATACGCATAGGCGACTAAGCCCACCTTAAGCTCCATCATGATCTTCTCGAGGTCAGCGTTGAGGGTTTTGATGATGTTCCTCTGCACCCTCAGGGTGGGCTGCGCGCTGCTCGTCACCGTCGCACGGTCTATCTCCATCACCCGGAACTGTGTAAAACAAAAGCTTGTGTAATGAGGGGCACAAATAAAAAAACTAGAGGAAATAAAAAGTACATAGATTTTATATAAATAAGCTTATAATCGATTACAAAATGGGAACTGGCAGAGTTTCGGCCTATTTAGTGGCTGAGAGGGCAAAAGTGGGGTAGACTGATTTGGACGGCCGTTATAAGGGCTTGCTCCCACTAATAATAGTCTTCCTGGCTGATTCCGACCACGGCGGCTAATCTCAACAGAGATCAGCCAACTACGCAGGAGATATTATAGTGCACAAGTGCCAGCGCAGTACACAGGTGCATTCACTGTTCCATCACTCTCAAAGTTCGGTGAGACGGCAATCCGACATGACCGGAGAGAGATCAGGCACAGGACCAACGGCTTAACGTGCTTTCCAAAGCACGGGGGTGTAACACCGCCAACTTCCCGAATCCGAGCTGTTTTTGAGAAATTCATGACAGAAAATCTCAGAAACAATTTTGGCCCGACCTGGGATTTGAACCCAGAACCTCTCGGATGTAAGGCAGAAACTTTGCCACTACACCAACGAGGCAGTCAACAGTTGCTCCCACTAAAGGGAACATGGCTGGCAGAAGTTGTAGTGAGGAGCGTCAACTGGCATAGCGGCGGCTTCCTATTGACTGGCTTGGCTGGCAGGGCTCCGATTGTTTGGCGTGGCTGGCAGGGCTCTGATCGGCTGAGGCTTGGAGTTACACTTGATTATACTTCATGCCTGATAGGCCCAGACTTGGACAAAACATGACATTTAGAATTTTCGAGGTGTTACGAATACTTACGTAGATTATTGCGATAGATTAATAAATATACTCATATTTAGAACAGATGCTCAAGAAAATACACCTTCGACAAATGTATTATCAAAATTCGCTTACTACGGTATAATAAATAGTGCTACAAAATAGTATGTTTGTTTAATTATGTATAATTGTGTTCAAAAAAGACTTGGTTATAATTTTAACAGTCTACCTAAAACTTTGTCCTGAATTTAACCTCATTAAACCTTCACACATTCACATTTTAATTGTGATATAAAGCATTTCCATACTCGTTAAGTCTAAAATTTTGTCAATGATGATTATTGAAATTGCCTACTAGGTTTGTTAGGTCACAGCAGCTGGATAGTTAAGTTAGCCACTTCGTACACAAGGCTACGCAAAAAAAAAAATAGACAACAACATCACATACATTGATCTGACTCCGTGGTAAGTAATTAAAGCACTTGTGTTACAGATAACAACCAACATCAACAATAAGAATCAACAATAGTATTACAAATAAACCAAAATAAATACATATAACACCCAGACCAGTACAAACAGACATGTCATGAACATGTCTGTTTGTACTGGTCTGGTCTTCACACAAATGCTTAAACAGTGCGGGGATCGAACCCGCTTCACTTCGTCATCCGGTCCACTTGGTCAATAATCAACTTCTAAACCATTACGCCAAAGTGAAATAGATAACAAAAATTCATCATACACAGGAAAATTTCTCAATTCAGGCGGTCTTACCGCTAAGAGCGAGGTGATTTTGCCAATGAATTTTTACAGTCCGGAATCGAACCCGCGACCTCTTGCTCAATAGTCGACTTCTTAACCAATATTTTTGATACTCGACGATTTAAGTCTCCAAGCGACTTCCGACATACAAAATCATTGAGGCTAGTCCACTAGTTGCCTCGCCGACATTCATCGCAAAATTAATATTGTATACTTAGATAAGGATTGTCAAACCTGTCTCTGCAATTTTGACAGCTCATCCTCCGCAATCTTCTCCATCTCCATTTCGTCTGTCGGTGCTGTCATCTTGGGGAACTTCTTATTTATCACAACAAGACAACTGACCCTCAAAGGTCTTGAAAGAACTGACTGGCGAAACTGTTTAAGTTGTGATGAAGACGGTTTGTGGAATCGATAGCGTAGCGTAGCAGCGAAAGTAGGTTACAATTTACAAAAAAACATAAATATTTGGACGTTACGTTACGATTGAGTAAATCTATAAAATCGTTTTTTTCTGTAAATAGAAACACAAAAGGGCACTTTTACACAGTCCAACATATAAATTAACCCTACCACTGCTTCGGGACAATTCAGGTCATTGAACGTCCCACTGCTGGGCACAGACCTCACTTTAACTACGAGCGGGTCCGCCGAGCCATACTCCACCACGCGGAGCGGAGGGGTGTTTGTAAGGTAAGTGACCAACCTTACTGTCAGATGTTATTAAGCCGCCCGAGTGCCTCTGAGTAGGCTTAACGACTAATATCTATCAGTATTAACCGGTACCAACAGCTTAACGTGCCCGAACGAAGCACGAAGTTGCTTATGGTGCAGTGGTTGCAGCGCTCTGGTAGTGATACCAAAAGTTAAGCAACCTAAGGCGCGGTCATTTTTGGGATGGGTGACCATTCAGACCTTTTAAATAACGTTGAAATACAAAGTTAAAATACATAAATAAGACTTATGGGTCAAGGTCTTCGTTTTTGAGAACCGAATTTAGGCCATGGCTATAGATTGACTAACGCTTGCAGTGCAGTGATAGAAAGCAATTATCAAAAGGTTAGAAAAATATCATAAAATGTGGATCATCTGTGCGTCATAGTTATTCTATGACCACGTTTGCTATAAATAAAACAAATAACAGATGTGCATTTAAATGAACAAAACTTTTATCATTTCACCTTTGCTTTTTTTCCTCTTTCTCAATAGTAGATGTTCTACGCAGACGACATTATGTTTGTATAGTATGAAATTTCTTAAATGTTTCTTTTTTATTATTAATATACAATAACATCACATACATTGATCTGACTCCGAGGTAAGTAGCTTAAGCACTTGTGTTACAGATATCAGAATCAACAGTGGTATTACAAATAAACTTATATAAATATGTACATAGCATCTAAGTAAGTTTTTCAATATTTATTCATATTTTATTTTCCCTAAGTAAGATGCCTTAGCATTATAAAAAGAAAATAAGTAAGCTAGTTATCAGAAGTTAGAAACTTCGATAATTTTTTAAGAATTATGATTTTACTAATATTTTAACACTATTTCCGTTATTATGATGTATTTTGTATTGGTTTTACGTAGTAGTGTTTCCGGAACCGGTATTCTTTGTGAGAACCGGTAATTTCGGTACTTTTCTTTATGGGACCTCGACGCAGGTCTTCGCCGCTATTTTTCGGTGGCGGGGAGATCTAACGTCGCAGGGGCAAAGGCCCGCGCCGCGCGAAGTGGACGCCGAAAGGGCGCAACTGACGCAGGTCGCCCTGCACCGGTGGAGACAGCGCTTGTAAGAGAGTCGCTTCGATCGCAGCACCCCGGGACCATCGACCCGGACCTCACGGAGTGCAGCGCCAGCACGGTCGCCTGACCTTTAGACTGACCCAGATGCTCTCGGACCTCGGCGGCTTTGGGTGGTACCTCTGCATGATCGGTCGCGAGCGGACGGCTAAGTGCCACCAATGCCTTAGTTGCGACTTGGACACTGAGCAGCATACCCTCATGTCATGACCGGCTTGGGTGAGACAGCGCAGTGCCATGGTCGCCGTTGTGGGCAGTGATTTGTCGTTGGCAGCAATCGTGCGGAAGATGGCGACCTGCGAGGAAGCGCGGCAGGCGGTGCTCACCTTCTGTGAGACTGTCATCTCGCAAAAGGAAGCAGCGGAGAGGGAGCGAGAGGCTTCGGCGTGCGCCCCAATGATCCGCCGCTGGCGTCATGGGCACCATAGAAGGAATTTCCTTCTCCACTTGCCCCTTCCTGGGCCCCGGGTTTCAGACACGGTGGTCTCCGTCGCCCGCTAATGGGGGCCCGAGACGGCGTTGCGCGTGTTCCCGCGCGCCGTCTGTTGTTTGCGACGGGGTCGAGTTTCTCCCTCGTCGCAACCGTCGTCGTCGGTAGGTAGGGGCTCGCTGCAAAGTTAGTCGGCCGAAGGAGTCGGGGAATTGCGGTGAATGCCTGTGGCCTCTCGGCCTACGTTGAATCCGCCACGTCCCCGACTCACATAACACTGGAGGGTACTGGCAGGTTTTTAGTGGGTAGGCGGATCCTCTCTCTGAGGCCTGGAGTCCCACTTAACCCATAGCTGCTCCCGCAGCGTGCGGATATGTGTAACAGCATTTTCCTGACATTACCGGAGTAACCGGTATTTCAGAGTAGTTCCGGTAATTCGGAGCCGCAGCTGCAAGGTTGAGACGCCGCTCTGTGTATCATTTTTTTCCGAGTATAGGATGTTAGTCGTTACAGCGAGTGCAAAAGCAAGCCAATGATTTCGTGCAGTATTTCTTTTAGCACCAAATTATTCACGTTAGTTTAGAATGTGTAAAAAAGTAAAGTAAGAGTAAGTAAGGAAATAGTAGTATGAACGCGTTATGAAAATAAAATTCCCGAAAGTACCGAAAGAACCGGGATTCAAATTAGATTTCCCGGTTCCATTTTACTAACAAAAGAACCGGGAATTCCCGGTAATTTCGATACCGGGATTTCCCGGTGTAGGTACAACTTATGTATTTTTAGTGGTCTATCTGGGTAGTTCCGTTTTCATCCTATGACGTCTCATCCCAAGCATTAGTTTTTTCGTACTCAACCTAACTATTTGTATTTTCAACTCGTCCCAGCAAAATTTATTACTAATTATTTTCCGCATTCATCCTTCGAGCCTTCTCTGCTCATCCTATTCCAAACGCACTAAAAAATGATTAACAATGGATTTGGGATGAATTAAAAAAAAAAAACGATAAATGTCGTAGGTTAAGTTATGTAGGTACGTACACCGGCTTAGGATGAGTTAAGAAATATAATAAGATGTCACGAGATGAAAACCCGTTCTACCCAGACTTAACCTCATTAAATTATGACAAAAAAAACAGCCTAATAACAAAAAGGCCAGTTGAAACCGACTGGGTAACCAGCCGTCGTTTTATGCCTATTTCCGTCAACGTCGGATTTAGACTGCCATAAAACCGAAATATCCCCGCCATTGAATAAAAGTCAAGGTTCTTTTTTTGCAGTGCGATGATTTCATTTAAAGGATTCAGTGTGATGTGAGATCACTTCCTATAGTTTGCCAACAATAAAGCATTATATTTCACAATTTTTCGACTGGCCGAGCCGACCATTCTCTTCGGATTACCTTGGCGGAGTATAGCTGTCTCTTTCGCTCGTGAGCACTTTGCGCTTATACCTGTCTGTTGCTGTTTCGTTTGTGCACGTGCAGGTCGAGCCATTGATAAAGTGAACAGATGGTTAACACATCTTTTACCTGGTAGGTTATTGAAGAGTTATTAAAATATTCAGAAAATCTTTGATTGTGATTTTGGGAACGAAAACATGATTTTGAGTGGCCATTAAAAAAGTTTACAAAACAAAAAAATTATAATATAAAAATATAAATATACAACAACATCACATACATTGATCTGACTCCGTCGTAAACTAAAGCACTTGTGTTACAGTTATCAGAATCAACAGTGGTATTACAAATAAAATTAAATAAATAAATACATATAACACACAGACCAGTACACAGACATGTTCATGCACACAAATATTTGTACAGTGCGGGGATCGAACCCGCAACCTCTTGGTCAATAGTCAACTTCTTGACCATTACACCAATGATTACATGGCCTGCGTATGATTATAGTAGTATAAAACAAAAAAAGTATACTACTTCTCAGCCGTTCATTAAAAAAATCAGTTGATACATTTTATTTATTGCTCGTCCTGACATTATCATATTCAAATAGCATTATGAATATGATAAAACTAAAATAACAATTTTAAACTCTTTGTTTCCACGAAATAGCAAACAAACGAAAAATTGTTTTTATTAAAAATAAAACCGAAGTATTCTGCCTACTTCTCCCTCTACACACACCTATAATCTATGACGTCTGCATTTCATTCCTGGGCCTTCGTGCTCGCCCGCCGCTGTTGTGTCCGCACCGTAGTCGAGGCAACACCGCGTTGCCGCATCGACCAAACGCGCCGCGCTGTGCAGTGCTGTGAACCGGAAATGTTTACCCTGTGATACGCAACTAGTTATAATGGCATTAAAAAAAGATCTCGACATCAATGTGAACATATTCAAAAACATCAAACTGCCGAAAACAACGAAAATCCAGCAGGCAATAGACAAACTGTTCAAAAAGAATAGTTACACCAAAATAGTGCAAAGTTAAACGCTTCGGTTTTAAGAACGTGACACTCGTGGATAAATGGCTGGTGAGGTTGATACGAATAGTAGTTGTAATATTAGTAAATCAGAACCGCCGGATCGCAACCGATCGCCAAGTTTTATAACCGATGAGACGGAATTTGTTGGAAAGGGAAATATAAGATCATCCACACCGATCAGTAGACATAGGAGGAGCAGATCCCGTAGTGGGACCAGGATTACACCTTCGGCGCTGAGTTTGTCAGACGAAGGGTTTTACCAGGACTTGGAGGAGTACGTGATTGAAATGGCGTCATCGAGGGATGATCCAGGCGAGCCTGATGTGTGGAGCCAGCTTCAGCAGAAGGAGTCGGATCTCCTGCTCGCTGCGGAGCTAGGGAAAGCCCTGCTGGAGAAGAATGAGGAACTGAAGAAGGAACAGGAGCGGGTCGTCGAGCAGTACAACAAAAAACTCGAGGTAGGTTCTAGAATATTCACTAATATTTCTTCAAAAAAACTAGGCAATGATCATACCCTGTTTAAATATATGTAAGTTAATATTTAAGATACAGAAGTATGTTACATGTTTATCGTTGCGTGCGTTATTGCTTTGCTACTCACAAAAAATCCATTGTGTATTCGTTGGAAGTTTTCAAACAATCCCAAATTGTTAATTAGTCAAATTGCATACAAATTTAACAGATACATACAGAGTTTAGTTGTGTAATTAACATCGGTTTGAATTCCTTGAATTAATGCTGGTTTTAAGTTTATTAAGTAACACTACATATTAGAATGGTGTTTGCGGCTAATGGTTCTGTTATCCTATTTGTTAAATCGTATTCTGCGAAGGTATACTTACGCCGTGATTGTCAAATTAAGGTATATTATTTGACTAAGAACTAGGTAGTAGACATAATGTCGATTTTCAAAATGTATTGGTTACACAGATATTCCACGTGAGTAACAAGATTTTAAGATTTTCATATTTCCGTAATCTAGTATTAGATAGATATATAGAAAGATTAATATTTTATTGTACAACACAAAAAAAAAATCAGACAAGTTTAACAAAGGGAGATGTACATATTAGGCGATCTTATCGCTTGGAGCGATCTCTTCCAGACAACTTTCGGGTAAAGGAAGATATTATCTTATTAGATGTGTTATCTTAATAACATAATAATTATGATGTTATACAAACAAAGCCAGGAAAATACTCTCGCATAAGATTTTTCTTTTTTAACTACGACTGCCGATTCCTTTGTTATCATTCTGCAATAGAAAATTCATTATGACTCACTTAATTGTAAACTACACAAATTATGTTTCCAATAAGTAACTACCTAGTTACCAAAATATTGCGCTGTTAGATTGATCATTGAACTACTATAAAGGCTCCTCTACATGATGGGCCATCATGATGGTCCATCGTAGTGGGCCACCATATAGAGGGCGTAGTGGCGTAGGCTGGCTTGTGGTGCGTGCGATGCCGGCGGAATGGCCGCGGTGTCGGTTTTTCGCCCTCACATCAAAGGTAGTGGGCCAGCGATGGCGGTACCCATCTACACGTCGGCCATTACTCAGTTTGCGCTCGAATGCGGTGGAGAGCAGACGTGCAGAGTACCTCGTACGTGTCAAGATGTCGACTGCCTGACCGCATAGCGAAATACTAAAATTTTTGGAATTCTACAGAGCCGAAACCATTATATGGAATCCTAAACATAAAAATCATAAGGATAAAAACAAGGTAAGTAAAACTACGGTAAAAGACACATTTAACAATAGTTTTTATTTTGATATGGGAAGGGTAAATAAAGTTAATTTTTGTATAATTGTTTTCAGGTGTCGGATGCATGGAATCGCATAAGTAATAACATGGGCATTCCAGTTGATGACTTAAAAAAGAAGAAGGAAACGTTAATGACAGCTTTCCGAACAAATCTAAAAAAGAAAAAAGAGTCTATGAGGTCTGGGGCTGGACTCGATGATATTTATACGCCGTCGTGGCCTTTTTTTGATGTAATGGAAAGTTTTTTAAAAGATGTTTATGAATGCGAGAGTATTATAAATACAGACGGCGGAGTAAGTAAATAAAACTTATTATTTAATTTTATATATTTAGTTTATTATTCTATATTATTATGAAAATAGTGCATAAAAGATTGTCTTATTTGAATTGCATCATTAGTTGATCTACGTGGTTGATTTTGTAAGGGAAGAAAACTTGTATTACTATAATTCCTCCAATTACCAGCGCGTATCAATTCTCCACTGTCATTATAGGTATCAAATGTACCTGGAGGTGCGTATAAGTGGCGAGATGTTCGGCTTTTCCGTAAAAAGTTATGTTTAAGAACACAAGTCATAGTAATAATTGAACATTCAACAGGGTGGAAAGGCATAGCTGTTTTAAAAACTCTAAATTTGTTAGAAAGAATTCCAAATGTGTTTTCAACAACTACACGTGACTGAGAGAGTTTTTGATTAAAAACCCTTTCTGGAGAATTTAACTCGTGACGGCCAGGAAAAGGTTTCATAAGATTTTTAGTTAAACTAAATGCTCCATCGCACAAAAATACATAGGGTAAATCCATCTCACATCCTGGTAGTGAACTAGGAGGCGGCAAATTGATGCTATTTTCCGTATTTTTTTTTTATATACTACCTACTTTGATTAAAAACGCCACCGTCACTTATACGCCCTTGAGCGCCTATTTCAGCAAACATGAAATAGTAATCATAATCTACTATTGCTAAGAGGACAATGCTAAAAGAATGTTTATAATTGTAATATTCAGTTCCGCTATGAGGAGGTGGCAGTATTGTCACATGTTTGCCATCCATAGCACCAAGGCAATGAGGGAACTTGAATCGTTCAGCTTTGGAAAGCCATTCTTCTGTTGTTGTGGGGATCTGTAAAAAAAAACAAGACCGAGCATAAGACATTAAATTAGTTTTTTGTTTTACAGATTTTTTTTTAATTTATATTATAAACGTGAAAGTTAATATCGTCAAGTATGTATTAGTAAATAACAAAATATTTTAATTTTTCAGGCTTCAACCTCGTTAGATGACGAAGATTCAAATATGTCACAAAATGGAAATATCGAAAATGAAGACCCAAATGCTACAGTGAATTCTGAAATAAACATTCCTGTAGTACGACGTCGTTCTAGAAATCCACCTGAATTACAAGAGGCTAGTAACGAAATAAAAAGGGCCTTTTCATCTTTGAACAGCGTACTCAGCAGTAAGCAGCAAAAGATTGATAGCGAAGACGATTGCGATCTATGCGGAAAACTGCTCGCTAAAAGGTTAAGACAATTTACAGATTTGGAAAAACAAGAGTTGATGTACGAAATAGACGGCTTATTGTTGAAAAAACGTCAATTGTCATCTAGACAAAATACCGGTCGTTATGTGGTCCAATCTCCATCCCAAATAATAATTTGTACCAATCGTCCTGTGAGTGGCCGCACCTGCACCTCTACGCCTTTGTTCTCTGAAGAACAAAATATTTCCTGTCGTCCCACATCCTCTTTGAGCACTTATTCCACGTCGTCTTACCATCCTCAATCCATTATTTCTCCTCCTTATTTCTCCCCCAGTCCTAATGCGACCCCAGGTGAAGAATTTCCTATCATCAGTATACCAGAGCAGCCTAATCTTCACCTACAATCTCACCCACAATCACAAATTTTGCAACAAGCTTTAAACAACGCTAATATAAATAGTCAAAATATGTAATTTTTTAAAAGAAATTAAAGATATTATATTAAAATATAAGGTGTATTATTTGCAACTGTCAAATTACAACAATACATTTTAGCCTATGTGTCATTTTGATGACTGTTAAGTTTCATCAAAATCTATCCAATAGTTTTTGCGTGATTGAGTAACACACACATACGAACATTCTTACAAACTTTCACGTTTATAGTATTAAAATAGGAAGTTATTACCTTAACAAAATCTTTCAAAGCTTCATTGAGGAACTTCAGGAACAATTCTTGAAATAAGTTGGCTTGAAACTTTGAATAGGTAGTGTAAACTACGAAAGCTATCGCCAGTAGCTAGGTATCTTAGTGTCAATGCGATACGAATTTTTACAGGTATTGCTTCCCGCCAATCTGTATCCTGTTTTGCAACTATAGGTGATACTTTTTATATCAAAAACTCAAAATCGCTGTTTGACATCCTCACGAAGTTATCGAATTCACCAGATGGTTCAGCAAGCATTTCAGCCATTATTGATTATCCATAGTTCGCCTGAAAAAAAAATTATTTTAATTATACTGAATGATCAAATAACTAAAAGTATAAAGAAAATTAAATTTAAGCAGTTACTTACTTAGTCTTGTTGCGATGAATAGTTAACATCCACCATCTTCTTCTACGCCATTTCCTTTTAATAACTTTTTTTTGTACACATTAAAAAAATAATTGTACGTGCTAAATAAATATATAGCTGCTGCGGCTAAAGCTTCCACGTCCATTTTGTTGAACGCTAAGATCACAACTGAACATCGCCATTGTGTAGATCCTTTTCATCCATCGCATGGCCATTTTGCTGGACAAGCGCTGGCCCATCATGTAGAGGAGCCTTAACAAGTGGTTGAGAATTGGTTGCCTAATTGGTCCAATTTTCAATGTTCCTCGTGTTTCGGTGGGAACTGACAAAGATAAATAACTTTGATCGTAGGCATGAATGACTGATCTGATCAATGATAATTGTAACCATTCTGTTGATTTAATAATTCTTTAAAAACTGTCGTGTTTATGATCTCACTCAACTATTTTTAATACTGCTTAGAATTTGGGCTATTGGATACTTTTTGCGGTTTTTTTTTTAAATAACGACGGATTACCTAATAGGATGTCGATTGTCGACACTGAAAATTTATTTGATTTGAATCTTACTTAACTTTATTAATGTATAAACATTTGTATGTATAAATATTTTGCTTGTATTTTGTCCTGATGACACATTCTAAATGCGTTTATCATTGGCAAATCAACTTATCACCACATGTTTTTGTGATAAGCGCAAAAATTCACGGGAAAAACAATTTTATACGGTTTTAATGCTTTAGGCATGTTTCCATAGTTTGTTATCGGAGTTATTAGATTTTCGAATTATCGGTTTGAAAAGAATGTGTATCACGAACCGTGCTTAACGTTGCGTCGGTTTTTGCGGTATTTGACGTAATATTAAGTGTTTTTTCTATAAAAGTTGCATCTAGTTTTGCAAGCGTCTATTTTCTTTCGGCCTGATAACAACAAACAATTTTATTTTGCTTTTCATTTGTCGATTTACATCGCGGATGTTTGCTCATAACACAGCAATTTTTATCATAAACAAAAACTAGCGGGCCCGGCAGACGTTTTCCTGCCCATTGACGACCGCTTGGTGCAGTGGTCCACAACTCGGACTTATTAAACCAAGGGTCGCGGGTTCGATCCCCACACAGTTTATTTATTTTTATTTATTTAAAACTTTATTGCACAAGAAATGTACAAAGGGTGGACTTAATGCTAAAAGCATTTTCTGCCAGTCAACCTCAAGGTCATGCAGAAAGAAGGCAATGGGTGCAGTGAAAATTAAATGAGAAAGGTTAAATTGTGGTAAATAAAATAACGCAAAAATTAATAAACAAATATCAATAAATAAAAGTAAATATTAAATTATATTATAATTATACAAAAAATAAATAATTTAATATAATAGATATGTAATAGAAAATATAATTAATATGGATACTAAAAATATATAAATATAATATGCATGTATATTATATTTATATATTTTTATTCATTTAGAAAATTTCGAACTTTTTTCTTGAATGAAAGCTTCGAGTCTGATCTTTTGAGATCCAGGGGTAGTGAGTTCCACAGTCGCGTTGCCGCCACAGTGAACGACTTTGTGACGTACGATGAGCGGTGAGCCGGTGTGGCCAGCTGGAGATTATCTGAGGAGCGAAGGGCACGGTCATGAGTGTCACAGAGGAATGTGAACATATCTCTAAGATACGAAGGTGACAAAGGGTTATTCAGAATGGTGTATAAAATGCACAGAATTCTGGTGTCTCTACACAGTTCAAGCATAAGTGTGCATAAACATTTGTGTTTGTACTGGTCTGGGTGTTTTCTATGTATAATATGTATTTATTTACAAAAAAAAGTATTTAGTTATGTTTATCCGTTGTCTAGTACCCATACACCCACACAAGCCTCGTAGCTTAATTTGGGACTCGAGAATTGGTGTGATTGTTGTGAAATATTTATTTAATATTGCTTTTTTATTTTCTGATCTTTCAAACCTTCTCTAGACTTCCAAGAATATTTCGAGACTAAAATAATTCAAATCGGTTCAGCCGTTCTGGTGTTATAGCGTCAGGAAGGAAAACCCGACTTATTTTTATATTAAAGATTCCTCTAAGAAATCCATTATGCTTATCAAAATTATAATTTCGTTAATACAAATCTGTTTTAAAATATTTACGAGTTACGAAAACTAGGTTCTTCAACTCATCCTAAATAGAACTGTCAGCAAAGCTCTATTAACAATACAAATCGTTACTGGAAAATAATGGAAGGTTTTTGTGAACCTTTTTATAACCATCGAACTCTTTTCTGATTGTTGGAGGTTGAGCAATGGTAGTACAATGTTGAGTAAGGGATTCGAAATGCACCGTAAGTCACGTATTGTGAGAATTCTGAGGTATTTTTTTTTATAAAACATTTTGACTTTTCACTTGAAAAGATTATAACTTCACTAGCTGTCCCGGCAAACGTTGTTTTGCCATATAAATGTTAAGGGTGGACAACCCTTATCACTAAGGGGTATGGAAAATAGATGTTGGCCGATTCTCAGACCTACTCAATATGCTCACAAAATTTCATGAGAATCGGTCAAGCCGTTTCGGAGGAGTATGGCAACGAAAACTGTGACACGAGAATTTTATATATTAGATAATCGTGGTTTGGTTGCACTTTACTAACAGTAAAGTGTAAACATTTTTCGTGACTTAGCTCATTCAAATTATTTGTTAGATAGACACAGGTAGCATTATACAGATGGTGATGTAGATGGCAGCATGGTTTCACGTCTTGCCGTTACGAGTATAGGCATACAAAATATTAATTAGCACCATCATTGTACCCTATTTTGCCTTCAAGTAAAAAAAATGTCGTTGAAAAAGGTCGCAAGCACACTATACTGTTTAGTAATTCAAAAAACAGGAAAATTGGATCAATTTATAATTTCACTAGCTTTCGCCCGCGGCTCCGCCCGCGTGGACTAATATTTTTCGTATCCCACGGGAACTGCATTGTTTTCCGGGATAAAAAGTAGCCTATGTGTTATTCCAGACTATTATCTACCCCTGTGCCAAATTTCAACCAAATCCATTCAGTAGTTTTTACGTGAAAGAGTAACAAACATCCATACTTACAAACTTTCGCCTTTATAATATTAGTAGGATTAAAATTCGATATCAATAAAGCATAGTTAACAGTTTCCAATTGTGCTTTGAGAATAGGCTGCCATTACCAATATTCTTAGTTTTTGCGTTGTACGATAAATCAAAAGAAAACTAACAATTCGTTAGTGGATTTCCACTGACACAACTGACTATTGTTCAAGATTATAGGTCAACAGTTTTATCTAGAATCTAGATGCAGGCGTGGTCGATTTGATACGCAATACCTAAGTTTTTCGAAACGCGAATTTATTGTTTCTGCTCTGATTTCCATCTTATTCTTTTTGTTAGGCTAAAGGCATTTGTTGAGAGCTTAAACAATGGTTTTTAGGACATCCGTGATTGGTGACTATATTATTGGTGCTCCTTTGTTTCATCTATTGATATGGTGGTGTTCATGGTGGTACTTCTCAAGCATAAAACGTTAAGTGGCTCGTACTTTCAAAAGAAAAATCAATTTCCAAAGAAAAATTCTTTCATTGCCTTCTTTCTGCATGACTTTGAGATTGACTGTCAGAAAATGCTTTTAGCATTAAGTCCACCCTTTTTCAGTTCTTGTGCAGTAAAGTTTGAAATAAATAAAATATAAATAAGATATAATTGAGAAAATTCCGTCCTGTTATCGTGGCTTCGACGGAATCGCTTCAAAATACTTCACCTTGGTGGAGTCTTCCACTTGGTGGAGTGCCCATGTGGTTACATGCAATTCCTCGGACACCTAAAGGCCTATTACGCTAGTAAGGCCTAGTACAGAAGCGCTGCTATTCATATATTTCGTTCTAATTTCGTGAAATAAGACTGCTGTCAGTGAGCGGAAAGCAAGAGTGTAATACCGATCATCTTTTTCGAAGGGTTGGGTTGAAGTAATTAAGGTCAAAAACATATAACACTTATTTTATTTTATTTAATTTTATTAGGAAAACACTACAGTATCTTAAAAACTAAATTACTCGCTAGACTTGTCACTAAACACCATTTACGTGTTAAAAAAATATTTTTGGCTCCGGTCATCAGGGAGGATAGGATTTCGAATTTAAAAATAGCGTTGTGAACGCAGAAAAATAACTAAAATAAATAAAATATAATAAAGGTCAGACAAATTTAAACTAAACACAGTCTGTACAAAGCCAGACATTCAGTAGCCTTGGTATTTGTCGCCATTATTGTACTAATGAAAACGTGTTAAGTCCCTATTGTCTCTGGTGCAGGGCTGGCCAAGTGGTCACCAGACTGTGACCTTTTCATGTAAACAACTAGCGGTCGCCTGCAACTTCGTTTGCATATAGATCCCGTTCCCATGGGAATATCGGGAAATCTTTTCTTAGCGGATGCCTACATTAAAGTAGCTACCTGCATGCCAAATTTCAGTATGATCCGTCCAGTGGTTTGGGCTGTATGTCAGTCAGTCAGTCAGTCACCTTTGTTTTATATATTTAGATGAGTTGTTCTATCCTATCAATAAACTAATCTGTAGGTGATAGATTTATTTAGAGTTACAGAAATGCATTTCTTATCCTACATCGATCATTATTTGTATCATATGAAGTGGAACAAAAAATGTATATAAAGAACTGCAGTTCGATTACATTTTTGGAGAACAACTATTTAAAAAGTTCAAAAAATATTTCATTATTTACTCGAACATGTGATATAAAATATAGTTTTTTTTTATTTGGTTCAGGTATTTTTAGTCTGAACAATTAGGAATACCTTTTTTTTGTCGTGTATAAAATCTATTTTACTTTCAGCAGCCCTCTTGACTACGTATTTTTAAATTCTCCTTTCTGTCAACCCTAATCATTAGCACTTGCCTTCGTGATGCCAGCTTGTCCACTCGTATATGCTAACTGAACAATAGACGTGTATGAATCGTAAACAAAACTGTTTAATTACTAGTTAGTTACTACTGATTGTGCTTACCAAATGATTGTAATATGCTTGAAGACGTCTTATTCCCGACTGTTGTAATCATTTTAGTTTGAAAAATAAATATGACAGCGCTAACAGTCCGATGAAATGAAAAGATGCCCGATTAAAAATGTCATCTTAAATTAGATCGGTTAATATGAACAGTGCGATAACTATATTTAACTGACCACAGAAAAATCATCCCTAAGTATTTATTTATATTTTTTCTGTTCTTTTTTATGATTATTTGTTTAAGTAACTTTAACCATGAGTACCCAACATACAGACGAAAACAACAGTTTGACACGAATCTACTCGTATTGACTGACGTTTGTTGCAGTTACAGAAAGGTAGTACCTAGGTATATAGGAGCCTTTATTTAGCAAAAAGTTGTGAGTATAAGTTATTGTTTCATTGAAGAGTCGTCGACAGTGCATTTTCTAGTTCTTTCGAACTGTCAAAGTATATTATTTTCCTATTCTGAAAGTCCTACTGAACTAAGTGTTGTTTATAAACAACACTATATTTAACTTGGCAATATCACATTAATATAAAGTCTTTTGTAAGACCAAACTTTCGTCAGTTCATCTACAACAGGTTTCATAGTTCTCTGTAAAGTTGTGACGTCATTGGCCTGCTCGAAATAAATTAGGTAAATATTACTTGTTTGCGAAAATTTAATTAGCAAGTTTAAATTTTATTGAGTGTTGACATTGCGAGTAAATGACGTTCCTATAATTAGTTAAAAATGGATGGCCACACGACACCTTATTGTAAGAGCTAAAGGAACCTACCGACTTTTGATATGAAAAAGAAGTCAATTTTCTTGTACAAATATGTAAGATATCAATATCTTGGTTACTTCGGTACTCTGCGAACTATAGTTAAAACCGGGATAGACATTGGAATTCAATAATTTTGGATGCTAATAAATTATTTGGAAACGGAATTTGCAATGAGTAATAACATATTATGAGAACTATTTACAATTCCTTAGATTATTTTTATTAATTAGATTCGTGAAAATCTTTAAAACCGAAGTAAATGCCTTTCTTACCGGTAAGATTTCATTGATTTCATGACGTTATATTTGACACAGTGATACACATTTGCTGTATCTGTATTGCTTGAGTTAGATTTTCATTAAATTTTACAATAGATTTATGAAATAGAAGCCATGCACTCATGTTTCATTATCATTATCTATGAATCAGACAGTAGTTAATACAAGTTCATAAACCCCACATCTATTTCAATAACTATGACAAATATTTGTTTGCTGCTTTATCTGATGATAGCATACGCGTTGCAACTTCTTACAAAACATAAACGTATGTTTTTTTTATTTATTTATATTAAACCGATATGCGGAATAGTTTCATAACATCAGTCACTTGAATTCCTTACTTTATCATTTTAGTGTAGCGGAGATACGACTATCATCATCTCAAAATTCTTAGATAATACTCGTATGTAAAGAACTTCTCTTTAGGATTCTGTGACAAATCAATATGTTATCATGTGCTACAGTTTATTTGTTTTATAAAGCGGTTTTTTGCGTGTTTGACGTTGATTCGTGATTTTTGATAGGTTTTTTGCATCTGTCAAAAGGTTCTTGATGTTTATTAATTAAAAGTTCAAAGAATTTTAATGACGTAGTTTAATTAAAGAGATTCCACAGAGTACAGAGTATCTATATCTATAGTGACGTTACACATTCTACAATAGTGTTGTATCAGTGGGTAAAGTCGAATTTTATTTATATTTTTATATATAATTTTATATTTCAACAGTTTTACATTAAACAATAAATTGTGGTTAATATCTTTGCAGACGCAAAACTGACTTATAAAGAAATTATTCAAAATCATTCTACTTTCTAATTTATCTTTACTATTAACTAACCCAAGAGCTTATTTTTTTAGTGGTTAGTTTTTAATAGTAGATCCTGGCTTAACACCCCTTTTCCTTGCGTTTAAAAAAATTGCAACAAAGGTTTTCTACCTTTATTTTTGCTTTAAAAAGCCTTAACTGCCTGCGAAAACCAAATAAGGTCAAAAACCCGAGCGCAAAATCCAACTAAGTACTTCGTCCGTATTTTCGATAAGCCATCCCATTTGCTCGATCGGTCAAACTGGTATTAAGTGACAAAGATGTATGATTATAAACTTAAATCAAATGAAACACTTAGAGAATTGTTTAAAGAAGTTAAAATACTTACAGTTTACTTGCAATACATTTACGAAAACCTAATTTACGTTCGAAAAAACTTACACTTATTTCCTAAAAATAGCGATTTGCATAACTTCAACACAAGACAAAAAAATAGGCTTGCCGTTCCACATTTTAGGCTTCATAAAGTTGGTCACTCATTTATGGGTAGATGTGTATCATTTTTTAATAAATTACCTGAAAATTTAATTTCATTGCCTTTAGATAAATTTAAAACAGTTGTAAAAGATGTATTAATGTCAAAAGGATATTATAAAATTGATGATTATACAAAGGACAAAGATATATGGAAATGTTTAAATGCAAACAATTACAATTATTGTAAATCAATTTTGAAAAGAGGCAATGATAATAGTGACTGAGTTTCTTGCGCCGCTTCTTCTCAGCACTGGCCCAAATTGTCCCGAAGCGGTGGTAGGGTCAATTTATATGTTGGGACGTGTAAAAGTGCTAGTTGTTAGCCTACTTACAGAAATAAATTGATTTTATTGATTTTTATTGATTTTATTGATGACTTCATACAGAACTACGGTCATCGACTCCAGAGTAGAACTTTTGTAATCCTTTGTACTTTGTGCGCATGATTCACCATCTAACGGTTTGTGAAACCGTGACCGCTTGTATTTTGTATGCGATTTGGGTAAACGAGACTATTCCATGGGTGCCGACTGATAGAATCATCCTTTACCGTTTTGTTTTGTTAAAGAAGTTGTAGCAGTCATTTGGGGCGATTATGGTGCTACCTGAATGAACTTAAGTCGAAACATAGGCATTGAAAAGTCTTCAAAATTGTTTTAACAAACAATACGTGTGTTGTTGGCAATGGAGTAGGTATAAATTTGTAAAAGTGGCCATTTCATATGGAGAGAAATATATGTACCTTACACACTCGTAATGTCCAGCCTGTAGGTATATATAGAATCTTTTTTTCGTGCAGATATATTTTATCACATTTGAAAGCACAAAATGCTCTCCAAGTTTGAACATAATTTTGGCAGACATCCTCAGGTGCTGCATAATTTTTAGAACACTGTTTAGGAAATCATCAGACCTATAAATGTCTTATTAAGCTTAATCTAATACCTACGTCTAAAAACAACTACCGATCTGACATTAATTTCACAATGGCCATCCGAGATTCACAGCGAGCGGCCCCCTTGCAGACCGGTTAGTCTGGTCCGGACCAGCTTCTGCCAAGATCGAGTTCACGGCTATGGCTTCCATCGTGTCTCGCCAATTTTGGATGGTGGAATGGCTTGTTATGCAGTTGAGTGAATTATGCAGGGTAACAGACATTTTCATGAGCAGGGTTCTCTCTTAGAGAGGGTTATTTAATATGTTTGGTGTGTGATGCTTGTTTGGAGAAACGGGATCGCTCATTAAAATGTTTTGGTATTTTTCTTATTTAAGTTTTTTTAGAAGATTTGTGTATGATTCTTAACATTTCCTAGTTGGGTATCTGTTTCGTGTTGTCTAGTTAGTTATTCTTCCTTTTTCGTGCGGTGTACAAAATAGCTGGTATCTTAAGTCATTCCATGGACACACATGTAGGAACTTTGCCTGTTTATTTTATTTTATTTATTGAGAAACTCAACAGCCCTTTTTACAATTAACATTGCGTAGTACACAGTATTATTATACCTTAAGCCAATAAAAGAGTTTCATAGCAAGCACTTAGTTTCGTATATTTAGAATACCTAAATAACTAGTGTTAACTGACAACAAACGAAATCCAATAAGTTCAGTCAGTCAGTTCTTTTTGTAACAGAGCTACAAGTCCTTATGACAAGTTAAATTAAAACATGTATAATTTGATCAAAGTGCCATTTGAAAATCCAGCATCGCCAGATTATGGGATTAAATCTTCAATCATAGCATTTGGTAGCGAAATATCACAGACTGCCATTCCAATATATCATTTAGGGTCACTGCACGCCAACGGCGAGCTTTAGTGGGTTAGCTCGTCTGATTGATGTAGCTGGGATAGAACAGCCACTAAAATGGTACCAGTATCTTATCTTACCTTATCAGTTCAACTTTACACAGTTCACGACACCAAATTGTTATACCTTACCCATCTAATGTCATCGTATTTTGTAGTATTTAAAGTCTGTAGTTTTTGAAGTGAAAACTTCTTTAGCGGCGTTGAGCACTTTTGTGGCATGGGTAGAAACTGTGAAACTCGCGTCAGGTCACGTGATGCTGATCGAAAAACCGTAAGACGGTTCAAATAAATCAAAAATGCACAACGTTAATAATCAAGTTTTCACTTCTGCCGGCACTCCCGGAGTGCAACCCGTGTTTTTTGAAGTGAAAACTTCTTTAGCGGCGTTGAGCACTTTTGTGGCATGGGTAGAAACTGTGAAACTCGCGTCAGGTCACGTGATGCTGATCGAAAAACCGTAAGACGGTTGTTAAGTTTTCACTTCTGCCGGCACTCCCGGAGTGCAACCCGTGTTTTTTTTTTAATAAGCAATGTATTTTCCTAAATCCCGCCATACTGATAAAAGGGTATTCAATATCCATGGTTGCATGGTCTTAATGGTGAGGTGTTTTTTTCCGCTCATTTCTCATTGAATAGATATAGTTAATGGAATCAGGCGTTACTTTGCGGAAATCCATGACTAAAGCTGAAAAAGAAAATTTCTACTAAACGACGCCAGCGCAGGAACCTAAATAGACCACTATTTTGGTTCCTGCGCTTCCTGCGATAAATAAAATAAAAAAGGGACATAATTGTGTCCTTTATTTCTCACACAACTGTCTGTTCTCCCTGGGCTGTGTCTGATGGCTTAGCCTTTTGCTTTCTATATCGCACGTTTCCTTTGTCTGAATAAAATTGCTATAAAGCGTAAAATAATTCTGTTGCTATCGTTTCACACTTTCTCCCGTTGATTCGTAATACGCAGATTAATATTGAAGAGTTTTGCTTTTGTTCTAAAATTAAATTGTAACTAATCAATCGCGTACGTTCGTCATTTGACTTTGTTAGAAGAAAAAGAATAGAACAGTTGTAAAATAATTCATACTTCTCAGCTTGCAGTTCTACATCAGACGTAGCAATTAAATCAAAATTTCAATTAACAGACAAAAGACGCTTAAAACTAAGATTTTGTTTGAAGTTGAATGAAGTGAAAATACGGTAAGAATTTAATACACACACACGTTTGTGTTATCGTTTGATATGATGTATTATTAATACTTTGCAGTTATTAAGTAAAATAATAGTAATAATAATAATTCATTTATTTCGGAAAATAATTATTTGAATTAAAATTACATTTCCATATCGTTGTTTTGTTAGTAACAATTTTTACTTAAAATTATGTTAGTAACAATTAAATAATAATAATAATTAAATACTAATAATAATTCAATAATAATAATCACATTCTTTTTATAAAATAATACGTCTTTGATTATTGTATTTAAATGGTCATTGGTAAAAGACGGCAATACACGGTGGTGTGATGTCACACTCACAAATCAATATTGCAATCGAACGGTTGCATTCGAGACGGCCCGTAGGTAACCAAAGTGGAATAACTTATAAATAGGCTCTTGTCCAATATAAAAGAAATATTCTAAAACAGTTTTGCCCCTTTTCTGCCGTTCGTAATACCTACAAGTTTCATTTTTAATTGATCTCAAATCGATTACAAAGTCACTCAGTCGGCATATACATATAAAAATATCAAAAATTTGGCACAGTTAAAATGTTATGTCTATTTATTAATGACATTTAAACTTCGGTTGTAACTCCTTGGCCCTCAGGAAGGATCATTTCTGTACCTCTGAGCGAAAATGCGAAAAATTCTTAAAAATTCATTTAGCAAATTAGACGCAAAAGGGACTTGACCAAGTCAAGTTTTGATGTTACTCGTTTCGTTCTTCGATATCTACTCAATCTCAGGAACATAGTTGATACACTTGCAACTAATAGGCTTTAGTCAAGGGTGTGCTTCCGAGCGAAGGTTCGTCAATATTTCACTACCATCAGATTATATTTCATTACCTTCATAACTTTTTTTTCAGAAGCCTGTAACTTTGAAATCAGTCGGTGCAATTATCTATAAATTTGGTCATTTACAAAGTAAAGGCTAACTTATATATAAGTGTGCTTATGAATTTATACGTTTAAAAAATCTCTCTGTTTGCTCGAATGTGCACCAAATCAGAGAATGAGCCTTTTTCGGTTAGATGGTCAAAAATACAGTCATTGTACGAACTACCCTTATAAGATAATTAAAAAATCATATCAATCAGACGACTCAAATCTACCGATAGATATAAAAATGTTGTAACCAAACATTTGTTACTCGCCGAATTGATCTAAGATCGATTCATATAGGAAATGAAAAGAGATTTCGTTGTACTGTGACAAATGTACACTTTTGAAAACCACTTTGGTGTACTGGTCAAGTAGTTGACTATTAACCAAGGGGTCCGCGGGTTCGATTTCCGCACTGGACAAACATTTATAAGTGAATTTATAAAACCACTGTTGATTCTGATATCTGCAACACAAGTGCTTAAGCTACTTCCCACGGAGTCAGATTAATGTATGTGATGTTGTTGTATATTTATTTATATATTTATTTAAATGTGTAAGTAATGCAATGTTGTTTTTAATGTCTCAAACTGAAATTTGACCATTTCCAACAGCCGTGAACATGAAACAAAACTTTTTTACATTTTTTTTTGTTAACTTTATCTATCTTTACGAAGCCAGATCTATTCACTACCTCTCGCAACCTAATAAAAATAACTTAGAACCTCGGTCCACCGATTAGCTATGCAACGAATGTAAGGTTAGTTCACTTTATTCAGTTGTATTGTGTCCAGAATTTAAATGGCGTGATTCATGCCAACCGTTCGAACGATGGCCTAAGTCGAAAATTGTGTAACTGTCGTATTTTAATTTACTCATTACGAACTTGCTTAAGGCTATTACGTATGTTAAAAAACAACCGTACGTTTTCTACTTGGAGCACATTGTTTGTAATTAACGTTATTTGTTCCCGTTGGGTTTTTAATTACGTTTTTTTTTTAAATAAACGCTTCCGCAACCTTAAGTACGAATTATTTAAACTAGAACCTAAGATATTCGGTGTTAGAAATGTTGTTTCGTATTAAATATTATTGTTATTTAATAAAGTATCTACTTGGCCATACAATTTCTGTACAGATAAATTCAACATCATCTTCATTCATGTTACCTAGGGTCTTAAAATCGTTTACTTAGATCTAGTCTAGCAGCTCCATTTACATATTTAATATTTCTTGAACTGAAAGTTAATAAGTAGGTACCCCTTAATTAGAAAAAAAAAATTAATTGACAAAATGCAATATCTTAAAATGATAATTTTCGTACTTACACCCTTTTTCGTTTCGGCGTCGAGAAGTGAGAGTTATACGATTTAAGGTCGCGGCCTTGCGCCTGCCTGACGGATAATCAACGTTTCATTATATTGGGTACTGCTTAATCTGTGCTGATGACTTTTCCTAATAGAAGTAGGTACTGTCCTCAACAATAGCGGCCGTTGCGAAAAAAAAATACGGTCAATTTGATAACCTCCTCTTTTCTTTTGTAGTCGGTAAAATAATGTGCATATAGAGTTATAGTACGAGTTATACGCAAAGAAAACTCAGCTACATTCTTTTCTTTTTGGGGTTCCGTACCTCAAAAGAAAAAAACGGAACCCTTATAAGATCACTTTGTTGTCCGTCCGTCCATCTGTCAAGACCGTTTTTCTCAGGAACGCGTGGAGGTATTAAATTAAAATTTATATGAAATACTTAAGTCTATAATACCCGTGATGGGTGAACTTTTACTTATATACCTACAGGTTTGTACGGAACCCTCGGTGCGCGAGTCTAACTCGCACTTGATCGGTTTTTTTTTGTATTATCACGATGAATATTGTATATACACGTCTCCCATATAGACTCCCAGGTCGAGTGTTTGAAAACCACCTTAAACACACCTTAAAGTGGTCTGCATGTTTACAAAGTCCTATAATAGTTGATGGAATCAGGCGTTACTTTGCGGAAATTCATGACGAAACCTGAAAAAGAGAATTATTTTGCTTTAAATTTCCACTAAACGACGCCTCTTTCGAGTGTTTTGTTGGTGTCAGTGTTGTGTTTCCGGGTGCATTTTCTGTGTCACATTGTGAGTTGTATTGTAAGTCCTGCGACATCCAGCTCTAGTTTTTTCAAGTGGTTACAGTTAGATGTATTTGGGTTCCTGCTGTTTCAGCTAAAGTCCTGTAATCTTTACGTCGTCATGACATCTTACTGTGCGCTATGGAACAAGAAAAACATATTTTCAAATATTACTTTACCAACTGTTCATCTGTCTTTTTAAGAATAACCAATAAAAAACAGTACCCTTTCCCCTAAAAAACCTTACCCTATTTGTAAGTGTTAGTCTAAGCGTAAAGTAAAGTAGGTTTTCAATCTCTTATAAGTAATTGCGAAATTACTAACTAGTAGTAACAGCTACTCATCAACGAAGCGATAAAAAATAACACTTGTGCATCGAGCAAGAACACCTGTAATTACACGATTAAGTTTAGTAGGTAATTCCTAGGTAGGAAATATCTATTAAAGTCCACTTAGCACAGATTATATGGGTTGAGATTAGTTTAAGTGTGACTCAGAAATCGGGCTGACTCAAACATGTGCGGTTAGTTGACATTTATTAAGGCCAAGGTGATTGAAGGTGACGTAAATATACTTATTTACGTCACCTTCAAAATTACTATTTTCTAGTATACCAAATACCAAATGTATAAGAAATTTTCTACTATGATTTGCAGTATGATAATAATATTAAATAAATGTGCAACAACATCACATACATTGATTTGACCCCGCGGTAAGTCACTTAAGCACTTGTGTTACATATACCAAATCAACAGTGGTATTACAAATAACCTTAACTCGCCTCGCGTGGCTCACGTAGGACACGCCTTACTATCTGTCGTACGTACGGTACAGTGAAAAATCAGATGTTCCTTAAGGACAGAATTCATTAGAAACCATTACCCACTAGACATTGTTCAATTAAACTCAGATGAAACTCAGAGCCGAAATCATGTTTTTCGAACCATTAGAATTACCATCATACAACATTATCAGCCCTAAGACCTACACCTGCTTTTTTCAAGGTTGATAGTTCATCTTGCCGGTGGACGATCAATACGTCATGTTAAAACTGAAAAGTCTTACATAACTGATAACAGAACTAATTATTATATTACTATGTGTCCAATTCTTGTTTTCCCGTCTGGGAATCGATTACTGATCATTTCATCAAGTTTTACACTTTCCTTCGCTAGACCACAAAGGCTTTATGTCGACGCTTTGAATTTCCTTTTCTTACTCCGACCTTTCCGCCCTTGCTTCAATGTTTACTCCAACATAGCAATCTAGACTACCGAAGGTTACCTGGCATCGATCGCATTTATATTGCATGTGCACCCGCCTCAGGTCAGACTGTACCCTTGACTTAGGGATACGCCTTGACTGTGACACCGGGGGTGATATGTAAGTAAGCTGGTCAAGGGTGAGACAAATCTGTTGCAGCTAGACACATGCTCAACTAAAGCTATTTAGCTTGTGGTGTGTGAATGAAAAGACTGAAAGACAGCTAGACAACTCAAAGTAGGACCTATACTTCCTAACAGAAGCCTTATTTCTAGGATTAGGTCCGTGACCTTTTGAGTAAGATAATTTAGTTTCTTCGGTTAACGCGAACAGTAGATATTGAAATGAGACACTTTTTACGGATTATTTCGAGTCCCTTTTCAGCGTCTGTGGTTAGAGGTAGGTGACCACTGACGCTGAAAAGGGTCCGAAGCGTCAGGTTAAAATAAAATGTAAATAAATCGCTGAATAATCCGTAAAAAGAGTCTCATTTCAAGATAATTTTCATTGGTGTTTTATTTTAAACAATATTAAGGATTCGAACCCCCTCATGACCATTGTTGACAAGAGCTTTGGACCGGACTTCCAACCCCCGACCCCGGGTTCGAATCCTCCCCGATGACCGGAGGCGAAAAGATTTTTTTAAGTGTTATGTCTTTTCTGTATAGATATATTTTACTTTCATCATTATTACGTCATAACTAGCAATTTTAGTACAAAATTAGTAAGGAAAATATGATTTACCATCACTTAATCATAGAATCAGTAGCTATTGCCGCGACAAGAAATTATGCTGCTGAAAAACTTGTTTGTCTCGTGGCGATTACATTCTTGTTACAGTCTCCACAACAAAGTTATGGTTCCACTGACATAAGATATTATTGCGTTAACCGTTACTTCACAAGGTAACTGCACAAAGTTACGAGGTTATCATTTGAGAACCTTATCAGTTTGATAATAAGATTTCATTTTCATTGTTATGTTATTATCAATGTGAGTTTAAAATTGAATGTAACGTATGAATAACAATTTCTTTGTTTCTTATATCAAAGGAAGATTTTAATTAAACATGCGAATGCATTTATTAATGAATGCAACCACATGTTTTAAAATTCGCGAATCTTTGATCCTCATGTTTTTAATGAAATCAAGAAAAGAAGCTAATAAGTATGTATTTAATTTATCTGTATCTGTGAATGGTCTTGATGTAATGTTCTCATTCTGATCAAATTAAATTTCGTTAAATTGTACAACCTAACTACTAATACATTGGGCCGAATGTTTGTTTAAAATGGCCTACCAATATTCAACCCATTTCAATGGTTTGTCTTCTGTTTTTATTTGACTGCCATGTTATATTACAAGGCTCAAACTAAATAGAGAGACCCCTGTTTGCGTTTGATATAACTGTAAGTGTTTGTTGATGAAAACCATGTCATTTTTAGCAATATAAACATAGTTAAGTGTAATTTATCATATCGGATGTAATTGCAAAACATTGTCTGCACAATACGTGGAATTTACCATCAATACATATTTCAGATACGATAACAGTTATCTATTGATCTCAATATATCACGTGGACTACAGGAAAGTATTTTCAGGGTTTTTTGTTAACTTTCAAAGCACTATATCTGTCTCACTCGTTACTATTTAAATGAGTATTAGGTACTCACTGCTTGACGTTTCGGCTGGATTGCACACAGCCGTGGTCACGAGCTGACTGAAAAGTCGAGCAGTGAACCTAATACTCATTCTAATATATCGCGTTTAGACCCGATCACAAGTAATTAGTGTTACAGTACGACGCGAAAGTGTAAAATCATACTACATCCGTCTGTCTGTACCCTTGCCACTGAGGGTCTATCTGTTATTTAATCTACAGTCAGAATGCAAGTGTGATTGGCGCACAGTTTTTCGTGTCGCCCCGAATCGGGAAATATAGGGTAAAACCGGGATAGATGCCCCACTTTAAGAAATCTTTTTAGAAATTCAATAATAAATATCGAAACAATTTATTTATAAAACAAATTATTCTTAGGAATTTTGTCTATAAATTTATAAAAAGTAAAAAACGTTGTCTTCGATACATTCAAAGTAATAGGGACTTTAGCGGACCTCTAAATTTTGTGACATCTATCTATCTATCCCATACAGGGGAAAGATGACCGAACCATATAAATTGCGTTTGGGATCGAAGACTCACCAAAATAATGGCCCTCTATCCTCCAAAATCTTTGAATACATTTTGGCATTGTATGATGTCGCAACGAAACATACAATTGAGTCAATTAAGATAGAGTTAGAGATTCTTGTGATAGATATGAAAAAAGTACTAATGTAATTAAAATTGGGTCATCTATCTCGGCTTTACCGATGCATTTGTTATGCTTTTTTACATATAATATTTACATTTTATCCGATCGTCATGTCATGAGTCAGTCAGAATCGCACCACTTTTACATGTAGTAACGTCAAGATAACGTACTTTAATGTTCGACATGTGGTTAAACATGAAAGGGAGAGTGATTCTGATAACATTGTCCAAAATATACGCGTATGTTTTTATTGACACTTGCTAAAATATAAGAATGCAGATAGGTACGGTGGCTAGCAAGTCATGGGAAACATATGTGGTGTCTTATACGCTTGTGATACGGGCGATTTTACAACAAAAATTGTCAGCGTGATACAGTAACTATTTAGTAATCTGTGGTGATACGCTGGCAACTTACGTACGTAAATCCTTGCTGTAAACTATCATTGATATAGTTAGTACATTAAGTTAGCTAATTTTTTAGCATTAACAGTGCAAATTTCATTACAATATCCATTTTTCTTTGATTGTATTTTAATTCCACATTGTAAGTGCATGTTTGAAAGCATTAAAATGAAGATACATTAAAGCAAACTTTTTTATATGGTATCTTTTTTTCTAGTGTAATAACCTGTTTGGGACTACTTTGAGTGCACAAGTTACCGAATACAACATACTTTTTAAATTAGTTTCGTCTGATCAAAATTTACCTCAAGTCTTAGGTCACGAAAATCATTAATTTCTATTGTGTCGACTGAAGCATTTTCCGAACCGTTAATTTCTTAATACTCCGTAAGTTTCCATCATTTGCCTATCTTCATCTTCATCTATCCATCTCAGTGTATCTTTATCTAACTATGCAAATCACTAACAAAAGGTTTTAATGAAGTAAATGTCAAAAGATACTGCAATAACAGTAGGTTCTCATTGGAAAACGCCAACGCGTAGAGCTTATTCAAATTGCTTGTACTTATATTTTTCAGTAAACCTTTTTATGTTGTAAAAGTGATCACCGTCTTTATCTTTTCTCACACTTAAACATGCTGTAACAGCCTATTAAAAAAAACTTTTTTTTTAATGAGCTAAAATGTTTATTATGTATTAGCTTAGCTGCTGTCCTCTGTTTAATAAAATGCTGGCATTCTGCATATTACAGTAGTATGATTGTTTTACGTGGATTATGCAAATTATATGACCGTTTATATATAATCTTTTAGTCTATAAAATTGAGGTGAAGATTACATGTCATCAGCCCTCTCCACGTTGTAAATATTACATTATTTTATCCGTCCGTTATGTATTATATATGTGGTGGTGTATTTCACTTACCTTTTTCGGCGACTTAATAGCTGGGTAGGTACATACACCTTACTTGAGTTTTGAAAAAAAATAATAATGCCATGACGTCATTTGTCAAGAATGCTGAAGAACACTGTATTTGTGCATGCGAATTAGGCTACTCAATTTTACGATTTCGTGTAAAATAATAAAAATAATAATAATAAAACGTTTATTTCAGACCAAATCAAAGATATACATAGACATATCTACAGATAGTTGTTAGTAACATACAACATAAAATTATTGTTAGTACTCCTTAAAAAAAGCTACCACATACAAAATAAAACTACGAAGTGCTAAGGCAAAGAACCGGTTTCTGGATCCCTGCACATGTATTTGTATCGAGTGCCTAAAGATGGAACATGATGGCCTATCCCTGGTAACCAACAGAATTTTGTTGGGGCTCCGCCATATCCTAGCAAGCATTCGTCATTTTTGTAGCTTTCCAAAGGTACCACCTTAGTGGTCACTTACTGTATATACTGGATAGAGTACAGTTAAAACAACTCAATAACACTTTACCTTTCTCATTTAATTTTCACTGCACCCATTGCCTTCTTCTGCATGACCTTGAGGTTGACTGACAGAAAATGCTCTTAGCATTAAGTCCACCCTTTGTACATTTCCTGTAAAATAAAGTATATTTAAAAAAACACCCAGTTTTTCATCGAATCCCAACTAAACGAATACCTACACACGAACAATGCTTGCCATCTTATCAATCTGACGCTTTTCAGATCAATACAATGGCTTATCGCATTGGACTAGATATCCGCAGTACTGTTAAGTGTTAACGATATGAAAAACTGTGAGAACGATCGAGAATTAACTTGGGTAAATAAAGACTAGTCTTAGTAAAATAGAGATTTTACCCGTAGATATTTTCTGTATCCCATTCTTTTAATTGATTCTGTATATCATTATTACTTATTAACATGCCTTTTTTGCTTCAAAGTAAGCACTATATTCCATCAAAATATATTTATTAGGGGGAGGCTGAACCTATATTAGCTTGTGGATTTTAATGGTTATACCATTTTTGTCTATTTCCTTAATCAAATGTTCATAATTTTACCATTTCTGGTCCCTATACCGTGATATTGAGCTATATTGTCGTTCTGCTTATCAGGGTGGCAACGACAATACGACAGTTGACTTTCTGTGACGCTTTCACGTCTTAAATACTGAACAGATTTCGATGAAATTTGGTACAAATACATGGTCGTCAATATTCTGTATCTATATTAAATTTCATCCAAATCTGTTCAGTAGTTTAGGCGTGAGAGCGTAACAGACTGAAATTCAATTGTCGTGTTGCGTCGACACCCTGTATATTCAAAAGGGTAAACTGATCATAGTTTGAGTTTTCTTTGAATAAATCGCTAACCTCGCGTTAAGTAGGTATGATATAGCTTATTAATCGTTACTTCAACAAGCTGGAGCAACTAAGTTGATTTATGAAAGAAAAACGCCAATTAACTACGGCCTAATCCATGTTAGTTTTTGCTTGTTTCGTCAAAGTAGTTAGCTGATTGGCAAACACTTTGTCATTTGCAATTTGTATCACGCTATTGGTTGTTTTGTATGAATTTGTATGAGGCTATGAGTCGCTTTCAAGACTTTACATTTCCTGTCTTCCGTTTTTGTTGCAAGTGTTTTATCATCGTCGTTGGTATTTGGAATTTGAAAAGATTTTCTGTACATTATGTCTACATCTCTAGCAAACTGTAAATTTTCTGCGATTTTCGCTGCCTGAGTTCTAAGGAGTGACATTTATTAGAAGACAGTATAATTTTTTAGGTAAATCTAGAGCTCCTACACGTTTTAGTATAACTGTAGCCCTACCGAATGTCAAATCTTTTATGTCAGTTGTCTTATTTTTGTAGGCTAAGATGATTATCTGTGTATGTGTATACAAGGCGAGCTGGGATGCGATTTATAAGTTACTTTTTGTTAAGTTACGTTTGTACAGTGCGGGGATCGCACCTGCGACCTCTTGGTTGATAGTCAACTTCTTGGCCATTACACAGGTTCGTTTGAACCTATTTCAGGCACCAGTATTTCACAATCTTGTAATATTACAATGCATATAATGTAAGATACTTAATTGTAAGGCTTTTTTGTGAAAGAAAATTTGTGAAATAAATACAATTAATATTATTATAAGGCTACCGGCCACCGCTGGTGTGAAAGCGAGCACGTGTCAAGCGAACCTCTGTCGCACCACTGAAGGTGCCAACGGGAATTCGAGGAAGTTTTAGTGGGTAAACCTGGTCGAGGGTGTCCCACATTAGACCGTTGTACCTACGTATTCATACAAATCTAGCATGTTCTCCAATTCTGGCAGTCAATTAGGAATTGCACCGGCTCGCGTGCGCCCGCGCAAGTTTCACCGCCCCAATGGTAGGGGCCGTGAAATCGAACGTTACGGCAGTGGATGACGACATTCGTATTCGACTAGTCAGGTATGGCTCCGATGATTCAAAGGTTCCAGTTTTAATAGGTCGCGGTCGTTTTAGTGACAGTCCCTCAACCTTTTGATTAGCAATTTTATTTATTTATTTTAAAACTTCTGCGCAAACGTGTGTGCAATGCCGAAAATCCATTTAAGGGGTATTTTCTCAGCACGGGACTCACAGTGGCTTCCTTTAAGAAGCTAATGATGAAAATGAAACTGAAAACACCAGTCTTTGAGAGAAAACTAGTTTATTACAGCGGTGAATTTAAAACTAATCAAAGGATGAATGTAAATTAGTTACTTTTCTGATATTTTAGATAAAGGAAACAAATTAATTAACTACGTTCGAACATACAGGAAAATAACCAGTCACGATCAGGGAACGGATGTATGGTATTATACAATGGAATTTTATCTGTGTTATCACGAAATCTCTTTCTGTATACGTAAAATATAAACAGACTTTAATCTAACTTAATATGTGATTTTAAAACATAATTTATTAAAATACGGAACAATCTACTGTGCCCTCAATCCTAATGACTGTAACTTTATAATTAAAAAAAATATACAAAAACATCACTTACATTGATCTGACTTCGTGGTAAGTATTAAGCACTTGTGTAACAAATATCAGAATCAACAGTGGTATTACCAATAAACTTGAATAAATACATATAACACCCAGACCAGTACAAACAGACATGTTGTACAGAGCGGGGATCGAACCCGCGACCTCTCAGTTAATAGTCAACTTCTTAACCATTACACCAAAGTGGTCGTGAAACTTTAAATGAAGAGTACGCAATACAATACATTACCGCCTTCATTCAGTCCAAATGAAGTGCAAATCGGATTCTTTGTTATAAACAACCAGGTCAAAAGGCAATGTTAGTTTAGAGGCCGTGAAATCATCGTCTGACCACTGTGTTGCATTATCTTTTCAATTGCAATGACGACATTGGATTTCTACATCCAGTAAAATGTTTTAAAGGAGTTTTGTTGATAGGTTTTTAATTATAGAGGTAGAAACATGTAGAGCTCATATTAACATAGACAGCCAATATTTTGTAATGATGACACAATCGTCCTCCTGCCCGATTTCGACTACCGCGGCCAATCTCAACAGAGATCTGCCAACAGGTGCACTCACTGTTCCATCACAATCAACGACCAACCGCTTAACGTGATTTCTGAGTAACACCGCCAACTTCCCGACTCCGAGCTGTTTGTGGCAAAGTTTCTGCCTTACATCCGGTCCTGGGTCGAGCCAAAATTGTTTCTGAGATTTTCTGTTGACAACATCACATACATTAATCTGATCCCAAAGTATGAAGCTCAAGCACTTCTGTTATGGGATCGGAAACAACGAATCCTCAAACACCCAAACCTGTAACTGGAAAATTGGTTTCCAACATTGTCTCCGTCCGGGAATCGAAATCGGGACCTTACAGATGGCAGCACGTTGTTGTAACCGGTGCTCACGCCACTACACAACGAAGGTTAATTTATCTGAGTTATCTATGTAGGTAGGTACCGGCTGTCCAATTGCGATGTTGTTTTCATCTCTACAGCAGGGTTGTTTATTGAAATGAGACACTTTTTACGGATTATTTCGCGATTTATTTACATTTTGTTTTAACCTGACATTTCGGACCCTTTTCAGCGTCCGTGGTCGCAGGTATTAGTTGTCATTACATAGTTTGAAAAAATTGTAATATACCATCACTCAAAAATATTAAGTTACGTTCCTATCCACACAAAATGAGCTAACAGTATCTTGAGGTCTTGCAGTTATTTATCCGGAGTTGTTTATTCAGAATTTTCTTTTATTTTCTTTCAATGTTAAAAATGGTCAATAAAATGTTTTATTTCCGTAAAAAGACCTACAGGGGGCACTTTTACACGTTCCATTAAAGCCTACCACAGCTTCGGTTAGTACAAAGACCGCGCATGTGTATTGCGGACCGCAGTTGTGCATTTCATATTCAAAGCTGACAAAGAGAATTATTTTGCTTTAAATTTCCACTAAACTACGCCAGCGCAGGAACCCAAATATACATCCAACTGTAACCTGCGACCTACAGCTCTCGTTTTTTCAAGTGGTTGCAGCTGGATGTATTTGGGTTCCTGCGCAGGCGTAGTTAAGTGGAAATTTCAAGCAAAATAATTCTCTTTTTCAGCTTTAGTCATGGATGAAAGTAACGCCTAATTTGACGCCAGCTGAGGAGCTGGGCTGAATTTATTTGATGAATTTCAAATCTATCTAAAAAAAAGTATTAACTTAATTGCGTACCGAATAATTCAATGTACAGGTCGCAGCCCATAAAGCTATAACTGTATGTTATGGTAACACGGTTATGGGGTCGAATGACGCCATGCTTCTGTTCAATAAAACATGCACTAATAGCTGGTTTAGCGGAACTGTAAAAAGTTGTTGGTAATGGGCTATAAAGAAAGCAAAGAGCTATGTAACCCTAGATACCTTTTGCATACCTACCAAAACCTCATCTTTCCATCATTTAAAGAGATTGAAACGTAAAATCATTTATTTGACTATAAAGGTATCTACTACATGTATTTTTTTTATACATACGCAGAAGAATATCGAACGAACACACTAATTACCTAGCCCCAAACTAAGCGTTTGCTTGTGCTATGGTGGCTAGGATAGGTTTTCTCGCTTAAGAGGCAGCTCTTTGTATTTCGGCTCGTTTACATAATTTGTACAAATTGTGAAAACCTATAAACACTTCGATTTACATAAGCTCTGTAGCATTAGTGTAATGTATTATGTGGTGGGTTATCCAATAAATAAAATAAATATACTAGCGACTGTCAGCCACTTGACCGCGGTTATTGGTACACACGCTGTCAATCGCGACTCGCTGCGCCAATATGATGCATGTGTGCCTTGGGCCTAATATGTTATTAAGTATTTTATTCAAGCTCACGCGTTCCAATGTCTGGCTATTTCAAAGGTTATTTCTCCTGTTTTCACAAATAATTTGTGAATAGCTACTTTTCTATATCCTATGAATTTATGTTTGTCATTAAAACACTGTAGGTTATGATAAAATCGATAAACAGTTGGTAGAAGCGTCGTCATTGAGCGTGGTTGTTTGTCTTTCGATTGACCCCTTGGCAAGGTGTCCTCGACTGTTCTCGAGGGTATGATGACTCAGTCAGTATGCTGTCATTATAAAGGGTCTCTCGCTCTGAATGAACTTTCAATTAATCATTTCGCTCTGGATTTTAAATGTCTGTCCCCGTTCAACTCAGTAGCCCGAGAACTGACATCTAGTTTATAAATATATTTTTAATAATAATAAAAAAATGCTTACATCTTAAAAACTTACATTCAATTAAATATAAAGACAGCAAAGCAATTGGAAGTGGCTCAGCTTGTGCTGACTTGAGATATGATTACAAACAGCGCTGATTTTCAGCCACACCCATCTCTTTATAGATGTTAGGTGAGAGGTAGGTCTTGAGGGATTACTTATAAGATCAGGAAGTTAAAAACAATGGATACAAATGTATACATAAAAAGAGAGAAACATTATTATCGGTTTTTTTAACACTGTTAAAAATTGATAGGCTATTAATGAACTACCATATTAATGAACTACCTGATGAAATGACCTACTTTAGATCTACAAAATGTAACCGACTTTTAAAGAATGGACAATGATAGCTAAAACTGAATATAAAGTAACCAAATCTGTCAGAATGTTGAACTGTATGTTATCAGGACTAGGTTAGTTGCGTTTCCGGATATTCTGCTATTCAGGTTTAGTGCCTACTGTGCCATACATACAATGATCATTCAAACAAAATCAGCCTGGGAAAAAATCGGCTGGGCCTCTACTGTGCGTTGACCGAATTTTCGCATCTAATCTAGTCGCTCGTAATCAAATGCTAATAGAAATTCGATGAAATGAACCATCGATGTAACGTCTTTAGGGTATATAAGGCATCGTTCAAACAAATAATCGACTTATTGTCATCGATTAATTGTAATTTGACGAAACTTATTGCGAAATGGAGTAGTGAACCCATCTGTCGAAGCGACAACATCTCTTGAGGATGCCACGTGTAGTGGCGAAACGCGTCAAGTGTTTTGTTGGTGTTAGTATTGTGTTTCCAGGTGCATCTTCTGTGTCACATTGTGAGTTGTATTGTAAGGCCTGCGACTTCCAGCGCTAGTTTTTTCAAGTGGTTACAGTTCGATGTATGTGGGTTCCTGCGCTGGCGTCGTTTAGTGGAAATTTAAAGCAAAGTTATTCTCTTTTATTTCTGCAAGGTAACGTCTGATTCCATCATCTAGACATCATCACTCGTATTGCAATCTTGCACGAGTGACAGAGTCGGCTAGTCAGGGGCCTAATGCTGATATAATCGTACCATATGTACTTAATTGGGATGATGACACCTATCTTAAATATTGTCAAGAACATGGTGTTTAAAAAACATAGCCCCTATGAAGTTAATACAACCAATATATTTCCAAAAAGCAGTAGAAACCAATTTTTAAACACACAAAACGCAATAAATATGCGGTTAATTGACTCCGATTTCTGATACATGACCGTGACGTCACTATCATTTACGAAATACGAAATCTATGGAGGCTGGCCGTTTTGACAGATAATAAAAAGTATGTCAACGATTGGTGGTGTCATCTAGCCAATTAAAATCGCTTTTGACATTTCGTTCTTTTACTAGACCTGTCAAAGTGTCTGACTTTGACACGTTACATTCGAGTGATAATCGAACTTTTTGCGAATATGAACTTTTTTCCATTGTATAGAACAGATTAAAACTTCTGAAACTATAATTCTAATGCAATAAAAGGCTATATTTTAACTGTAAGGCTACTGATGATATCATTGCTAACTGTACGATATCCGTTTTTTTAATGGCACGATGTGGTTAAACCAGTATGATGTCAGAGAATAGATCATTGCTATCTCGAACATCACCGTTGATGATGACTAATACATTATAATGTAGTGCTTGTAGAACTCTTGAAACTTGGCAAATTCAACAAAGTATTTAAGTTAGAATTGTAGTGGTTTATAAGATTCCATTATATATTTTTCATTTGCAGGCAAGCTCATATGGATAAATAAACTATCTACCTAATTTTGTCAAGATGGATAAAATGATGAAACTCTAGGACTCTAAATGCATAAAACAAGCCGAACTCTCAATCGATCAGCTGTTTGTTTTAATGGAGGAGAATCTTGAAGTTTAGAAAATTTTAGCTTAAGCTTACCCATGGTTGATTTCTACCTAAGGCCCGGTTACCACTAAAGCACAGCAGAGAGGAGAAGAGAGGATATATTTTTTGAATAAGCAATAAGATTGATCTCCTCTCCGCTTGATCCATTTCCACCGTAGCTAAGCGGAGAGATGTGAAAATAATGAGATCTGATTGACTATTCTAAACACATCACCTCTTTTCTCTGCTTTAGTGGAAACCGGGCCTAATTACAACCTATCATCAAAATGCCACCGGAGTGTGGCCAGTCCTTGAGCGATTACAGCAAGACCGTTGCGGTCCCATACAGCACGCAGGTGTCGCGTCGGTGCGCAAACGCATCTGTTTCCGCCATATGCCTGATTCGGACCACTGCCTTCGTGTGGGGTAGGTAGGTAAGTAGGGCTATTGTGCGTTAGTGTCTTAGATCAAACCAAACAGAACCAGATACGGTATGCCCTTACTAATCGTCACCTTTAATAATGGACTACGAGTATATATGGAATATCTGCCTCTTTTTTTTTTAAATACAACGACATCACATACATTGATCTGACTCCGTGGTAAGTAGCTAAAGCACTTGTGTTACAGATATCAGAATCAACAGTGGTATTACAAATAAACTTAAATAAATACATTGACACCCAGACCAGTACAAACAGACATGTTCATGCACACATCTGTTTGTACAGTGCGGGGATCGAACCCGCAACCTCTTGGCTAGTAGTAAACTTCTTGACCATTACGCCAAAGTGGTCGTCAGTGGTTAGATCGAAGGTTAGTGTAAATTTTTGAGGCGTTACTTTTTTACGTTTGGCGTCACTGTCTTATATTATGACGACTTATGATTTACGATTTACACATGGTCATCGGATTGCAGGAGTAGAAAAATCCAAAAAAAATTTGTTTTACATTAATTTTAATGATACGAGTGAAAAGGTCTAAAAAAACTAATTCGTACAAACTTTGTTTTTTTCTTCACCATTGGTCACCCAAATTGATCCTCTGGTATTGTCGAGTGAATTCACGATAAACATTTAAAACCGCGATTCTCGTAAATTAGGCAATTTAAACTTAGGTTCAAGGCCTGCCTTTGATGCAGAAAAAACTCATTTACAATATTCTTTAAATAAACCATAATGCACTTACATTATCGCGTTGAGTAAGCCTTTTAAAACAACCTTTTACAAACCGAGGTTGGATTGCCATCCGTATTTAGGTTCAATGACACATTTTTTCCACTGAAATGTACAGCCAGCACGTGAAAGTGAACACTGTAGTATCTTATTAACTTGGAATAAAGGAGATTTTTTAACGAAAATAGGTAGGCTGGTGTGCTGTGCTTTGTACATTTTAGTGATCATGCAGTTTCATTGCTCAAGCAATGGCCTCGCTAAGCAAAAAAAGGATTTAAAATTCTGTTTTATTTGGAATAGTCACGTGTTGGGGATTTTAGATGCGTCACTATAAAACATTAGATTCAATCAGTTGTAAGTATTCTAGCTTTTTTATGGTTCCGTAGTAAACAAGGAACCCGTATAGTATCTTCGGCTGTTTCCGGATTAATAAGTGGTAGAAAGCTGTAATTTGGTACGAGTATTAATGGTAAAAATTCGTAGAAGAAAAATCTTTTTTTCTCCCTAACCCATCGTTTGGGGTATCTTTGAATACCTAGATCTTTTAAAATAATTATGAGGTTTTACAACCACCATTTCTCGATTTAGGGAGCCATTTCTATGTATAATATGTATTTATTTACAAAAAAAAAGTATTTAAGTATGTTTATCCGTTGTCTAGTACCCATAACACAAGCCTCGTAGCTTACTTTGGGACTAGAGAATTGGTGTGATTGTTGTGAAATATTTATTTATTTTTATTTATTTCTGAAATGATTGGTTTTAAAGTTATTTTTTTTGTTAAGGGCAGTGTCCCTCTATCTGCTCAACGGCTAGTGGGTTCGTGAAAAAATTACAGCAGTAGTATATATAACGAAGTTTAAAGAAAAGCTATAAGAGCTGAGTACTAATTAAAAACTTATACGTTATATGCGACCAACTTATAAAATGTACACGGAAAATAAAATGTCACACAAATTTGATTGAAAATTAGTTGAGAGTTGATAGTTATGTAAAATTGGTTATATTTTAATAAGTGTAAATTGAAAGTTAGCACTCGCAACTACGGAACCCTACAATGCGCGAGACCGACACGCACTTGACCGGTTTTTTAATTGAATAAATGCGGAAAGAGCACATATTCCTTACCCTTGCACTGTTTTGAGGTGCAGAGTTGGTTTATTATAAAAATTAAAGATAGAGAACTTAACCAGGAATAAATAATTATTTTCTTGTTTTAATAAGCCTTCATTCACATCATAAACATTGTAATACGCCAAAAACGATTGTTTACTTTAAGGGTTCGAAAAGTTTTTTTAAACAAAATTCCTTGCTTGATATGCCAAAATCATTTAGCATTATTTTATTGAAGTGCCTAATATGTTGCATAGTTCTTACCGTTGTTATGTCACTGTCTTATAATATCACGACGTATGATTTACGATTTACACATGGTCATCGGATTGCAGGACTTGAAAAATATTTTTTTTTGGTTTGCATTAATTGTAGTGATTACGGATAGCAAAGTGAAAATAATAATAATAATAATTTATTTATTTATTAGCACAACAAAGGATCCAAGTAGGGTTAGTTAACAATACATCTTACACACTATGTTAGTACCTAATAACTAATTTCCTAATAAATAAAAGGTCTTATAAAAAAACTAATTCGTAAAAACTTTCTTTTTTCAAGTCAAAATCGTTAAGCATTATTTCATTGAAGTGCCTAATAGGAATTCAAGTGTTATTTTTGACGTGACAACGTCTTATAAATTGGTTTGCCGGGTGACACTTCAAGAAACTGCGTTACGCTCCGCTCACGTTCCGCGCTCACAATGAGAGCGAGTGAGAGGCACGCGTCCCTTCGACTCGGGCATGGTTAGCCCGCCTAAGAGCGAGAGAGACAGACATAAAAAGTGAAAGGCACGCGTCCCTTCCACTCGAGCACAGTTAACCCGCCTAAGAGCGAGAGAGACAGAGAGAGAGTGAGAGAGATAGGCATACACACCGGTTCATGTTATACGAATGAATATTCACATTAAAATTATTTTACCACTCAGAGTCGTTGTCACGTAACACTTTCGCCCGTACCGACTTTACAGGCAACCAATTTTTTTTTATTCTAACCACTCTTCCTTCCTTTCATCCTCGCCTAAGCTGAATGGAACACCAACACAGCATAGTATAGCAATTTATATCAGATACATACTCACGCACTTAAACTAGCAATTCGACCGAAACGGAAGGAAACCGCTCATGTAATCCCTAATTATTGGGTTAAACGTTATGTTTACAATTTTATCGAATACTGTGTAAATTGAGTATTCATTATGTTATTCACTATAGTTTTCAATACTTAGCTTCAATGGAGTTCATCCTTGAAATGAAGTGAAATCTTTATTTGCGTTTGGTTAAGATACACTGAAGATGGTCATAGTTATCAATCATTAATAAATCCGCTTAATCAACCATTATTAATGGCATGCAAATCTTAAGTTATATAAAATTTAAAAAAATTAAATAGACATGATGAAAGACATTTTACTTTCATACATAACAATTACAAAATGTCAACAAGTCTTCGTTAAATAGATAATAAATAATAAAATAATGATTTCTCAATTGATTCACTAATCCAACAGTCAAGTTTATCATCACCTATCGCAGTTTAAATTTTGTTAGTCTTTGTTGTAAACAACGTTTTTTTCTAGTTGTAAGTCATATAATTTTGAGTTAGGACAATTTCAACTTATTGGTGGAGCTTTACTTACTATTCTTTTTAAATACATAACAGACATACCGACAGTGTGACTCTTTTGAGATAAAAATAAACTCATTGTCAGATTGTGTTTTATTCTTACATAACATTTTTCGCCAGAATGGCCCCAATAATAACATGTATCCATATAAATCACTTGTTTAAATTCGGTTAAGTATTCTTAAAGCAACATTATTGTCTTATGTTTTGAAATAACAAAGTAACATAATATTAAACAAGGTTTTATTTATATAATACGCACTGTAACGGTCTTTTATTTGGACTGTGCGTGTCCATTGTATGAATCTGGCCGTATTTTTTAAGATGAGATTTCATCAGTTTTATTTCACTTAGTCAAACTCTAAAATGGCATATCTAATGCGCAGATGTTGCTTAAACTATGACTGACCTGTCGACACCTAGAAATTACAAGTATGTAATAGCAAAATGTTACGATATGTATGGAGTCAAAGCAGGTAGAAGTGAGCTAACACCTGCTTTTTTACATATCTACATCCCTATGTAGATATGTAAAAAATATTAGGCATACACCCTTTGAAATCAACTAAGTAAATGCATCTTTGTGACAATCAATACAAACTACTTACGATTATTTGCGTGTAAAATCAGGCTGTGGTACCTACCTGAAAAACTGAATGTACTCAACGCACAAGTTGCAAACAAAAACTAAGTAAATGTTTTGTTGGTGTCAGTGTTGTGTTTCCAGGTGCATCTTATGTGTCACATTGTGAGTTGTATTGTAAGTTCTGCGAGTTCCAGCTCTAGTTTTTTCAGGTGATTACAGTTGGATGTATTTGGGTTCCTGCGCTGGCGTCGTTTAGTGGAAATTTAAAGCAAAATAATCCTCTTTTTCAGTTTTTAAGACTAAGTCGGTAATACGCATTTTTAACCCTTGTATTCATTAAACCATGCCCATATCGCCAACATAGCGCTGGATTTGTGTTTCTTAACCAAAAACTAAACTGATTTGTTTAACCCTGCTAGAGCTATATCCGTTTCATTAAATACGTCAAAATCAAGCCGCATTGTCAACCATTGTATTTAGTATCACTATTTATATCTCTTATTTTATAATTAACCCGTAGAAGGCCGAGTGAATGCTCGCAAATCGCTGGTTCGTTACACTGACGTCGGTGAGGCCATAAAAAGCGGAAGAGTAACAAAAGTACTTCCTAAAGTACATTAATGACTATTGTTCTACATTGCGAACACGGATGTGGTTCAAAAATAGAGTAGTAGTATATGCGTGTAGTATGAGGTTTTTATTGTAATTCACGATGTAGAAATATTGATAGAGGAAACTTGTAGATGCTTCTGTTAATAACATTTCTAGATATTATTGTACTGTGCAAGTAATTAACATTTAGATTTATGATTATCTCCTCCCTGTCTTACTGGTTAGTACTGTAATTTTTGTATTTAGAAAAACGAAAATGAAAAACGATGTATTAAACACATTAGGATCGATTACACAATGCATCTTCATGGTAGCTATTCCTGAAAATATTCTATACTTAGTTTGTAGGTATATGTCTAATCTGTTATGTGATTATGTGTAAAATTAGTAGGGTAACTTACTAGTCGTTGGACAGTTAAGCGGATATTTTTTTATGATGTTTTTTTTTACTAAAAATATAAAAGTACGGAGCCATCAGTAAATGTCTAGGGACAGATTAATTACACAGCTACTTGATTTATGTAGTTTAATACCTTGAATTTACGAGTATCATATAAAAAATAATATTTTTATAAAAAGAGAGGTAAAATATACAGTTGTTGGACAGAATTCACAGTAATGGGACAGTTATATGACAGTCATTGGACAGTTTGCCTGATGATGCTCATAATCGTTCTTCTAAGTCACAGGTAAGTTCTAACTACTTGATGCAATCAATAATAAAACAACAATGATTGAGAATCAGCATTAATCATATTTATCTTTTTTTTTTACTAATACAATGAACTTTTCTTAGAACTTAAATATTGTTCATACAAATCATTTGCCATTTCCTCGCTGTCATTTTCATCCATTTCTATATCATCATGCTCATCATCCTCTCTGTAACACAAGTGACAGATGAATAAATCAATTTCTACTTCTTCTGGTACGTGAATTTTATGTTTATCCGGTACACATTTCGCATGATAAAATGACTTGCACATATCGCAGACAACTCTGCTTCCTGATTTAGTTGTTTTGCAACACATTTTACAGGCATTTGTGTCATTTTGTCCTGGAAGTTTTCTTTTCTCTGTTGGTTTTTCTTTACTTTTTTCTTTTTTACAGGTTTCTTTTTTAATTTTAGTTTGTTCTCTTATTTTTTTCCTGTCTTCTTTTTTACGTAGATCCATTTCTATATCATCATGCTCATCATCCTCTCTGTAACACAAGTGACAGATGAATAAACCAATTTCTACTTCTTCTGGTACGTGAATTTTATGTTTATCCGGTACACATTTTGCATGATAAATTGACTTGCACATATCGCAGACAACTCTGTTTCCTGATTTAGTAGTTTTGCAACACATTTTACAGGCATTTGTGTCATTTTGTCCTGAAAGTTTTCTTTTCTCTGTTGGGTTTTCTTTACTTTTTTCTTTTTTACAGGTTTCCTTTTTAATTTTAGTTTGTTCTCTTATTTTTTTCCTGTCTTCTTTTTTACGTAGATCCAATTCTTTTCTCTCATTTTTTTCCTTAAACATATTTCTGTACTTTGCTGAGGTAATCGCAAAAGGCATTCTCTTTATATCCCGCTTTCCTTTTCGTTCCGGTGTTTTAGGTAAAGTCAGATATAAGCCTAAATCTGAGTTGCGTATTTTAAAAGCTGGACTTATTTCAGATGATACTGGCACATACTGTAACATATCACTATCTTTTCCTTGATGTATATTATTCGAGTCCCTCAATGATTTGATTGGTGTTGTTTCAAGAACTGTAGCACTGTTTGTGGACCCAACATTAGTCAAAATACCTGTGATAGGACATAGACTATAATTTGAGCCAGAATGTAATGGTTCCGTAAGCAGAATATTTTCAGTAATGGTAATTGAAGATTTTGGTTTAACTTCAGCTTTAATCTGTCTCGACGGTAGTGGAGAAATTTCTGTGGAAATGTTGTTGTTTTGGATGTCTGAAGTATTTTTTATATGACCAGTTCCAGTAACTATATATTCAGAAGCCAACTGACGCTTTGGTGAATTTCGAGAAGCAGAACTGTAGTTGACGTCTGATTGTATCAAAGGTAAAGCATCAATTGTTTTCAATGTTTTCGGTCTAGATTCAGTTATAGTGCGTTCCAATTGTAATGGAGAGGACCTTGCAGAGATGTCATTGTTTTCGATGGGTAAAGTATCATTAATACTCGTATTTATTGTCCTTGGTGAAGATTTAGGCAGCGAAATGTCCTTGTCAATAACTTTGGATTCTGAACGTTTTTGTATTGTATTAGAGTCTTCAGTGGTTGACGTCACAGAAGCCAACTGACGCTTTGGTGAATTTCGAGAAGCAGAACTGTAGTTGACATCTGATTGTATCAAAGGTAAAGCATCCCTATCAATTGTATTCAATGTTTTCGGTCTAGATTCAGTGTAAGTGCGTTCCAATTGTAATGGAGAGGACCTTGCAGAAATGTCATTGTTTTCGATGGGTGAAGTATCATGAATACTCGTATTTATTGTCCGTGGTGAAGATTTAGGCAACGAAATGTCCTTGTCAATAACTTTGGATTCTAAACGTTTTTGTATTGGATTAGATTCTTCAGTGGTTGACGTCATTGACTCAGCCTGAGGTGTCATCTTTTTAGGTTGTTTGCACGCATCGTTCGTAGCAGGAGTAGTTTTTGAAGGGCCGAAGCTGTAGTAAATGTCGTGGAGGATCTTTAAATTCTCATCAATCAAATCAACGTCCTCAACGTTTTGCAATTCAGTTGCTTTGGATTTGCCAATCAATTCCAAAAATTGGGAAAATTTGATAACATCATCATTTTTCGGAGTCTGGGTGTGACTGTTGGCGTTTTTGTTACTGGGTATGCATTTGGTGTAATCCACAGCATTAGGATCAAAGGGAAGCAGACCACAGGCTTTGAAACCATTAATTAGTGTTTCTGCCTTAATCGATTTTTTCAGTGCTGCTTTAAGGACTCCAGCGAAATTTACTTTTGTGATTACTTCTCCTGGATTTTGGCTAAGCCATTCTCGTGTTGATGCTTTCCAAGCTGCTTTTACCGGTCTGAATACTGCTACATCTGCCGGTTGGAGGATACGGGTTGCATTTGGATAGAGAGCTATCATTTCTATTTTTAATTCTGTGCACAGCTTGCTCACCTCATATGTTAAATGAGTTTTATGACCATCCAGAAAGTAAATTACAGGTAGAGGTATCTGTTCCTTCTGAAGGTACGGATAGAAAACATTGGCTATGTATTCAAAGAATACCTCTGATGTCATCCATCCGTTTTCACTTCTTCCAACCCCCCAGTCAGGTGGTATCCCCTCTGTAACTTTCTGAGGAATTCTCTGATAGTTGTAGATAATCATCGGAGGACAACAATTGCCAGCAGCTGAGAATGTAAACATCACCGTCATATTGTCTTTTGAAGAGCTTGTTTCAACATTGTAAACATTTTTCATTCCCTTAATTGCCAACACTTTACCCGTTTTCGGACACAGTTGAAAGCCACTTTCGTCACCATTGAATACGCGCCGTGGATCATTCAAAACATCCAGCAAATCATTTTCTTCAAAATACTGGTGAATTTCAGAAAACCATTTACGGATATCGCTTTCAGACACACAAGCACTTGATAGCGTAACACCTTCACTTGTTCTTTGAGTTATAGATGGGTGCCGTTTCAGAAATCCTCGAACCCAGCCATCTCCAGGGCGATTATCTTTGAAGGGATTTGGTCTGGGATGCTCACACAAAAACTTCTCAACACTGGATTGTAAGTCTTCTTTTTTTAAGGGAAATCCCTTTTTAGATAATCTTAATATCCACTCTTCAAGAGCCAATTCTTCTTCATTAGTTAGATAAGGTGATGGACCGAAGGTAGATTTTGAATCAGGATGTTTGATTTTATGAAAAAGAGTAGATTTTGGAACCCCATATTTCAGTGCAATCTCTCGATAGCTCACTTTCTGGTCTTGCAAGGTCTCTACTTCTTCTAGAGCTTTCTGCAAGCTCTCAGGGGTGTATTTACGAGCATTTTTTGCTTCTTTAGGCATCTTCTTCGGCTTTACTCATATCTGTAATTAATGGTTGGACACTTATCAGATAGTTATGGGACGATATTGTCCAACAACTGAAAGTCAATGGCCATCACAGTGATTGGACAGTGTCCAACGACTGTTAAATATGGAACTAAGTATTTGAGAAATAAATATATCAATATTCAACTTTAAACGCATGCTCAGAAAGCATAAAATTTGGAGAAGTTTAATTTCTTTAAAACTAGTGTTTGGACAAGGTGTCCAATTACTAGTCACCTAAACAACTTCTTTTACAGTTATTGGACACGCCACAACCTAACCTCAAATTGAAAAAACGTTGATAAAATGCATTGATTTAGCTAGCATTATCTATAACTTACCATTACATCGATGCAGCTTGTCTCAAATATTTATAGAACACGCAATAAAGAAGATTTTGTCAAGACTATCCTTAGCAAAATATTAAATATCTGACACAAAATTTACAAAGCATTCCGAGCACGACAAAAGTATTTTTTTTCGGTTCATACGCCACCTAGTGGTAGTTTTGACAACTATAATAAAATTCGGATACACCACTGATTATGAAGCTTTACTAAGAAAGTTTGGATACAGCACCGATTTCTTATTAAATCCATACTTAACGCCAACTGTCCAATCACTCGTCGTGTCCAACGACTAGTAAGTTACCCTAGTGTAATATTTCAAACATCTCATTTAAAACTCATAGGGTGCCCATATTAGATACTTTTTATTCTTAGGGCAAATTATTTATAATTATTAGTTAAATGCAGTATATTTCATTACTTAGATAGAAAATGACAGAAATTGACTTTAAGATTGTATTCAATTATGTTAAATGGATTCTTATTCGCTTTAAATGGGTTCCCAGCTTAATCGCATAAACAATAAGCAATTTCACGACATTTTCCATGGCCCCACTCACAGTAAGCTAAAATGTCAGCCGTGGCTTATGCCATTATATTTTTTCATGCGTAGAGAATGCCGTAGGTCTGATTATATGACGCAATCATTCATTGTGACTTGTAATAAAAGGCATTGTATCGAAACCTGCACTTAAAATTGTTGTAAGAAAACGGAAAAGGCTAGTAGTTTATGGGAAACCGTTATTTAATATACCTGTAGTAAGCATTGAATGTCTTCTATAATAGGAGAAGATAGCGTTTTTCACTAGCAAAAAATTGAGTTTAGGAAGTAACTACTTCAGTACAGGAAGAGTTGTTGCAATAAACGCAAACTTACTTCATGAAGGTAATCCGACCATTCGATAACTATATCTTACAAATAACGTGAACGATTTACCGCTAGCATACATAATATGCGACATATTGTCGCCGCGAGTCGCGAATGATAGCGTGTCGACAAATGGCTGGGGCTAATTCGCTGTCAGTAGCAAGTCTCGGCGACAGTAGTCCGTTGGTGTGTCAGTAAAACAGCGTTAACAATGTAGGTAGATAATTTTTTGGACTTTAGAAAGGACATATGAATATTCTATTTTTTGGCTGTAACAATTCCAAAAAAAAATAATGAAAGTAAGATAACTTCATGTAGTTTCTTTATTTTTCATTACATTACATGACACTTAGCCTTAATTGGTAATCAAAGAACGCTCAACGAACTAAGAGAGGAAATAAACGTCTATCTTAAGTTTTCTTCTTATCTAGCACAAATAAGTTATTTGCGAGGAAATGTTCACAAGTTGTTGGTAACTTATTTATCTGACAGCTAAGCGTTTTCGCAACTAAAGATAATAAATATAAAAGATTAGCCGACGCCGTCTTAACTTCGCGAGATTAATGTAATCTACTCGTATGACGGCGAACTGTTACATAAAATGAATGTGGGAATGCAAAAAAGTGTGCTTGAATCGAAAATGCATAAGGTATTTTTTTAACCTTCAATAGTATATTTTGCTGTCCATAAATACCGACGCCTTTACAATTTTTAAATAAATAAAAAAATGTATCATCGCATTACATCACAAAAAATATTTTAACAAATTAAAAAAAATTGTTTTGAATATTTTTTGTGATGTAATGCGTTGATATCTAATGTATTGGTAAAAAGTGGTATGGAAAAAACATACATTTTTGAAAACAAAGGTATTTTTTTAAAATACTTTTTGCGTAACTCTTTGTTTATTATCCGCAAGTCAAGTTTGTATCTGCGGTATTAAGTCGTATCTTATATCAATTTACGCGGTTTTGTCCAATGAAAGTCAATAGATAGAATGGTCATTATCAGATTACAATGCCTTAACCTATTTATCTTTATTTTGGCTTGAATTACAAGTACCTATGCATTTATTCAATTTACTTTTGTTTGTTTTCAGGTATGTATGGAGTTTCTGCTATACTCGTATTTGCTGTCCGTAAGTTATTATATTAAGTAGCCATATTTGTATAGTTAGGAACTATCCGCCAATCAAATGGCTGTTAAGAGCGACCAACCGAATGTCATCGCAAAAGAACGTTGTTTTCTTCCTCGTATGCTTCATAAGGCCATTGAAATTAGAAGACACCCTAATTTTATTAAAGAAGATGGTTAGAAAACTCCACCAGCTTGGGATCCTGTTTTAGCCAAGACTCCAGCTAGACCACGCACTGCAAGACCTCAATGTTGAGGTCTTGCAACAGTAACATCTGTTAGCTTATTTTGTGTAGATAGGAATGAACTAACTATTTTTGAGTTTTGGTAGTTTACATTTTTTTCAAAACTATGTATTGACAACGAACAACTTCGTCTACCTGTGACCACGGACGCACAGTCGCAAAAAAGAGCCTATCTTGGACAACTTTCCGCGCCGGCCGATGGGGCGTCCAAGATATTGCTGAAAGGACGAAGTTGCCAAAGACCTGAAAGAACTAGAAGTGTCAGACTGGTCAGATTTGGCACAGAATAGGGAAGAATGGTGCACTTTAATGTCGGAGGCCAAGATCCACTTCGGGTCGCTGAGCCAGCGAAGTAGTAGTAGTAGTGGTACTAAAACCACCCGACATCTCAAGTGGCTACCTAAGAACACCGACTGCAACCAGAGATGCTTCGTTCTTTCCCTTTGCCCGTTAAAATTTAGATAAGAATAAATAGAATTTGAATGATTGATGATAAAGTAACATATCAATAATAATAATAACATAGCAATCGTTGTGCAAAGTAGTGCTCTGTCTGGGTGTCCACGGAAGACCAGCGTCGTGGCATTCCTGAGATGCTACGACACATGCTGAGTGGCCCACCTTTTCAGTATCTTGTGTATGTGATTTTTAAATGTGTTTTTATATTTGGTAAAAATGTGATACTGAATAAAAATGTCTTCTTCTTCTTCTTCTATATCTCCTATTTTCATGGCTAAGGCAAAGAAATATTTATTATTAGAAATACGTTCCGTTTCGCGTCAGCAGTTCAGTTTGTAGGTAATCCGTATCGATTTACGGTCATAAAAAATTCAAGCGTACGATAAACGTGACGTTATTGAATATTTAAACGTGCCAACCAATACGTACTGTCAAGGATTTATTGTTGAACAATACTCGTATATTGTGTGACACGGTGTTATATTTTTAATAAAAGACACGTTGAACATATTAACCTTAGTATTTTTATTTATTTATTTAAGATTTTTTGCACAAAAGATGGACTTTACGCCGTAGGGCATTCTCTACCAGTCGTACGTTTGGGCTAAGCAGAAATGATTAGAGGGCGTTGCGACAAAATAATAATATGACACATGATATAAAATATAGAATTAAGTTTATATAAGAATACATATTTATAAATACACATAATATGCATATACTAATATACACCTAATAAATAAGACGAACTGTTTAAGAAGAAAGTCTCATTAATTTGTGAAAAGAAAATGAGTCCTATTCTTATTTATTTCTTTACATTGTTCACAATGATATTACGACTATATCATATACTTTCACAGACTATACATTTCCCTATAGACTTTCAGATGCCTAATACCGTAACAAAACCGTAATTGAATTTCCCGATTCCTACATTTCGTCCTTACAAGAAATGTCAAAAACAGACGATTGAATCACGAAAGCTGAAAAAGAGAATTATTTTGCTTCAAATTTCAACTAACGACGCCAGCGCAGGAACCCAAATACATCCAACTGTAACCACCTGAAAAAACTAGAGCTGGAAGTCGCAGGACTTACAATGTTACACAGAAGATGCACCCGGAAACACAATGCTGACACCAACAAAACACTCGACGCGTTTCGCATCCATTTGGTATGAGTTCTCAAAAAAGATTGACAGCAGTAATACATTTAAAGCAACAAATATTGATTAATTAAGAATTTAAGGTGATATTTGAATAGCAACAAAAACGATATGTTTGCAATTATTATAAATAGTAGCTATGCTGTGGCTAGCACGTCACGGTGAACACTGCGGCATCATACGCGCTTGTGATACGGGTGATTTTGCAACAAAAATGGGAAGCCTGATCTGCTGGTTACTGTACAGACGACATGATGTCAAGGAAAATACTGCAGCATCATACGCGCTTGTTATATGAGTGCGGTTTTGCATCAAAAATGGGTAGCCTGATATGCTAGTCACCTTCTTCACTAATAGTCCTCCTGGCCGATTTCGACCACGGCGTCCAATCTCAACAGAGATCAGCCAACTGCGCAGGAGATATTATAGTGCACAAGTGTGAGCGCAATACACAGGTGCACTCACTGTTCCATCACTCTCAAATTTCGGTGAGACGGCAATCGGACATGACCGGAGAGAGATCAGCCGCAGGCCCAACGGTTTTACGTGCTTTCCGAGGCACGGGGGTGTAACACCGCCAACTTCCCGACTCCGAGCTGTTTTTGAGAAATTCACGACGGAAAATCTCAGAAACAATTTTTGCTCGACCTGGGATTCGAACCCCGAACCTCTCGGATGTAAGGCAGAAACTTTGCCACTACACCAACGAGGCAGTCTAAATTTACTAATAAAATATCCGTTAAAACAAGGGCATGGTCTCAGGATGTGCAGATCATACTCTATCGCTGACTCTTATTGCTAAGTTCCTAAGGTTACATATGCACACGACTGTAAGATCATTTAGCAAGTGTCCAACCTTGGCCAATGTATAGAGATCCGGTTGCACAAGTATTCTAATGATCTTTGATATCTTTATCTATTGATAGAAGAAAATTTTTATCCTTATTGTGGGGGAAGTTATGTGGCTCAAATTGTCCCAAAATGGTGGTAGGCTTGTAGATAGGACGTGTAAAAATGCCCCTTGTGGGTATTATATACAGTTACGGGTATATTTACAGTTATTTTATATATAAATAGCCATTTTATATAAATAGAAACTTAATAAATAAACAAATAATTATATAATTTTAATTTTATTCATTTTAAGGTTCACAACAAATTACAGTCCTTAAATACATTGATTTTATGTAAGCGAAATGATCATGAAGAGCCCGAATTTCTAGGATTATTACTACTATACTATAGGCAAAGATATAGGTATAGTTTTCAGCAGGTTTTTGTGAAAAGAACTTATAAATTAGGTTGTTATGAGTTAGGTACAACAAATATTGCAGTAAAAGAATCATCTTAGTTTATTGAAAATTAGATCATAAATAATTACAAATTATAATAAAAGTAAAGTTACACAACCTTTTACAAGAAATGTAAGCTTATCATCAAAACGGCGTTTTTGTCTATAGGTCGTCATGACAATGAGTTAGGATACATTAGCCTACAAATATGACCGTTCAAATAAATTATTGGGTAAAACAATAGGTACTCAAAGAAGCATGAATATCAAAGTCAGAACCTTAAAATAAGACCAATCACACCATATTTAACCTTTTTCTCTTTATTGCTTTGTGAGACGTATCCCTTTATCAAGTAATAATATTTAACAACCGTCCCAGCGACAAATCTTCTTAAATTCATCAAGTGAACCTAATTAATATTCTTCATAGACACAACACAACACATTTACATACAATTCGCGCCAGGGTCCTTTGTCCAACAGCTAAAAGAACTAGTATGTTTCAGCGATAAATCTTTGTGATTTAGTGTCGATGTTTTGCATGTGACCGGTAGCGTGCGTGTTTTGGCTATTTATCATGTTGTCTAATAGTTTTATGTTGGTTTAAGTATTTATTTTCATAATTATCGTTCACTTACAATGAGATACAAAACTATTTATATAACTAATAAACATAGTTATGACTTCGCAATTATTAATATAATTAGGTAGTTTATTGTATAGCTGTACTACTTCAAACAGTATCATTTTCCTTCCATAATTTGTGTGTGGAACTTTTAGCCTTCATACCTTGTTTCCAGAAATAATTAGTTATTAAGTGTTTGTTGAAGTTGTCAGTAAGCTTTATTGATAGAGACTTAGTTATAGTGGGTCACGGAGACCCTTAACCTTGAAGTCACCTTTGCAGAAGGCATTCTCTCCAAAATAACCTCTGCACAGGATGTTTCAGTGGGTAGTACCATGTGTTAATATGCTTATCTAATATTACACTTCCTGGTCTTGCAGGACCGCACCAGTTTCACGCTAAGTGTAAGCTGAACGCTTTTACAGGGGCTAAACTCTATTTTAGTACCAACACGGTTATTGGACTAACTTTATTCAAGCAGGCGCTACAATACCAAAGTTTCATTTTTAAAGTTATTTCAAGGGCCGCTGCAACACAACGCATTTTGGGTCAATTGCTTTGTTGTGCATTCGTGTATTCAGTAATACCGAAGAGAGTTACTAAGATGAATGGGGTCTGTAGCAATAATTACAACTAATCTCACATTCAGGTACATCACTTATGTAGCAGTCCTTTTCTAATCAAAGACACAGTGGATGTCGTCATGAGAGCATGCCTAGACCAGTTATATCTGGCAGGACACAGCATAATACAGGACAGTCCTTTACTCACCCTGTGTTTTATCCGACACATAACATCTGTTTTGTTGTAATGCAAAACAGTTCTATTAAATTTTGAAACCGCTAGCTGACCAACTGGTAGTTGGTCAACAGAAAACCTACGTCTATTAACTAAAAAGTAAAACAGGTGTTACTCAGTAACAACATGCGAAATGTGAATAACATACACCTGCTTTGACACACAACATACTAATTTCAGATTAGATGAATGGCAACCTTGTTAGAATGGTTTAATGCTATCGTTGCGAAAGATGAATGCACTATAATGTTGACAACTTGTAAATTACCGGCAATTGCTCTGCGGGATGATGCAAAAAAGTCGTAATTACATTTAAAACACAGTGTTCAAGTCGTGCTCACGTTATGTTAGTTGTGTAGAACATGATGATTGAGTTAACATTATGTACGATAGATACATAATAAATAATAACCTTCTACTCGTACAAGCGACTGGGATTTTGCGGTAATTCGGAACCGATTTGAGCGATTTTTAGTAACTAATATTAGTTATTTAGGTGCTCTAAGATTAAATAATTATAGTTCCCCGTGCAAAAATTACTTTTATAATTATTTAATATGGTTTTATTTTGGAATTTTAATAAGTTCGCACCGCCTCATAGTTCAATTGGAATAATTGATAAACGTATGTCCAAACTTAGTCCGTAAAAGATATTGATTCAGGTTTGTTAAGTTTTATAAAATAATGAAAGGTATGAGTGAGTATACAGTTTTCCCATCTCCCCAAAATACCGTTACTCATTGTCCAACAACGTTTTTTTTTTCTTGGTGCGTCCATCAATGTTATCAAGAAAAACGTTTAATTTCACACATGCGTTAACCGTAACTTGCACCGTTAACTTTCTAATTGCATCCTGACATTTGCCATATTTACCCGCAGCCTCCTGTCAGCTGTGTCTCAAATGTCAGCTCGTGCGCGCGCAGCTGTCAAATTGAGCCGCTTTTTGTCGGGATGTGTTTTTTAATTGTTCAGATATAATTAACAACGGGTGTGCGTTGTGCAGCCTCCTTTGTGGTCAGACCTTTCTGTAAAAGGCTATTTTTGTGTTGATGCATGTGGCGTGTGCGCTTTAAGCTCGTATTAAGAAATACTTTAATTTTTTTATCGGTTTATTAGTACCTAAGTATACAGAAAATAACTAGGTACTTATTGATGAATGCAATGATGTGTTTCAGCTATTTTGTGATTGGTAGGTATATGGTTATCAAGAAAATTAATGGTGCACTGCGTGTTTCCAAATTGGAGACCAGTTTTATAACAATTGTTTTCTTTACCTTATGGCAGTGGGGAAGAGATCAGTAATAGAACTAAGACTGATTAAACAAAGTCGTAACTTTATTTTGTAAAAGCAGTACAAAAGTATGTACTTAAATTTTAAAAAAAAGTTTAAATCACAATTGTCGCCTGTGGAGCTTTGTGCTATGCAAGATAGCACTTTTTACCATCCCTAAAAAAACACTCTTCGCTAATTTCCTGGGGGCCTAACCAAAAAATCTCAATGAGCAGATGTATGGATGTGGGCTCTTTATCACTCCGCATCTAAATAAAGCTTCTAATTCAGCTGAAAGCTCTCGTCTATTATAAAGCTTCCGCCCCACTCAATCTGAGCTCGAGCTCTGTGTTACTTCCGCTTCCGTGAGGCAAAAAGCTCGATAAGAAATACCAGCTGAAAATTTTACCGCACGTGTGAGTTAAGGATTAAGATAAAACGTTATCTTTGAACAAATCGAACTTTTAGCAACTTTGAAATGGTTCGAGGAGTGATAGAATGCAAAAGTTTTGCGTTTGCCGTTTGTTGGTATGTGACCACTGTTTCGGTATGAAAAATCTTAGAGAGATTAAGTTTGTGATATTGTTGTGGTATCTGTTATAATATGCTAACTGAGCACAGATAAAGAATAACGAAAACATACAATCTGTAAAACACAGTAACAAATAGCAATAAAAACAAGGTTCAAAAATCATTTAGGTATATTAACAACACGACAAAGGATCACACAGGATGATAGAAATAAATTAACACCAACGAAAATATTTATTACAGGTTTACATATCAACCATAGATATCTTATAATTATGGGTGCATGTCATGACATCATCGCCCGTCGATATAATCATAAATCGAACATGCAAATTAATTTATTATGTTTACGAACCGTAAATTTACAGGTTTTCGACTATTAACTTATTATTATTTATGCACACTTAGTAATTCTAGTGAAGTAATTAAATACACTCACACACTTTAATTAGGTAACTAGATTTCAGTGAATTCAGGTTTTCAGGCCGCTGAAATACCGTAGAAACGTAGCGTTAATCTAAATACGTGAGACTTCACTGTATAACTTAGGTTTTTTGGTATTCAGGTAGTTTAGTTGTTATTAATATTCACAACATTTATTATTAAGTCATCGCGGCGAGTAAGATACCCTTAAAATCAACACCTATGACTTTCATTTTACGATATTTATGTGTCAATACGACTACATATTTTGTTTACCATAATAAAATTATGTTAATGGTTACACTATGATAATGGTTTTTACCTTGGTTATACTTACTATTTTAGAGTTGAATTAGTTTTTTTTAACAATCCTTTTGTCGAAATCCGACTACTTAAGCAAATAATTCGATTTTTACAAGTAACAACAAAACATTTAGGAGATTGGAGACGTGAACAGCTTAATTGGTTTACAAAGAGAATGTGTGGAAGTTTAATGCACAATTTATAATCATAAACAATACGATACGAATATTTACATATTATTTTTCTGATAGACTATTTTTAACCTTTACAAAATGAGTCAGAGTCGCACCCAGGACATTATATTACAAAATGAAATATCCACGGCTTTCGTCTAAGTTAAGGCTGTGAGGCTGATGTCACTCTGACTCAACCGGACCTGCGCGTGCGCTGGCGTTTGCGCAGCTTTTTCAATACCTGACTTTTAGTGTGGAGTGGATATTTTTTGTGCAATACCACAAAAGTTGACTTATTTACTTGCATGAAATGATCCTCTTTAACCTAAGTACCGAGAATTTAGTGGGTGTTCCAAGTTTAAGCGGTGATGTTATGAAAGTTACTCATTTTGTTCAACCAACGCCATTTTTTCCACGCACACCATGCAAATGGCGCCATTTTTTCTTTACCCATTCTGGTACGCAAAGGTAACTGCTCATACAGTTAAGTCTTCAGCAGGATTTTTTTATAGGTATGAAATGAATATTAAATTTACCTCACTAATTCAATCAAATCATCTGATATCGAAAAAAATTGGTAGCTTATTTTAGAAATACGCCACGCTTAAGACTTCTTTGTCTTTTTTAGTAAAAAAGTTCCTTTGACAGTTGGGAAAGAGATCGCACGAGTGCAGGAAAGGTAAAAAAAAACACAAATGTGTAATAGCCCACATCCCGAACGCTATACGTCCCTGCAATACGTCACTTTTTGAACAACTGTTTTAAAATGAGTATTTACCGTATTATCCAAGCCAACATAAACATAATTTGCCACATCTCAATGAAGACTGTATAACCGCTTGACAGTTAACTACACATTATGTAAATCGGTTAAGTGAGTAACCACTGGTCATTGTTTCGTACATCAGCACGCAAATCACTATTTACTTAATAACCGTTGTCTTGTCTGTCCGTTGTCGGTTGAATTAATTCTCAATTGAGTAACTGCAGGTGGGAACATAGTTTCTTGTCTGCAGGAGTAACGGATTAGGGTAAAGCCGAGATAGATAAAGTTATTCGACCGAGTACGAGTATTAAAAAAACCACCGAGTTCGCCGAGTACCGTGTACTAACCGAGTACTCGGCCCATCTCTACTATAAATACTTCCAAACATTCGCGTTTTTAATTCTAAGAAAGTTATATTCTCACAGTCTTTCAAATAGTTAATTCATAAAGTAAAAAAAAACCGGAAATTTATTTATTTACGTCCCTCAGATATTTACACAGTAGAACAGTAGAGTAATCAGTAGTAACGAGTGCCATGAAAGGTGTCAAGACGTCTACTTCTGTTTACATCACCCACTCTTAAGCGGTGGAATTGTTACGTTAGTAATTTTGTAATCTGCGCATGAGAGCTGATTCATAGACTAACTTAGAGACCAATGGCGGCTAACTGATACATTTTACGTCTGTTGTATTTACCTGGCAATGTTTATTACAAAATCAAGAGAGATGCTTGCAAACTTGCGCCATTAAATAGATGTCATATCTAGGAAACAAAGACAAAAATGTTACTATGTTTCATGTCTCGAATAAATTTGAGTAAATTATAGCGCTTTCTAAATTAAAAAATATTACTGCTAATGTGGTGGGTTTAAATTACACATGCATTTTAATTTTATTAAAGTCATTTATTCCTAAAAATAGACTTTTAAACGTTCCACAGCTTCGTGACAATTTGTAGGTCAGTGTCGAGAAGAAGCTGCGCAAGAAATTCGTTCACCATTATCATTGCCTATTTAAAAAAATGCTTATTGGATAAGGTTCAAAGCATCCGCTACCGCTTATGATTTCACCTACACATTCACATATTGTTGATGGCCAATCATTTGTGCTGCAAGTGCGATCTATTTGTACAAACTGATACGTAACTCCACCTACTTAATTATCACGTCTCATCTATACTTAGCCTGAAAAAGCTTTCGCAACGTGTTATTAGCTGATGCAAGATGTTATTAACTGGAAACAACAAAGTAGGTATTGGGTAATAATTTAAGTTTTAGGCTTTCAATCATACTTAAATGTACCTACTGAAGGCAGGATAGTTGCATCAAGTCTGAACGAGAGGGTTGCCGTAAAGTGAATAAGTCGTACTTGTTTTCAAAATTATTTAGCGTTTAGTATATTAAGAACAATGTTCAATTGAAAATGCCAGCCAAATTTTGATATTGTTGAACATTATTGTGTTAAAATTAAGGTGATTGACTACCTCATTGGTGTAGTGGTTGCTGCCTTACACCCGAGAGGTCCTGGGTTCGAATCCCAGGTCGAGCCAAAACTGTTTCTGAGATTTTCTGTCATGAATTTCTCAAAAACAGCATGGTGTCGGGAAGTTGGCGGTGTTACACCCTCGTGCCTCGGTGCGCACGTTAAGCCGTTGGTCATGTCGGATTGCCGTCTAACCCAACTTTGAGAGTGATGGAACAGTGAGTGCACCTGTGTATTGCGCCACACTTGTGCACTATAGTATTTCCTGCGCAGTTGGCTTATCTCTGTTGAGATTGGCCGCCGTGGTCGAAATCGGCCAGGAGGACTATTACTATTATTACTTAATAAAGCTTTCTGCCAATCTTTTAACACTTGTAGCCTGTGGGTGATATAAACGCTGAAGACGGTCAACTCCAAACAAACATGTCCTTGTTTTCTTTCAACCTCATCTTAAAATATCTTTCAACGCGATGAGATCATTTTGACGCGAGAAAGTTTATCTTACATGTATATACGGATTTCTTTTGTTTTGGTCATTAAATGCATCTTTGTGTATGGGTTTTATGTTTGTGACGTAGTTATGTATACTATCTACGTGTTAAAAACTTTATGACTATTAATCGTGTCGTTAAATAAGTCATAAAACTGACAGGTGTTGATGCTTAGCTGTGCGAGAATATCTACCTGCCATCATCACATTCCAATCATTCATATTTTAATAAGCTGCTGTATATCCAGGTACTTACTAAAATCAATTTAAAATACAGTTGGTATTAACTATTGATTTATTTAAAAACTTTTGCAAACTTGTGTACAATGGTGGAGTTGATGCCGGAGGCATTCTCTACCTTCCAACCACAGGTTCAAGCAGAGAACATACAATTAATAAACACCTACTAATTACTAACATAATATATATTAACTCTCAATTGATATATTGCTTTGATGTACAAATGATTTGCAACGCTTCTTTTAAAACACTTTTTGCTACTATATTACTCGTATATTGTATTCGTATCAACATATTAGATCGGCATGAACTGTTATTTCACTTCAATCAAAAAATTGGCCATTGTTACACATAAAGTTCGAACTCGTTTCTGAACCGTATTAGCATAGAAATAAAGTTTACTAACAAGTGTCGGTCGATGAGTCATGCGATGGAATTCGTAACTCATTTGTTTTTTTTTTTTTGATCTGTCAATGTAATGGTATCAATAGTCAAGAAAATAGGTTCTCTCTGTGTAAATATCTTCAAGACTTTAATGTTAAAAATATATGTATAATTATATTTTCCTGATCCGATCCGTATCTGTAGATTACCGAATCCTTTTATTATCCGTTTCCCTACCTTTTAAACCTAAACCATTCGCTGTGGCTGATGCACAAGTGTGCGAGGCCAAAAAAAAAGATTAAAAAAAAAGGGGTCAAACTTAAAATACCACCTCTCATGACTTCAGTTAACGAGGATAAAACTAAGTAAGTGAGAATCTTTTTTCGAGAGAGGTGGTATTTTAAGTTTGACCCCTACGTGTGTTTGTGTGTTCATGTGTTTTTGTGTGTATCTATCTGTGGCATTGTAGGTCCCGAACGGACGGACCGATTTTCAAAGGGGTTTTTCTAATCGAAAGATTCTTGGCTTTGGTCAAATTCCGTCCAGCATTTGAAGCTTACCAGCTGTTTTTCTGACTTATTCAGTTTTAATTAAGATACTCAATTATTAGTATTATGTGAGGTCTTTTTGAAGTCTATTTTTGCCAAAACCAAAAATAAATAATATTGGAATGGAAAGAAAGAAAACACTTCTAATTATATTCAATGCCAGATCTTGGTCTTGGTTTTGGCTCCATCGTTTGTTCTTTCTTTTATCAAAAGCGAGTTTAAATCATAATGAGAATGATGACAGTTGCAATTTTGAAAATAGCTATGTACTCGTATCATTCAATATCAATCTAAACTGGACATTTGTAAACTAGGCTTCACTATCGCTTGCATGGTTTTTTGTTGTTTTTTTTAGATTTAAATATAAAAAATATTTATAGAAAAACGGGAAAAATCACACATCCTGTATTTGGGATGTTTGGTATACCTTAACATTATAACTTAACACAATGATTTTTTTTAACAAAAGTCATGCAATGGGTAGCTTTGCCTTACTTATAAAGGCTAAAAACACTTTCCACCGTTTCTGTGGTACTACTGACACGATGGAACAATTTTTACTATTTAAAGTTTTCCATGCTTGTGGTCGTAGCCCAAACCTGGCTCAACCAAATTATATAAAACAAATATGACGACCGCTTGGTGCAGTGGTCCGCATGTCGGACTTTTAAACCAAGGGTCGCGGGTTCGATTCCCGCACAGTACAAGCATAAGTGTGCATGAACATGTGTGTTTGTACTGGTCTGGGTGTTTTCTATGTATAATATGTATTTAAAAAAAAAGTATTTAAGTATGTATATCCGTTATCTAGTACCCATAACACAAGCCTCGTAGCTTACTTTGGGACTAGAGAATTGGTGTGATTGTTGAGAAATATTTATTTATAAAAAAAATATATAATGCATTTTTTTAAACAATTTATTCCAAGCTATAATTTAAGACTAAGTTGAATTTCAAACTCCCACCCAGTCCAAAGATATTCAAGTGCAAAGTAAAAATGGCAATTTCATCGGTATATATTACCATATCTACCTATTATATGCTCCTGTATTATTTTGTTTAGTGACCTAATGTATACAGGTAGAGTGACCTTAAAACTTCACACCATAACAATTGACGGGTATCTCTGTAACATTCTTTCTTTAATCGAAAGCGAATTGAAATCACAGTAAGAAAGATAAGAGTTGCAATTTTGAAAATTGCTACGTAAATAGTTAGTCCGAAGTAGTTTGAAGATTCTCTATGCTCCTGTAGTATTTTGTTTAGTGACCTGATAATAAAATAATAATCCTAGCCGATTTCGACCACGGCGGCCTATCTCAACAGAGATCAGCCAACTGCGCAGGAGATATTATAGAGCACTAGTGTGAGCGCAATACACAGGTGCAGTCACTGTTCCATCACTCTCAAAGTTCGGTGAGACGGCAATCCGACATAACCGGAGAGCGATCAGGCACAGGACCAACGGCTTAACGTGCGCACCGAGACACGGGGGTGTAACACCGCCAACTTCCCGACTCCGAGCTGTTTTTGAGAGATTCATAACAGAAAATCTCAGAAACAATTTTGGCTCGACCTGGGATTCGAACCCTGGACCTCCCGGATGTAAGGCAGAAACTTTGCCACTACACCAACGAGGCTGCCCTAATGTATGTAGGTAGAGTGACCTTAGAACTTCACACCCTAACAACTGACGGGTAAATAGTCGTTATTTATGTCATAAAATGATTGTGTAATACTCTTAATGAGTGGTATTTTTTGGGAAATGCAATGTGAGCCTATTTATGTTACACATTTAGGTCACATTAATGTTACAGAGACACGCAAACATTTGGTTGCTGGCTGCTTCGCGGCTGATGTTAATAAAAAACATATTTCGTGTTATCCATATTTTAGTAAAAAGATTAGTTAGTAGGATAGGTTAGGATAATTCGTTCAAAGAAGACCCTAAAAAGGCCCTTATTAAGTTTAAGTGTAACAGATGGCTTATTGTTATTTCCTTTCACAAAAATAACAGAAATCTAGAAATGTGACACATTTACTTATTACTATTTTATTCCTTCGCTGATGAATTTTAAAGATTGAAAAAAAATTAAAAAAAAATGTTTCTTTAACAATAATTTTAAATATAGCTATGTAGACGTGGTCTCTTTCTTATAAGAATAGGTTAAGAGGTACTCATAAAACATACAAACGCACCTACATTCCCAAATAATGGAACATGTCAATTTAGTACAGTGGCCAGGCCGGTATCTTATGTGCTTGTAATACAGGCGCTTTTGCAAAAAAAAAAATGGTAGCCTGATGTGCTGCTTACTGTACTTTAATAAATCCAAGGCTATGACACTGAAAGCGGGTACACATTGGGCGCTTTCCAACGCGCACTTTGTTAACGCGCGTTTCGAGATCCAGAAGTCCTATTGAAGTGTACACCACATACAAGCGCGCTGTTGCGGTCAAGCTTTGATATGAAAACGCGTGTTTGACGCAACGCCAAGAGCCCAATGTGTGCTTGCTTGCATCTACTCTTTAAAGTATCTACAGGGCTTCAATGTAGAGAATCGCCTATGGCGTTAAGTCCACACTTATACAAAGTCGTGTTGTGGTATTTCATTATTTTAATGATACAAATATTGCCAATTTCAACCACACGAAACTCAAACCGTAAAAAAGGGCAAAAAGATGAGTTTCACAGTTGAAAGACAACTTCATTCGATTTCCTGCAGTTAGTGAACACACACCACTATTCTATATGTAACTACCACTTGTACAAAGTTGTGTTGTGCAATAAAGCTTAAATAAATTTATCAAACAAGATTTATCACAGGGTATAAACACCAATTTGCGTAGGTACCTGATTCAGTTTCTAGCATGTCCAGTCATTTATTATTATGCATTAATTCTGGTCCTATTAACTGTTACCTTACGTATAAATGCCTTTGCAGTTACTGAGTTAATAATTTCTTGCCATTTAATTGGACATAATTATACTGTGAACGGCTGACATTTGATACCATTCTCTTTGCAAATGTCATTCAGTAGATAGGTTCTGGATAAATAAGTGACCTATAAAGCCTCTTTTATTCATTTATCTTTGTCTTTGCTCTGTATAAACAAGTGATTCTCAAACTTATTTTTATAACAGACCAAATTTTTTTCTGGTTCCAGTTGATCCCCTGTGCCTTATTTACTATCATTTACTCATACTAAGTCTATGATAAAAAGAAAGTGGTGCTAGTTACACCATTTATAACTCAAGAATGGATGAACCGATTTGGCTGAAAATTGGTGGAGAGGTAGCTTAGAACCAGGAAACGGATATAGGATACTTTTTATCGCGGGGCCATAGTATTAAATTAAATCGTTCTTAAACGATACTTACCTATATCTCCGATTTCAACGCGGTTTTTATTGGACGTATAACTTTCATCAAATACCCTTACATTATCTTTTTTTGGAGTGAAAGCGCCAATTATCGGTATCCCTATTAACGAAAATTTAATTAAAAAGGCGGATACGATTACACCGAAATTCTCTAATCCGCGGAATAGCTTACACTGTAAGCAAGTTAGCATTCCGCTGACAGTGACACCGAAACGCTGACCACAAGTTGACCGATTTTGTTTTGCGTAATTTGTTAACAAAAACGAAAGAAGACTGAATCATGTTACTTGATTTTCGTGTCGGAAATCGATCCGAATGAGATTTATTTCTAATTACAATTATGATACTTGAAAGTTTTTTGTTTTTAACAAACGACTTCAAAAAAAGGAATTGTTTTTTTTTATTTATAATTGAAACAAGTTTTTTTTCCATTTTATTAGGATAGTTTTGCACTTGACCAAGTTTGTAAAATCACCCATAATATAAGGTTGAGTTTCATATAATATTATCTTGTTTTTGTTTAAGGCCCCACATGCATTTCTTGTATTGTATTTATATGAATTTCACAAGCTCTATTAGTTGCTTTTGTAGTATTATTATAAATATTCACATCTATTCATGAGACTTTCGACCTAAGAGAGATTTAGTTTTATTCACGGACCATAAACACCACAACAAACTTATTTCATGTATTTACTCGCTATTATGGATCGAGGCTTAACGCGAAAAGAATGCGTTTTGACGCAACATAAGACTTATTATATGAGTTGACTTATTTTCAAATCTACTCGTCTCTTTTACTCGCGTAAGAATTTCTATGCGAGCGAACGAAACGGCTAGAAACAGACGGCGGACACAGTCGCACAGAGTAGCCTCCTTAAAAAAGTTACTGACCGCAACGGACCACACTTTTTGCGGTTCACTTGAACCTTACCGTGTTGACTTACAGCCGGTTTTCGAATGGAGAAAGTGATGTAAGTTTGCATCATCGTGAGAACATAATTCGGCTAAACAAAACGCAAAGTAACTGGGCCGAGCGAAAGTGATCATGTCCGTAATTTTGTTTTGACGAAACTCTTTGTGCTTTTTTTGAATGTCTTACCATCTGACGTTTAGTTCATTGTGCTATGCTTGTGGTGGTTATTTGATAGGATTAGGAGAAATTCAGATACTCAATCCATTAATTTTTTTGTGGATACCAATACAGTTTTTTGGGGAACGCGGAACAGAGGTCCTACTGTGAAAAACGATATCGGTCAAAACGTTGACGTGTACAGACGACCAGAATCGCATCGCCCTTATTACAATGCAGCGCATAAGAATGCGCATGTAATAAGGGCCACAGTGTTTACCTAATAAGCGTGTCGTCATGTGTACTTATGTCGTAAAACGAAAAAACGAATACCTACGTTTTTCTTAGGCCTCAAGCCCTTAAAGCAAAAAGCGAAGCAAAGTGGTTTGGATTAGTGAATTTAACTTAGTGCTGATAAAGAAGAAATAGTCAATTTTGCAAATGATGCTCTCAAAAAAAACCTAACCTAAAAAAACCTGAAGAAGTAGTTAAACATAACATTTATTTATACTTCAGATTGATATTACAAATCACACTCAAGTGAATCGTAAATACAATCCATAAACCATTGCTATTGGATAATCATAAGATGATTCAACAAACATAAATGCCAAACGGATATCGATTTTGTATCGACTGAGTTATCCAATCGTTAACATTGGCAATGAAATTGCAGACTAGTTTATGACTTATCATCACATTGTGTAACATTTCCAATCCAACAACAGTATCAAACAAATTAATTATACCATTGAAAGTGGCGCTATTATCGTATTGAAAGTTATTGTAAAAAGCAAAAATTCTTATGAGATCATTGAACCGAAGATAAAAAACTGAAAAGAAGACCCATTGCATCAATGTTTCTACCATAACATACCTATAGATCTTAAACTCAAATGTTAACTGATTAAAAACAAAGATGAACTTATCAAATTTAAAATATATTAAATATATTATTTAAAATATAATAAGAAAATGGTATTCTAGAAACATGTACGAATCAGATCTCAAGTTGTAAAAGGCATGTAGGTTAAGAACCACTCAATACATAGTTCTAAGTTAACTACAAGACTAAGCTTGTACCTAGACCGGTCTGTGATCAGGTTTAAGTTATAAAACAGCTCAAACTGGTAGTCGACTTCCTTTAACACTTTACGGGTTTCCTTCCAGAAACTATTAAAGTGATTAGACGCTAATTCGATTACGTTTCACGTTGGATTACTGACATGTTAGTTGGAGAAGCTGTGATTAGCAACTTTATTGGTGCTTTAAAGGTATATAACTGTTATACTTAATACGTTACAGAGGTATACCTCAGTGGGTGGGTTAGATAGGAAGAAAGACACCAATTGTCAAATACCTGAGTCGAGAGTCGGACACCCGAAAATCAAATGATAACCGTAAGATGAAAAACGTGGAGCAAAATTGTAAAAAAGAAAAAACCTTGGATACGATTTAGGCCATGGCCAAACGTCATTTTGAGCTCTATGTATGACTCATTACAGTAAAAAAGATGAACTTTCAATGATTGTACGTTCAGTATATTGGTTGGTTGACTTTAGTGCTATAATGAAGTATTTTCACAAAAGACTGGAGAAAGGACTTATCCATCCACTGCAACTCATATGAAGCCAGGATCTATAGCTTGACCGAAATAGATATCCCAACCCTGTTCCGTATTGATGGAGATTTATCTTTTACTCTTCTACTTCTTCATAGTGTTATGATCGTCATAGAGAGTGATGAGTTTGACAATAGTTTTCGCGGTAACAAGACTTCAAAGGTATCTTATTGTTACGTCTTAGTTCAAGAGTTAAAACTAATACCCACACCTCTTGCTCAACATTTCGTGCTCATTGAACATTACAGTATCGAAACTGTATCTTTTCCATCTATTAGAAACTGATCTAGTGTGTGGCCAGTTCTAGCTCCGTTATGTTGCAGGCAATCCGACGCCGGTGTTCCGTAAGGCAATATTTCTTGCGCTCGCGAAACCTGTTCCTAGGGGTCTAGTGCGTAACATGTTATCTTAGATCAAACCAAAAAGAGGCAGATACACGTGATGAGCTACTAAACCCAGTCCAATGGACCTACACTCCTAATCTTCGCTATTCGTATATTCAAATCCAAACTTCTCAGCATTTGCCTAATTGTCCGTGTTATCAATTCGTCGATTCCATTTCATGTCTATGTTCACCGCCAAGTTTAGGGCGTCATCGTATTATTTAAAGCAGTCGAGCTGAGCTTTAAATAATACGCTGGCCCTTCACTGTCAATTCAAAACCAGCTTAATAGCGTTAAAAAAAATAACCTGATCTTAAAAAAAAAGACATTCTGGATCGTTTGACACGAATCTCAAGGATTGCACAGTGACAAGTGACAATGGTGCTGGTGAAAATTGATGCGACGATTTGTGTTATTCTTGACAAAATTAAGATCTTTTATTTTTTTTTGTGCTTAGCCGTTGAATGCACATTTTTATTTAATAGCAATGTGTGACAGTAACACTAGTTACCTCTGAAACGGACCAAAAACATTACGTTTTTTATCATTACGTACCGGTTATCTAACGTACAGCGGAGACCAGTTTTCATCCCATACGAGCAACCACTTTTTACAGTGACATTGTGCGTTAATCGTTTAAGCCAAGTTTTTGTCTCTCATTCTAGAAAATACGTTTAAGGAAATGTCTGGTTCAGCAGAAATAATTACTGCTTCAATATTCCTATTGATGTCGACCAACTGGAATTTAGTTGCAACTGAGTTTTATGGACACCTGAAAACCAAGGACGTTATCGATTTCGCTATTATTACTTAAGTACTGTATTTAATTAAATCGTTTTGTATTTGCAACGAATTCAGATTTATGCATTTGAATATTATTTCATTTATCTTAACATGATATAGTAAAACATGTTATTCTTAACTAGCGGTCTATTCTATTCCGTTCCCGTGGGAATTTCGGGAAATCCTTTCTTAGGGGATGCCTACATTATAAAAGCTACCTGCATACTAAATTTCAGAGCAAACCATCCAGTGGTTTGGGCCTTGCGTTGGTTGATCACTATGTCAGTCAGTCACCTATGAGTTTTATATGTTAAAGATTGATAAATGATTAACACTATGAACTTTTTCCGAAGTGAAGTAAATTGATTTGAATTGTTATAGAGTTAGGCTATGGTATAGAAATAGTTGAATATGACAATTATATGTGATGCCTTCCTTAATGTTACATTAGTTAGTGTTATGAAATAACTTATTCTAGTCTTAGTAAAGTCCTTTACCGACTTTTTAATAATAAGAATCTTAATCGTCATCTTTTTAGCTATACTCAATTAAAATAGTTGAATATGACAATTATATGTGATGCCTTCCTTAATGTTACATTAGTGTTATGAAATAACTTATTCTAGTCTTAGTAAAGTCCTTTACCGACTTTTTAATAATAAGAATCTTAATCGTCATCTTTTTAGCTATACTCAATTAAAATATCATACCTTAAACCAGATCGACTAATTTGAGATTAAACGCGACCGAACAACTTCCGATCAGTAATCGATTAAGTCAGTGAGCGGGCCATAATTGGCGGTAGGCACGTAATTGGAGCATTTACCCTACAACTCGCTTAGGAATGTAATGGGCTAAATGTTTTGACTTTGAGGTTTGTGTGAAGTATATTGCAGTGTTTAAGTTTCTTTGTTCTTGTCTTACTAACCGCGACGGTTGGGCCACAGGAGTAAAGAAAAGGAACAACATGTTGTTACAACATGCTTGTAGTAATGTACCTACGACAACGCGGTTGTATGTAGCTTAGCCTCTGTTCCTTTTCTTTACTCCTGTGGTTGGGCACTTTCGTGATTTCTCAGCATTAAAATAGAAATAGAAATATTTATTTGCGTAAATAGGGTACATACGATTAATATTTGATTTATTGGTCATCTTGCAATAGTGCTTAAACCTATTTAGTCGTGTCAAACAGCATGCAAATATATAAACATAATTCAATATTATTTTTGGAATTATCCAATATTTTTTTAATTGATAACACGATGTTTAGGAAACCTGAAAATGACTTTTGGTGATTGCAAAAGTAAGGTACATTATTGAAATCTTAAGGTACATTTGATATTATAGAAATGTATTATTCTGATTGTCTTTCTAATATGTTATACGTCCCACCTGTTGTAGTCAGATTTTTAACGTGTGTTTTAATTTCACATTGCGAAGTTTGCATTGTTAATTCTTAAAAAAATATATAATAATTTATTTTGAATTTAGAAACTTTTGTTAAAAAGAAACCATGACAATAAAAATGTTGTTTGTTTCTTGCTGGCTTAGGACTGTTTTAAGAATATATTGACAGTTTAATGGAATATGTTATACCAAAGCAAGGGTATAATTATGTATCCGGCCTATGTAGATGATAGGTGAAAACTGTCTGATCTGTTTCCTTCGCCGGAAAGAAAGCCTTTTTACTTGAAAGCTTAGAACCTGCAGCCATAAGCTCGATATGGTCTTGTCTTGTAGCTTATGGTAAAACATCATTTACTGACCTACTTCTGATAGGGTTAATAAAAAAAAAATTGGTTGCCTGTAAAGTCGGTATACGGGCGAAAGTTTTACGTGACAACGACTTTGAGTGGTAAAATAATTTTAATGTGAATATTCATTCGTATAACATGAACCGGTGCGTATGCCTATCTCTCTCACTCTCTCTCTCTCGCTCTGTCTCTCTCGCTCTTAGGCGGGCTAACTGTGCTCGAGTGGAAGGGACGCGTGCCTTTCACTTTTTATGTCTGTCTCACTCGCTCTTAGGCGGGCTAACCATGCCCGAGTCGAAGGGACGCATGCCTCTCACTCGCTCTCATTGTGAGCGCATAACGTGAGCGGAGCGTAACGCAGTTTCTTGAAGTGTCACCCGGCAAACCAAATTATAAGTGTGTAAAAACTAGTTTGATTTAATTTTAGACAGACACCGGTAGGTACAGGAGAAACTAAATGAAAACTTGTAAAAATACATCAATGGCAAACAGTTGTAATTCATTTATTTAAGCTTTATTGCGCAAAAAGGACATTTTCTACCAGTCATAACTTTTGGCTCAGCAGAAATGATTAGTGGGCGGTGCGACAAAATAAATATAAGACATTTCAATTGACAAACTGTCATCAATGCTATCAGATATCGACCAATGCAATGGTGACCGAGAATCGTGCGCAGCTTCTTTTCGACATCAGCCCAAAATTTGTCTAGAAGCTGTGGTAAGGTTCTATAAGACCTGTAAAAGTGCCCCCCGTGGGATTTTTAACAGAAATAAATGACTTTTATTACTTTTATTGCCAACTTGCACTTGCGCAACACAAACTGTACTATAGTATGCGCTCGAGTCATTATACGGAACCAATCCTAAATGAGGATCGCGGTGAAATCGCCGGTTTTTAGACCGAACGTTTTGTACAGTGGCTAGCACGTCAGGCTACCCATTTTTGTTGCAAAATCGCCCGTATCACAAGCGCATAAGACACTGCAGTGTGCAGGCCACCATACGTGAGTAGTCAATGGAGGTATTTAGGGATCCTTGTTGGATGTTTAAACGTCAAAAGTTACACTTTCTCTGCTGTTTTAAGCTCCCGACGAAAAAGAGCGGTGTTAAAAGTTTAACCACTAATCCGTGTGTGTGTAAATTTGTGTCTGTGCGTTTGTGTTTTTGTGTAGCGCGCCTTTTTGTATTCGAGAGATATTTAATCACTGTTATTTATTTATTTAATTTAATTATGAACATTATTTTGTATGGTCACTATTATGGGTCTTAGTAACCTGAAATAAATGAATTTTGATTTAATTTTTAATCACAGTGGTTCTGAATCTTAGCTATGGTTGTTCAAAATCTTTTCAGACGTTGAAGATCACTCACTAGCCTGATCACTGTCTTCCTGGCTCTTTCTGGGGTTTTTTAAGTGAAAAGTTAGTTTTTCGGTCATGATGTGAACTATCAAGTTCTGAACTTCATTATCGATCTGGACCGATAGCGGATTGGGCTGCAGTTGCTGCTGCTTACTGCTTACTTCTAAAAAAGCTACTGAACTAGTTCAGTGCAAATAACAATACAAATAATAAACTTGTTTTTTTTTTTATAATTTGTACGTACTTTAGTTTTTTTTAGGGATAGTAACTGATATATCAGTTTGATTAACTATTTTTGAACAACCCATATATATTATGTCCAATAAATAAAATTAAACAATTTAAGGGCTGGACAGCGTCCGCTAATTACCAATAGAAGTCGTTATTTAAATTGTAACTTGAAGTTATGAATTTGTCAAAGCTCTCATCTCCTATCTTAGTTTCTAAATTATACGGAACCTGAGCCTTACAGAAAAATCCTGCTTGACGTTCAGATGATCTATGGTTCTTGACGGAATGTCACGCGTGTGTCACTGCGCATTGCCCTTTCGCCACGGTTACACAATAATGCATCACTACTCTATTCTTTACTCTATGGTCTGAAAGCTGGTAGGCTTATGGTTAATGCCCATAAAAGGCTTTGACCTTTACTAAGGCATGACTTGAGATTATATCATTTTTTTTATTGTTCTTGTTAATGTTGCTGGGAAATATTTAACACGGTTGGTTTGTAAAAACTTATGAAGTATATTGAAAAAAAATCAGCAGGCTTAACATGCGTTTTGGTTTACAAACCCTAAGCCGCTTCCATGGTGGTCACACTCAAACAATATTATTTCTATTGCGTTTAGTCTCTAGGCATAAATTATGATTATTTTTCCCGACTGCCAAGGAAGGGTTATTTTAAATCATCATAATCACACGCATTTGAACACTAGGTACTGATAAAAGAAGGCTTTAATGTGTTCTACATACGTCGTCAGTCTACCATGCTAATGGACGGCTCACGCTGCGCTTTTGATCAAAAATAATGATCTCCAACGAAAAACTTTTCTTCATACTATATAAATATATAATAATAAATAAATATACAACGACATCACATACATCGATCTGACTCCGTGCTAAGAAGCTTAATTACTTGTGTCACAGATATCAGAATCAACAGTGGTATTACAAATAAACTTAAATAAATACACATAACAGCCAGACCAGTACAAACAGACATGTTCATGCACAAAAATGTTTGTACAGTGCGGGGATCAAACCTTCTTGATTAAAAGTCAACTTCTTGACCAATTCACCAAAGTGGTCGTCAAACTATAAAAGTTATTACATGATAATCGCTATTATCTTATGACTTGGACTGTTAAGTACGATTATTATTTCTTGCAGATGTTATCATAACACACGCTTTGTTACAAGTTTCCTTGAGACCTCTTTTGTCTTCAGAATTTTTTTTTAATTCAATAACTACCAGTTTTAATTACGTTGTAGCATTCAGAACTTTATTTTGACAAAATTACGGATCAATTTTGTAAACGCATTATTGCATTATGATAAGATTATACGCTTTTGATTGTGCTCTTGTTGCGTTTCATATAATATTAACTAGTGGACGCCCGCGAATTTCGTTAGCTTACATTTGAGGCTTACATATAAAGTTTCATCCTTAATATAACTTCATTACACTATCTTCTGGAACTTTGTCTTTCTTATATCAACAGAAAGTGCTTAAGCCGTTACGTTCGTACCTCATACTTTTAAGCTGGACTGCTAGTGTTCCACATTTAGTACAGATATTAAGCATATCCTTTATAAATGCGAAAGTCAGTTTGTTTGTTTGTTTATTTGTCCTTCTCTCGCGGCACACGAGCAATGTTATGATATGTTTTTGTGTGGGCGTGTAGGTATGAGGCTAGAGAGTGACATAAGACTTTTTGCGCGATAAAACATCACAATCCCATGAAAAAATTGAAATATCAACGATAGATGGCGCCACACAGTTAGGTTTTGAAGGCAATTTGAACTAAAGTCCACGCGAACAAAGTCGTAGGCGACCGTTTGTTTTTTTGTATGAGAAGAAATTTCAAGCAGCGTTGAACAACTGTTTCGGTTGATTCGATTCATACTGTATACCGAAATTTAATAATTATGAACAGCTTAATATATTACGTTACTTAAATTGCTTTTCTCTATTTCAGGTAAGCATTTCATCGGCCAGCAATTAGTCGACTGAAGTCCTTCAAAATCAGTATTTTCACATAAAAGTCGGTAAGTTTTAACCTTTAATATTATGAGTTACTATAATACTCCCAGTATTACATATTTATCGGTAAGATCGGCAGCGTGTAGCGAATTTTAAAATTTTCATAGCAAAAAAGATTTTTTTTTATAGCTTTCAAAGGGATTCCTACGTGATCATGGCTCTTGTAAAAGTGCCCATATATAAGAAGCTGAAAATTTAAACAAGACAGCAATACCATTGATAACCTTTCAACCTATGACCTTGATGACCACTTAGGTGTAATGGTCAGGATGTTGACTATTTACCAAGAGGTTCGATCCCCGCACTGTACAAACATTTGTGTGCATGAACATATCTGTTTGTTTTGGTCTGGTTGTTATACGTATTTATTTAAGTTTATTTGTAATACCACTGTTGATTCTGATATCTGTAACACAAGTGCTTAAGCTACCTCACCACAGAGTCAGATCAATGTATGTGATGTTGTTGTTTGTGTTGTATATTTATATATATATATTTTTAAATACCATGCTATATTACGTTATAGACACGTAGACACAAGAAACCGTGAGAGTATTCAGATCAATCCGAATTCCTTATTGGTAGTGCACACGACACGAGTATTAAGGCCAGAGCAGTTAAGAACATTGTTTAACAACACTCATTGTGACTGTGGGATTGTTGGTTGGGCAACGCAAGGGCCTAGGTTCGTTTCTCAAGTCTGTACGTTTCGTTCCGCGGCTGCTTTGTCGTTCGTTTTAGAGGAATTAGAATCGATTGCAGCTGGTTAATAATATCTAATGTAATTTGAATATTATTTATAATTACATAAATGCAATTTATACAGACATTTCCTTACCTCCTGTAAGGGTGTCACATATTGTAATTAAACTTAAATATTAAGTTGTCGTAACTTAAACTTAAAATAGTTTACAATTTTCTAATCACACCTATGTAAGTATCAGTACAATTAAAATTAAAATGTGAATTACATACTAGGTGAATTATATCCTATGTACTATTGCACACTATCAACTGTAAGTAGTATTGTAATAATAATAAAAATAGTCCTCCTGGCCGATTTCGACCACGGCGGCCAATCTCAACAGAGATCAGCCAACTGCGCAGGAGATATTATAGTGCACAAGTGTGAGCGCAATACACAGGTGCACTCACTGTTCCATCACTCTCAAAGTTCGGTGAGACGGCAATCCAACATGACCGGAGAGAGATCAGGCGCAGGACCAACGGCTTAACGTGCTTTCCGAGGCACGGGGGTGTAACACCGCCAACTTCCCGACTCCGAGCTGTTTTTGAGAAATTCATCACAGAAAATCTCAGAAACAATTTTTGGCTCGACCTGGGATTCGAACCCAGGACCTCTCGGATGTAAGGCAGAAACTTTGCCACTACACCAACGAGGCAGTCAGGTATTGTAATACTTATCTTATAGCTACTGTATAAGAAGTTATATACCTGTGCCAAAGACTACAGTTGAACATTACACTTTTACAGGTAGAATAAATCCTATATGGACCCTTCCCAATTGGACAGAGTTTTTAGGGTTTTGTTTATAAGGGGACTAGTGGACCCGGCAGACGCTGCAGCTGTCCTGCCCGCTGTTTTCACAATTTTTCAATGTTTTATAATCGTTTACACCTTCCTTGGACTTCCACAAATATTTCAGGGCTACATACTATTGAAATCGGTTCAACAGCTCTCTAGTTTGGGTAAGACTAACAAACATCAATTCATTTTTATATTTAAAAAAAAAGCGATCGGCCCACCTGAATTTTCCCATGGGAATGCGTCATTTTCCCGCGGTAAAAAGTGGTCCTTTCTCGGGTATCAAAATATCTCCATACCAAATTTCATGCAAATTGGTTCAGTAGTTTAGGCGTGATTGAGTAACAGACAGACAGGGTAACTTTCGCACTTATAATAATAGTATGTATTACTGAGAAAGTAACAACCTTAAAAATAATAAGATCTCTTAAAGTTGAACTTCGAATGTACTTTATGTTAAAAACATTAAATATTAACTCACAAGTTGTGGCCAAAGTAACAAACATCATCAAAAACTAATTTAAATTTCATTAAACTAAACGTTACTCACGATTTTCGTTACCACATAGAATTTAATTAATAAAATTCTAGAATCATAATCTAAAATCATAGAATTTAATTAATGTTTGCAATCGTGATCCAAAAGTATTGTAACTCCACACTTATATCATTTGGTTTTAATTGAAGCAGAGGCATCAAAAAGCGTGTCTAATAATGTACTAAAACGGTGAAGGGAGAAAACATAGAAAGTAATTCAGTATCGGCTGCAAATTATTATTATTTTATTTTGTTGATTGTAATTTTGCAGAGCACTCAGCTTATCGAACGCTTACTTTTTAAGCTGATAATCTACATATAAGTTTAGTAAGCCATTACTAGTCAATGGATTGACTACAAGCGTCTCGACCGAAGTTTTATTTGCAATTTGCTTCGCCTTTATTCGGATTATTTTAATCTGACGATTTTGAATGCCTCGTTGGTGTAGTGGCAAAGTTTCTGCCTTACATCCGAGAGGTCCCGGGTTCGAATCCCAGGTCGAGCCAAAATTGTTTCTGAGATTTTCTGTTATGAATATCTCAAAAACAGCTCGGAGTCGGGAAGTTGGCGGTGTTACACCCCCGTGCCTCGGAAAGCACGTTAAGCCGTTGGTCCTGCGCCTGATCTCTCTCCGGTCATGTCGGATTGCCGTCTCACCGAACTTAAGAGAGTAATGGAACAGTGAGTGCACCTGTGTATTGCGCTCACACTTGTGCACTATAATATCTCCTGCGCAGTTGGCTGATCTCTGTTGAGATTGACCGCCGTGGTCGAAATCGGCTAGGAGGACTATTAATCTGACGATTCAATCTGAGTACTTAATGCTTTAACTTTACTTTAAATCAATCAGGCAAACTTGTAAGTTCTTATAGCAAGATGTTGTCGTTGAGATCACTTAGCAGTGCGCACCTGTTATTATTTTGTTTGTTTCTTCTTTGCTATATTCGTTTGCTCTCCACACGAAAATATGAAAATACAGTGTACCCCGGGTTTACAGCGTGTAACGTGTAATTATAAAGGGAAAGTGGTGAAACTTCTTTGCAAGTGGGTTGTAAAAAAGGGCACGAATTGTCAGAGCCTATTGTAGCTTAGCGTTTATGACATAGGTTTATAATAATAATAATAAATATTTCACAACAATCACACCAATTCTCTAGTCACAAATTATGCTAGGAGGCTTGTGTTATGGGTACTAGACAACGGATAAACATACTCAAATACTTTTTTTTGTAAATAAATACATATTATACAAAGAAAACATCCAGACTAGTACAAACACACATGTTTATGCACACTTATGCTTGTACTGAGCGGGGATCGAACCCCGTGACCCTTGGTTTTAGAAGTCTGACATGTGGACCACTACACCAAGCGGTCGTCAGTTTATGTTTATAATAGGCATTTGGTATTATACGTACAGTGGTTCCCACAGAAAACCAGCGCTTGCCGTGGCAATAATGCGGAGTGGAGACCAATTTGGTCATTCTATTACATTCATTGTTTTTTTGGTTTGCTTACTTTTAGTTTTAATTTACACTATATTGTTATGTAATACGTGCCAAATAAATATTTTTTCTTCTTCTTCTTCTACAGTGGCCAGAACATCAGGCTATCCATTTTTGTTGCAAAATCGCCCGTATCATAAAAGCATAAGATACAGCAGTGTTCACCGTGACGTGCTGGCCACCATACTTCGTTTATTTTGCAGTTTAGTGCGCACGGCCATACGTCAAGTTACTCACTGCGGTATCTTTTATACTTACGTTATAAGGGTGATTTTGCAACTAAAATGAGTACCTTGATGTGGAGCCGTGTGTACTAAGCCCCGTTTAAGAGGATTATATATTACTACTATTATAAAGGCGAAAGCTTGTAAGTATGGATGTATGGATGTTTGTTACTCTTTCACGTAAAAACTACTGAATGGATTTGAATGAAACTTTACCACAATATAGCTTATACATCAGAATAACATATAGGCTACAATTCATAAAGAATTTTTAAGATAAAGGCTTTCCACGCGGACGAAGTCGCGGGCGGCCACTATATTATGTAAATCTGAGTTTAAAAGATTTGTTGATTGAAAAAAATATATAGCAAAGCACTGTATTGTTTTAATAAAATGAATTCTCTACGGCTCGGCATTGTGTCTAAGCGAATACAAATTGAGACAATGATTACTTTTTACGCCACTTTATCGATAGAAATTAGATTTTTTTTAAAATTAATATTGTTATGCATTTTCTTTCGTCAACTTACAGCTAGAAATATAATATGATTAATATCCAATAAAAATCTATTTGTTGTTTGTTTTGTTTGTTTGATTGTGCGTATTATATCACTTCAAAAGAGCCAGCAATATGCATCAGCTGTTACAGATTTCAGAAGCCATTTGTTTTAGTCAGAAAGGGCATGCTGTAACATTCAAAAACTGACCCTAAAATCAGTTATTCATATTTCAAGTCTTTTATGGATCATTATTTACAATTCGTTAAAATTCATTTTTATTTGGTATACATTACGTCACTCAGTCGGCATACCATGCGAAGACGTCAGTATTAATATATTTGTTTCTTCGGTTTACGCGAACATTCGACATTGAAATGATACACTTTTTTGCGTATTATTTCGCGATTTATTTAAATTTTATTTTAACCTGACGTTTCGGACCCTTTTCAGCGTCCTTTGCCACAGGTAGTTCTACCGGTGTATCTTTTCAATAGTGAAATAATCCTATTACAATCTGTATGGAGAAAAGCGTTTTGACAATTGAAAGTAGGTACGTTAACTATTAGTGTTGGCAACTATCCTATACCTACTCGCTGTATGAAGAAAAGCGTTTTGACAATAAAAACTAGGCACCTGTGAAAGCTCAATGTGAACACACTGTTGAATGTTGCAACTGGTTTATTGACCAATTAATTAATTGTACATTAAAAATGCTATCTCCATCTTGTATTGCAAGAGAAGAAGAAGTGAATGAATGAAATTATGTTCGGATTGAACAGCACCTACGTCAACAATTACTTGTGGCAACTATCCTATACCTACTCTGCAATAAATAACCACACGTAAAACAGTTCTTATAACTCACAAACAGTCGATTAGTCACTCTTGTAACACTAATTACAACACGAAATTCGCACAATTGTCACTGGCAACACAAAAAACCAGAACCGTTGAAACCAACCTGATATTCAATAGTCTACGTAATGACGTGTGAAGCAAAGTGACACGCAACCGATTGGCAATACGAGTACTTCTTAGTTCTGTGATAGGAAATGGACAGAAGCATTAGATGCAATCACAATGTAATAAGCTTATTATAAGGTGTTAACTCCGTAGAAACAAAATTAAGGCGATACTACGAAGAAGGAGTTTTGTCATCGCCATAGGACTTACATATCTTTAAAGCTGGAAAAGAGAATTATTTTGCTCTAAATTTCCACTAAACGACGCCAGCGCAAACGAACCAGATACATCCAACTGAAACATTGAACTTGAAAAAACTAGAATTCGAAGTCGCAGGACTTACAATACAACTCACAATGTGACGCAGAAGATGCACCAGGAAACAACACTGACACCAACAAAACACTGGACGCGTTTCGCCACTACACATGACTCATATCTTCTCCCACACGTTAGCATAGTGCCTTTTAGCCGTAACTTTTTACGACTTTTCAAATGTTCCGCGGTACCAGAACGGCTCTGTCATGTCTTTACGAGACAGCAACCGGATGAATCAGCCTATTAATGTGACGTCCTGTGAACGGACAAGAGGCCGTAGGTAAAAAGGACGATATCGGAGACGAGACGTATCATTTAAATATCTATTGTACTTTCAACTCAAAACTACCGTTAACTCAAAACATCTGGTTAAGATTTTAAGGCCATCAAGACTTTCAGAATGACAAAGCACTTAAGGCCATTTCAAGGCGATTTTTTATATTCTTTGTTCATTTAACGCATACAGATGAGACATTCGACAAAACCTTGGGAGCCGCTTTCGTTTTGAAACGACAATAAAGGTAAAATGACCTGAGCATTACTCCACAAACTGGGTAATACCCAGTGGGTATACAAGGCTAATGACATTATGACGGTAAATATGTCGTTAGTTAATCACACTATTGCAACATAGTAAATGCAAAATTCGTCTTACACAAATCTACATAAGCAAATTGGCGTGGAATAAAACTGGAGTGACAAAACTGACTTTGGACTCTATTAAAATATGTGATTAACTTAATTATTTGATATGTAAGAGCATTGTTTTTGGTTACTTGTTCAACCCCTCAAATATTATCACCCAAGTAGTTCATTGTATTGCCTGAGCACTTTCAGCATGACTAAGGCCAGGCAACACCTAATTATCTTATGAAAACGCTGTGATATCTTATCCATTATACCGGTGATCATGGAATCACAATATGCAGTCCCACCAGCAGCGTTGGACTTAATAAAAACGAGCTTTCGGTCTTCGGTCCCACTATGATTAATCCTTTGCCTCGACTCCTTAGCCTGACTGCCTCGTTGGTGTAGTGGCAATGTTTCTGCCTTATTGGTCCGATTGGTCCTGGGTTTAAATCCCAGGTCGAGCCATTATTGTTTCTGAGATTTTCTGTCATTAATTTCTCAAAAACAGCTCGGAGTCAGGAAGTTGGCGGTGTTATACTCCCGTGCCTCGGAAAGCACGTAAAGCCGTTGGTCTTGCGCCTGATCTCTCTCCGGTCATGTCGGATTGCCGTTTCACCGAACTTTTAGAGTGAAGGAACAGTGAGTGCACCTGTGTATTGCGCTCACACTTGTGCACTATAATATCTCCTGCAAAAGGGGCTGATCTCTGTTGAGATTGTCGATGGTCGAAATCGGCCAAGACTATTAATCCTTAGCCACGTCACAACTAAAATGTATACCTACAGTGATGTGTAGTAAGTGTAGGCGACTGACTGTACGTACATTATTTACGCACTATGAATAATCTATGTCCAAAATGATGTACAATGAGATCAATCATTGTCATACCAACAAAGGTTTCATTCCCGTTGTGTGGAAATGGAAATTGCTATCGTCCGGTAAACAAAATTACTGTGATTTGTGAATATATTTTAATGTTTTACATAGATACTATAGCTATTGCGCATTGCATTATTAAAGGCTTGTTTTATTCATTTTATTTATTTATTTAAAACTTTATTGCACAATAAATGTACAAAGGGTGGACTTAATGATAAAATCATTTTCTGCCAGTCAACCTCAAGGTCATGCAGAAAGAAGGCAATGGGTGCAGTGGAAATTTAATGAGAAAGGTAAAGTAGTGAATAACGCAAAAATAAATTAACATATTGGTTTTAGAGCTCTTGGATGTAAAAGTGAAAAGAAACCTTTGAAATGAATATAATTTACTTATCTTACTTCGTCATCATTCCTTCTAGGAATAAAATTAAATACCATCGACATTAGTCAGGAACCAGCTGGTAAGTTTTCAGTTAGTAGATAGGATATTGAGACTAGCCGTAAATGAGTCCTTCAGCCTGCCTTCAGTTTACGCTACCCTTTCAGTAAATTGTTTAAATTTTCTATAGTTAAATCATTCAAGAGCCAACATCCTGCCATATTTGAAGTGAGTTAAGGAACAAGTAAAACAGTCTTTGGGCTAATGATAGCTCATCAAAGGAAGCACTTAGCGGAACAGTAAACATACGTTCCACGGATTTTATAAGCTTAACTAATTAGATAGTTACTTGGGTACTGGCTGTTTCTGTACACATACTATATCACTTGGTCCTTATAAGATAAGACTGTTTAAGATAACACTGTTTTAAAAACTTGCTTGTTGCATTATACAAGGTGTAAAAAAAACCTTAACGAAGCCGAATACCACATATTCTACCAATTGTTACGATTATTTTTTTCCTTTACACCATACCTGGGAAGTTAACGGTTACTGAGGTATTGATGGTTAAAGTTTGAAAAAAAATTGCTGATTTATACAGAAATGTCTTCTGTCCGTTATAACTTAACGTTTTTTCCAAAGAAATATGATACAAGTTTTCACTAGTTCTTCCATAAAAAGCCTCTAAATGGCACACTCCGCAATTTTTTTGACATCCTGTATTATTACACTAAAACAATGACGGGCGGGCGAACTCACCCGCCCATGATCTGTGCAACCAGATCGAAACGTCGGGAATGTAAATACTAAGTTTTACCTTTAATAAGTGTCCGTGTTGCGTAAAACCCGTTGAAAATTTGAGTTTAAGTTTAAACACAACTAGATACGGGTTCGAATCTCTCAAGTGACATATACCATAACACAAGCTTTCGATTAGTTTCGTAATTCGTGTGCGAGTAAAACAAATTGAAAAAAATCTGGTACTCTAAATTAAGCTCATTTCAATGCGAGAAAAACTCGGATTATGCCTCTTAGTTGTTAATTTTTAATGTTCCTCAACGCGAAGTTTGTCTGGAAGAGATCGCTCCAAGCGATAAATCCGCTTAAATTGTACATCTTCCTTAGTTAAACTTGTTCGTAATTTTGTCTTGGGTTGTACAATAAAGAGTATTATCCATCTTATCTTAGCCTTTTCATCGATAAGAGGTTGAGGAAATTATAAGTCTATAGGTATTGTTAAAGTTTCTTTTTAATTACTTATCTATAGGTGTAAAATGTGTTGTTAAGCATCTTTATAGAGTGACAATGTATGTTTTTCTCATTTCATCAATCAAATGCAACTAAAAATTCTTTGCATTATTTCTCATGCACAAGCAACTACAGAAATAGCAATGTTATCATAAGAAGAGTCAGTAGATTCACTTATCATCAGTACAATGTTTGCAGTTTGGACATACTTTAGGTGACATTTTTAACTAGGTCTTGATAAAGACCAAGAATCTGACGAAACCTAGGTAGTTTAAAATTACCATATCAGGAAGTACTTATTAGCAAACCAATTAAACAACCATAGCCTATAGGGAGGTTCTTAATGAATATGTTTTTCCGTATTGTCTGTTTAGTCAATAAATTTCCAAGGGGTTCCAGATTAGACATACAATTTTTCTGTTTTTTTTAAAATAAATAGTTATCCAGACATTCGGCCACAATCTCACCTGATGATACGGACGATATTGAAAACATTGACCTGATGATATTGAAGAGATCCAAGTTATAATCTAAGTTACAAGGTATTATTTCCGAAACAAAATAACTTTTTACACCTGCTGCTAGACAAAAGCTCATTAACAACACCGCGCCTTGGAATTATGAGTAATCTGCAACCAGAAAAATCAAATAATAATCTAAAAGCTTACGACGATTATAAACAATGGAAATGTAAGTATTGCCTCGCACACGGTGTGAAAAGTAGAGTATTCACCTCTGAAGTAAAGGACTATCGTTGTCTTGGGCTGATCGAATCCCTTGCTTCTCTCAAACCTCTCGCTACGTTCTAGATCCAACGCACGTGAAACATGACCGTCCTTTACTCCCTCAGTGCATCATCTACTATAAAAGCAGTTAGAGTCATGCAGTTGGCAGTGTTACATATCCGAGCCTAAATTTACCCGGGAAGCCGCTCTCATTCGAATTCTCTCCGATCATTTCGGGTTGCCGTCACACCTAACTATGACCAGAGAGTTAAGGATAAGAGACTGCCTATCTCTTGCGTAGATAGTTAGCAAAAGATTTTTGAGATAAGCCGCTGTTATCCAATCCGTCAAAGGTCGAACTGCATCAATTACTTAGGTACACAACAAATAACTTTTGCCAGTAGGTCTTCTGTATGTTAAGTGCACTATGGCTAGCAAACTCCGCACACTGTGAATGTCACTTTATTCTCAACTGACAAGTTACGCTATCTTGGAAAAACGCTCAAATATCCATACACGTCGCATTGGCACTTCATCATTGCATTATGCTTCGCTTTTCCCATCATATACTCGTTTTCCATCGAAAATATTTCTTTTGAAACACCGCCAACCTCTTTTGTTGCTCAATAGTTGCAAAAACAGCTCGGAAATAAATGTAAACTAAGACAATGAATGTTTGTTTGTCTGTGATGAAACGAGGCATGTTTGGAGATGTTGCATACAATTTTTTTTTGTGTAGGAAACGAGAGATTAAACCACGGATGCAACGAAACGGTTCTTGCACTAGTAGTAACATCCAACTGTGTCTTAAATTTTCTGTATTCTGAGGTCTTAAATAAATAATTTAGACTTTTTTCGATTTGTGAACACTATACTTAGTAATATTTTTTTTTTATTTGATTGGATTGGTAAGACAATTAGCATATGTCCATTGCCAATGTTACTACTACCACTAGTTCTCTATAAACAATGATGGAGAACAACATTTGTGTGAATATTTCACTATTTAAGCGAACATCACCGAGCCTTTTCCAAAATCTATTAAGTATAGTACCTAGTTACTAAGTAGTAGAAGGTACTAATATCACTTTTGTAATTAGTCTTAACATTTTATCTCTTTCCTGTAACACTGTTATTTAATAAAGCTTTTTCGATTATTACAAAATCTTTACACAAGACTTTCTTTACGTTACAAAGTAACTCATCATCACAGTCCCTTTCTGACTAAGCGATAGCGACAATTCCAGCTTGCCCAAGACGGTCATTCCGGGCAATTAAACTGCTCAATTAGTCCAGAACAAATGACTATTGCTGTAACTGTATCATTAACCTACCCTAGAAGTCATTGTCCGCGGTCTTAAAGTTAGCCGTCCCTGTCACTCATGCTAGTGCGAATGAGACGGGTTAACTTAATATAGTCATATTTTTTAATACAGCCTATGGACACATTGTTGGTTTCTTACGCACATTAGGTTTTTAGAACCTACCTTGTTTTACCACAGATAAAAATAAAGGGCATTACGATAAGAGTGATTTCGTAATTTAAGAAACTCATTTAGGGACCGACTTACCAATCCGCAATGTTATGTCTTCATATGCATTTTAGGACCATTTTTAGCGGTAGTTGCATATAATAATAATAATTATTATTATTTATTCATAACTTCAGGTTAACAGATTTTTCTTGGGTGTGTACAGGGTTAACTTAAACATTTTGCATCATAAGATTTATATCCCTGACAATGAGACTAGTAAAAACTGTATCTACGTCAGTGATTCCTCGACATTTTTTGACATAATTCATGTAAAGATGCATGTTTTCGACATATTTATAAGCAAACATAATTAATATGTCTTTATGACGTAGAATGTAAAGAATGTATGCTCCATAAAAAACCTTTTTGAATGTGAAATTGGAACAGCAATCTAATATCACATTGCTGCATTGTAAAGAAATTAGCATTGTTAATGCTAAAAAAATAAATTTACCTAATAGTTTTTGATTAGCTGTTTACTTTTCCAAAAATACATCTCTTGCATATCAGTATTTGAATTAAAATATTAATTAACAATATAGGCAGTATGAAACGTTCGAAAATTTATAATTTGATATCTTGGAATGCTATTATTTCGAAATACTCCTAGGGCTAGGTATAAAACGTACAATCTAATTTATTTGACACCTCCGGTATATGATCTACAATGAAGCAACAAAATATGGTATGCACTATCGCATAAAACAAAACACCAATTCACGGATCGAATTCACATGGCATAACAATATATATTTTTACGGAAACCATTGCCCAATACTTATGAATGACCTTTGTTACCTGATTTTCGGTCTGTGTTACAGGTTATGTAACTTTGCATGTGTTACATAGGAAATAGCCCACAGTCTTGAGTATGATGGGAATTTTCGCAAGTTTTGATGGTTAGATGATTGGACTTTTGAACTATATGCTTTTGTAGTTGTGATACCATCAAATTAGGCGTCATAGAACAAGGAAACAATTTTCTGCGTAAGATAGAAGGCATGATTGGGTGGTGCGCGATAGTAACTAACTGCGCTCTTGAAGACGCACTTGATGACTAAATAAAATATGAATATACAACAACATCACATACATTGATATGTGTCCGTGGTAAGTAGCTTAAGCACTTGTGTTACAGATATCAGAATCAACTGTGGTATTACAAATAAACTTAAATAAATACATATTACACCCAGACCAGTACAAACAGACATGTTCATGCACACAAATGTTTGTACAGTGCGGGGATCGAATCCGCGACCTCTTGGTTAATAGTCAACTTCTTAACCATTACACTAAAGTGATCGTTATATTAGGCTTTATAGAACAAGGAAACTATTTACTGCGTAAGAATAGAAGGCATGACTGGGTGGTGCGCGATAATAACTAACTGCGCTCTCGAAGACGCACTTGATGAGCGTGCGTGCGTTTGGAGCGTGACAGCAAAGTATAGAAGTTTCGATTCTTAACTTACTATATATATGCATTACTCCTTGTTATTTCCTGTTCTGTAGTAAGCTTCGTTCCATTATTTTACTGGAAATGTAACAAAGACAAATAATGCCAATAATTCGCAAATATGTCTTCTGTGACATATTTGCGAATTCTCTGACAAATTAATAGCTTTTTATAATTAGTACATTTTTAAAGGTTAAGCTTATTATTTCAAGTATGTTCATATATTATTATTTAACCTTTCTTTTTATAAGATAACATGCAATCAATTGCTACCTAGATACCTAGAAGAAACAAATATACCTAGATACCTTTTCATAGTCCATCATTTGGAGAAGTGGGCAGGGGCGCGCATTGAATTTTTATTTAAGTAAGCACATAAGAATTTTGAGTAACAGCTCTGAGAAATGACGGCTTCACACCATCAAAACAAAAAATGACTTACCAAGTTTTCTTGACTGTGCAATTTATGTTCTTTAATTGATGATTTAATTTACCACCACAGGCATCAAGGAAATGAATGAATAAATACATAATGACTATTAATGACATACCTGATACCCATAGCGGCTTTGAAAAAAGTCGTTGATAAATGTTATTTAGAGCGCGTAACTTTTCAAGACAAACACTATAATTGCCATCACAAACGGTACACTGCAGTTTCTCCATCGTTTCGAATGCAAAACAAAACTTAGAAACACTTTTCTACACTTGGAAAGCACCTAATTACCGAATCCTTAGTAAATTACAATATTCTAAACACTCGCGAAGATGAAGTCGAAAGCAACTACATATGGCCGGCGAAAAATTTATTTTAGAACAATTTTTGCGTTACTTTTAATCAAAAAATCATACTAGTGCAACTTAATTTCACAAAAAAATGCTTAGGATTTAAATTATAATATCATCATTTGTTTTGATCTTAGAAATAAATCATTTGTGTAGTTTTATTTCATAAAAGTAAGAAAATTCTAGGCGCAGGAAACAGCTGCAGTCGTGCCATCTAGTATCGGGTAGCTACTATTATAGTCTATTATATTGTAACTATTAGCTCAATTACCCGATACTAGATGGCGGCTTTGATTAGATTTCGAAGTATTCTTTGTCACTGCACGAGTAGGACAAAAATACTTCTCAATAGTGAAATGACAGAGAAAAAGGATAGTATGCATGCCTACTTTAAGTGTATAAAATGCGTTTGTCACCTGTCACCTTGAGTTGTATGAACAATGTGTCATTTTTAATTTGTTCGGGTTTTTATTTTATATGTGTGTCGTTGTAGGTATGAGACGGGATTTTAAATGTGTGCGTGTATCTAGCAAGCAATCACTCGGAAGCCTACTGCCTGATTATTTTCGGTTTTTACTTGAGCGTGTGGTACTAATGCGTGTAAATTGACGAGTTTTTCACATATGTTAAAAAAATGGTTTTGTTTTGTAGCTTAGTTTATGCAGCTATATTGTAATATAAAATGGGCATAATGATGAGGTAGGCACTGCTTAACTGCCTGTATGGAATGCACGCGCATGGAAGTGGGACTGTTACGTATGTAAATGTTGTAACAATAAGTAAAAATCTTCCATTATGCTTCTATAAAACAAATAAATGGATCAAAGGGTGAAAAGAAGCTTAACCCTTGAAGCGAAGATTTTAATTGTACAGTTTGTAATCAACGCTTAAGTATAATTTATTTAAAGTAGGACGAGAATGGCGTTTGATGAAAGCGTAGACAATGCTTAGGTTAATTGCCTCTAATTATACACTGAATGCAAGTAAACAGCGCCTTGTAGCATGCCAGTAGAACTTATCACATAATCCTTACTGGTGTTTAAGAGGCGATAGCGATTCTCTATTATTTTTTAACCTTAAAACTGCATAATAGATTTATGGAAGCCTTTTTTGCTGCGCTAACAGAATGTCAAGGGCAATTTACGGCGTATTTGTTTTTCTCTCGGGACAGGTGGGTTTGCTCTTGACCCACGCTTAAGCCTGAGGGGCAAAGAATAAGTTGACGATGTGTTTTCCATCTAAATTGTGATCACAAGTAGTACTAGTCCTCCTGGCCAATTTCGACCACAGCGGCCAATCTCAACAGAGATCAGCAAAATACGCAGGAGATATTATAGTGCACAAGTATGAGCGCAATACACTCACTGTTCCATCACTCTCAAAGTTCAGTGAGACGGCAATACGAAATGACCGGAGAGAGATCAGGCGCAGGACCAACGGCTTAACTTGCGCACCAAGGCACGGAGTCTAATACTGCCAACTTCCCGACTCCGAGCTGTTGCAGAGAAATTCATGACTGAAAATCTGAGACACAATTTTGGCTCGACCTGTGGTTCGAACCCAGGTCCTCTCGGATGTAAGGCAGAAACTTTGCCACTACACCAACGAGGCAGTCAGATATGGACTTTTTGGTATATGTGATATGCGGCAACGAAGTCGCCAGGACACAAAGTTGCATATTTCCTTATTATATCTTAATCTTCTAACTCTGGCTCATGAATCTCATAATGCAATATCGATGTCAAATCAAATTAGTAAATCCAAACTTATCTAAAAGAACAAATAATGCCACTCACTATATGTATGACAGACGTGCCAATGTCAAACTTCAGCAAGTCTTTTACTGTGAGGCAATGTCGTGATGAGACCGAATTTCGTGATGAAGCTAAGTAGCGAAGGTAACTGATTTTTATCAACGATCTCGTTAAGTTCTTATGAAACGTTTGAGCCTGTAGTTATCCTAAATGCGCTCAGTTCTATAATATGTATGGATAGTGTAGCTGTGTCGTCGATGGTTACTATAAACCCGTGTCCTAATTGATAAAAATTTATCACCCTCTGATTAATTTCGTTTAGGTCCTAAAGCAGCTTACTTTTAAAACGTCCTCTAGTTAGTGCTTAAATTTTGATCAAGTAGAATCGCCTAAATAGGGAGTTACAATTGCAATACCTACGTCGTTTTTGGATTTGTGTGCCGTAGGTACTTCAGGGTCTCTATTATAAAGAAAAATCTCTAAAATTGTGACGAACATTATAAAAATAGAAAATTATGTCTAAATCTGCCGGCACGGACATTACTGTAGGAAAGCAGCGAGACGGTTCAGTGAAAGTGAAGTATGCGATGCGACACGCGGACCGGCGCGGCGGCGCGTTTTGACATGCGGGCTGCGTGCGCGCAGGGATGGACTCATAATCGCACACTGGTACCACAGAGGTGGTAAATGGTAAATGCGTCTTAAAATTTAAACCAAATTCATTTTGTTTTTACTGTATAATGAAAGCAAGAGAATATCTTGGCATTAATCCTTTATTATCTACTAGTGGCCGCCCGCGACTTCGTCCGCGTGGAAAGCCTTTATCTTAAAAATTCTTTATGAATTGTAGCCTATATGTTATTCTGATGTATAAGCTATATTGTGGTAAAGTTTCATTCAAATCCATTCAGTAGTTTTTACGTGAAAGAGTAACAAACATCCATACATCCATACATCCATACTTACAAACTTTCGCCTTTATAATAGTAGTAGATCATCTACTAGTGGCCGCCCGCGACTTCGTCCGCGTGGAAAGCCTTTATCTTAAAAATTCTTTATGAATTGTAGCCTATATGTTATTCTGATGTATAAGCTATATTGTGGTAAAGTTTCATTCAAATCCATTCAGTAGTTTTTACGTGAAAGAGTAACAAACATCCATACATCCATCCATACATCCATACTTACAAACTTTCGCCTTTATAATAGTAGTCATCATCATTTTATTACATTTCTATTCAGCCCAAAGGAATGATTGGTAGAGAAATCCTCACGTCGTTAAGTCCACCTTTTGTGCAATAAATCTTAAATAAAAAAAAATAACCTTTTTTAAAAACTTTTATTATTTTATAAAGATTTAAAATTATGAATGCGCTACACATATAACACAACACCACTTGCACAATCCTCAGGGCTTTGTTTTACAAAACCAGACTCTGTAATGTATAAATAAAGTTACAGCTTTAACAGATTTATTTAAAAAATATTTTTGATTTTGTTAGTAGAGTCTTAAAGTCTATGTTAGGTTTGTCTAGACACTAGGTTCTAGGTAGTTCTCGTCATAACATAAAACACATAAGTCGCATCAATAAAGTATAGGTATTAAAAAAATATATTGAGCGAGGCTCGACCGGTTGGCTAGTATTTGCGCATCAATCCGAATGTGGAAGTCCGATTTTTTTCGTTAAGTGTGTTAAAACCTAATTAATTAATTAAGTAATTATTTAATTTTTATAATGTTATATCAAAATTTAACATTATAAAAATATAATAGCATAGTAGCATCAATCGTTTTTTTTTTAAATAATAAAACTTGCATGCGATTATCACGAAGCTATCGAAATAATTTGCATTATCGTGATTTCGAGAGGTTTAGTTAGCATAACCAGCTGAGAACTAAAGATGGGAAACGCATAGCACGAACACTTATTGAATAGTAAATATTCACGCGATGTGTTTTTTTTCTTTAATAAATTATATGTTTCCCATTGATTGAACGTGAGTCGTGACGACAAAATAAGTAATTACATAAATTAAGGCGTTGTTTTAGTATCAATGGGTATTTTGTTTGATAAACACAAAAAACAAGGCAAACATTATCATCTTTTCATGTTGTGACACCTAGACGCAGATTCTGTTATCATGATTTGTTTCGTGTTAATGGTAAAATATTGGTGTTATTAAATTATAAATAAATAAATATACAACATCACATACATTGATCTGAATCCGTGGTAAGTAGCTTAAGCACTTGTGTTACAGATATCAGAGTCAACAGTGGTATTACAAATTAACTTAAATAAATACAAATAACACCCAGACCAGTACAAACAGACATGTTCATGCACACTAATGTTTGTACAGTGCGGGGATCAAACCCGCGACCTCTTGGTCAATAATTAACTTCTTTACCATTACACCAAAGTGGTCGTCAAAAACATTATCTTTTCATGTTATGACACCTACACGCAGATTCTGTTATCATGATTTATTTCTTGTGAATATAAAAGATTGATGTTTTTAAATTGAATTGAATGTTCTAGTAGAGCTCAACGCTTTAACGCAGCAGCTATCTTTATGACAAGTCTTGCTTTTAAGAGAAATTGGTGTTTTTAAACGTTTTATTTATTGTCCTCTTGTTTGTTAGATTAAAATATATTGAAATTAAAAACATAAAATTAATTTAAAAAAAAAAAACTAAATAAAATGACCCAAATCCGCCCCTGTCAATGCGATCAACTCTTGCACATTACACGTCCTAATGACAGACTGTGACTAATAAAGTTTCGGAGGACCCGCTAATGTAGAGACTGGGTGGATCGAGATGACTGGTTTTGCTCTTAAGAGTGACCATGATATATCGTCTAATCATTAGACGATCATCACTCATCACTCTAATGCATCAATGTAATGACTGAAATATAGTTGATAGATGTATGTGCCAATGGTACAATGCAATAATGAAACATCAATAGGTATCTAAAGAGAGTAAACCTTATATAGAGTGATGATGACTCTCCGTTTTTAAATTCCGAATTCTGTTTATTTTTATTTTATTTTATGGCTTGTAAACAGTATCCAGAATTATTAGATTAGGACCACGGAGTTAACATTAGGAATATCAACATTGTTTTTATCGAAATAAAACCATTTTAACTCTTAACTTGACACTATAATATGGAGTAAAGTTTTTGTTTTTCAAGAAAATGTTAACTTCACATATTTATGTAGATGCCAGGTAAATTAATCGTATTATTTGTTTTCAAATGAATACTTCGCAAATTGGAACCAGACTACACAAATATTGAGCGTCTATGATGCAAAACAAAACCTCGTTTTTATTATTTAAATATATTTAAGTACGTCAGTTTGCTCAGGTGCATTCGTTAAATTGAATTTATTCTTTACACCGGGAATGAAAGAAAAAAATTACGGAAAATCTGTAAATGTTACGAATTGTAATAAATGTGTATGTATGTACCGTTAGGTTATATATTTTTGTTGAAAACTAGACCATATTACAAGTATTTAAGATACTGCATTATTTACCCTGACGTGCTGTTCTCCGTTCCTGTGTGTGTTTCTTTTTTATTGCATGTTAGGTAGGTATTATCTTTTCTTTCGCATTGTCTATTTGACACAACATGTAAAACTCAGCAGTAAAAATGCTTATTGCTAGTGTGCTATTATTGTAATATTTACCCTACATGAACTATTGTATAGCTGTTGTTTTCCTAAGAAAAGAAAAAAAAAACAGAATAAAGAACAGACAGACTGGCTTAATTAAGACACTCATCGCCAATCGCTCAAAGCTTGCATCCTCCAAAGGTCTTTTTATTTTTAACCAAATTGAAAAAAATGGAAACAAAATCTCTTTTTGTGACGCTATTTTTCGAAATAAAAGTTGCTACACTATAGTTTTGATAAGGATGTCGTTTCAAACGATGCTTTACCAAGTCTAACGGTAGCAAAAGTTTCCCTTTTCACATTAAATCAAACCATTGCACTGTCAACTGACTTCCATCACCACAATTTCGCCCCAAACCAGGTCACAGTGCAAATGAGTCCCATCATTTCCCCACACAAAGATGAGATCGTCTCTCACTATTCATCTCTTTCTTAATTCGCTAAGTATTGTGGAAATTTGACATTAGAAACGTCGGAAAGGCATTGTCTTTGTGTGATGCGCACTCGACCCAGTTGCGGCGCATGCGTGAACCATGACCGAAAGATACACTTGATAGTAACCGAGGTTCTATACTGTGAGTCGACCTCCTTAGCTTTTAACGACTTATTTTTTATTTATAAACGTAATCTGATCTCCGTAGCGTTTTGACGTGACAACGTCTTAAATTAGGTTGTGGCTCGGAGTCACACATGAAAAAGTGTAACGCCCGCTCACGTCTGTTACGATGAGCCACGAACGAGATAGAGGCCCGCCGGACCGGCGAATGCCTTGCGTCTCTCTCCCACTCAAACATGATCGGTGTCACGTAAAATCTTCGTCCGTATAACCGACTTAAAAGGCAACCATTTTTTTTAAACTTTATCGCAAAACTAAAGTTGGGCTAGATGCTTAAAATATTATCTGCAAGTCAAACTTTTAAGTAATGCAGGTAAATAGCAATCTAATAATACTCCTGGCCGAACAAGTTTCTGCCTTACGTCCGAGAGGTCCTGGGTTTAAATAGCAATCTATGATTTCCATAAAGGAAATAAAAGGTGGACTTAACGCTTAAAAAATCTCAGTCATAATAGCTATACCTTTTTATGCAAGTCTTTTACTCATACTACTGCGTGCGAACGCGATAGCTGAAGTCAAATATACGAAATGAGATAAGAATAGGGGCCCTGATGCGTTTTCACAACTATTACGCAGTGTAACTTTGTTAGGCAGTAGCGTAAAATATAGAATAATGTGGTGTCAGTTGGACACTGTACATTAATAATATTAAAAAAAACTCAGTTAAATACTAAATACTACCATGCATGCAATCTGAATTTGTTTTTCGTTTTTAGTCTACATCTTGTAAATAATTAAGTTATTACCACTACTAATAGTTAATTCAAGGGAAACCTGTTATTAGCTTTACTTACCTTTAATTTACTACTTAAATCTATACAATGTATTACGCTGTTGGTTTTCAAAATAAATAAAATAAAAATAAAAAATAAGTAGTTTAAAGTGGCTTGAATTAAATACTTTCACTTTAAATGTTAGACATGAAGGTCAGAAACCTTTATATCTATATATATATAAAAATGAAACCCGTTTTCCTTGGTCACGGCATCACGCGTGAATGGCTGGACCGATTTCACTAATTCTTTTTTTGTTGTATTTGTTATTATTAGGAGAAGGTTCTTACGGTAAAAAATATTAAGAAAATCTCTCAGAAATATTGAAAAATATACATTTACTTATGCATATTTTAAAAATCGCGCGTAACTAATGTCAATGTCATTCGATGACATTGTTCAATCATTGCAACGCTAAGGCGTTACGAAGTTCGCCGGGTCAGCTAGTAGCATATATTTCGAAAATTGTCTACAATTTTTTCCAAAGTTGTTTTCGAATACGCGTTACCTTATTACTATTACATTAGTATCACAACCACTTAATAAATGAGCAAATGAGAACTAAAACTATGTTATCACTTAAAAAGTAATGTACAATTAAAATTCCAATAAACAATGGTTCAGGCTTTCAATCTGCGAAGGTCGATTCCGATTGTCATAAAAAAACAATAACCGAATTGTCCTGTTTGCGCGGAGATTGCTTACTGGCTTATCAGTGTACTGTGTCACATTGTTTACTTTTGAGACAAAGTAACAATGCAATCTACTTTTTATTAAGATATTACTTCATGTATGTGCAATGAGGGTAGTGTCACATTCAGTCATAGACTAGAGGGGAAAGTTCAGATCATTGTGTTTCTGAACGCGTTTCAGACAATAATTGTACACCTGAGAATAAATAAATAAATAAATACACAACAACATCACATACATTGATCTGACTCCGTGGTAAGTAGCTAAAGCACTTGTGTTACAGATATCAAAATCAACAGTGGTATCACAAAAAAACTTTAATAAATACATATAACACACAGACCAGTACAAACAGATATGTTCATGCACACAAATGTTTGTACAGTGCGGGGATCGAACCCTCGATCCCCGCACCCCCTTGCGACCTCTTGGTTAATAGTCGACTTCTTGACCATTACACCAAAGTGGTCGTCAATCTATTTTTTTTTTTGAAACATACAGTTATAACATTACATAATAAAATAGGTAATTAAAATAACACATAAACCAATTAAGTTTCCTCAGCTTAATATGCTATGGAATCAGAAATAATATGGCTTATCTATGAATGGTACTAGCTAGAAAGTGCATTTGAGTTATATTTGAGGTGGGAATCTGGAAAATAAGATATATGATCTAGTAAGGAACTCGATTTATCAGCTGGAATGATGACGGCAGGAATTAACGAAATGAATGTAATATCCTAACTGCGTATCACGTTCGTTCCCGTTTTTTTGTAGTTATATTATGCAACGCCAAAGTTTAAAAATTATCTTGATGATGACAGCAAATGGTGCTAAAAATAAAGTAGAAAAGTCATTACAAAAAGAGTTTTAAAAAAAAACTTACTAGGCTCTCGCAAAGAACTTTTGACAACCCCATAAAGGAATGAAAAAGTACTAAAGAAAAAAAAATATGATATGATATATATTTATGAGCTGACATAAAAACTAAACATGTTTTGATCTACCTATCTAAATTTCAGCACCATCTGACACCGGGAAGTGACTGAAACTTAGCTTGCAAGATTTGAATACCGACAAACAGACAAGAATTGTTTATGTAATTTACATTCAATGTTAAACACAATTATATGATTACCCCTTATATAAACACATACAAATGTATGTTCGAAAACAATGAAGTGTCAATTAGTCTCACTGTCTGCCTTAATTAAGGTCTTTGACTAAAAAAACTTAGTTTCCGCGCCGGAAGAACAAAGCCTTCCGTTCGCCATTTTGTTTGTTTCCCATCTATTGTTTATGGTTAACGTCGCCATAGAAAGCATAGACTAAAAGTTAGTTTTAAAAAAATGTTGGGCGAAGAAAGTGGTGTCTTGTTCGGATCATGAGAACAAGCTAATAACGAAATTTTAAGAGTATGATTGGCGTGTGAAATTCAGATATTGTTCAGTATAAAGTGGTCAAACATATAAAATATACTAGCTGACCCGGCAAACGTTGTTTTGCTATATAAGTTATTTTTCTTCTCACTAAGGGGTATGAAATCTAGATGTTGGCCGATTCTCAGACCTACTCAATATGCACACAAAATTTAATGAGAATTGGTCAAGCCGTTTCGAAGGAGTACGGGAACAAACATTGTGACACGAGAATTTTATATACATATATAGACTAGCTCACCCGGCAAACATTGTTTTGCCATATAAATTATTGTGGACAACCCTTATCATATCACTCAGGGATATGAAAAATAGATGTTGGCCGATTCTCAGACCTACTCAATATGCTCACAAAATTTCATAAGAATCGGTCAAGCCGTTTCGGAGGAGTACGGGAACAAACATTGTGACACGAGAATTTTATATATATAGACTAGCTGTCCCGGCAAACGTTGTTTTGCCATATAAATGTTTAAGGTGGACAACCCTTATCACTAAGGGGTATGAAAAATAGATGTTGGCCGATTCTCAGACCTACTCAATATGCTCAAAAAATTTCATGAGAATCGGTCAAGCCGTTTCGGAGGAGTACGGGAACAAACATTGTGACACGAGAATTTTATATATATATATAGAGATATAGAGATATATGGTCGAAATGAAAAGTCCAACCTGTGAAAGATAGGTTAACCCAGCCAGATGTTGTTGCACAGATATTGATATCATATACTTATTTTCGTCCATTTTTACAAACATTGTTCTAAGTTATTCTAAAGGAAGTCAATTTAGTTTGTCTATTCAACACTTTTCTTATTTTTATTTAGCCTATACCATCCCACTGCTGGGCAAAGGCCTCCCCCAAATCACTCCACCTGTCCCTGTCCATTGCCAAGGTTTCCCAGTCCCTTGTTGTATTGACCAAGTCGTCACACCATCGTTTCTTAGGTCTGCCTCTTCGCCGATAGCCGTCTGTAGGCACCCATTTGGTGACGACTCGGGCCCACCTCTCTGGATGCAGACCCGCCCACTCCCACTTCAATTTCGCGGTTTTGTTGCCCACTTCAGCGATACAGGTCCTGGAGCGGATGGTAGTAACAATCTTGACACACACTCAACATTTAACAATCTTATTTTAATTGCGTCTTACATAACACAGTAACAGGTTTTAATCAAAAATACCTTAGTGAACCCAGACCTCCCAGTACTCTGCAAGCCCATTGTTTCTTAGCCCATTCTTTGAGCACTAAGACAATGCAAGTCAGGGCACACGACTAGTTCAGTGTGCGCATTGTCTCGTATGATTTGCCGACATAGTAGGTATATAACTTGCCTATTTACATTGTTTGATTTTAACTTGCCGGTCTTTGTTCCTAGTGCTCAATTAAAACCGTTGTCATAGCAAAATTGCACTCACATTAATTTATTCTTATTGTTATATTGGTAATACAGCTCAAATAGTGTTTAGAATCCAAAATAGTTGTAATAGTTGTCAAAAAATCGGTTATCTGCAGTTGTCTGTAAAGTCGGTTTACTGACGATAGTTGAACGTGACAACGTCTTTGTCACATTGCTCTTTGTCGCTCGTTCCGCGCTCTCGCTTGCACTTCAAGCCTTGAATGGAACGTCTCAGAGCAAGGTAACGCCGCATGCGTCATGTTTTTTGGTGCTCGCAGCTGGCTCACATCAAGCTACTCATGTTCGTTGCAAAATCACCCTCATTAAGTGAGCATAAGATACCGCAGTGATTTTCTTGACGTGTAGTCGTGAGTACTCCCTAACGTTTGTTCATACGAGTATTTTCGGTTCAAAACCAGCGCGTTCACTCGCATGTTTAAACTTATAAGAGTGACAGGAATGGCTACATCCGAAACTACGGACAACGGCTTATACAATAGGGGGGGGGGGGGGATCCAGTATTTTAACAATTTAGAAATTGAAGACATCACATGACTGATAAACCCAAAGTCTACGAGGACGATAGCGGCTATGTTAGAATAAAATGTATCATTTGTCTCGTTAACATGGCTCGACGATTTGTAGTACTCGTAGTAGTCCTCCTGGCCGATTTCGACCACGGCGGCCAATCTCAACAGATGTCAGCCAACTACGCAGGAGATATTATAGTTATTGCCTGAGAACCCCGATCACCGAGGCTCCTTCCCGAATAACCCCGAAGATGACTTTTAATAGAGCTCATCAAGATAAAAATAAATCGGGGTCATCCCCAGGGTCTGGCTTGACCGGATTAAATACCTAAGAGTTGCAGTAATAGGCGAGCGTGTAGAATGAGTCTATTTGTCCCTAAATAAAAAAAACGGAATTAAAATTAAGGAACATTTAATTGTTTATTAAATGTTCCTTTAACCGACGGTAGTCTGTAAGAGATCGCTACAAGCGATAAAACCGACTCAATTGTACATCTTTCTTTGGTAAATTTGTCTGTTGTTTTGTGTTGTGCAATAGAGTGTTAATCTATTTAGCTAACAAGCCTCGCTAACGATGTATTCATTAAGGCTTTATTGCCCAACTAAGCTTAGTTCAAACGGTGGACTTTACAATTCTAGTATAGACTACTTATCAACAGCAAAACGATCTAGTAAACATTGAAACTAACCCCGTCCCTTTCTCTCCCCAGGAGTTGGAGCAAGAGAAGCACCTGCTCAGAAGACGTCTGGATACAGCGCAGGGCGAGTACGAAGCCAGGCTGCTGGAGCTTCAGAATGACATCAGAGAGCTCACCACCAAGATTGACTCGAGGGACACGTCGGTTAAACAGGTAAGACAAGGTTTAACACCATAATTACTTTTATGACGTTCCGTGAAAATTACATCCTATTACGACTGCATAAGATAATGTAGTCTTCAGTATGATAACTCGAAAAATGCTAAGTCTCAGTGTAAATAGAGATTAGTTATCGAGATTCTGAGAGAGCTATTATAACGTTAAAAAAGGTTAGCCTTTACAAACGTCTTGTGGAGCTAAATCCTAACAACGATGGGTTGAGTCCACATTACAGCTGATATGGATCGATCACGAGTTTATAACGTAATTGTCGTGTGGAAATCAGAAAATTACTTGAATTATTCACCTACGTAATTATTACGATATTATTATAAGCGAACCTCCAAAATTATCAAGTTCCCAGCAAAAAACAATGGTCACACCCTGACCTTAGAAACGGCACAAAATTGCTTGGCCACCGAAAATCTGTGTTTAGTAAGTAATTAACATTGAAAATGAACAACGCCTCTCGAAGTAAGTCAAGGGTAACAGACTGAACAGTCGTTTTATACGTGGCTACTGTTTTAAGTTACCTATATGCGGGTTGAATAACAGTTTTTCTATAAATTATCTAATAACAGTTCCGATTTCAGAAGTGGAAGTTGCATGGATATATTACATGGACCTAAGTTCGAAACAAGTAACATATTTTTTTTCCAAGCTGCTTTTTTATTTGGGACAGGTTTGCTCTTGACCCAAGACTAATCCCAACGCGGCTAAGACTGATTCTACGATGGAGCGAACTCGCTTATAAGATGCCTGTTCACTCTAGCTTTGAAAATTTCAAGGTTGTAATTGCAGAGAAACACTGACGCAGGTAATGAGTTTCTCCCAGTTTCTTTTGAAGTGCGCATCAGAATATTTAAGCTCGAATTGTGTATTCTCAACCAAACAAAGCGTATTTAAAAAAAACAGCTCAATTGGACACTGGGAGGTGATTGAACTATGGCTTGCAAGATTTTATGACAAACTATCATAATAATAATAATAAATATTTCACAACAATCACACCAATTCTCTAGTCCGAAAGTAAGCTACGAGGCTTGTGTTATGGGTACTAGACAACGGATAAACATACTTAAATACTTTTTTTGTTGTAAATAAATACATATTATACATAGAAAATACCCAAACCAGTACAAACACACATGTTCATGCACACAAATGTTTGTACAGTGCGGGGATCGAACCCGCGACCTCTTGGTTAATAGTCAACTTCTTGACCATTACACCAAAGTGGTCGTCTTGATTATAACGAAAGTTAAGTAGAAAAAGAGCCATCTAAAGATCGTTGTGATTTCTATATTTCAAATATTTTGAGCCGAGTGAAAATAAGAGTTTCTTTATCCCATCAAGGTACAATAACAATAGTTTTTGTGATCCCCCATAAAAACATGAAGAAGCCAGTCAAGGGTAAAATGACCTACTGCGCGGTGAGAATTTCACGGGCGGATGTTTTTCTAATATCTGTATTGATGTTAATTTGTTTGTTTTGATTTATTTTAGTAATTATTGGCGGTCATGGTGAAATTATGAGAAAGCCCATTGAACCTTGAAAGGGTCGAAAGTTAATAATAGTGGCCAAAACAATAGAAGTATTTTCTGCAGATTTATACAACATGTAATTAACTGACCCCAGATGATCGTGAGCTTCTGCTATGGTCGCCACAAATAACTTAGTTAATAGTTAGATGGCTATCTATCAACTAAATTAATAGATTAACACTTTATTGTACATCACAAAACAAAATACACACAAGTTTAACAAAGAAAGATGTACAATTTAGGCGGTCTTATCGCTTGTAGCGATCTCTTCCAAGCAATCATCGGTTAAAAAAACATTTAAGCAAAATATATATGGATGATGCAAAACACAATTTTTACGAAACAAGTAAGATTTACTATAGGACTTAACTTAAAAAACATTTACGTAAACTCATCTGCTAAACACATACTTACATTATATATGTAGTCACTATAAATATGAAATAATGAATAGTAAATAAATAAATATTTCTCAACAATCACACCAATTCTCTAGTCCCAAAGTAAGCTACGAGGCTTGTGTTATGGGTAATAGATAACGGATGTACATACTTAAATACATATACATGATAAACCCGGAGAATTGACACTTCACAATCTGAATAGAAATAACAAATTATGAAAATATTCTTTAAGTTTATGTGTTTATAATAAACATCCATGACTTGGGTCCAAAAAAATACAAATTCTTGTGTCAATCGAATATTGCGGAAATCGAACCTATGACCGCTGCTGATGTAGCCCCCGGACCACTACTAAACCAAAGTCGTCATCGATCTTTCCGAAAGTCCACTTAGTCCATCATTCGTAACTATTAATTACGTTTCAGTTAAGTTAGTAGCACACGCAACTTTCGATTTTACTTCATGATGACGCACGATGGCAAAGTCAAGGACGTCTGACGTCCATCGACTTAGTAATAAAGGCGAAATATGAGTACTATGTCATCTAGATACCTGCCAGTAGCTTTGAGAGAACAGCCAGGCGTGTTCTCTAAAGTCGTCTCAAAGTATGACAGTTGGAGTCTACTGCAAGTTATTTAAAGTTTTGATTATAAACTATCCTTTTGCTCAGATAATAGAATAATAGTCGTCCTGGCCTTTCGACCACGGCGGCCAATCTCAACAGAGATCAGCCAACTGCGTAGGAGATATTATAGTGTACAAGGGTGGGCGCAATACACAGATGCACTCACTGTTCCATCACTCTCAAAGTTCGGTGAGATGGCAATCCGACGTGACCGGAGAGAGATCAGGCGCAGGACCAACGGCTAAACGTGCTTTCCGAGGCACAACGAAATTCATGACAGAAAATCTCAGAAACAATTTTGGCTCGACCTGGGATTCGAACCCAGGACTTCCCGGACGTAAGGCAGAAACTTTGCCACTACACCAACGAGGCAGTCAGCTCCGATACCTATACTAAAATAAAGGTAGTGCTGAACTAGTATTGGTACTACAGTGTTCATTCTGTAGTGGTAGGGAAAAGAATTTGTGGCCAGATTGTCTGAGTTTATTACGCCGCTTCTTATCAGCACTAGCCCAAATTGTCCCGCAGTGGTAGGGTTAATTTATATGTTGGGACGCGTAAAAGTGCTTCTTGTAAACACATCACGTTCGTGCGTAATCCTAGTTGAACTACGATGCTATAAGTCAACACGTTTTCATTTTGTTACATGCAGGTTAAAACACCCGAATGGCCTGTTATAGGGATGTGCGTTTTGACGGTCCCAATAATCTTAAAACAGACACATAGATAGACTGAACCTGCAGATCAAATGGCAATCCGGCTTATATATTTTCAAACCGGATTTTTTTAAGAATAACCCATGACTTAAGCGGAAGCGTAAGGTTATAATCTCCGTAGTTGACTTGTGTTAAAGAAGAGTAGTGAAACCTGGCTGATCTTTTTAAGCTGTAAGGCTTTCAGGGCCAATTAGCCAATTAGCGGCACTCCTAAACTACCGCGAGGTTCGGCAAATGTTATACATAGACTTTTATTTGTTTTAATTGATCAACCAATTTTATTGCGCTTGCCTCTTTTATTTGAGCGATTGTTGTGATCATTATACTTTATATGTTACTATAAATCCTTAGAGACACAAAAACGAGACCTATAGGTGAAACGCCATAAATGTTGTCGTGTTGAGACTAGCTGTGTGTCACTTATGACTAAGGTTTTAGAACATAAGTATAGTTATGTTCACATGATTTCTGAAATACCTATTCGTATTTGGGTAAATGACTAGACGTCCGAATAAAACGCGATATTCGTATTCCAAGTTACTATTAGACAAACATAGTTTTAACAATTTATTTTTTCCATCACTTGTAAACCCGAAGTGTGAAGACATCTTCACGCTTGGAAGGCCAAACCATAAAGATGCCTCCGTCGGATGCAGGCTTCCTTCGACCTTACCTCCATCCTCTGGACGACTGTGCTTGTTAACCGCTAATTTGACACTTGTGTTTCGCCAGTTGTGAAATAGGTGCACAGGAGTTGATCGTTATCAATGCACTGATCTGGTCCTCTACTCTCCAAGTTTTCCGTAAATTCGGATGTAGCCATGCCTGTCACCTGTAACCAAGGTTGTATTACCTTTACCGTATTATGAGCGAATGCGCTGCTATACCTCAAAATGGGAACAAAACGATGGGATGTACAGCCTCGGGACATGGACCCTTAATCCCGGTTTCTTGAGATATTAAATTTGGTTGTTTCACTACTTACCTTCAACACTTAGTGCTGTTCTATTGAATAATGACTGGTTTGCTATTTGCAAGAGCTTAAGAGGTTCTTGATCTGAAACATTGTGCAAGCAATGTGATGGTTAAACCACGGTTCATATTATTGGGTATGAGAATACAAAGACTGACAAAAGCTAACTACCTATATTCCTGGAATTTGGTTCTCTAATGTATTAAGCTAAATATAGCCTATGTTCATCGAGGATAATGTAGGATTCTAATGGCAAAAGATTTTACAAATCGGTCCAGTAGTTTCAGACCCTAGTCAAACCATTAATCAAATATTTTCACTTTATAATATTAGTGTAGACAACTGACCATATATTAGTTCCTTTACCATAAGGTATTTAAAGAAGAATGTTACGTTACAGTTTGCGAAAAGTATTAAAAGTTATTTTTTCTTGTGAAATGGATACCTCATTGATTATCAGATTTCACCATGAAACACCTACCCAATGGGATTGCTCAAATTATACCACCATCAAAATTTATTAATCACCAAATAATCGAGATTATTCTGGTGTTTCAATGGTCATCATCAACATAATCTTGTGGCAACTGGGTACAGTTACGAACATTTATGTGTAGTCAAGATTATTACATTTTAGATCTTACAGCATTGACATTGCGTTTTTATACTTTTGGTTGATGACTGTACATGTCGCAACGGACGTCGTCACGGATTGTGACGTCCTTCCAAAGAGTTTGATGAAACCTTTCCAACGAATTCTTCAAATTGAAACTCTAAATCTAAGCAAGAAACTGTAATTTCCAATGCTGATGATGCTAATGCTGAAGCTGATCCAATAGCTGAAACGAATCCGAACTCTGTAACAAAAGGCGAAGGTGTATTTTTCAATGTTGATGGATTCGTTACACTTGTTAGCGTGATTAACCACGCTTGCTGTTTTGGTTTGACGGCTGTGTGATATGCCAACAAGATTTCTGGGTTCAGGCTTGAACAAAGCAATGGATTAGGCAGAACAGTACCTGTTGGGGACTAAGCAGATGAAAGAAAGTAGAAATTATCATGTCATTGGAACCATCATTTGTCATCCACAGCTCTCTCAGTTTATTAGACGTTTCATGACAGCACATCAAGATAAACAGTGAAGCATGTTCGACCACTTTTTTGGTGTAATGGTCAAGAAGTTAACTATTAACCAAGAGGTCGCGGTTTTGATCGCCGCACTGTACAAACATTTGTGTGCGATTGCATGTCATGAACATGTCTATTTGTACTGGTCTGGGTATTAAATGTATTAAGTTTATTTGTAATACCACTGTTGATTATGATATCTGTTACACAAGTGCTTAAACTTAGACTTACTACGGAGTCAGATCAATGGATGTGATATTATTTTATAACATAAATGGTTAGCCTGATGCCTTGCCGCCTGTTTGGTTATTTTCAAAATTATCTGTTTCGATTCAAAAGCAGTTAGCACACGAGCTAACATCAACGATAACTTGTAACTTGAATAGCATGTGAAAAACGGGACTTCAGAATCTTAATACTCTTGTTTTCCTTCGCGTATTTCTATCTGATTTTATTCGTGTGAAGTAAACATGATTGCCAAGCTGGTAGCATTGTTAATCGATTAAATTTTCTTAATATAATAATAGTGATACGGTATAAAGGTCAAGGTTTAAAAAAAGTAATCAATGTTGACACGACGCACGCAATGTGAATAGAAAAAAAAGTATTTTAGCTTTTTCTTTCAACTTTTGTTCTTCGTTATAAATTTTGATGTGAACACTGCCCTGATGCCCGAAAATTAGTAATCTGATATTTTTTTTGATATCAGATTACTAAATTTCAAGATTAATTTAATTTGTATTCTAATTGTAACGGGTCTTTCTTGACTTTCTGAACCGACTCGAATCTACAGAAAAACACAGGGAATAGTTATCTTCGTTGCTCTTACCGTAACCTAAGGTGGCCTTAGGTTATGTGTTTTGGAGCAACGCCTAATTCATCATTTGGCGTAACTTCACTTAAAGCCTTACGTTAACAATGGTATCTTAACAGTACACTAAGGTTGGCCACTTACCTTAGAAACCACTCCTCCACCAATCTGCACTAAGCCCGCGTGGTGAAGTATGGCTACCACCTAATAGTTGACGCGAAGGCTGTGCCCAATATAGGCTGATGAGAGAGATTACCTTTTCAACTTACATTAACTCTTTAAAAGACTGTTAGACATATCCTTTGCTTTTAAATACCCACATCTATCAAGGAACTCACCCTTGAAGTACCAGGAGCCCATAACACTCTAGGAGATGCTAAGACACTCCCATCAATGAAACAAAAGAGTCCAGGACAGTTGTTCTTCGCTCCAGCACAAGCAACTGTAACAAAAGTACCATCAGGCACTCATAATGCTAATCATTGTTTTCCTTCGACAGCGCGATGAGGAGAAAGCGAGCCTGATAGCGGAGCTTACGGCACAGAATTCGCGGCTCACAGTCCAGCTGAAGGAGTCGTCGGCTATCGAAGCACAGCTGATGGCGCAGCTGGAGGGACTGAAAGACCAGTGCTCCATGAGGAAGACCAGCCTTCAGGTAAGACTGATAGTAATAATAGTCTCCTAGCTGATGTCGACCACAGCGGTCAATCTTAACAGCGATCAGCTAACTGCGCTGAGATGTTATGAGCATAAGTGTGACCGCAATACATAGGTGCACTGTCTGTCTATGCAAATTTTTTTGTAACTAATGTTTTTAAGAGAACTACTTAGAATCTTATGTCTAGACAAACCAATAAATACTTAATACTAAGTGGGCTGCCAGTAGGGATTGCACTTCCACTCTTCCAGCCGCATTTCCACTCTGCAAAACATTAAATATGATACATTTGTGGATCCGCATCGCTGAAAAGTTTTGGATTCATTTAAATTGCTAGATTCTGATTCCAACAATTGCAATCCGTAGCTGAAAGCATACGTGTAGCGTCTTTACACGGAAACATTCGAAATATCAGATCTCTTGTTATATGAGACATATTTACGGATGTGCAACGCCTCGACAAGATTATTGGTGAGATCGAGTATCATCAAAATCTAAAAGGATTCTAGACATTTACGAGTGTGCCGTGAAACGTCCCTTGATGATAGAAAAAGGCAATTTATTACTCAAATGTCGATTAAAGATACAATTAACTATATACGTACACTCGTATTTGCTCTACTAACCAATGTTATTACGTAATAGGTAATGTCATAATGGGACCATCAATGTAATGCGTTTTCAATTTCCTTGAGACCATTAATGGAATTAGTTTATGCCCCCATCCATTTACTTACGCAGAGGAAGTATTTGTTTTTAAGTAACTCGGATGGACTCGTAAATGTACCTAATTACGGGTAGTATAAGAAGAGTAAACTTTACTGAAAATCGGTGTTGTCGTAACACCGATTTTCAGTTTTGCTAGCTAGCTAGCCATTTCTGTAACGACGTGTTCCGAACCCATCTTTTTTAAACACTTTAGTTACTATAGTTTAAATTAAAATTTGTGTTTGTAAAATTAATTGTCTATCAGATCTTTCTACTCATGAGGAGGTGAGTTGGGATCTAAGCCTCTAACAAAAACACAAAGAAATTTGCGCACTTACATTTTCAAGTTTCAATTCTGTATATGTAGAAAAATTAAGCAACTATATCATTTATTTAATTGTCATCTTTTGAGTCATGTTTCGCCTGTTTAACTGATTGACTCAAAAATAGTTATAAACTTAGGTGCATTACCTCACATATTCTTACACCCATCATCTTAATCGAACCTCCAACCCAACAGGACCACGTCCAAAGCCTGTCATCGCTAAAGGCGGAGCTGGCGATGGTGAGTGACAAGCGCGCGGAGCTGGAGCGGCGGTTGACCAGCTCGCTGCACGACAAGGACAGCCTGATGCAGCAGCTGGACGAGGCCAACGACAGGATCGCGGCGCTCGAGAGGCAGCTCAAGGAACAGGTGAGAAGCATCTTCAACGACCCAAGATTAAAGATGACACGCGACGGTGTCCAATGCACCTTCACAATATAATCCAGAAGTATCGCGACGTCGTCTGCTACCGCTTCGTGTAGCCAGCTATCAACGTTTACCTCGAGCCTTAGTAAGATCCTAGGTCCGCACCAAATTCACAAACCCTCTTCTTTACGATCCTCATTACATATCTCACAAATTTTAAACAGTTAAGACAGCGGTTCGCGCTTTCTAGAATGACCAAGGCTGTTAGTGACCCGGTGGTAGCAGGTGGTAGGTGGTATATATTCTGTAGATAGTATAAAACGGCTAGGATAGCGGTTGGATGTAACCAAAGACGGGATAACGAGAAATATAGAAAAGAAGGTAAGGAACTAAGGTCCTTCGCCTGTCGTCGCTCAAGGTGGAGCCTGCGATGGTGGGCGACAAGCGCGGAGCTGGAGCGGCGGCTGACCAGCTCGCTGCACGGCAAAGACAGCCTGATGCAGCAGCTGGAAGAGGCCAACGACTGGATCGCGGCGCTTGAGAAGCAGCATAATGAGCAGAGGGGGACCAAGTGCTAAAGCTCACTCCAGGGTATGTATGGCTGTTTTATGGAAGGACCTACAGCAAAACTTGTTTAACCAACTTAAAGAGGATCTTTACCCTTGTGCATAAGCCAGCTGGTTAGTCAAAGTTTAGTGGTGTGCTTCAAAGATCCAACCACTTTCTTTCTTAGATTGTAAATTCCACCTTATCCAAGACTGTCTTCAACTGCCAACCAGTAAATGAAGATGATTTAACGCCTTCTTGATTGGCCGAGACTATTAGTGTCCAGAAAGCCCCAGTCCTGTAAGTGGTATGAATAAGCAATGTAAGTAGTGCTTCTTGGCTGCATAATTCAGGGTACCCTGATGAGAAGAGGCATGAGATGAGATACGATGACAGAATTACGACGTCAGAGACAGTTAAACAGGTAAGGAACCAAGTGTCAATCTCTCATCAGCCTATATACGTCCCACTGCTGGGCACAGGTCTTACCTCAACTATGAGGTGGTCCGAGCCATATTCCACCACGCAGGCTTAGTGCGGATTGGTAGAGGGGTGTTTGTAAGGTAAGTGACAAACCTAACTGTCAGATGTTATTAAGCCGCCTGAGGGCCTGTGACCAGGTTTAACGATTAATATCCAGCGATGTTAACCGGGACCAACAGCTTAACGTGCCTTCCGAAGCACGGAGATGCTTGTAAATAGACGTCACTTAAATGGTCAGAATGGTCACCCATCCCAAAAATGCCCGCGCCTTAGGTTGCTTAACTTTAGGTATCACTACCAAGGCGATGCAACCACAGCGCCATAAGCACCTCAGTGTCAATCTGACGTCGTCAAATTGGACCTGGCGATAAATATCATATTCGAACTATTCAAGATCAATATCGTATTCGAAGACGTAGTTTTGCAACAAGCTTTCATATTTTATTTTTATCTTCAACATTCACAACGGGTTCTACCCTAAAACGCTATCAGGTTTGAACTACTATAACCGATACTATTTCTCACATTGTCTTACCAATAAGTGTAACAGGGATAACTACAGTCGAATATACATCGTCGTACAGAGTATGGTACCTGATAGGATCTCGATATAAACTTAATCGAATTTCAATCCAGTATTGCACTGCATTACGTCTTGTGCAATAGTTAAATTGGTCAGATGAGTTGCTTTGAGAGTTTTGTAATACAACTGCTCCCATAACAAGAGTGTAGAATGGTTATGCTTCACTTTAATGCTTATATTATACTACATATTGAATGTAAAAACGTCTTATATCTTTAGAATAAGTTTGGAATAATATATATTTCATTCCCCTTAGTGATAAGGGTTGTCCACCCTTAACATTTATATGGCAAAATAACGTTTGCCGGGACGGCTAGTAATATTATTAATGTTAAGGGTGGACAACCCTTATCACTAAGGGGTATGAAAAATAGATGTTGGCCGATTCTCAGACCTACTCAATATGCTCACGAAATTTCATAAAAATCGGTCAAGCCGTTTCGGAGGATTAGGGGAACGAACATTGTGACACAAGACTTTTATGATTAGATATGTTTAGAATAAGTCACGCACCCATTTTATAAAGTGCACTTTAGCATTCATATTTGTAAGAAACCAAACTAGAAGATAATTTGGATTTTACCATAAATTACATGTATAACCCGCAAGCATCTGTAACAAACTTTGTATATAATATACGGTCATACTTTTCTAAACCTTTAAGTAATTTAATCTAGTAGTTTATTAAGTAAAATATCGTTTTATAAATGTACATTTCTGTGGTGTCTGGGAGAAACCTGATTACTCCATTTTTTTAATTTTTTGGTTTGGTACTATGTTGTTATTACAAAAAAAACATACTTTATTTAGGTTTGGTTTAATAAATAGTTACTGCAGCAGTGGTTGGCTTTTTTACTTTACCTAACTGATTTATAAATTAAACTTGAACCTTAAAAGTCTTATACTAAAAATAACTTTTTTGGACTTAACAGGTTTCTCCCAGACACCACAGATTTCCTCTTTCTAGCTATAATTAATGCGATACAGCCTGGTCACAGACAGACAGACAGACATCTTAGTCTCAGTGATAGAACTCGCTTTTCACCGGTTGGGTTTTTATTTTATTGTATTAACATTAGATTGTTATCAAATGTTACCCTAAATCCATTCACTAGTTTTGAGTAATATCCGTTTAGTCTACCAAAGAACAATGGCTAGAATTATACGCTCATCTCAGTTAAAGATCCCACGTCGAGGAATAGTGAATGTATAATGGGGTTACATTGTAAAGCAGTAAAATAAGATTAAAATGACTTAAACGTCTTCCGTACTTAAGATTATCAAGAATTTTAAATCCTTTGGTAGGTTAAAAAACTAAAATGATGCTTTGCCTGCAGATCATATCAAAAACTGAACTGAGATTTCTTATCTGTACCAATTCATAGACAATTTATTTTTGTTTTATTTACTAACTGTGGCTATATTCTCCGCTCACTCACTCTGTATAATAATGATATAGCAGAAAATACTCTTGGATCCATCTTTTCAGGGCCTTTTATTACAAAGTAACGAACCAACTACTTAGCCATAAATTTTTCGCTAATAAACTTTTGCACACTCAAATAGAAACCGGCCGCATACATTTCCGTACGGGGGACTCTTAAACAGTGTTTCAGTGAATATGTAATTATGCGTGAAGATTCCGTGCCTGGTTTTCAGCCAATCTGATTTCTCGTATAATTAAAGTAAAACTGTAACATGTAATGTAGTGAGTACATGATTTTGTTTCACGGAAGGTTTTTGGTCATTGTTTGAGCGTTATAATGTTAAGAAGATTATTTATTACACAAAGTTATTATTATTATAAGAATAACCTCAAAAAAGTTTATGTTTAAGATAGAACTACCGTACTGTATGAGCAAATCTGTCAGATTTTCATTAAAAATATCTTGGCTTTTGGCGTCGTGGTGGCAGCGCTGTGGTAGTGATACCAGAGTTAAGCAACCTAAAGCTCGGTTGAGTTTGAGATGGGTGACCATTCAGACCATAGAAGTTACTTCCATTTGCAAGTATTTTCGTGCTTCGGAATATCGTGGTTAATATCGATAGATACTAATATCTATCGATAAGCCTGGTAAGAGGCACTCGGGCCAGCTGGCTTGATAACATCTAACGGTAACATCCACACTGAGCCCGCGTGGTGGAGTATGGCTCATACAACCTCACAGTTAGGGTAAGCCTGTGTCCAGCATAAGGACGTATGATGAGATGAGATGAGTATTTCAACTAAGAATTATTTACAGCTCAACTGAACTCCACAACTCTCGCATTTCCCCTATTAAACACTTCAGGTCACAAGCCTTTAAAATCAATCTCTTTTCCCCCAGGAACACCTCTACCACAACACGCTCAAGGAGCTAGAAAGACTCCAGAGGTCCCACGACACGCTAGCCGAGAGGATCGGAGCCCCCGACCCGATCGAAACAACAGAGTCCGCCAGGTCCCTCCACGCCGAGATGGAGACCGAGCCAGAGGACCAGGACGACAGCTGGCTGAGGAGCGAGGCCGTCCAGGTGTACAAACAGCTGAGGTCGCTGGCGCTGCAGCTGAATACCGGACATGACGATGACTCAGGTATACATATATATACACATTAATTAATAGTCCTCCTCGCCGATTTCGACCACGGCGGCCAATCTCAACACAGATCAGCCAACTACACAGGAGATATTATTGTGCACAATTGTGAGCGCAATACACAGGTGCACTCACTGTTTCATCACTCTCAAAGTTCGGTGAGGCAATCCGACATGACCGGAGAGAGATCAGGAGCAGGACCAACGGCTTAACTCGCGCACCGAGGCACGGGGGTGTAACACCGCCAACTTCCCGACAATGACAGAAAATCTCAGAAACAATTTTGCGTCGACCTGGGATTCGAACCCAAGACCAAGAAGATGTAAAGCTAAAACTTTTGCCACTTCACCAACGAGGCAGTCAAATATACTAACTTCGAGTTGAATAGTAAGTACGACACTAGTACATACCAAGCTGCCCTATAGCGTCTAGGGCAGCTTGGTATGTACCTTAATTTCAGGGGAAAATGTTGAGCGTGAAAAGCCCAGCTGTAATATGTATTTACTTGTGGTCGATAAAGTTAAGCAATGTTGTGATCAGATAGGTGACCGGTAGCAACCATAAAATGTATTTGTGTAGGGATTGTAGGCTGAAGTCATAGGTGAAGGGTCAAGGAGTACAAAGACCTAAGGTCGCTGGCGCTGCAGCCTAATACCGGACATAGAGATGAATCAAGCATGTACCCTAGTTTCGAGTGGCTTTTGCATTCAGAAAAAACCGGTGCAAAGGCTTAATTTGTAGCTAGCTCCGCGGCTCATAACAAGGACAAGATGACGGTTCAGGAAATGTAAAGATACTTCAGGCTTAGACTTGGCTTAATGAGCTCAAGCATTCCTCTTCTTTGGAAAGCATTAAGCACGTTCCTGTATGGTCTCTGTAAAGCCTAATTGATACCCTATAAGCTGCTGATGGTTTAGTTTAAAAATACAACTGTATAAAAACTTAACTCACATATTTACTATCACAGACACAGAAATAGGAACACCATAACATACGGTACTGGGAGAATATTCGTTTGGGCTCATTTCCTTTATCCAATCATGTCAATCAAATATTGCACCATGAGCTTGTGCTTTACCCCTCGATGTTTAAATTTCGAACTAATTCCTAAACCGCTAAATTCAATTTAACCAAAACGCGAACAATCTAGATCGCTCGACCGCAGTCCCAAAAATACTTCGAAACATCGGTTTCATATTCAACCTTATGTGTTCTATAATAACGGTGGTGATAACCACGAGGTGTTCAAATATTAAGTACTATCGATTTGTTCGCGTGATAAACATCGAAACAGTATTGAGGCTACGGCGGAATTTGACGTATGGAGGTCATGCGCCTGATCGCTTTCGGTTTTTTGCTAACGTTACCAGCTCCCAATATGTAAGCGAGAGCCAGTCATGAACATGATGGTCTTAGGCCTAATTTGGGTCTTTTACTCTTTATTAACGTGATTTGGATCGTAACAAGCTGACCACGACACTCTGGATCAGAATCTTAGGTACACTCCGCCAACAATACAGGGTGTAAAAAAAAACCTTACCGAAGCTGAATACCACATATTCTACCAATTGTCACGATCATTTTTTTCCTTTACACCATACCTGGGAAGTTAACGGTATTAATGGTTAAAGTTTGAAAAAAAATTGATAATTTTTACAGACATGTCTTCTGTCCGTTATTATAACTTAACTTTTTTCAAAAGAAACATGATATAAATTTTTACTAGTTCTTTCATAAAAAGCCTCTCACACTCCGCAATGAACAGCGCACACTCGAACCGAACCGCGTCGCAGCGGCGTATAGCAACACGCCCCACGGTCACTTCCCCGCGTGCGCGCTGTACATTGCGGGGTAGAATTAAATTGTTTTTTTTTTATGTCAAAACATAAAAGTTATTTCCCAGCCAAAATTTATTTTCATACGATTTGTTTTGATGTACTGAACGCGTGGTTGACGGCTTCGGTAAGTTTTTTTTTACACCCTGTATAAGGAATCCGCGGTTCTTGCGCCACAACCAATAATAATTTATTTATTTATTTATTTTGAGCTACAATAGGCCCATATTATAAATACCTTACAGACTAACATACATACAAATATAACTTAAACAACAACACTTACCGATGGGAGGAGGCTGTTCCACGCCCGTGTGGAATTTCAAACGCTGATGATCCTCTCCTTGAAGATAGTGACGGGCCCGAGTTTAAGTTTTACTTACCAATTCTTGTAGAAAGTCAATTCTAGAATTCAAACCCAGGATTTTATATTAAATAAGTACATTCACGACTTCAAGACAAAGGTCGGGTTAGAAGTCAGACAACTAACTGCATACGACAATGCAGGACTGGTTATAAGAAACCTTAGGTGTTAGGTTGCAACGGCAAGCTCCAGGTGTTGTTGTGGACTCGGAGCCACTTTCCATGTCTATGAACTTTGTAGTTATTATAGTGCCTATAGTAACTACAAACTATAAGCACAAACTAGATAAGTAATAATAGTCCTCCTGGTCGATTTCGACCACGGCGGCCAATCTCAACAGAGATCAGCCAACTACGCAGGAGATATTATAGTGCACAAGTGTGAGCGCAATACACAGATACACTCACTGTTCCATCACTCTCAAAGTTCGGTGAGACGGTAATCCGACATGACCGGAGAGAGATCAGGCGCAGGACCAAAGGCTTAACGTGCTTTCCGAGGCACGGGGGTGTAACACCGTTAACTTTCCCGACTAAAATTGCTAAAAAATTGTTTCTGAGATCTTCTGTCATGAACTTCTCAAAAACAACATACATACAAACGTACTTACATACATACCGGTCAAAATCATAGCCCTCCTTTTTGCCTCCTTTTTTTGGTGGGATGATAGGTACAGGAATTGTCTAACTACACAGGGAAATTACATCAAACTACAAAATATTAGATTCAGCACGATCTTTCCACGCCGCTGACCTTCGTTCATCAAATCGAAACTGTTTTAATGTCAGTGAACCTCATTGGTGAGTCTCGAGCAAATATTACTCGCTTTACACCCGATGTTTAGCAGAGGTGTTTTTTTTGTCAACGGCTACCTCAGACTTATACTAACTAAGCTGCTTGGGAACTCTTAAAAGACCTTTAGATTTGAGTTCTACGGCCTAGCTCAGGCTTATAACTTACTTAAGAAAGATTTTGAAAGATTATTCTTGAAATGTGAAATTAAAACATACTCGTACTTAAAGAAAAATGGACTGCTACACTCGGGACACGAACCCCCACCCCTCACCTCTCACCATCAACAGTGGTATTACAAATAAACTTAAATAAATACATATCATAACCAGAACAGTACAAACAGACGTGTTCATGCACACAAATGTTTGTACAGTGCGGGGATCGAACCCGCGACCTCTTTGGTTAATACAACAGTCAACTTCTTGACCATTACACCAAAATGGTGATCGATCGATTGCATACTACACTGTTTTAGTGAATTCTTATTTTAAAATGTGTTATTCAATATCCATAGATGTATTTTACCATAGGCTGCACCTCATCAATCTAATTTAGCTAGAAAACCGTGGAATATGAAAGTCAGGGGTGAGCAACCTTCGGCGAATTCCTGTCAAAAGTGACCGCTGGCATGACGTTCAAAAGGTCATCGATCCCGATTGGTTGTACTAAGCTCTCGTTGCTAGGGGAGGCGGTATCACGATTCTTGGAGTTGTATAAATAAGCGAGTTCGCGTGTTATAGGGTAGAGCAGGGCTGCCAAAAATCTTGGCCTAAAAGAAAATATACTCAGAGACTGATATATGTAAAAAAATAGGTCGGTAAAACGTGTTGGAGTTTTGTATACTTATACGACGAAGGAGCCGTCGAGTGTTTTTTTTCTACAATTTTAGGTTATTAAAAATGTAATACGAGTTTATCGGGTGTCTATAAGAAAATTCAAACTGCTTCAGTATAAACAAACTTACAGGTCTAGACGATTAGTATAGTTTGTTCAACAATAGATTCCTTTTTTCTTACATCTATATAAAAAAAAGTTTTTGACAACCATACTAACAATGGCCCAAAGAGTAATAGCCTGTATGTCATTCGGAATTAGCACTATTTTCGCGTGCACCCAGAAATGCGGCTTTACGTCTGATTTGGCACAGTTTTAAAACAATCGCGGTATGTCAAAACGTCACACCGAATGCGGTTATGACACGCCAAAGTGGGCGATTAAAATTGACCTAGAACGCGGAAGGGTTTCTTAGTTGAAATGATACACTTTTTACGGATTATTTCGCGATTTATTTACATTTTGTTTCAACCTGACGTTTCGGACCCTTTTCAGCGTCCGTGGTCACAGGTAGACTAAGGTGTTAGTTGTCATTACATAGTTTGAAAAAAATTTAAACTACCATCACTCAAAAATATCAAGTTACGTTCCTATCCACACAGAATGAGCTAACAGTATCTTGAGGTCTTGCAGTGCGGGGTCGAGCTTGAGTCTTGGCTAAAACAGGTTCCCACGCTGGTGGAATTTTCCAACCATCTTCTCTATTAAAATTAGGGTGTCTTAGTTATTTATTTACTAGCCGTCCTGGTAAACTTTGTTTTCCCATATAAATGTTAAGGGTGGACAATGGAATATTTAGCATTAGCATAATTAATTAGCATGCTATTTCATCGTTAGCAATGATTAAATTGTTTGACGTTGCGAAATTGTGTGAATGCTAAAATTCACGGAGAGCGAGCGGCCGTGTCGTTGCTTTCATAGATTCGCACGCACTGCTTTAGCAGGCCGGCTGCTAATCGCAGGCCGACTGCTAATAGCAGCCTAGCACTAGCGTTCGCGTGCTGTCGGGAGACGATCGGCTTTTGAGCGTTACCCGAGTTAAAGGCGATCAAAAAAAAAGAAGAGAATACTGCATCCTTATTTATTGAACTGTTTTATGTTTTTTTTTGTCTTTTTCGTGATTGAATTATCTAACCGGTGCAGTTTTCATTTCATTGAAGTCAAATTTAATTCTAATTTTAGTCATAACACTAAAATGGACGTTTCATACAATTTTTTTTTTCAGATTTTGCAAAACATTCACAATTTCACAATTAATATTATACGCTAAAGCTATTTATCATTTTCGCTAAAAATTCATATTAGCATTGCAATAGCGCGTAGCATGCTATGCTATGAAATTTAGCATGCTAATTAAATTACCAAAAAATAGCAATAATTGCCATTACTAGTGGACAACCCTTATCACTAAGGGGTATAAAAAATTGATGTTGGCCGATTCTCAAACCTACTCAATATGCTCCCCAAATTTCATGAGAATCGGTCAAGCCGTTTCGGAGGAGTACGGGAACGAACATTGTGACACGAGAATTTTATATATAAGATTAAAAGAACCACAAACGTGTGTGTCACGTTGTGTCACGAACACAGATTCGTGTATTAAGGAAAAAAATAAATGCATGTACGAGTATGAGGTAGCTGTTGTAAGGTGTGTCAATGAATTAATATTAGTCATTATTAGTAAGGATTTTTTTTATTCATGGTTTCTTAGTTATTACATAACGTTTTAAAGGGATGTTTAAGTTGGCATTTCGACCAAAAGCGGAGCTCAGAGGGCTTACTCCGAAAAACGAAATCGGTCCAAACGATAACGTGTACAGACAGACAATAAAATCAAATCAATAAAATCTATTTATTTTTTGTAAGTAGGCTAACAATTAGCACTTTTACACGTCCCAACATATAATGCACCGCTTCGGGACAATTTGGGCCAGTGCTGAGAAGAAGCGGCGCAAGAAACTCAGTCAGTATTGTCATTGCCTCTTTTTAAATTTGATTTACAATCATTGTAATTGTTTACATTCAAACATTTCCATATATCTTTATCATTTATATTAATCATCAATTTTATAATATCCTTTGGACACATCAAGCTACGAATCTATCGCGCCTAAGTTTTCACTATTTCTTCTATCTAAGTTTTCATCTTGACCTGCTGTCATATGCACAGTTATTAGCACATCGGGTTACCCACTTTTGTTGCAAAATCGCCCGTATTACTGGCGTATAAGATACTGCAGTGTTTACCGTGACGGGCTGGCCACCGTTCGTGTGTCTAAATACGAAAAAATTATTATCGTTTTGACGGATTCTGTTTTTTGGAATAGATCCTTAGAGCTTCCATTGGAATGATGGACTGTGACGCTATTTAATATAAAGGATTTTATTTATTTATTTATTTGAAATAAGAATAAATAATTGCTCTTGACCCAAGCAAGACTAAGCCCAACGAGGCAAAGACTAAGATGATGCCTGTTCACTCTAGCTTTGATGATTCCTAGGTTGTAATTGCAGGGAAACACTGACGCAGGCAGTGAGTTCCACTCTTGCTGAATTCTTAGATATAGGATGCTTGTTTAACAATATGATCTAGAAGTCTTATGTATGACTTCCTAGTCCGTAGATACCTAGAATGATTTTCAGTACTAAATGTCTTGCGGCTTGATATTTTACTGTGGAATATCAAAACTTTCAGTAAATCAATAACACAAAGATTGGCACAGTAAATATTTCATAGTGTAAGGCCTTCCTTATGTCGACGGGTTAGGGTTGAAAACTGACGACAAGTTGGTATTAATTATATCAGTTCTTTACTGTACGGAAATACAAGTTAACGTCAGATTCGCACGCACTGCAATAATTTAACAGAAATTACGAAATTAAGTACCGAGACGCCTAGAACTACGAAATAACTAGAAATGTGATGTTATTGTGTTTAAGTTCAGAATAAGGGCTTAAACAGTGCCACCTTTAGGGTTTGAGGGATACATTAGATTAACTCAAGTTGAATGAGAGCTTTTGATCAGCTTTTAATTTTATTTATTTTGATTTTTATTGTGGACACACACACACACACACACAAACAGTAACACACACATACTCACTCTCAGGCACATTATGTTTATTTTGAAATTTTATTTAATGTTACTTAGATAGTTCTATCTTTTTAAGGAAGAGCAGTAACTCCTGGCACAGGCTTTATCAAGCTTAAAAGGAGATACTGGCCACATCTTGTAAGGCTTATCTTTGTAAAAGAAAAAAATAAATATTTTGTATTTTTTTTTGTATTTGTGGACAACAAAAATCAATGGGTTAGTAATACAATAGGCGCTTAATAAACTACGTGTAAGTACTTACATATATGGGTATTAAATTCTATCAAATTAAATTAAATTCAAATTAAAAAAAAGCAAATCTAAAATAAAAATACAAAAATAAATAAATAAAAATACAGAAATAAATAAACATAAAAATTTATTTGCAAAACAAATATTTAAAAAACCAGTTTCATAGACAAATACATAACCAGCAGCATACCAGTGATTGGGAGTTTATATTCCACAATCATAACTTTTCATCCCTCATTGATTGATGCAATAGAACTCGATAATCGATGGATAGATAAATAAATATGTACAAATAAATATATAAATATACAACAACATCACATACATTGATCTGACTCCGTGGTAAGTAGCTTAACCACTTATGTTACATATATCTGATATCAACAGTGGTATTACAAATAAACTTAAATAAATACATATAACACCCAGACCAGTACAAACAGACATGTTCATGCACACAAATGTTTCAGTGCGGGGATCATACCCGCGACCTCTTAGTTAATAATCAACTTCTTGACCATTACACCAAAGTGGTCGTCAAATAGATGGTAGATGGTAGGGAGACCCATCATTCAAACTCATCCATTTAATTCTACAATAGAATCCAGCCATTTCAACACAGGTCATGGTAATCGTGGCACAGTGGTAGGCTGGCACTGGCTGGTTCGGCCTATAGAATTTATCAAAGCGATAAATACACTAGGGGTTGTTGGTAAACAGAATATGCCTAACTTTATTTTTGAATATGACGCAATCGACGAGTGACGCATTAGGGCAACCAGCGACCAAGTCCTTAGAGATACTATAACAAAGATTGATTTTTTAAAGTGAACACGTGAGCTTGTAATATGGAAGCGTGCGTGCAACACGAAAATAAAGCCTGAATAATATCATAATAGCGTAAACAAAAAGCCTTCTACAAGACCTCTTCAAGACCTACCCTTTATTAAATTTAAAGGAAAATTATATTAGTGAAGAGGCTTTTTACACTATTCAGGAATATTTAAACTGCTATAAGTGACGGTAACATGTACTGCTACATTTGTAAAATCATTATTTTTATTATTTACTAGCTGACCCGGCAACCGTTGTTTTGCCATTTAATTTTTTTTTATCACTTAGAGGTATGAAAAATAGATGTTGGCCTATTCTCAGACCTACTCAATATGCTCACAAAATTTCATGAGAATCGGTCAAGCTGTTTCGGAGGAGTATGGCAACGAAAACTGTGACACGAGAATTTTATATATTAGAAGATTTAATGATGACTTGCTGACATTTTGTAATTGCTTTTTTTATTATAGACAGTTTACTATGTACATTTATTACCCCAATATAATTTTAAAATTTGCATTCCATTAATTATGGTTGATTAAGCGGATGTATAATTGCTGATCAATAACTATGACCATTTTCAGTGTACCTTAAGCAAACGCAAATAAAGATTTCATTTCATTGCAGAGCACGCTAACTGAACAATAGTATCCGTACAAGCTTTATAAGACAATCGATTAAATATAAAAATTGGCTAGACGACACCACCAATCGTTGACATACTTTTTATTATCTGTCAAAACGGTCTGCCTCCATAGATTTCGTATGGTAATAAATGATTGTGACGTCACGGTCATGTGTCAGAAATCGGAGTCAATTGACCGAATATTTATTGCGTTTTGTGTGTTTAAAAATTGGTTTCTACAGCTTTCTGAAATATATTGGTTGTATTAACTTCATAGGGGCTATGTTTTTTAAACACCATGTTCTTGACAATATTTAAGATAGGTGTCATCATCCCAATTATCCAAAAAAAAAATAAGTGCATGAGACAACCAATAAGAGGTTATGACGACATTTGTTGTAACATAACCACATGTAGAAATGCATGTCGAACTGAACGGATATCTAGATATATTATCTTGTAACACTTTCCTATTAAAGTACTGTACTATACTGTATGGATTTCGAGGAAACACACAAACATAACTTATCTTTGACCCCATCGTGTCTTGCCATGGTTACGGGGTCGTGAGAATGAGGCATGATGTCGAAATTAGAGGATGTCACATAATCCAAAATTGGAGTTATTACCTTTATAATGAAGTATTTTGGGTTAGCGAAATATTAGAACAACCTTCAGTTATATAAGTACAAATAAATAGGTAAAATTTGATTTTCGATAAGGTAAACAACCTTCTTTAAAGCCAATAGGCTAGATGACACCACCAATCGTTGACATACTCTTTATTATCTGTCAAAACGGTCTGCCTTCATAGATTTTGTATGGGCATACAAAATCGAGACGTCACGGCTTTTGTATCAGAAATCGGAGTCAATTGGCCGAATATTTATTGAATTTTGTGTGTTTGAAAATTGGATTCTACAACTTTTTGGTAATAAACTGGTTTAACTTCGAAGAGGCTATGTTTTTTAAACGCCATGGTCTTGAAAATATTTAAGATAGGTGTCATCATGACTATTTTAGTTGCTGTTAGTATTTGTTACAACTAAAGTGGTCTCAAACTTTCTTGTTCTGTACTATCTAAATTTCATACACATTAAAGATACCTGTCATTTCTGCTTTAACAATTTTTCTCGAACTTTTTATGCCTTAAGCAGCCTTGGTGGCATTTAATTATTCAACCTGCTGTTTATATTTAAGAAAGTCTCGATGAAAGTCTACAATCATTTTTCGCGACATTTTCTTATCTGATTGTAGCATCGTCATGTTACGAATGATGCAAAAATGCGTGTTACATCTCTTAAGTAAGTGAAGCGGTTACAAAAACGGCTTTGTTACAACGATAACGACAAAAAGTGGTAACCGTACACTGTGTAAGACAAATGTTGACATGTTATGTAGGCGATGACTGCAGGTTTATGTTCTAACTTACTGTATCGAGTTCTAACTTAGATCGAATTCTACCTATGTATTCTTGTTTAACACTTCTGAATAAATTGCCAAAATTTACCATTTTTAAAAATAAATACACAACATTATCACATACATATCTGACTCCATTGTAAGTACCTTAAGCACTTGTGTTACAACTATCAGAATCAACAGTGGTATTACAAATAAACTTAATAAATACATATAACACCCAGACTTGTACAAACAGACATGTTCATGCACACAAAATGTTTGTACAGTGCGGGGATCGAACCTGCGACCTAATCGTTAATAGTCAACTTCTTGACCATTACACCAAAGTGGTCGTCAATATATATTACCTTATAGGAGATTTACTTACTGCAGAAAAAAGCAACTGTAACGTTCCATTACAACACGCTCCAGGATAGCTTTTATTATATGAGACGGAACCCGTTTATTTTAACTCAGAGAAAAATTATAGCTTGTAATGGTCACCTATCCTTAATCTTCATATGATTGCAGATAACTATTGCATCGCGAGTCTCGGAGGTACAATGTTTGCTCGATGCAATAACATGTTGCAAATTATAATATAAACATCAGAATATCTCAACGTGATAAACAACATTGCGATATTTTACTTGTAATGGACATTTATCTGTCTGTAATTAAGTACTAAGAATTTTTGTGGATTTCCCGTGCGTCATTTTCGATTTTTTTTAAACAATTATTGTAATTGATTGTACGTGTTTGAATTAAGCTGGGATGGTACAGGTCTTACGTATGACGTTTGTCCTAAGTGTCTTGCTAGCCATAATAAAATAACTACTATATGCATATATTTATAGTTTTAAACGGGAAAATTTGTAGCACTAGTCATCATTACTTATCTCTTAAGCTCTTACAATAGGCTAGATGACACCACCAGTCGTTGACATACCTTTTTTATCTGTCAAAACGGTTTGCCTCCATAGATTTTGTATGGGAATATGTACAAGAACGTGACGTCACGGTCATGTATCAAAAATCGGAGTCAATTGACCGAATATTTATTGAGTTTTTTGTGTTTAAAATTTGGTTTCTACAGCTTTTTGGAATTATACTGGTTGTATTAACTTCATAGGGGCTATGTTTTTTAAACGCCATGGTCTTGAAACTATTTAAGATAGGTGTCATCATGCCTATTCATTTAGGTACAGTACATTTAAGTATGAAACTAAACTGTCAGTACTAACTATCACTTCCTTAACGTAGAACAAAAGCCTGCGGTTGCATATAAGATTGCATTGTGGTCAGCAATCGGTTATGTCATATGCACTACAGTTAGCTATGCTACTCATTAAGGGTAATCACGCGAGTCATAGAGTTAGTGGTAAGAAGTTAGAGGTAACATGGATTGGGTGTTACCTTTTCAATGACGGATATATATTTCTAAACAAAGGATGTAACGAAACTGTTGGCAAGATTGTTTCTGGTTTGTAATCATAACCTAAACTTTTAATAAAAAATTGAATGTCATTTGTCACCATGACAACGTCAACTGTCATCTTTGGAAGATTAACGCGGGAAACAAAAGGAGTTAAATTGGCTCTGTTTCTCAATTTTCTAAATTGATTTTCGTGGCGTATTATCGTGAAAGTGAGGTGGAATTATCATCATAATGTGTTACTGGTGGAAAACAATGGAATAAATGTAAGAATTAGAGTAAGGTGCTCCGTACTGATCCGATTGGTATTCCCGCGTTAAACTCAGTTAGGTTAGGGCTTAGGTTAGCAGATAATAAACTCAAGTCCAGGCTGTATGGATAAAATCTTTTGTCTTAAAAAAACAAAAAATAATGTCATTATTGACAGCCGGCTCCTTCCTTTTTTCGCTCATGGGTGTCTCTTTTCGAAATTTACTGTGATCGCTAGACGAACAAATAAATCTGCTGAAATGTCCACCGTATTTTTCATTTTTCACGATTATTTCCAACAGAAACAACCTCGATGCTTTAATTTAATTTAACTTAATTAAGATTGCCATCTTATAACAAAAGTAAGCTAAACATGTTCCTAATCTTTATCTATGCTTAACTGAAAGTTAATACACGGTAAGGAAATGTTAGTATTTTAGATGCACTACGACTCCGATATCGCTCTGGCGCCCTATTCTCATGCCTCTATCATGACCGAATCATAATAGAAACCACAAAAATAAGTATGTAAGCACTTTTTTTTTAGGCTACGTAGTCAGATGTCAAGTGGTTCATTGACCTACCTACATTATTTAACTTTATTTTATAACAAAGTAAACATGTATCTACCAACACAATGCATATCATTAACACGGATTACTACGCTAAGATCGATATATAACAGTACTATAACAAGCTTGACAGTGGGAGTGAAGAAGCTGAAAAAAAACAAAAATACGGACGAAATGTTACGGAGTAAGATCCCTGTTACAAAACATCGTTGAATGTCCCTTCCCTGCTCGCGTGATCCAGGGCCTGGAGAATTTTTGCACAGATCAGCCTCACTGTAGGTAACGCACTAAAAATTTTCAAAGAGGGCGAAAATCTAGCATTTTGGTAAACATATAATAATAATAGTCCTCCTTGCCGATATCGACCACGGCGGCCAATCTCAACGGAGATCAGTCAACTACGCAGGAGATATTATAGTGTACAAGTGTGAGCGCAATACACAGGTGTACTCACTGTTCCGTTACTCTCAAAGTTCGGTGAGAAGGCAATCCGACATGACCGGAGAGAGATCAGGCGCAGGACCAACGGCTTAACGTGCTTTCCGAGGCACGGGGGTGTAACACCGCCAACTTCCCGAGCTGTTTTTGAGAAAATCATGACAAAAAATCACAGAAACAATTTTGACTCGACCTGGGATTCGAACCCAGGACCTCTCGGATGTAAAGCCACTTTGCCACTACACCAACGAGGCAGTCTGACTGGTAATCATATAACCATGGAAACTCGCTAACCAGATTCTTATCGAAACAGCTCTACATTACACGGTCATACATCATAGTCATATTACTCAGTGCCATGGAAAGCAAGAGAAAATGACCGTGAATGTAATATTACTCATAATCTTATTCGCGACGGAGATTAGAAAGGAGTAAATAAATGGATGAAGTTCAAGATTCGCTGCTGTAACTGATCAATTATTGAGAAATGTATTTTACATATATTTACCTAATCCATACATACACTTAATAAATAATCATACTTTGCTGTGATGATAATACGTAGGTATATAAACGACGTTACACATTACTGAAATACTAAATACAATATCCTTAACCCGTAGGTTGTCTGGAAGAGATCGCTCTTAGTGATAAGGACGCCTAAATTGTGAATCTTTCTTTTTACGTCGATTTTGTGTTATTTTTTGTTCAATTAAAGGTCTATCTATCTAACCTCTTACATTATAGGGAAAAATACATAAGTCCCTATCTATAGTTAGTGCATACTAAGTTTTAGCTCACTGCTTATAACTTGTGCTCCGTTTTTCAAACTTATCTAAGTTTACGTTTACAACCATTTTATGGCCAATTGTTCCGTTATCAGGCTTTGCTGATCGAGTCACTAGTTTTTAGGCGCAATTTTTTGACTTGTAATCTGATAAATTATACAGATGGTACCTAGAACCTACCTTAATAAGGTGTTAGTAAAGTAATTACTTTTATTATGTAAACACGTCTCTCTGCGCCTTTTAAGTATTTAATTTTCATCCTTTGTATTAGCCTCATATTTTTGGACTAAGTTCGTAAACGTACTTGCTATATTATATGCTTGGTTATGTGTTACATCTTATCTAAACCCGTATTGAGCGTACATATTTCTAGGTGTCACCTTTATGTATGAAAGGTGCACTACGGGCCAGCACCTTCGGCATTTTAGGAAAAATCTACAACTGTTCTTTTACCCAAAGATTGTCTGAAAGAGATTACTCCCAGCAATAAGTTGCCTTAATTGTGCATCTTTCGTTGTTAAACCTCTCTATAATTTGTCATTCGCAATAAAGATTTAATAATCTACTCGTACTTCGCTTACGTAATGTGATATTAATTTTTCTCTGTATTTACTAATAAAATCTATCTTCCTTCCCCAGGGCTACACTCAGACCTATCTATCACCTCCCTGGACGGAGAGGAGGGGGAGACCCTCCGCCGGGGGGCGCTCGCCGCGGCCTGCGCGGACGCCGTCGCCGCCTACGCCGCGCTGGAGGGCTCGCGCATCAAGGACTCCATAGCGGCGCACGCGAGGCGAGCCCTAGAGCGAGAGAGGCAGATCGATGAGAAGAACGAACTCATTGCTGAACTGTCTTCTAAGGTTAGTCACCACTGTTGTCATCTAAAGGCTTACCTTAGACCCTCGCTTTGCTCGTAAACGCCTAGCTCTCGTTAAAGACTCTATAGCGGCCACGCGAAAATCTTATATACCGCGGTTCATGTGCGGTACTAGGCCGGTTCTAGGCTTACAGCGCCATCTAACCTATGGAGCCGTATCAGCGCTTGCTGTCGTGCTTGTCACCGTTTGGCAAGCGCTTGTGATGGCGAACGGCAGAGGTCGCCACAGACTCTAAAGCGGCCCACGCGAGGCGAGCCTTAGAGCGAGAGAGGCAGATCGACGAGAAGAACGAACTCATTGCTGAGTTGTCTTCTAAGGTGAGTGTAATAGGATAGTGCCTTCCCCAAAGCGATCATAGAGAGAGAGCGCACGCGCCCCCTGTGTGTTTTCTACTGTGCACCAGGGCTGCAGCGCACAGTTTGGGAACCCCTGGACTACCGTGTAGTAGGCGTAGCTATCGTAGATGTGAGTCTCTGAAACTGGGGGTCTTCAGACCCAAACAATAAAGAGAATCGGTTATATACCTGGAATTCAGGCACTGAAGAAACTCATGAAGCTCGAAATCTTGAGCACACGCTTCGCGAACCAGAGCCAAAATTTTCCAAAAAAATGATTGATCCTTACGACATTACTTATGTAAAGCGGAATATTCCCTGAGTACCCCGATCCCCAAGGCACCCGTCCCGGAGGACCCCGTTTCCTTTTTAACTTGACGAACTCAATTAAAAGTCATCTTTGGGGTTCTCCGGGACGGGGCTTCCAGGATCGGGGTACTCCGGGAATAACCCTGTAATGCCACGGCTCTTTGCTGAAACTGAACCTTACTATTTCTCTAATAAACAGTGATTTTGTTACTAACACCTAGAAACGGCGAGTGGAAAATTCAATTGGAATACCGTTTTTGATTTTGGTTAGGGCTGCCACCAAGTTTTGACCGTAGAAACAATATTAACAGCCAGAAGTTTGGACAATTTAATAAAATCCTAATTAAATCATAATACAGTGAATGTTGTTAGGGTTCCGTACCTCAAAAGGAAAAAACGGAACCCTTATAAGATCACTTTGTTGTCCGTCTGTCCGTCCGTCTGTCAAGACCGTTTTTCTCAGGAACGCGTGGAGGTATCAAACTGAAATTTCTATATGATACTTAGGTCTACTGTCCCTGGAATGTGTAGAAAAATCAACCTTCTAAGCCAACGCAATCAAAAGATACAGCCATTTAGGCTGCAAATTTCCGCAAATTTTCGAAACTCGCACGGGAATCAAAACCTACAGGGTACTTCCCGTAAACTTAGAATATTGAAATTTAGTACGAAGTCACGTCTTATAGTACAGATATAGGAAAAATTACGAAAACCGTAAATTTTCAGTTTCATCATATAAAAAAAAATATTTTTGAAAAATATTTTTGACAATTTTGAAAATTTAAAAGTTACTACTCCTTATCTACAGGTTTGTACGGAACCCTCGGTTCGCGAGTCCTACTCGCACTTGACCGGGTTTTTTTTTAATAGTGAAGATTATGACACTACAATTATAACAGTATACAGTACTAATATACCACCATATAGTTGAGGAGGAGAGGTCTGTGTGTGTGTGTGAATCAAGCTTAATGTGTCCCACACACATTAAGCCTGATGATTAGAACTACTTGCTAACTACATGCCTACTAGAGGCCGCCCGGGATTTCTCCGGCGTGGAAACCCTTTATCTTCACATTTTTTTATAAATTGAAGCCTGTGTGTTATGTATTGTAATGTAAAAGCTTAATTCAAGTAAAATTTCAATAAATTGCATACAGTAGTTTTGACGTGAAAATGTAGCAAACATCCATACTTACAAACTTTAGCGTTAATAATATAGGTAGGATAGGATATGGAACAGATCTAGAAAAATGCCCTGTAGTTTTTATTCCATGCCGTTGACAACCCTATCACTAAGAGTTACGCTAAATCGATTTGCTATCGATAATGCGATACACTATGAATCGATGTTGCGGTACACCATGCCCACGTTACATGGGGTTGTTCTGGTCAATATTCACTTAGTTGGAATTTATAGCAACACCCGGTATGCTCGTTTAGCGGTCAAGTTAATACGTAACGGTATAACGATACGGTTTTGAGATAGATTGGTCAACGATTTATCGAATAACAAGGCTACTGGGGGGCAATACGGGTATGAGTTAGTATCTAAAACGACATGAAGTTCGCTGAACAATTTAGGGTCATTTTTTTATACTAGCTGACCCGGCAAACGTTGTTTTGCGATATATATTATTTTGAACAACCCTTATCACTAAGGGATATGAAAAATAGATGTTGACCGATTCTCAGACCTACTCAATATGCTCACAGACTGCCTCGTTGGTGTAGTCGCAACCTTTCTGCCTTACATCCGAGAGGTCCTCAGTTCGAATCCCAGGTCGAGCCAAAATTGTTTCTGGAGATATTCGGTCATGAACTTCTCAAAAACAGCTCGGAGTCGGGAAGTTGGCGGTGTTACACCCCCGTGCCTCGAAAAGCACGTTAAGATGTTGGTCCTGCGCCTGATCTCTCTCCGGTCATGTCGGATTGCCGTCTCACCGAACTTTGAGAGTGACGGAACAGTGAGTGCACCTGTGTATTGTGGTGCACTATAATATGTCCTAATTATTTGGCTGATCTCTGTTGAGTTTGCTCGCCGTGGTCGAAATCGGCCAGGAGGACTATTATTACCTACCTGTTAATCTGTTAATGAGATTATACTCATCTTATTAGTACACTATAAGTACCGATCAACCTTGGCTTAGATTAGGCTTATCCTCCGGAACTGATCCGTCATTTCCGTGATATAATGAAAACAAAGAGCGTCTTACGGTTTCTTTTCAATATCTTTGACGGTGTTAAGTAAGAAAGAAAGAAAATGAGTTTATAAAACAACGGAGGTCAGTTTTTAACGCCTTAATATCTAATCAGTCTTCAACTTTTTTACTTTTAAGTTGACTACTAAACGAGAGGTCACCGGTTCGATCCCCGCACTATCCAAACATTTTTGTGTATGTACATGTCTGTTTGTTCTGGCCTGGATGTTATATGTATTTATTTAAGTTTATTTGTAATTCACTGTTGATTCTGATATCTGTAACACAAGTGCTTAAGCTACTTACCACGGAGTCAGATCAATGTATGTGATGTTGTTAATATTTTTCAACTGTCTTGGCAGCCATCATCATCATCAGATTACAGGGTACCGGCCGTAAGACTTTTACTTCCATAAACCCCCACAGATTTTCATGTTTGAGCAAATTTCAGGCTTAATTTCACATCTTGATAAACAAGAGTTAAGAAATGTGGGTTTGAAAAGAAACTTTACATCCATTAAAACCTTATCCTATGAGAACAAAACCTACTCCAAAAAAACTTGGTTTACGTTCCTAACACATTTACTTGCATACATAGATCTGACTTGAAGTTTCTTAACCATTAAATAGTCCAAGAAATTCGAATAACACCTGAGTCACAAAACCCACGCTAAATCCCACGCTAGAATATTTCTGGCTATCCTTTAGTAACTGGTCTGATCTGAACGACTGACCTCAACCAGGTATGGGTGTAAAACAATAAAACCATGCTCTATGGCTCATAGTCTCCGATATGGTACGATAATCTAAATAATAGAGTGGATATGACGCAGATAGTTATACAGGTTGTCCCAAAAAGAACGTGCCGCACTTAAGGAGATGATAGACTAATAGATGACCATTTATTAAAAAAAACCCGTCAAGTGCGAGTTGGACTCGCGCACCGAGGGTTCCGTACAAACCTGTAGGTATATAAGTAAAAGTTCTAATGATAGACTAATAGATGACCATTTATTAAAAAAACCGGTCAAGTGCGAGTTGGACTCGCGCACCGAGGGTTCCGTACAAACCTGTAGGTATATAAGTAAAAGTTCACCCATCACGACAATCGAGTCATAGTTATGGTATTTTATTGCAAAAAAATTTAAATATTTTTTTATAATTTGATGAAACTGAAAATTTACGGTTTTCGTAATTTTTCATATATCTGTCCTATAAGACGTGACTTCGTACTAAATTTCAAGATTCTAAGTTTACGGGAAGTACCCTGTAGGTTTTGATTCCCGTGCGAGTTTCGAAAATTTGCGGAAATTTGCGGCCTAAATGGCTGTATCTTTTGATCGCGTTGGCTTAGAAGGTTGATTTTTCTACAGCTTCCAGGGACAGTAGACCTAAGTATCATATAGAAATTTCAGTTTGATCCTCCACCGTTCCTGAGAAAAACGGTCTTGACAGACGGACGGACGGACGGACAACAAAGTGATCTTATAAGGGTTCCGTTTTTTTTCTTTTGAGGTACGGAACCCTAAAATAACACCTTAACAATAATACTTTTTTCTCAAGTTTCCCTTAAAATAATCTAGATAATTTAACTTTCCTGAGATAGATTAATTCTTCGAAAATATTTGACAAGATGAATAAGAAAATATCTGCTCATTTGTACACACAGCAACAAGAGATAGGCTCAAATTTGGAGATATTAAATAAAACATGAAAAAAATTGTATTCCTGAAATGGTGGTACTTTTACTTAGTGTTTTTTTGTATAAATGGTCATCCAATAGTCTATCGTCTCCATAAGTTTGGCACGCTCTTTTTGGGACACCCTGCATTAATCGGTGCTTTTGAGACACACTTTCGGTAAATAGTTAGTTTGGTAATATTAGTTAGTCGTTTTTTTTTATTTTAACTGTTCGGACATTGAGGCACTTCTGTCATCTAGCTGATTGACTGATTACGAGTATTTTATCACATCTGTATCAAATATATCCGGATCTACATTAAAAACTTTTTTGGAAGTTAGGTTATTTTTTTCCCTTTTTATCTGGGTCCTAATCCTAGCACAGTTAAAAAAAATCGCAAGCTAACTTAGCTTTCATTGGTTGAGGGTTACATTTCATTGCATATAAAGTGAAGATTCTGGCTACACTTAGGCTGAAATGATAGATAAAGTTACAGTTTATTTATTTTTTTACATACAACTACTGCACTACCATGTGTACGTAAAATTTTCGTAAAGAATGCCGTTGTCATTCTCTACCAGTCAATTATTGGTCCAAGCGGAAAAGTTCACGCATAAACACTCTATAGGTAATAATAATAGTAATAATCCTGGCTGGTTTCGACCACGGCGGCCAATCTCAACAGAGATCAGCCAACTGCGCAGGAGATATTATAGTGCACAAGTGTGAGCGCAATACACAGGTGCACTCACTGTTCGGTCATGTCGGATTGCCGTCTCACTCTTTAGGTACTTTATTGTTAGCCAGCATTTGACGTCACAATCTAGGCAGGCACTGGCAGTAATCTAAGTATACGATCTGACTTGACCCCGGTCAAGTGGAAGGTTATCGACCTGGTAAATGCTAGGACGTCGGTCCTTAGAAAGTCGCTTCGTCATCCTACTGCGGTGATTAAGGTGGAAAATTATTTATAAAGTTTTCTGGGGTATTGTACCTTTGTTAATCTTTGTTTTAAAACCGGCAACGACGTACGAAATCAGTTCAAACTCCATCTGGAGTACTGAGAACGTCGAAATTTTAGCAGTTTGGGTTGATTTGACCAGTTATCGTTATTATAAAAATAATAAATAAATATACAACAACATCACATACATTAATCTGACTCCGTGGTAAGTAGCTAAAGCACTCGTGGTACAAATATCAGAATCAACAGTGGTATTACTAAATAAACTTAAATAAATACATAAAACACCCAGACCAGTACAAATAGACATGTTCATGCACACAAATGACTGTACAGTGCGGGGATCGAACCCGCGACCTCTTGGTTAATAGTCAATTTCTTAACCATTACACCAAAGTGGTCGTCAATTATAGGAAAGCTACTGTCTTTAGGACCAGAGCTACGTATGTGATGTTGTCAAAATTAAACCATTACAAAATTAATATCATGGATGGACCCAATTCATGATATTATTTTTTTCACAATGACTGAATATCTCGCCGTCACAATTTAGTTTTGCTTCTAGTGAATATGCGGTTGACAAAAATTGAGTAGTTATTTTAACTGAATTCATTCTTTGAAACATCCATAATATAAGCCAACGGTTGAAAGCGGTAACCTTGTAGGTATTTATAATCTGTGGTCTCCACATTTGCCTTGGAGGGTGTTGAAGGCCAAGTGTATTGTTAAGGTTTTTAAAAGTGCCTTATTGAGGGCAAATAAAATACCTGCTTAAACTGACGTAGGCATTGCTAGCCCTTGGACCTATTAAAAGTATATTGAGCAAGAAAGATGTCAAGGAAATTATAGTGCGAAGGCTAAAAATACGAGTAATTATGGATGGAAAATACGAGAGCAAGCAAAGAATATTATGATCTTAGAAACTCAATAAGGTTCCGTTGCAACCATTCAATAATAACTTTACAGTGGCATTTAGTGTCATTGTTCAAAGCAAAGCTCAAAATTTTCGATTGGTATAATGTGGTAAGTAATTGTAGGTCATAAAATAGATGCCACCCGTCCCTCAAATTTCACAGTGACATTTGATATGCCTACATAAATGTAATCGATTGATTTCATGTAAGTTATTGAGAGTTTCTCGCTGCTTTGAGCGAGATCTCTCAATAACTTACTACTCCTGATTTGTCTGATAAATTGTTTATTGTGATAATGAAATTTAAATTTATCACAAATATATTCCACCATGTTGGCAGAGATTTGTGCGAAATTTTCGATATCGATCTTCAAACATCTTGAAGTGTTGCTTTCCGCTCAACAGCAGCGCTGCTAATCATGATATCTTCAAAATTGGCGAATGATTGCCTTGTTGGGCCACACGTTCCTACGTCTACGTACGTACTAAGTCACGAGTGACGCAAATCCGTACGGGCCTTGCTTTTTGCTACCCGATACCTGTTGAGGTGTATCGCACAAGGAGTTGTTGGATATATAACAGACACTGATTAACAAACCTAGAACCACCTCAACTTTAGCAATTTCCACTCCAGTCATCAGTGGACCTTGTTTATACAGTCATCATTTCATCAACCACAAACCATATTATGAACCATCCACGAACTCCGCTTCGTCGAAAAACTTCGTGAGAAAATTCAGATTTGGGATAGTTAACCGACTGTACAAAACAAAGCAATATACAAATGTTAGAAGAAAGTGGCACATCGCGTGTTGGGGCCACATCAACAAGTTAATGTGGGAATTTGCCTGAATACATAAATTAAAATTGGATTAGTCGAGAGTGCGCAAAAAAGTGATAATTGTTAATGAACCTACTTAGTTCAGTCAGTGACTTTGCTTGGGATGTATTTTCTATACCTGTGTTTCTAATGGATTATAAGATGTAGATTCACTAGGTACTTTAATACGTGGATTGCATTAAAAGTGCACCAACCTGACTATTGTATTGTACTAACGACAGCCGGGTAACACATTAGGCTGTGTATGTTTGTTGCAAAATTGCTCTTAAGCCGAAGCGTTTGTACTTGTCTTTGTGGAGCCTACACAGACAGCCATTTTGACCTGATCACCTCTTGGTAGTATTTAAGCAGATGTCAAAAATTTACTTTTTGTTGTTTTCTTATGAAATTATTTATGTTTTTCTCAGTTCTCCTTTTGATCGCTAACTGAAGAGTGTTAAAAAAACTTTTCTACGTCGTTCAAACTCCTTACCTTAACGCTGTCGCCGGAAAAGAAATACAATGCTATTTTCTACTGCTATCTAACTAAACCTCCATTTCTTTTTCCAGCTCTCAGTAGCAGAGGTGGAGCTTCGCGCAGCCGCCGAAGAACGCGACAAGCTGCTCAACGACGCCAACTACAGCAGCCTACAGAACGACGAGGCGGTGACGCGGGCCAGGCAGGAGCGAGACGAGGCCATCGAGAGGAAGAAGGCTGTTGAGGTGAGTGAGAGAGACATCTATTTTCTTTTTGATAGACCAGTAGACGTGGAACGACGAGGCGGTGATGCGGGCCAGGCAGGAGCGAGACGAGGCCATCGAGAGGAAGAAGGCTATTGAGGTGAGAGAGACAGACATATATTTTCTATTTGATAGACCAGTAGACGCAGAACAACGAGAAGGTGAGAAAGCCTAGTAGAAGCACGAAGAGATCATCGAGAGGAAGAAGGCTGTTGAGGTGAGAGAGACAGACATCTATCTTCTTTTTGATAGACCAGTAGACGCAGAACGACGAGGTGGTGAGGAAAACAGGAGCGAGATGAGGCCATCGAGAAAAAGAAAGCTGCTGAAATGAGAGAGAGAGACATATATTTTTTTATTGATAGACCAGTAGACGCAGAACGGCGAGAAGGTGACGGAAGTCTGGCAGAAGAGCGATGGGATCATCGAGAGAAAGAAATCTGCTGAGGTGAGAGAGGCAGACATCTATCTTGGTCGTTAATGATCTGTATCTTCTTCTTTAATGAGCCATAGACACTGAATCAAAAGGCGGTAACACAGTCCAGGTGTATAGTCAACGTTATAAATTCGAAATATGCCGCCCAAAGGCTTGTAGTTTACTTCATTCGCTCGTTCAGCCAATAGCAACGCCCGATCCTATATGGGCATACCGGTGGGAGTTAATCCCTATTGGCTGGAAAAAAAGAAACGTGTGTGATGGCCGTTTTTCGTCGCGAGCTGCAAGCTTTGAATCGGAAAGCTGCAAACTTCAACTTTTCTCTGAAATCCAAACATATTTTTGTGATCTGTGCCTGTGACTTTGTGCGCCGAATAACTGTCGTGTCGTGGCAGTGAGGATTCTTCGAAGTGCTACATATTTTTGCCAGCTATCGTATCGTCACCGCGTCAAGCACGTGTGTGACCCACTCCTCGCCAGTTTTGAACAAGGGTCATACCAGCACCATCCTGTCCACTCGTGCGTGGAAAAGCCTTCTCCCACTGGTAAGTACAGCTTTATTGGTGGTAGCGAGCGAACCGCGAATTCGTATTTTTTTTATTTATTGTTGGCAGAGTCTGCTCACAGGTTCTGACCCAGAAGTGCCGTGATCGGTCTATCCGGCAGGGCCATTACGACACATCTTTATGGTGCCGAAACCCGGGAATCAAGGGTGGTTTATGGCCTTTTCTTTAAAATTGAAACAATCGTCCTATAAACATAGCTGGTATTTTTAGTATTTTCGCTATCAATTTTCGCCTAAAACGTATCATAAACTCATCTTAACGGTTATTTATAACCTTTTCTTAGTGTTAAAATCAACATAAAATACATTTCAATCGATAGTTTGTGGTAGTTACGCATTTTCAATTTATATTTTTACTGTGGTAGGTAGAATAAACTAAAATTGCATTCCATTGTAATTCGTCCATTTTGTACGTTGAATTCATTCATTCCATTGGAAACATTCAATCACTCACAGATCAAATACATTCATTCTAAATAGTGTGATTCAATCACTCAGAAGTGACAGTGACTTTATTGTAAACATTCGTTCTCATGCGTTCAATATTGTTGTTCATTCGTCACTTGTATTACTCGACATCTTCAAGTGATCACTCCTAAACAAACATTTGTTCTCGTCGATTTGCAGCTTTAATTCATGCACTCGCATATTCGTTGAATGCTAAAGATAATTACCGATCTTACCTTTACAATCTAGCGCTTAATTCGGTGTTTAGGTATACTTTACTCGGCTGTGTTACTTTACATTCGGTTTCAAAATTATTATTACGGATCATACACAAGCAATCTACAGATAATCCGGTGATTTGTGTACAATTTATCCGGCTGTAATAATAATACTTACCTATTATTTTCGTGTTGCCAACTGTGTTGTTGTCGCGGATCATACTCAAAACTTTTACGTCTTTGGTATAACTAATTCGGCTGTGACAATAAATACAGTTGGTTTTATTCGTTTATTACATTACAGATCGTACGAAAAACCATAAACATTGTGTTTTAGTACAATTAATTCGGATGTAATATTGACAGAATTATACGCCTCACACTCCACTAATCGTTATCGTAAGCAAATAAATAATACGTCTTTAATTCGTTGTTATACTCGGTTCATTTCACCGCAACCACGTGAAGTGAAATCTAAGTTATCGTGTTATACACATCGTCAGCTGTTCCTTGCATTTGCTTACGCGTTTATCGCATACGTCATTCACTCAATTGACACGTGATAGTTCTATTTTTAGCTCGGGCTTTCTACCTGACGTGGTTAGGTAGTTAGTTAAACGTTTTTTCTTACTTTTTTACCAAAACAAATGAGTCGTATAGTATCAAAGGCGGCAAAGTAGGGAAATAGTCAAAAATGAGTTATGGGCATGGCAACACAGGAAATCTACAAATATACACGTTAAATCGATCTTTTAGGATCATAAGCGTCCATATTCCCTTCAAAATTCAATTTAAAAATTCAATTGAGAATCAAAGACGGCAATCTTTCTTAGTTCACAATCATAAGTGGCCATATTTTAGTTTCGACCAATCAGAAGAGTTCTTTCATTCGCGTCTCAACATGGCGGATAGTGCAGTCGCAGTACAATTGTAGCTCAAGTTATAAGTGATTTTCAAAGCGATTTAGTGTGTTAACGTGAACAATTTCGATCATGGAGATTACTCCGACACCTGCTTCTAATAATTACTCAAGAAAACGAAGAAGGAATCCTGATTCATGGAAGATAAATGTAATTAAAAAACAAAGGTAATTTCGTGTTATTTTGTAGGTTAGGGTTGTCACAACTTACTAAATGCCTACTTATTCATTAATATTTTTTAAGTTAGAATAATAATTTACGGGATGGTCTCCACATCAGCTTATTATATACATTACATTATGCTTAAACGGTTATGTTCAAAATAATTATTGTTGACGAAATTTGACAGTTTAGTGTATGTTGATGTGTAGCCCATTATACAAATCGACAGTGGAAAGGCGAAATTGCTAACATGTCACTATGGTAGTATTCAGATATGAACTTTAAAGTTTTTATATATTTTTTTTTAAAGATACATCTTGAAATAAACATACTGTATCATATTATAAACAAAAAGTTATGATTGAAAAAAACTTTTTTTTTATAATAACTTTTTTATTTATAATGTCATACAGTATATAAATACAGTAAAGTTCATTTCAAGATGTATCTTTAAAAAAATATTTATATACTTAAAAGCTTTAAAGTTCATATCTGAATACCACCATAATGGCATGTTAGCAATTTCGCCTTTCCACTGTCGAAATGTTATTTTGTTTGTTAAAAGTTACTCACTCATTTTGTCACGTCGTCGAACTTAGGTTAAATAGATAGTTTTTGTGTAAATAATAATACTTACTAACTTAAAAAAATATTATCTATTATACAAACTAAAATAGTTATTTGTTATACAAGAGTGCAAAGTTGCTTTTTAACCGCGTGTTCAATTTTGATGACCGAGCAAGCGAAGGATTCTAAAATTGAATCACGAGCGCAGCGAGTGATTCAAAATTAGAATCCTGAGCGTTAGCGAGGGAATCAAAAGAGCACGAGGTGAAAAATCTTTGCACTCGAGTGCAACACGTAACTTTTCATTCCACCTCAGCGAGGAAATGACTAAATAAAACCGTTGACAATCACAAGATAGCTACTTTTATTTCAGTTTAGGTATTAACTACTGCATTATGACAGGTAAGTATTACAGAATAATCTTTAAATTATAACAAAATAATATTTAGGTATAATTAATAAAAATTGAAAGTAAAGTTGCTACAGTTATTTAAATTGAGTGTAATATTTTTGTTGGGTACTATTGGTGTTAGTCACTTGTGTACTATTTTTCGAGTGCTTGCTTTCTTGTTCTCGGATAATTCTATAAAATATGCCAGCAAAACGTTTTTTGAGAAAGTTTTGGCTCCTTTTGCTAGTCGCCACGTGTTGAACATAACGTACTGTTTTAAATACTTCTCGTGTGATTGTTGAGGGAGAAAGATCATTTGCGCATTATTAACAGTTTCAGTCAATTCTGTTGGCGTCAAACAAACTCACTCATTTTAGTTTTTTCACTTGTTTTCAAGTTTCTTGTTTTTAATATAAGGTTTAACAATGACGTGAAAAAATGCCGCGTAAAGAACCGCCAACAAAGCAAATTAAAAAAAGAGCACCAAGAAGGTTCCAAGTTTGAGTTTTTAACAAATTAAAAAAAATGTTGTATGATATATTTGGCACCATAGAGGTAGCAATAAATAGGTTTAATGATTTTTTTAATTCACAAACTTGGTGCACACGATGTTCTAAATTCAAATTTACTTTAACCTCTAGTGAATAAAAACGGCTTTTCCACTCAGATATTGAAGAGCAAAATGACTCTTTCCGAGATGGTGGGATGAAAAGTTTATTATGTGCCATGGATGCGTGTGGTGAATGAGTTAAGTATGACTGAACAACAACAACCAATATGGGACCCACTCTGAATTCGTGAAAAAATAATCAACTGCTTCTCCTACTACTATTGCTGATTGTAGATAACAATTTTGTTTGAAACAGCTGATTATTTTTGGCAAATTCAGAGTGGGTCCTATAGTGAAAGTAGTTCGTTAAACCTTACTTACCAACCCCACTAAGCCATGGCATATAAAAATCTTTCACCTTGATTGAAAGCCATGATTGTTCATTCTAGTCTTATCATTTGTTTTTTAAATTTTAGGTATGGACCAAAGAGTATGCCACAAAGGGTTTGCCACCATAATACACCAGCATTTAAATGTCAGACAATAACTATGACGCAAATGAAAAAAAAACATCATGATTTTTATTCGCATACAAATAAAAAAGATCAAGATGCTATACTCCTAAAATTATGTACAATTATGCCAGCAAACCGAAGCAGTAAAAACCATCACAAATATAAAGGAAAGAAACAAACAACCATAAAATATGGAGTAATTGTAAATAAGAAGAAAGTACCTATTTGTAATAATTTTACGATGTAATTAAGTGGTAATGTTTGTAATAAATGATATCAGTAAATGATTTTCTTTAGTTTTGACAACCCTGTCTTACGACAAAACGATTAGATTCAAATATGGCTGTCATAACATTTTTTTAGTGTCAAAGGCGGCCATATTTCCCAAGCTTGGTTTCAAATACGGCATTTTTCAGAAATGACTATCAAAGACGGCAATCTAGTAATTTTATTTGATAAATATAGTGTATCTTTTCATGATACGACAAAGGTTTTGTGTTATTTTACATTTATTATAAGTAAACACTTTGGTGAAATAACCATTATTATAAAACAAGTCAAACAATTTGACTACGCTTTTTTTTTTGGTTTGCCAAAAATGTGGTTGAACCTACTTTGCCGTCTTTGATACTATACGACTCAAATAGCGTAAATTTTATTCGTTAGTAGGTACAAGTACAATAAACTTGTAATCATGTCTTTTATTACGAAACGTGCTACTCGTAAGCTTAGTCACACAGGTAATAAATCTAAATCGAAAAATAATTCGGAATACACAATTCATGATTTACCGTCATTACGTCGTAAACGCACTATAGCTTTGAACCGTATGTTGAAGGCATTAGAGGTCGGTATCCAAGCCAAGTCCGATGATAGTCAATGCAATCTCTTTTTTTCATATTGCGATCAAGCATCAGACATAAGGTCAGATTTCGAACTCGCACACTATTCCATACTGGAATTATTAAATTCGTCTGGTGATGAAGATGATCAGTGTGATGATGATGACATTCGTACCCGTTTTGATGACACGTACTTCCATGTTAAATCAATATCAAGATTTTTAAAGGGGGCGGAATCGAAAGTCGTTATAAATAATCATAAAGCTGAATCTACATCATTGAAATCTCACATCAAGTTACCTAAAATTCAGTTGCCTACATTTTCCGGTAATATTAAACAATGGCCTGAATTTATTGATACGTTTAATTCATTGATCCATGACTGTCATTCTCTTACCGATGTGGAAAAGTTTCAATACCTAGTATCAACACTTAGCGGTGACCCGCTCTCGCTTATACGTAAATATCCCGTCACAGGTGATTACTACTCCGATGCGTACGCGGCCTTAGTTGCGCGTTTTCAACATAAGCGTGAACTATCTTTCACTTGCTGGAAAGATATTTTAAACGTTTCTTTTAACCTAAACAACGCGATTGAGTTTCGTCGGTCGTTAGATTGTATTGACGAAAACTTAAGCATTTTACGTAAACAAGACCTTCCAGTTGACAATTGGGACTTTATTCTCGTTTATCATATTTTATCTAAATTAGACTCGAAAATGCGTCGTGAATTCGAAGAGAAATATATCAACACGGAAATTCCTGAGTATTCTCAACTTAAATATTTCTTACATTCTAAATGTGAATCTCTCTTGCGCGCTAGTCATTTTTCTGAATTTTCTAAATCAAATACTTCTGTTAAGGAGTCAACTTTCCGCACTGTCGCGTCAAATTCGAAGTACCCGGTGAATAATAATTATTCAAAACGTCCTCACGTGGCTCATACTTTGTTGACAGACAGCACTAATAAAGTTCAAACTTCAGTGAAAAATGATGAACCGATTTTGAGATGTTCTCTGTGTTCCGCTAGTCATTCAATTACACGTTGTGAAGCGTTTCTCGCTAAATCCGTAGACGACCGTATGTCTTACACAATAGAGGCCAAATTATGTTTCAACTGTCTCAAATCGTCCCATCAATTGAAGGATTGCAAATCGATATTTCGTTGTTTGAAGTGCAAACATAAACATCACACGTTACTTCACAAGGACCATAACGATAATAAATCTAGTGTTGATAAAAACTCCACCGACTCTAAATCCGTGTCCCTATTTGTTAAGGGAGAAAATTCAAAGTCTTCGAAAAAACTTTTAAATACAACTGTACTGTTAGCTACGGCTATTATTCAAATACAGGACTCGGACGGTAAATATCATTCCTTACGCGCTTTATTCGATACCGGCAGCCAAAACAATTTTATAACGCAAAAGGCAGTTCAATACTTAAATCTTCAGCCAGTCTCATGCGATACAAACATCAATGGGTTGGGAGGTATTGCTACTGACGTCACCGGTTTAATTCGTTGTTCAGTAGGTTCCAATAATAATCTACTATTCGATTTAGATATGCACGTTATTTCAAACATTTGTGGTGAGCAACCCATAGCGAAACTTAACACGTCGGGTTGGACTCACATTAATTCGATACCGTTGGCCGATCCAGGTTTCGATTTGCCTGGCCCTATCGATGTTTTGCTCGGTGCAGACGTCTTCGCTGAGTCGCTTCTTACACAACGTATAAAAGGCAATGCGAATCAGCCACTTGCAATTAATTCAGTCTTCGGTTGGCTCCTATTAGGTAGAACGCCACTTGTATCCTCATCATTGGTACAAATCTCTTCAAAATCCGACATCGAGTTGGCCTCAGCCGTTCAGCGTTTCTGGGAAGTGGACAGCGTTCCTCAAGCGTCCCCCCTTACACCTGAAGAAATCTTATGCGAACAGGCTTATATGACTGACCACTATCGTGACTCGAGTGGTAGGTACGGAGTACGTCTTCCTTTCAAGGATAATGTGGAACCAGTCTTCGTGGGTTCTCGTGATATCGCGTTAAGACGTTTTCACGCAATCGAACGTCGTTTGTCACGTGATCCTGTTGTCCACCAACAGTACTGTGATTTTATGGATGATTATGAAAAATCCGGCCACATGTCCGAAGTTAATTTAAAAGAGCTCAGCCAAGGCAAATTTTATATTCCACATCACTGTGTGATGAAACCTGATAGTGTCACAACGAAGTTACGCGTTGTCTTTGATGCATCTGCTAAAGATGCTAAAGGCATTTCATTGAATGACACATTGCTAACGGGACCAAAACTTCAATCTAATATTGTTAGTGTTCTTCTTCATTATCGAATACACGCGGTTGTCTTTATGGCTGACATACGTCAGATGTATCGACAAATACTGGTCTCTGAAGATCATAAGGATTACCAGAGAATCTTTTGGAGGTCAGGCCCTGACCAAGCTATTAAGGAGTACAGACTCAACACTGTAACATACGGTGTTTCGTCCGCACCGTTTCTCGCGTGTAGGACAATCAAACAGTTGGCAGAGGACGAAGGTAATAAATTCCCTCTTGCTAAGCAAATTCTATCAACCGATATTTACGTCGACGATATCGTCACTGGTTGTGAAGATCTAACCACTGCGTTAGCTGCTAAATCACAAATCGTTCAGTTATTCGAACTAGGTCATTTTGAACTAAGAAAATGGGCTAGTAATTCGCCAGATTTGTTGTCAGACCTTTCCCATGAAGAGTGTCTTCTGGATGCTAAATCGTTCTCTGACAAACAATACCCTACACTCAAGGTACTTGGACTCAAGTGGAATCCAGTATCCGACTCGTTTTTATTCGACGTGAGCTCGTCTGATCGACCATGTACCAAGCGAGTTATTCTTAGTGAGATCGCAAAAATTTTCGATCCATTGGGTTTCCTTTCACCCTTAACAATTCAAGTCAAATGCCTATTGCAAAGACTTTGGATTCTCGGAATTTCTTGGGATGAGTCACCACATGATGGAATAATCAACGTCTGGAAAACTTTTTGTGACCAGCTGCCTACTATTAGTAAGCTGAGTATTCCACGTCGTCTCACTTTTGATAACGTCATTTCATACGAGCTACATGGTTTTTGCGACAGTTCCGAGCTCGCGTACGGAGCTGTTATTTACTTACGCATCTTGTGCGCTGATGGATCTATTCATATTCGGCTGTTATGCGCCAAGGCGCGTGTTGCTCCACTCAAACGTCTTTCTTTGCCTCGTTTAGAGCTCTGTGGAGCTGTTATGCTCGCGGACCTAACAAAATTCGTTCTTGACACGTATCAGGACAAAATACCTATCGATACTATTCATCTTTGGTCTGACTCGACTGTTGTTTTATCTTGGCTTCGGTCGCACTCGTCGCGCTGGACCACATTCGTGGCAAATCGGGTCAGCAACATTCAGGACATCATTCCTGCAGAATCCTGGCATCATGTCGCTTCTGGCGATAACCCCGCGGATGTGTGTTCTCGTGGACAACTTCCCCACGATCTTCTTGACAATTCGTTGTGGTGGTCGGGACCATCCTGGCTGTCACAAAATTGTGATCGTTGGCCGAAAAACTCGACAAGGGTTCTTACCGGTGATGAGGAGCAAGTTGTGCGTACTGAGGAGCGCCATTCAGTCGCACTGATGGCCGATCAAAATACTGATAGACAACAGGATTCTATATTCGATACCTTGTTAAAGCGTTTCTCTTCTTTGGAGAAAATAACTCGTATCGTTTCTTACATTCGTCGATTTTTACACAACATTCGTTCTAAAAACTCATGCGAACGCCAAAGCGGTTCTATACTTACTGAAAATGAAAATTATCAATCGTTATTACTAATCGTTAAATCCGTTCAAAATTCTTCATTTGTAAGTGAAATACAATGTATCAAATCTAACCAAGCGTTATGTAAACCGTTTCAAAAGTTGAACCCATTTATTGATGAGGCAGGTGTTCTCAGGGTGGGCGGTCGGATCTCTCGTGCCGGTTTAGAGTTCGATCAAAAACATCCCGCGCTCTTACCTTGTGATCATCCCTTCACTAACAAACTTATAGAATCTATTCATCGTAAACACTGCCATACAGGGCAAAATACTACACAATATCTCGTCTTACAACGCTTTTGGGTTTTATCCGCTAAACGAGCTATTCGTCGTTGTCTTTCAAAATGTATCGGATGCTACCGAACTAAACCGAAACCTTTGGAACCGTTTATGAGCGATCTTCCGTCGTATCGAATCAACCAAGTTAAGCCGTTCTCGGTAGTTGGCGTTGATTTCGGTGGACCATTCCGAATTAAAGTCGGGACCCATCGCGGTGCAAAGATGGACAAAGCTTATCTTTGCTTATTCGTTTGTTTGGTTACTAAAGCGGTCCATCTCGAGGTGGTGTCAACACTTTCCACTGATGGTTTTATAGCCGCATTACGTCGCTTCGTGGGCCGTCGCGGACGTTGTAGCATAATCCACGCTGATTGTGGAACGAACTTTATCGGTGCCAGCAACTACTTATCATTATTGGAAAATGCGTCACAGACCGAGCATATCAAATTCGTCTTTAATCCTCCCTCAGGGCCACATTTTGGTGGGGTATGGGAGATCCAGATTAAAGCTGCGAAGTCGCATTTGTACCGTATTGTTGGCAATCAAGTCTTGACGTTTGAAGAACTTAGTACCTTATTTATTCAAATTGAATCCGTTTTAAATTCGCGACCGTTGTGTGCCTTAAGCACAGATCCAAACGATTTAAACGTTTTGACCCCAGGTCATTTCCTTACTCTGGAACCTCTTACCAGTGTTCCCGATGAGGACCATTCCTCAGTTAAACTGAATCGACTTAACCGTTGGCAGTTAATCCAATCGTTCGTTCAAAGCTTCTGGGTGCGTTGGAAACAAGAATATTTAACTTCTCTTTCTCAACGCATGAAATGGACGAAGGTTTCTAAACCGTTATCCGTAAATTCTATCGTAGTCATCAAGGATGACAATCGTGCTCCTTTGCAATGGTCTTTAGGAAGAGTATGCGAGTTACACCCAGGTCCCGATGGAACCGTTCGGGTAGCAACTATAAAGACGAAGGATAGTTTTATCAAGCGACCGCTTGTAAAGTTGTGTCCTCTTCCTATAGAAGCGTAATCCGTTTGATATGATTCATAATTCGTAATTCGTTACTTAATCGTAATTAGCTATTATCTAGATAGGTTAATGTTTCTCGTTTCACTCATAATAACTTTTCTTCAAAATAATCTATGTTAGTCGTTAGCAGTAGGTAATTTATCGTTGTCTTTATTCGTTTTATCCGGAAAATACCAGCTGTATTTTGGTGGGCGGTATGTATAGTCAACGTTATAAATTCGAAATATGCCGCCCAAAGGCTTGTAGTTTACTTCATTCGCTCGTTCAGCCAATAGCAACGCCCGATCCTATATGGGCATACCGGTGGGAGTTAATCCCTATTGGCTGGAAAAAAAGAAACGTGTGTGATGGCCGTTTTTCGTCGCGAGCTGCAAGCTTTGAATCGGAAAGCTGCAAACTTCAACTTTTCTCTGAAATCCAAACATATTTTTGTGATCTGTGCCTGTGACTTTGTGCGCCGAATAACTGTCGTGTCGTGGCAGTGAGGATTCTTCGAAGTGCTACATATTTTTGCCAGCTATCGTATCGTCACCGCGTCAAGCACGTGTGTGACCCACTCCTCGCCAGTTTTGAACAAGGGTCATACCAGCACCATCCTGTCCACTCGTGCGTGGAAAAGCCTTCTCCCACTGGTAAGTACAGCTTTATTGGTGGTAGCGAGCGAACCGCGAATTCGTATTTTTTTTATTTATTGTTGGCAGAGTCTGCTCACAGGTTCTGACCCAGAAGTGCCGTGATCGGTCTATCCGGCAGGGCCATTACGACACACCAGGCTAAAGTTCGAGGCTGCTGAGGTAAGAGTACTGCCGTCTGTCTTCTTTCTTTCGCTTTCTTTGATAAGCAATAGATTGGAACAGCAGCCTGTAGAGCGACGAGTCGGTGACGCGGGACAGGCAGCAAAAAGTCGAGGCCATCGAGAAAAAGAAGGCTGCTAAGGTGAGAGAGCCAGACATCTATCTTTGTCTTTAATTACCTATATCTTCTTCTTTGATGAGCCATAGAAACTGAATAAAAAGGAGGTGACACAGACCAGGCAAGAGCTTGAGGATGCTGAGGTTAAAGAATAGATATTTGTCTTCTTTATTTCATCTATTTGGATGGGCTACAGCACCTTATAGAAAGTTCAGACGGTGACGCAAGCCAGGCATGAGCGAGACGAGGTGATGGAGAGGAAAAGGCGTAGGTGAGAGAGAAAATATTGTAAATCTTTATCTTTCTTGATTGTCATCATAATCAGCCGTTTGACTGCCAAAGATCACCTCAAGCATATAAGTCCCAGCTTGATAATAAGCGAGGGAAGGTTTTAGCATGAGAGAATGTGTCATTATATCTGTATCATTCTTCATCATAACTTGAACATGGCTCGAATTTTCTGTTCTTGGATTATCGTGAAGGAAGGCTTCTCCATCTTTTTTGGTGTACAATATCACTAATGTACAATTAAATCTCACATTACTTTTCCCCCATTTCAGGTGGCCCTGGCAAAGACAAGAGTGGAGCTGATGCAGGCCAACAGCCAGTTGTACGAAGCTGTGAGGCAGAAGGTTGACCTTGGCCAACAGTTGGAGCAGTGGCAGGTATGTAACAGTTCTGTAGATTGTTTTTAGCTATCTAGGTAAAAACCGGCCAAGTGCAAGTTGGACTCGCCCATAAAGAGAGATAAAATAATATTATAGTTAGCATAAGATGCTATAATACTCTTGTATTTACGATTTATGACGTATAAAAAAACTACTAGATGTCGGGTAAACCCAATTTCGGTGGAAGTGTAGATGGTTATATAAACTATATTTTTGATAGTTTTATCATTATTTGTTAAAAAATTTAATGCGGTTCACAGAATACATCTACTTACCTAGTTTTAATAGTATAGTTCTTAAAGTTTCGGAAAAAGTGGCTGTGACATACGGACGGACAGACAGACATGACGAATATATAAGGGTTCCGGCTAAAAATTGTAGGTACCTACGTATTGCCTCTTGTAAAGATTTAGCGGAAGAGCCTCTCGAAATCTAAGTTTATATGCCTCCATTATCTATTTGAGCACGAATATAAATTGATGATCTGATGGTCAAACCTTGGTTCAATTTCCAGAGGCCTCCAAAACTGGTAAGATACCAAGTAGGTATCCGGCTCTGACTGTCATAAACAAAAAACATCTCTAGCTATGGATGGCACGTAACACCATCCAATCACCAATTCAGGCGTGGAGGCACTTAAAGTTCACACTCCTCTCTTTGTAGCATCCAAGACAAGAAGTTTAGTCACTTACAGTAAGCAGAAAAACTTTAACTAACCACGACTCTTATGTTTCAGATGGACATGCAAGAGCTGATAGACGAGCAGATGAAACACAAGCTAACGTCAGAGAAACGCCGCAAACTCCCCGAACCGGTAGCCCCGACGCGCGCGTCACGGATCCTCGGATTTTTTCAGCGGTGATCTGCTACACACAGCTCTTGGCCCGCCTTCTAGATAAAACTTATTCTTACCAACAAGACCCGGCCACTGTCAGCGCAGCGATCCTGCTTTTAATTTTGTACAAAAGAGGTTATGTTTCCGCCATTGCGGCCGCCATCTTACTTCACACCGACGCCATTTGCATTACCGCTGGCGTTGGCAATGTACTCGTTTTATTTTTAAAACCGTGTGATGCGTACACCTTTGCAGTGATAGCAAGTATTTTAGTTAGAATGTTTATAGTTAATGTACGTGTAACTTTAAACGTCTTACTGAGCTTATGTACCGACACTATTTCTTTCTGATGTTTTTTTTATTGGGCATTTTGTAAAATTTTACAAACTTATTGGTAAATTGTTACTCGTTTTATTGGATTGGATAGCGTGGATAAGGTGCAGCAGATTTTATGTAAAAGAGCCTATCGATCATTGTATACATCGAAAACTAATGATTCGATGGAAAAACGAATTCTAAGTATTTATTAACATTTTCATCTGCATACTGCCCTACATTAACATCTTAAATAGTAGGAACTAATCAAAACTATTCGCTAGCGAAACACATGGAAAATAAGCTCTCTTAATAAATGTTAACCAAGTCAGCGACTAACCAATCCATTGCTTTTTGAAACTACTTTCTGTAAATACACAAGAATAATATAAGTAAATGAGATTATACAATAAATGTATAGTTTACATCACTCTAAGTGAAATGGTGCACTATAGTTATAGTAGAATAAAAATAACAGAAGAAAGTTTTAAATAGCCATATTATTACCATAAAATCGCGAATTAAACATGATCTGCTACAATTTTAGTACCTAATACATTATAATGTTGTAGTACATGTATTTTGCAATAGTGTAATGCATAATTTAAATACAATTTTTGCAATAAATAATGTCAAATTTGTACTGTGCCTTAAATAGTACCTGGCCTTTGATGTGCCTTTTCAGAGTCAATTGTACTTATGTTTTATTTAATTGGATGGACATTATAACTTATTGCATTTTTTATCAAATATTATATTGTAATTTTAGCTGGTAACAATTTATTTTAATGTTATATGTGGTTTTAGTAATTAGTTTGTCCTACCGTATGGTCTAACGTTTACTACGTACTTAAACTTTCAAAATTAGCTGATTCTGTTATTTTGTACATAACACACTCGTATAGACTAAAATTAATAGTTACTAATAATTAAGATACACCTACTGGCCTTACTAAAATAATGCTGTTTTTTATATGTTTCGCGTATACCTATATACATAAAATATATATTTTTCATTAATATATATTTTTTAATCAACAGTGCTAACTGTTCTACAAGTTGTAAATGTTAAAGTATTCATAATCATCGACAAATTATCAATTTCATTTAATTTAAATAAAAGTCAAAAACTATTAATAATTTAAAACTATTAGAATTTACCGTAACATATATTTTATATTTATATACCTATGCCTTAATGATACCTAAAAAATGAAAATATATGACACCACCTTATACTTTTTATACATACCAGTACAACATATTTTGGGTATAATTTAACCGTTACAGTGTTTATTGAGATTATAATTTCAATAAAAATTAAATTAAGGCATTCACAATCGAAGATTAAAAGCCTCGACTGCAAAATGCATCAGCATGTCAGATCCATAGACAAAGAGTTTGTTTGTTTAGATCTTGAACCTGCTGTGATTTTCCACCAGGGGCCGCATACCATCTTGCTTGCTATCGCAGAGGTTTGTGTTGAGCCTAAACGAGATCAGAATAGGGCCCCAGAGTATAGCACTAGCATACCTGTAAATAATTTAAGCACTCTTGTCTTTGGATATTGGAAATTGGCGTTAAGATATATCCAAAACGATTGTTGTATCAGGTACGTACTACAGCAAAAGTATCAAGTGTAATTTCATTTTGACAAGTTATAACAGGAGTCTAATTACCATTTCTATGTTTTTGCTTTTCAGTAAAGCTGTTTTTATTAGTACTTTTTATGTATCAGCTACTTAAGTAAATAAAATATACAATAACTATGAGACATTACGGCACAGTCAAATTAAGTTCATTACAAATAAATATAATATTTTCATTTTTTTTATAATAATTATTTTATGTATATGTCGAAGTCAAATTGATTAAAAATCCGTTCAATCAAACAGCTAGCTCTGTGACTGAACAACGCCATTCAATTAAACGGCTATTTTAACCAGTTGGCTGCGACATATAAAATATAAGAAGAAAAGACAAACATATATTTTTTATTAATTTATTATTAAGACTGAAAGTAATTATGAAATTTTTAAAGTATTAATTTTACAGTTTTTCTGCTGCGTATTTTTCTCTACCAACGAGTAATTAATTTAAAAAGAAAAAATATTTTAATCAATATATTTCCCAATGTTTCATTGGAGGGTTAATCTTTAATATTTGAACTGCCCCAGTCAGATACGTAAATAAACGTATTTTGATTCTTGTTTATAGTAACTGTACTGACAACTGATAGAAAATTGTCTGGCTTCGTATAAAAATTTAACTATTAAATTAATTCAGCAAATTTTATATCTAATTTCATAAATATCCATAGCAAAAAATCTTTTTTTATTCGAAAATATCAATAAATTAATGTCTATTCTACAAGCACAAAGTTTACCGATTATTCTGCAGCGAGTGTAACTTCTTAGTCATTCCATTTTATTTTGGGATCTATTATAGTAGTTTATTTTAAGTACTAACAAACAATCGTAATCATTAAAGGTACAAATGATATTCGACAATCCTTTTTATGTTAATTTGGTCAAATTTTCAAGGTAAAGTACAATATTTAGCATCGATATGTTTCTTACCACCTTTAATTATATATCTTTTTTTATAAATCCGCTAATTATAAATACCTCTTTTATTATACAGTTCCATTAAACACTACTTATGTAAATCATAATCTTTCTTTTATATTTATTTAGTTAATTTTTATAATACTTTGTGCAATATGAAATTTTGATTTTTTAATTGATATTCGTATCATATTAATAGATCCCAGAGTTCTTTATCATTTTAATTTCTAACATTTTCATTGTATTTTTAATGCAAGTGTACTTAATAAGCACCTATACGAGTACTTAATTATTGTAATTTACAGTGTAAGATCTATAATGACTAGCTACTTACTTTAAAATAATTTGTTTGTGGAATTAATAAATAAAAGTGAATTTTAGATTTGCCTGTTTTATTTATTTTAAAAAACAAGTAGAGTTTCTTAATTAGAAGGCATTCAACGGGCAAAGGTATTGTTTTCGAACCTTAACGCGATGAAGTCATAGCACCGATCACTAAATATGGTCACTCTCAGATGGCCGGTTACAAAATCCTATCTACCGGTAACTGAATGTTAGATATAGTTGATGGAATCAGACATTACTTTGCGGAAATCCACAGAAACGGTAAATAAAATATTAAGACTGGTCAACACTGGTACTGATACTCGTACTGCTAATATTTCCATACAAGCTGTATGGAGAAAAGAGTTTGGACAATTATTTAAAAGTACACAACTACCCTATTCTTCAGAGTTTGTACTCCAACTTTGTTACGCGTGGTCAAAATTAATGGAAAAGGACCTTCCATTATCTTTGATCCAGCACGCGTTAAATTTGGAGTAAAACAATTCCCCTTTCCCTAACCATGAAGATTTCTTGCTATCTTTGGAATATCTAAATTCGTAACTACGTATTACTTATTTACTTTTAAAATTTTTGTTTATTCATTTTATTTTTACAACAATTAATATAACACAGAATGTCTGTTATACATATAAACCTCATGAATCACTTTATCTATTAAAAAAAACCGCATCAAAATCCGTTGCGTAGTTTTAAAGATTTAAGCGAACAAAGGGACATGAGGACAGAAAAAGCGACTTTATTTTTACCCGACTACGGCGAAGCAAAAGGAGGGTTATGATTTTGACCTGTATGTATGTATGTATGTATGTGGGTATGGATGTTCATCTGTTCCCTCGTAACTTCTAAACTACTTATCAGAATTCGACAAATGACATATCATTAGAAGCGTCTTAATTGTCCGCTGGTTATAGGCTATATGGGATTTCACAAAATCTAATGTGGCGCCCTCTGGCGGACAAAACATACGAAGTAAAAAAATAAAGTTAAGATAAATATGCCGTGTTTGGTATCATTTGAAAGCGCTTTACTTGTACATTTTGAATATATATATATATATATTACTAGCATTTTCTTGTGACTTTACCTGTATTCATGGGCTGATTGTATATAATTCACATCTTTTTTACCCGACTATATATGTGGCTCTTAGCAGAGTAAGATCCATAGATGGATTATGGATTAGTTCACTGGAATCTAGCAAATTACTAAAGAATCCACATGACCAAAGATCGTTCGAGGAGTTGGAAAGATTGAGAAATCAATGAACCCAAGATTAACCTATTTAGAACTCCAAAATATGTTAAATAAAAATAAAGTTTAAAAACTAACACCCGACTACTTAAAAACACGCTCTAAAAAGTACGAAACAAGAAAACACTCTCCAATGAAATTACTTAGTATGTACAAACTATTAAATATTCAAATATCTCCCAAGATCTTCTCAACAAGTTGGATCGGCTTCTTAACAACTGCCTTCGATTTGTTTTCGGTCTCCGCAAATATGACCACGTCTCCCAGTTTCGTAACCAGCTCGGCTGGCTTCCAATCCGGCAGCGTCGAAATGTTCGTACTTTAGGCCAATTATTTTCCATCCTTTTCGATCCTAACACTCCTTCGTATCTTAAAGAAAAATTTTCATACCTCCATACTTCTCATGACAGGTCCCTTCGCTCCAGTAACACCCTTCAACTCTCCATCCCCCGTTACACTTCTGGCTTTATGTCTAATTCTTTCACTCTCACTGCTACTCGACTTTGGAACGGACTCCCTAAGGAAATCCAGCGGTCGACGTCGAAATTATCATTTAAAAAGTCACTGCAGTCCCACTACAGGAATGAACTGTCTCTCCTGTCTTGGTGACACTGTTCTTACCATGTGTACCATCCTTATTATGTACTAGCGGCCGCCCGCGACTTCGTCCGCGTGGTTAAGTTTTCTTCAAAAGTAGCACCACCTATCGGTAAGCTTTGAGTTGATACTTTACCTTCCAAGTAATGTTGAGTCAAATAAAAAAAAGTCCCATTAAAATCGGTTTAGTAGATTCTGAGATTCAATTTCCTGCCTGCCCCCTAAGTTCATCGGCGTGATTATTTATATCCCAGTTTACTCTCCAGGTGATACTGAGTCAAATAAAAAAAGTCCCGTCAAAATCGGTCCAGTAGATTCTGAGATTAGCCCGGACAAACAGACAGACAGACAGACAGACAAAAATTTTAAAAATTGTTGTTTTGGCTTCTATTACGGTAATTAAGACCCCCTGTAACAATTTTTCATAAAAATCTTCAATGTACAGAAATCGATCTTTTACAGTCTTATTATATGTATAGATACGTAACAATGTATGTCTATGAATTTTTATGTATTTTTATTTAATTGTATGTAAGTAATTAGTATGTATGTTTATAATTTTATTTTGTACTTAAATAACTTCAGTTAACTTTTTACTTTCCTTTTTACTGCATGTGCACCGCCCGAATTTTCTCTGCTTGGCCCTATGGTTGACTGGTAGAGAATGCCTTCGGCATTAAGTCCACCATTGTACACATGTTTGTGCAGAACTTAAATAAATAAATAAATAAAATAAATATTTACCGTTATTAAATAAACTAACTTACACATATTATTATATTTTAATATATTTTCAATTTATAATATTGATAGAGAAATGTTTTAAGGATAAAGCCGTGGTCGTATGCCATAAGAATAATAAATTAAAAAAAGTGGTATACGACCACGGCTTTATCCTTAAAACATTTCTCTATCAATATTATAAATTGAAAATATATTAAAATATAATAATATGTGTAAGTTAGTTTATTTAATAACGGTAAATATTTAATAGTTTGTACATACTAAGTAATTTCATTGGAGAGTGTTTTCTTGTTTCGTACTTTTTAGAGCGTGTTTTTTATACTATGTAGTGATAAATTATACATTATTTCAACGAACTTACAAAACCTAGACCCAAACTAAGCGTTAGCTTGTGCGATGGTGGAAAGAATAACGGATAGAAATACTTAAATACATTTATAAACACCCATGAGTCATGTACCAATGCTCGTTCTAATCACACAAACATTTGCCCCTAGCAGTATTCGCACCCGCGACAGCCGGTTTTGTAGTCTGCACCTCAGACCACTAGACCAAAGCATGTAACACGTGTGTGTTATACAAGTAATGACAAGGATAGGATCTTATCCTTTTCAAAAGCATGCAAAATGTATTAAGTATATACCTAGAGTTCATAACTCCATTAAAATTTTATTAAGATTAGGTAGGTAGAAGGAGCACCCAAAGATCAAGGTTGCTGCTCATATTCCTTGCAAGTTCATTTCAAAACCATTTTTGAACTACAACCTTTGTGATTGTGACTCAGTTACTATCTTCTTTGAAAAAAATATTAATTTCAAAAACCTAAAAAAAACTGTCAGTGTCTTTTTGTGAAAGAATAAACTTATCGTGATTTTTTAAGTATTTATTTTAGTGAACAGCTCAGTTTATAAATCTTACAAGATGCCGCAGCAGGTGGAGCAGAAGACGATAGATCCGGAGGCGGAGCTCAGCAATGTTCAGCGGACGGTAAGTCTTCTACCAGTTCTCGAAGACTTCTTTTTAGTCTGGAAAATGGTGTACGTTCATACAGCATTTAAAGGTAAACACCAGCTTTAAGAATACCTACCCACCTCACGAGGTCATACGACAAAGACTAAGGAAACTGATGTTGTTCAAAAATGTAGCAAGCTAAAGTGGCAGTGGGCTGGCCATGTATGTCGCAGAACTGACGAGAGGTGGAGCAGGAAGGTTCTCGAATGGAGACCACGTTTAGGTAAACGTAGTGTGGGACGCCCCCCAAGCAGACGACCTGAAGAAGGCAGCCGGCAGTGACTGGATGCAAAGGGCGGTAGATCGTGCGCTGTGGCGCTCCTTAGGGGAGGCCTATGTCCAGCAGTGGACAGACTGATATGATGATGGTGATGACCCACCTCAAACGGGGGTGGCGATGGGCTATGTGGGGCTCCCGAACTCAGAAGGAGCCCACTAAAACCAGGCGGTGCCATCCAGTGCCATAAGTAGGTCGCGGTCATGAGTGCGGTTCTTCGAGCACAGACGCTCTAATTCCTTGAAGAGCGATGTGGACGAAAGACCTCTTGAGCTGTGCATACTATCGCTCGTGAGGCTGAGGCCACAACTGCGGCTTTTGTCGCCGCGACTCGCTTTTGAAAGCGTGTCAACCAATCGTTAACAGTCGCGAGACACTGCCACTGTATGCATCAGGTGTGCCTTGAGCCTAAGTCGTGGATATCAGACGGAACGGCTGCTTTCCGCTGGTAGCCGCTTGAGGCAAATGTTCTCAACTGCAGTATACTTATTTGTTTGTTCCGTGCCAATATCCGGAATCCATCTTGAGTCAAGCCTCTGTCTCTTTATTGGTTTTCTTGGCAACTCCTTCCCTTCAACTTCCGGCACCACTGTCTCACGTTTGTAGTGGGGATGACGACTGTGCCGTGCCCTTACGTTTAGAGATAAAACATGTATTAGTAGAGTAAGTATATAAGCTCAAATTATATTATAATAAAACAGACATCTACCAACCTTAATCTCATTAACCACTACCCTATTCGCTGGTATATTTGGTGACCCCGACGAACAACATGGCATCTGCGTGCAAGCAAGATGTACACGACATCATAGGAAGTTTTTGCGGGAAATTAGCGCGGTTTGATCATTATAGCGTGGTCTTTAGTATCCAGTTTTAAAGTTAATATTTATTCTAATTTTTATTAAGTTACTCCAGGGTCATAATTTTACATAATTGACGACCACTTTGGTGTAATGGTCAAGAAGTTGACTATTAACCTAGAGGTTGCGGGTTCGTTCCCCGCACTGTACAAACATTTGTGTGCATGAACATGTCTGTTTGTACTGGTCTGGGTGTTACATGTATTTTTTCAGTATATTTATAATACCACTGTTGATTCTGATATCTGTAACACAAGTGCTTCAGCTACTTACCACGGAGTCAGATCAATGTATGTGATGTTGTTGTATATTTATTTATTTAATTTGTAATCTACCCCCATTCCAGTTTCAAAAGCTCGCGCCGATGTGCAGCGTGGAGAAGCGCGCTGGCGGCGTGCCGCAGCTGGCGCCGCAGGAGAAGCAGCTCGGCATCCTCGCGAATGAGCTGAAGGAGACTTTGCTGTGCATCAATGTGAGTATCTAAATCTTTGGCCACCTTCTTACCAGTTGGTTCAGTTTGATTTATTTGCAACTAGGCGACCCCGCAGATGTAATTCTACCCGTTTTTCATACGACATAAAGTGCACCCCACGCTTTTTACTCTACTGTAATATAAATTCCGTGTACTCAGAAATTATTTTCTCTTTTTTAGTTAGCAATAAAAGCGTGTTTTTTTAGTTTTTAATTTTTAATATAAGGGACTTGCACAAGATTCCTTTTTTTATTTAAGTAATCCCAATTAAGCTAACAATCTTATTTATCCTCCGAGTACCTAGACATTTGTCCTGTTTTTTTTTGTCGATGCGGGGTTTGAACTGGATATAACTAATTTAATATTTTAACGTAGTACTCGTAGAAGAGAACAGAAGTAAAGTAAAAAAATCTCGATGAGACACACATGCACACAGACATACCTCAACAGGAACCACGCTAACCCGCCAAGGCGCTCTGAGGAATCGTACGTCTGTGAGCGTCATTTGGTACAGTTTCTTGGATTTTGCTCATAAATAAGCTTTTAGCGACCGACCCGATATGCGGAAACGCAACGATAAATTCTTTTACGTCGTAGCAACATATTTAAAAATTATTATTTTCAAGAAAAAATACCACTCGTCAAGTTACTTTAAAGGCAGTGCGCCATCACATTTTTATTGTCCCACAGCTCGCCAAAAAAGGCCAGCACGCCCTCCGCGACAACATGACCAAAAGTGGCACACGCAAGTCCATAGTCGAGTACGAACATTTAGAAGGAGTCCTGAGGGATGAGCGCGCTCAGCAGGCTGAGCTGGACTGCCTGAACTACCTAGCACAGAAGCAGTTAGTGGAACTGCTGAAGAGAGTGCCTACGGAGGCCGACGTTAGTATTATCCTAAGTTCCTTCACACTGTGACACGCTAAACAGAACATACCCAACCAACACATGGTTCTACCTGCCTTGCGGCATACAAACCGAATCACGGGAGAGCGCATGGGTACTGCGTCGGTTCTTTTTCGGGAAGGCCTGTACAAATTTTCGCCGAGCCCTAAAACACTATCCCTGCATCGCGTGTGTATCACAAAGGTGACCACAAATTATCTGTCGCAGCGTCTCAGTGTTTCCCTGCAGTTACAACATACGAGTAAGAATTTTTAAAGTTAGAGTGAACAGGCATCTTCTAGGCGAGTTCGCTCCATCGTAGAATCAGTCTTTGCCTCGTTAGGCTGTCTTGGGTCAAGAGCAAACCTATTAGCAACAGATAGTCAATAGTAACTTGAATGCAATACTTTGCAGGAGCTGGCAATGATCGAGAACGCTAGCAACCGACTCCGGCGCATGGAGAACAGACTGGACCTGGCAACGAAGCGGTTCTGTGTCGTCAACTCCGACAACAAGAAGGTCAGGGAGGAGATACACAGGCTGCTGGTGGAAAGGTACATAATTAAGAAATTATCTACACCTGTATAAAATTTTCGATATTAGAATTATAATAATGACACGAAGAATGTAGGTTTTCGGTGTTTATCCATCGGGCCAAGAAGGCACCAACGGCTTAGTAGTAAGTACCGTTTAAATTATCTTAAATCTTTTTTGCACTTTGAACTTACGAATCGTGTTCAATGTGGGATAGCCGTGAATATGTGAGAATATGTTACAAATAATTTTTCAGTAATTAAGTACATTAACCCATCCCAAAAGAAGGTACGTAAGTTAAGGAGAAAAGGTTAGCCCCACGTCATTGGGAGAACAAAGTTAACCTACACTAGTCCATTTTAATCCGCTTCAACATTTGCATCACTTTTTTCTGTTAGCCTACATCATCCCACTGCTGAGCAAAGGCTTCCCCCAAACCTCTCCACCGATCCCTGTCTACTCCATCACTTAATAAACATATTTTTTGAGGAATGACTTCAACATCCAATGGAACCGCACCATCGGCAAGCTGGTGAAGGGCAAGGAGTATCTGATGGACATCTTCGAGATCGCAGCAGTGGCCTTCGGGGACAGGGACGAGTGTTGCCGCATGTTGGAAGCGTTGAAGTGGAAGGGATTGTACCAGCTTAATAGGGATATATCGGTTAGCTATCACGTATCCTAAGCCCCGGTTTCCACCAAAGCGGAGAAAAGAGAAGACGAGAAGAGATGTGTTTGGAATAAACAATCAGATTACGTTAATTCTACATCTACTCTTCGCTCAGCTTCGGTGGAAATGGATCAAGCGGAGAAGAGAGGAGAAATGACGAAATCTGATTGGTTATTCAAAACACATCTCCTCTCAACTTCTCTCGTCACCGTTTTGGCGGACACCGGGCGTAATTGGTACGGTTAAAAACTTATGAAGAGGTTTTACTTTGATGACTTGAAGGCTGACTCACACTAGGCCCCTACGACATTGTTCGCAGTCCTATAACCACGAGGTTTTGTTTGGTTGAAATCCTGAGTCCAGTGCCTGCGTACTTGGTATCGATTGGTCCTCAGATTCTTTATTTGGTTATATTGGACTAAAGTTCGAGAAAAAGCGCGTTTGTATTTTCCACTAACTTGCACTAAATATTATTTTCCTACGTCCGTACCTCAGTTAAAACTCTCATACTCGTATCTATTTGATTTAATTAATATATTTGCATGTGAGCATACCGAAGTGAGTGTAACCAAAAACTATTACAATACCAGTTAATACAAATAATTTTAGTAAACATTAAGACTATTTGTGATCTATATATATAAAATAAAGTGGTGTTAGTTACACTATTTATAACTCAAGAACGGATGGTTCATCCGTTTTTCCGATTTGGCTGAAAATTGGTGGAGAGGTAGCTTAGAACCAGGAAACGGACATAGGATACTTTTTATCCCGTTCGACCGCGATTTCAAAACAAAGGGATTCCACGCGGACGAAGTCGCTGGAAGGCACTAGTTACTTGATAAAATCAATTTTACAGTATCAACAAAAGTAGGTACTTAAATTGTTAGCGAAAAGATCGGCGCTTTGGATAGCCTGGGTAAATTTATTAAGGAGAGCCACAGCCCTAGGGGTCGGGGTATTGTTTGCTTGGAGGCTGCGCAAGCCCACCGGGCTCTGTTGTAATTAACGGCTGTATTTTAAACTGCACCTACCATTTACTTACCGCTTCACAGGAGATGCAATCCTACGAGGGCGAGCTCAACCACCTGGCCAAACTCGAGGAGTTTCTCCGCGTGAAGGGGTCCCGGAGGATCTGCGAGGCTGACGAGAAGGAGGAGATCAAGAGGCTCGAGGAGATCCAACGGTGCGAGCAGGAGATCGCGAGGCACGACGCTCTGCTGGAGGAAATATTTGTGAGTAGCTCCGTGGTTCCGAGCAACTTTTCGTGGGCAGGCCTTCCTCCGCGTGAAGGGCTCGCGGCGGATCTGCGATGCTGACGAGAAGGAGGAGTTCAAGAGGTTTGTGGAGATCCAGCGGTGCGAGCAGGAGGTCGCAAGGCACGACGCTCTGCTGAAGGAAATATTTGTGAGAATACATTCAGCTCCGTGGTTCCGAGCGACGTTCCGTGGGCAGGTCTCCCTCTGCTCTTGGCAGATCTGCGAGGCTGACGAGAAGGTAGAGTTAAGGAGGTTTGAGGCGATCCAGCGGATCGAGCAGGAGATCACCAGGCATGACGATTTGCTCGAGGAAATATTCGTAAGTAACATCTATCAGTGGTACTTGTGACGCAGTAGTGGCAGCGCTTTGGTAGTGATACCAAAGTTCTAAGGCTTCTATGGCGGAGGCCTATGCTCTTCAGTGGTCGTCAAACGGCTTATATTATGATTATATTTTCAGCTAGTAAAGCTCTTCTTCTGTGAAGGATAGCCGTCTCTAACACTCATTACATGTCTGATGATAGAGTCTAGTTTTAGCACTCAGTTTAAAATCCTCAAAGTTACATTAGTCGATGACATACGTCGTTATCATGGCAACATGAATACGATTTTCGTCATCGACTTAAGACATGTAACTTTGTCTAGGCGGTCTCAATTGTGTTGTACTTTTTCTGCTTAAAAGTAGCGCTGCTAATTCACAAAGTTTAGACTAAATCACGGATTGCAGCGCTGCTTTCGCACGTAAAGCAATAGCTCATACAGTAGGGAAGAATGTTCTGAATAAAAGTTATTCTTGATATATTAACTTTACTGCCTTTTTTTTAATTAAGCTTTCTTTTTGCAGTAAGGCTTAATTTAGTTTAATTACTGCAAAACAAAACTTAGAAAAGGTGGACTTACGCCGTAATGCATTATTTACTAGTCATACCTTTATGACTAAACAGAAATCTCCATGAGTGTAATGTTACAGGGCTATGCAGGCACGGACCGAGTGGCGTCCATCATCAACCGCTTCCAAATCGTGGAGATTGAAAACTTCTCCACGTTCGTGCTGCTGTGCGAGGTGCTCCAGGAGTCCATCATCATGAGGCGCGAGCTCGAGATACTAAGGCAGAGAATTAGTGAGTGAACCTGCACATTTTAATCCTGGTCGAAAAAGAGGCGTGTCGGTACCGGTGCGCCGGTGTACCTCGCTGCTGTGATGCAGTATCTGGCCGCTGAGGTCCTTGAGTTGGCCGGCAACGCTGCCCGTGACAACAAAAAGACCAGAAACATCCCCAGACATCTCTAGCTGGCTATACGCAATGACGAACAGTTGAACAAGCTGACCATCGTCCAGTGTGGTGAACTGCCTAACATTGTGTTAAATTACCTGCCTTACCGACTTTAGCAGGACAAAATAGGTATTTGATGATATCGGGAAAGACAGTACATGTTTCGCTCGCATTTTGATGTCGCTCACTGTCTGCGATGTAGGCATGAAGCCAGTAACTCACCCAATTCGAGCATCTGTCGTTTTTCTGCGGGCAGGTACGGTCGCCCGCGATCTTGCTGGTTTATGGGTTACCCTAAATGAGTGGGGCAAACAACAAACCAACCAGCTTGCAAACTTGATTTGGCAGGCTTAGTTCTAGGCCAGTCATCATATCAGCCTGTTGTAGTCCACTGCTGAACATAGGCCTCCCCCAAGGAGCGTCACAGCGCACAATCTCCCGCCCTTTGCATCCAGTCACTACCAGCTGCCTTCTTCAGGTCGTCTGTCCATCTAGCCGGGGGGCGTCCCACACTACGTTTACCTAAGCGGGGTCTCCATTCAAGAACCTTCCTGCTCCACCTCTCGTCGGTTCTGCGACAGACATGGCCAGCCCACTGCCACTTCAGCTTGCTACATTTTTGGACCATATCAGTCACCTTAGTCTTATTATGTCGTATGACCTCGTTCCGGATCTTTTCCCTTAATGAGATCCCGAACATAGGCCAGTACTAGCTGTTAATAAGTAATCACTTTATAATGAATGCAATCGACAAAATGTCCCTTGCTTTTCTAAAAACAGTCAATCCCACAAGATAAATATTTTATCATGTCCACAGTGGACCAGCGTGACATAAACGAGGCTCGCGAAGAGATGCAAGACAAACGTCTTGCCGCCCTGACTTTAGAATACGAGAGCAGACGCGCGCGCACCATGAATATGCAAGAGCTGAACAACTTGGCTGATGCCACCATACAGCGGGTGTTGAAGGGCATCGATGATCTCGTCAGGTATAACTCATATATCATCTGCATAATCAACCACAAGACGTCCGACGCTAAACGTAGAAAGGCGTGAGGCGTGAGGTTAGGGAGCGTGAAGGTTTGAGGGAGTCAAAGAATTATAGCATTGACTAGAGCCCAGTGCATCCGGCCAGTTTGATTATACGATCTCTCAATAATGGAGTGGTTGCTGCGTCCTAGAAAGAAAGTCTTTTAACCATAGGCGTAGTCCTTAAAGTTTCGTTCGTATTTTCAAGTCTAGCCAGCGCGTTCGCCCGCAAGGTCAAGCTTGGAATAGTGACAGGGATGGATAAACTACGGACAATGGCTTATTTAAAGGCCAGTATTTTTGCTGAGGTGGCCGGAGACACCACAAGAAAAGCTTACTACTCGGAGTTTGATTAGCCTCAGGCTCGCAAATTTCTAAATTTTTGCACACCTGCATGCAGGTTGAATACTTGTACTAACTTGCAATAGCATTAAGATCTTTAAAACCTGTATTCTTGCAAATGAATTTCATTTCATTTCATTTCAAGAAAAAGAAAAAGAAGACTTCTGAAAAATCACATTATTGCGACTTATCACCTTTTATCCGTTCACAAAATGTAATGCCTTTAGGTTAGCGAAGTGCGACTGCACACCCCTGCTGTCGCTGCTGGGCAACCACAAGGAGGTGACCAAGTGGAACGTCCCCAAGTTCCTACGCCTTTTGGAGACGGAGGTCAAGAGCCTTATTGAGGTCGCGTACGGCGCTGTCAAGGTATAAGTACAATCTATTATATACAAGTGACTACAATATTTGGTTCAGCTTTAGCTCCTCAACAGCAGTCCTCAAATTTGAAGATAAAGGTGATGATGCCGACTGCCCGCTTAGATTGGACCACGCTTCTCCGCCACTACATTTAACCATGATAAGTAAAATAAATAAATCAATAACATTATTTTATTTATGTAAGTAGACCTACGAGGAGCACTTTTACACGTCCCAACATATAATTTAACCCTACCACCGCTTCGGGACAATTAATCCAAAATACCAATTGCTCATATTACCAACCAATTTCAATGGCTCCTCAGGTAGGTCTAACACAAAACCGGTGATATTGAGGCATGTACTGTACAGGGTAGTCTTGAACCACTTATTTACTCGTACAACGGCGTTGGTGATTTCTTAAAACCTGTAACACCAATACATTTATCCTACATTCCAGCCGCCAGCACCCACACCAAAGGCGAAGAAGGGCGCCGCCCCGCCAGTGACGAAGCTGGTGGCGGACCCCTACGTGCTGCCCCTTATGCCCAACAGGATCGAAAAGCTGGTGCCGTACCAGCCTTGTGCTTAGTAAGTAAATAAACTACATATACAACAACATCACATACATTGATCTGACTACGTGGTAAGTAGCTTAAGCACTTGTGTTACAGATATCAGAATCAACAGTGGTATTACAAATAAACATAAATAAATTCATATAACACCCAGACCAGTACAAGCAGACATGTTCATGCACACAAATGTTTGTACAGTGCGGAGATCGAACCACAGTGGTCGTCAAAAAAAAGTGTACCAGAAGTGTGTCTAATGCTGGCCACACACTATACTTAAACTTAAACTTAAATGCAGTTAAACTTGTCATGCGAATCCACGCCCACACACGATCAGTTCTAACTGATCCAAACGGTTGCGTCATGGCAATTGGACGATAGGTATGTGGTCGGCATAAGACTTGCAGCAAATATCTTTTTATCCAATTCTTTATCTTATGCCTTATCTCAGCACTTACTCGGGTATACTATAGACTGTTTTGTTATGCAAAGGTCTTTAGCGTGGTTACGTTATCTTGTTCAGATACATTTTATAGTCAACTGCGATATGCTGTTAACACGTCTGGCGTGTCAACGCTGGCTTGAAGTTGCCAACTGCAACCCACTTGGTGATTGACAAGGAATATCATTTGGTTGTAAAGGTTCTCCCTAGCAAGTAAAAGCGTCACATCCATTTCACAGCCTCATCCAGGACTACGTCAATAATGACTCGAATCGAAGGTGACTCAGACCTTTAAGCGACCCAGGCGAATCAGATTCTGACCTGAGGGGTGAGCACGAACACTTATCGTTACGTATTCGGAAACTATCAGTTTGGACGACACGAATACCTTACGATAATGTTCGTGCTCACCCCACTGATGAGACTCTGATTGAGGCAAGATCCGCCTGAGATATCCTCTAGGACCTAGAAGCTATTATTCTTACAAGCGCTTTAGCTACCTTCCGTCTTGGTAGCTAAAGAGCTGGTTTTAATTTACGTGATGCTTTGGCACGAAAACAACAGAAACTTCCACAAGAACCTACACTATCTCTTGCACTCCCCAGTTGCGTCGAAGACTACATCATGAACCTGGTCTTCGAGACGCCCGCCGTGCCCGCTGACAAGGAGTACGTGGAAGGCATCTTCCATCTTGAGGATGTGAACACCAAGTTCGGAATATACACGCTGACTATTCCGGCGTAAGTTTACTACCGTATCCGATTTTCATCCTATGCATTAAACTAGAAGACCCCCTAGAAATAGGTACAACCATCAAACATATCTGGGGCCTATTTACGTTTGAGATTAAGCCCTATTAGACAGCTTCTGTCTGACGCGTCCCGCCGTCCGCGGACGTTCAATCTCGTCCAATAAAATAAGTAAGTAGCTACAAATTATCCGACGCGTTTCGAGAATGTTTGCTTGCAGCACAATGCAAAGTCTTAAAGCCCGCTCCACACGTTGGGTGAACCGCTGGCCCGAAAACTAACGCTATTGGCCATAAGAATAAATCACCAAGAATAGTCCAATCATTGGGTAATTTTTCGGTCAACTGTTCGCCCAACGTCTGGATCTGGAGTAACTCTATTTTCAAGCCTTGACCTTAAAGTAAGCGTTCTGTGTCCTGAAGAAATCTATCTAGTCTATGGTTAAAATGAAGCTGGATATGACTTTGCCACTTACGCGTCCAGTACCACCAACCGCGATCAGTCGCGTCCAGGCCCGCATGTTCACGCATATTGGTCAGACATAAGTAGACGTAGCTGGACATGAGATTTTTCTGGCTTTTTCTAACAATAATAGTGCAAGGAGCGCTTAATATCATAACATTTTTTTACAGAAAACGTCATCCGTATCGTGGAGGAAAGAAGGACTAAGCAAGTACACTATCTTGTTGAATAATGGCGATAGGAAATCAAATTTTAAATGGTCGTATTTTATTATGTAATTTTTTTTATTCTTGTGGTAATAAAATGCTAATTTAACCAACTTTTTATTAAATGGTAACTGTCCAAACCTTGCAACTCCAGTAACCACACCCAACTCCAGTAAGGTTTTTTAGCTATTTCAAAGTTCAAATCCAAGGATACTTGTTTTTTAGTCCGACAAGGAACCCTTATAAGATCGTTCAGTCCATCCTAGTCTGTCACTGTGTCACAACAGAATATATTCTACGTTTATGGACTGATTTGCATGTAACTTGGTTCGAGGATATGTACTTCACATATAGATCTCATTTTTTAAAATACCAAAAATTTAAATTACCCCTTTTCAAGTATACCCCTATACATGTAAAGGGGGGAGGGGTTAATTATTTTTTTGAGTGCACCCTCTTGTGTGGGGTATCGTTGAAAAAGACCACAGATTAATAATATGTAGCAAAAAAAGACAATGAAAATAAGAAAGGATTTCCATACAACACTTTTTTATCAGCTTTACCATACCCTGCCGAAGTCGTTTACACGGTTTCCCCGCACCCCCTGTAATTTCTAAAGTCTTGGACTTACTTAAGTACTACGATAGACGTGTCATTTTGAATTCGACAGTAACTCCTTGAAAACTGAGTATTGGAGACCTACCAAAAAAAACTATTTTCTAGCCGTTAAGTCTTTTTACGGTCATTCTACAAGGAAAAGGTTTTCAGAAGTCTTCTGAGAGCCCTATGTCCCTAATGAGGGATAACAGAAATCCATCATCATCACGGTCTTCCTACGCTGGCTGGGACAAGTGCTCTTGCCATTTTTTCCTCAAAAAAACGATAACCGTTACCAGTTACTACTAAAAATAGTAGTTTCTTATTTTTGTACTATGGCAACACTTATGTCAGATTTAGTGTTGGCAGCATATAATATTAATCTATTAAGTGGGGTAATTTAATTACGTCAAGTAACTAAGCATTTAAAAAAAACTCAATAAAATTAAAATATTTTTTGTTTAAATATTATTTGCTTTTGCCTCACATTTAAATAATAAGATGTAAAATAAAAACGGTTGCCTGTAAAGTCGGTTTTACGGGCGAAGATTTTACGTGACACCGATCATGTTTGAGTGGGAGAGAGACGCAAGGCATTCGCCGGTCCGGCAGGCCTCTCTCTCGTTCGGTGACTCATCGTTACGTTACCGGGCGTTACACTTTTTCATGAGTGACTCCGAGCCGCAACCTAATTTAAGACGTTGTCACGTCAAAAATGCAAGATAAACCAACACGTACCTGTAAAACTTAATAATTTATTATGTTTATTATGACTAAAATTAAAAAGACGTTCATTGTCATTAACAATTTAATTAAACTACAAAAACAAAATTGAGCGGAAGTGTCTAAAATATGTAAATATTGCGGGTAATTTTGGCATAAGCTGGGAACACTGGTGATGTGTTTCTCTTGTTTGTGTGCGTGAGTAATGTCTCCGTCGCCGCCATTGAAATTCATTTTAGCCGAGTATTGAAATAGGTTGTACCTTTCATAATCGGCAAATATCTTCATAATCTTCCTTCTTTTACTTATTCTATTTAGTCATAAACCGTGCACAAACATTATATCCGATGGCAGACAGGGACACAGATGAGTTAAACATCGATAACGTAATAAAAAAATTACTAAAAGGTAAATGTTGATGAAAACCAAAAGTAAACGGAAATATTTGTGTTTATTGTGAAATATAGTGTATATACTCAGGATTAATTTTGTGTTTGAAAGTGCAATAACTAAGTGAAAACAGTGTTTTTGATTGTGTCGGTGTCATGTTTTTATTTTGTTGTTTTCAGTACGAGGCGAGAAGCCTGGTATGAATGTTCAGTTAACAGAAATTGAGATCAAAGGGCTATGCTTGAAATCACGGGAAATATTCTTGTCGCAACCGATTTTACTTGAATTGGAAGCTCCGCTCAAAATATGCGGTAAGTACCACAAACCTCCCCTTTCGAAATTAACTTACTCCTTGACTAGGTACTTTCGAAAACGATATTCGTCATTGATGCCGCAAAGTACGTTACGTGGTTTGAAATTTTGAGTCCTAAATTGGAGGGTATTGCTAAATTTCCTGCAAACTGCTTCTGTTTGTGTTTTGTTGCACTCAAATATATGCACACTATTTGATTAATGTAAAACTATGCTAACACCATTATTTATTTTCCCCCTAAGAGGTAAACAAAATAAAGGCGAACAAAATTTAGCAATTTCAATGATGTACAAATGCATCATCACAGATAAAAACATTCAATAAGAAACTTCTATGGTATAAATATGTAGTAAATGATTTTTTTTCCACTTGGGTGTTAGTAGCAAAATTTACCGTCTACAACACTATAAAACCACCAATGGTTGACATACTCTTTATTGTTAAAAACAATATGCCTTCATGTATTTTGTATGGGAAAACGCAATCATGACATCATTTTTAGTATCAGAAATCAGAGTCAATGGACTGCATATTTATTGAATTTTTGTGTAATTTAAAATTAACACATGTTTTGTGTAGTGTTTCGGGGTAAAAGATAGACTCAGAGACGTGTGAACAGTAGCGGCATTTATTCCAACTGGACGTTACAATTTAATACATGAATACCCTCAACATATGAATAATACAAATCGTCGTTTGCAAGATACCTACATTACATCCCTCTACGCTTAACTAATGCTTACTCCAATAAGTCGATAACATATATTTCATTTATATTATTTATTTAACTTAAATCTAACCATCACCCTTATAAACTAAACAATTCATTACTATCATCTAAAACTTATACCTAGGTGGCTTATTAATACGACATTGTCTGACAGGCCGAGATTTGGGTGATGACGCGGTCGGTGGAGGCGAACCTTCCTCTGGCGGAAGAGGAGCCGAAATTTCCTCTAAACTATCTGACTTATCCCGACTATCAATCAAAACATCAGGGGTTACTGGCTGTGTCGACATCTCTGACTGGCCTTCCAACGAACTGTCTCCAGAAACAAAACCGTCGAATTTCTGAGAGCTTGTGCTGGGCTGATCACTAATAATATTAGGTGCGCATATAAGTGATGCACGGGTCGTACTAGGGCGCTTGCGTAATTGATCAATGTGTCTGTGCACCATTTCCCCGTCCTTACCTAACACTCTGTAATTACACGATCCTACCGAGTCTATAACTCGCCCCGGGGCCCATTTCTCCCCCTTTAAGTATTGCCTGTACCATACATCTGTCCCCGCGTCGACAGCGCGGCTCTGCCCTGCTGCTGCTGCCTGCTGTCGCTGCTGAGAGTGAAGTACCTGTCTTTCCCTATCCGGCTTAATTATATCCAATCGTGTGCGAATGCGACGTCCTAGCAGCAACATAGCAGGGCTCTCCCCCGTGGTAGAATGTTCAACATTCCTATAATAAGTTAAAAATGACCACAATGCCCTATCAACTTTAAGTCCCTCTGCCAAAGCTTTTTTAATAACCCGTTTCAATGTTCGCACTGCGTTTTCTGCCAATCCGTTAGAAGCTGGATGATAAGGAGCGGTAAAGATGTGTTCAATTCCGTTAATTTTAGTATATTCCTGGAATTCTTTAGATGCGAATTGTGGGCCGTTGTCGCTAACGATTTGTTTCGGAAGTCCCCATTTACTGAATAACTCACTAAGTTTGTCTATCACTGCTAATGAGCTAGTACTGTTTGCTTTAAATACCTCAATCCACTTAGACATGGCATCCACGACCACCAGATACGAACTTCCTCCTATGGGACCTAAGAAGTCAAGGTGTAGTCTGGTCCAAGGTTGTTGGGGCCAGCGCCACAGGCGCGGGGCCTGCCTCGGCGGCGAGTCCGCCTGCGCCGCGCACGTCGCGCACGCCCGGCACGCCTGCTCCACGGCCTCATCGACGCCGGGCCACCACACGTAGCTACGAGCCAACGCTTTAGATTTGACGATTCCCATATGTGGTTCGTGAATCATAGTGACTACCCTTTTTCTACATTTTTCGGGAACCACTAGCCTATACCCCCACATGATGCATCCTAGTTCTTCGTATAGTTCATGTTTTCTATTATAAAATGGTTGCAAATTTTTAATCTCACATTGAGGTGGCCAACCGTCTCGTATATAGCTAAGTATTTTTGATAATAACGGATCACGTGAAGATTCTCTCTTAATTTCATGGTAATCTAACATCAAGGCATCTTGGACAAAATGTAAATATGTTTGCTCTGGTGTGCTTTGTTTACAAATCCCTTTATCACCCACAGGCAAGCGAGAGAAACCGTCCGCAATATTATCATTCGTTCGTACGTATTCTATGTCAAATGTATACGCGGATAGAATGATCGCCCACCTCTGCATGCGACTGGCTATCATAGTCGGTATACCTGTATTAGGACCAAAAATTGAGACTAACGGCTTATGGTCTGTTTTCAAAGTGAAACGACGTCCGTACAAATATTGATGGAACTTGTTGACAGCGAATATGATAGCGAGCGCTTCTTTGTGTATCTGTGAATAGTTTCTTTCGGCTTCGGTGAGCGCGCGTGACGCATAGGCCACCGGGCGCTGGCCGCGGCCGCCCGCGCCGCACTGGCTCAGCACCGCCCCCACCCCATACGGGCTCGCGTCACAAGTAACAACTAACGGTTTTTTTGGATCGTAATGAGCTAACACTTCTGCGCCTGACAGTGCACATTTTATTTCTTGAAATACCTTTTCACATTCGGACGACCAATACCATTGTTGTCCCTTTTGTAACAACCTATACAATGGCATTAATTTACTGCTCATATCTTTCACAAATTTACCGTAAAAATTTATAATACCTAAAAAGGATCTAAGTTCCTTGACGCTGGTAGGGCTTTTTATTTTCTGTATCGCCTCGATTTTTGAGGGGTCAGTTTTAATACCTTCTTTACTTATGATGTAGCCTAAGTAACGCACTTCGTTGACAAGAAACACACATTTGTTACTTTTTAATTTTAAACCAAATTTATGCAAACGTTTAAAAACTGCCTCCAAGGCTAACAAATGGTCAGCCTTACTACAACCACCGATAATGACGTCATCAAGAAACACCTCCACATTGGGGATATCCTTTAACAAATTACACATTATTCTTTGGAATATTCCCGGGCTGGAAGATAGCCCATAAACCAATCTATTGTACCTATACAAACCCCTGTGGGTGTTAATTACTGTTATTTCTTTCGTATCATCTAGTTCAATTTGATTGTAGGCCTGCGAAAGATCAATTTTTGAAAAATATTGAGCCCCACTAAGGCTAACCATAAGGTCATCTATTTTGGGTAAGGGGTAACGGTCAATCAGTAAGGCAGGATTTACAGTAGCTTTATAGTCAGCACAAATTCTCAGAGATCCGTCAGCTTTGTTTACCGGTACAAGCGGAGAGGCCCAGTCCGAGCAGTCGACGGGCTCGATGATGCCGTCGCGCAGCATTGCGTCGAGCTCGGCATCGATGCGCTCGCGCAGTGCGAATGGCACCGACCGCGCGCGGTGGAACACCGGCTGCGCGCCCTCTCGGAGTCGCAGGGTCGCCTTCCCGCCCGTGTAATGACCCAAACCCCCGCTGAACAGTTCTTTATATCTGTCAATTAAAACATTTATTTCTTGTGACATTTTAACGGTATCATGGTGTAAATAATGACATTTAAACGCCGGGATTCTAATGTTTAGCTCGGTCAGCCATTGTCTGCCTAATAAACCGGTTGTACCCCCGTTGATTATAAACAATTCTAAAGGTTTACTAAGGCCACAATACGATACATTCGGTTTGATAGTGCCTAGTGGTTTAATTTTTGACCCATCATAAAAATTCAATACAATATTACTATTTTTAATTGTAAAATGTTTAAAGTACATATCGTAGGTCTGTTTACTAATACACGATATTGCAGATCCTGTATCTACTTCCATTCGAATAATACGATTGTCTATTTTAACCGGCAAACTCACCGCTCTGTAGTTATTCAAACACAGTTGATGAAAATTTTCTTCATGAGATCCTCCTTCATCTTCCTCACTCCGTTCCTGCGTTTCGTTGTAATGGAACCCCCGATCCGAGTTCCCTGGTCTACTTCGTGAACTCGAACTTTCTCCGTTGTTTGCACAAACGCGACGCAAATGACCGACACGGCCGCACCGGCTACACTCGTAGCTCCGGAACCGGCACTCAGTGTAGCCATGGTTTGTTGCTCCACAAGCTCCGCAATGTCGCCCGCCTTGCTCAAGTCCGCGCGCCCCGGCGCCGGCGCCCCGCGCCGCACCCGCGCTCCCGGCTCGCGCTCTGCTCGCGCCGCGGCGTGCGCCCCGCGGCCCGCGCGCCCTGGCGCCTCCGCCGCCGCTGCCGCCGTACGCTGCCTGCACCGAATGCACCGGTGCTTCTCCGGCCCCAGCCGTATCGCTCCCGCGTACTTCCACTGCCGCGGCATCGCGTTCCGCCGCCTCCAAAGATGACGCCAACTTTATAGCCTCTGCGTAGGTCAGCGAATCGTCTTCTGCGAATAATCTTTGCCGAATGACCTCGCTGCGCAATCCGCAAACAAATTGGTCGCGAAGGTTTTCGTTAAGATTTTGTTCAAATTTGCAGTTCCGAGCTAACTTCTTCAGTTCAGCGACGTAGTTAGCGATGCTTTCTCCGCTGAGCTGTCTGCGCTGTCGGAATCGGTAACGTTCGGCGAGTGATGATGGCGTCGCTTCTAAATGGCCACGTAATATCTCGACCGCTGCCTGATAAGTCGATTCGGACGGTTTTTTCGGGCTCGATAAATTCACCAACAGTTCGTACGCGTTATCACCCATAACGGATATTAACGTTGGTAATTTAAGTTCGTCGGGTATTTTATTTACAAGAAAATACATTTCTAGGCGGTCCACGTAGCACGACCACACCCCGTTCGCGACATCGAACTCACTCACTTTTCCCACTGACATTGTCTCGTTTCGGTTCTGCACTGCACAGGTTAATCTTAGCACTAAATGTGTCCTTGCACGCGAAATCACCATCCTCGTTAGCCAATGTAGTGTTTCGGGGTAAAAGATAGACTCAGAGACGTGTGAACAGTAGCGGCATTTATTCCAACTGGACGTTACAATTTAATACATGAATACCCTCAACATATGAATAATACAAATCGTCGTTTGCAAGATACCTACATTACATTTTGAAATTAATTGGGCTTAAAATAAAATTAAGGTTTTTGAGATAGATGCCATCATGTCTGTTTATTGCCAAAATTAAGCACAGAAGAAGAAAGATTTTTCTTACAAATGTCACTACAGTAAACATGACTTTATTGATAAGAAACTAGCCCTTTCTTGAAGGAAATATATTTAAAAGTTTTGCTGTGTTAAAACTGTATTATGTAGACATTTGTTTCCACTCTGTTCTTTTATTATTGCTTTTAGTTTAATTTCTTCATATATATGGTTTTGTAAGTGGATGAAAATGTTGGATAACTTAACAAAATGGCATTCTTGACATGATCTTAATTTTATCACTATTTTTATGGATTCTCTAGACATTTAATATCTTTAATGATAACATTAGGTATAGAATAACATTAAACACGAAGTTGTGAGTTTTTGCCAATCAAAAGTCATGCCAACTATTAACTTGCTATCTTTTTCCCTCAACAGGTGACATCCATGGACAGTATTACGACTTACTAAGGCTGTTTGAATATGGTGGCTTCCCTCCTGAATCAAACTACCTCTTCCTTGGAGACTATGTAGATCGTGGCAAGCAGTCGCTGGAGACTATATGTTTGCTACTCGCATACAAGATTAAATACCCCGAGAATTTCTTCCTTTTACGAGGCAACCACGAGTGTGCTAGCATTAATAGGATTTATGGGTAAGTCATTTTGATTTTATACAAAATGTTTTTTTTTACATGCCACAGGGAGCAATGTGCCCCAATCACACCTGATGATAAGTGATAAGAATGTTGAAGGCACTGCCTATCTGACCTTTAGACAGCCACTACCACTAAAAACCAAATACAATAAAAACCCTGAACCCTCTGGGTATGAAATTTATGGTTTGCATCACTAGATGACCACCTTCCTGTGATCAACAATATCCTTAACCAAATGTTGTCTGGGAGAGATCGCTCTCAGCAATGAGGCTGCCTAAATTGTGCATTTTTGTGTGTGTTCTCTATCTACCTATCTATGACAAAGAGGGTTCTGATGAGGCTGTTCACAATAATTATTGCACCATCAGCTGTCATTTTAGTATGATTTACAAATAAAATTGACGCACATAAAAAATCATCATAATAATTTTGAGTTTACTTTTTAATTTTATATTGGTTGTGATTGTGAACTATATTTGACATTAAAACTCATGTTATTTTCCCGTCATTATTTGCCCTAAAACATGAAAATGCTTACACAATGACTAACCATGTTGATAACTGAAGTCTGCACTTGGCATTTCATAAAGTATTGTTTTCTTCTGCTTATCATACGCGAAAAAATCTGATTATCAAATGTTGATCAATCTTTTTGATACACAAATAATAATAAAAATGATATCAATGTGGGTAAATTACACAGTAATATAATGAATGGATGATGTGACGAATGATCAAAACAGACTAAGAATTCTTTACTCCTAAGTGTTTTGTATGTTTGCTAAGATATCCCTTTTTTATATCTAGGTACATAAGAAGAACATCAGTTGTTGTGTCCTAATGCTAACTTTTCTCCCATGGGCGCTATACTTGATTCAGATAGTCGAAAGTAACGTAAAATATCAATAGAAATGTATCTGCAAAGCCTATCTCCCTATCTGCCCAAGTCTAGCCCAAGAAAGGTTTACACATCTGACTCAGGATGCCAGAAACTAAAATTCGGCTAAGTGCGAGTCGGTCTGTCGCACGAGAGGTTCCGTAAAAATCATAATAATAGTCCTCTTAGCCGATTTCAACCACGGCGGCCAATCTTAACAGAGATACGTCAACTTGGCAGGAGATATCGGAGAATCTCCGGTCATGTCGGTTTGCCGACTCACCGAACTTTGGACAGTGATGGAACAGTGAGTGCACCTGTGTATTGCGCTCACACTTGTGCACTATAATATCTCCTGCGTAGTTGGCTGAACTCTGTTGAGATTGGCCGCCGTGGTCGAAATCGGCCAGGACTATTTTTTTTTAGGTAGAAACTTTACTTTAACGCGCACTTTAATTAAGGTTAATTATTTCATTTCGTGACAAGCGGTATTTATTATATACCTAAGCTATCAAGGTACACGAGATACTGGTGGTGACCTAGTTACAGACAGCCAGTTTCCAAATAATATCCTTCGAGTATGCAACCCAAAAAAAGTAAATACTTAAAAAGGAACTACTTTTGGATACCCAAACAAAACAAGACTCGTCATGGGAGCTTCACACTCGTCACGTAACACTAAGCCCGTCCCTGAATCCTACTTTGTTCAAACTTATCACATATATTTCTTTTTATCTCACTTACTTACACGCAACGCTGGCATGAGTGAGAGAGTCGAAAGTACAGTCGAAATCTTACTTAGTTGTCTCTTGTTTTGTTAAACTTTTTCTTTTGTGAAGATCTTTCAGCGAAAAGTCAGACAGACTGTCGCCATTTTTATTTCCCGGCGCAAAAGAGGGGTGTCATGAGTTTGATCCGTTTTCTGTTTGTGTATGTCTGTGAGTCTAACTGTGGCATCGGATGGACCGACTTCAACTTCAATACGTTTTTTTTTTAATTCTAAAGGTAATTTAATTCTGGTGGTTCTTAGTCAAAATTCGTTTAGCCGTTAAATCTCACCAGCATTGCTCATGCCAGGCTCATGTTGGGGGGTTTTCAATTGGAAAGTTAGGCTTATTGTCTTATACAACCTTTCTGCCCTTTTTAGCGGTCAAAATGTCGGCGATAAATAATAATAGATGATAAATAGCTTATCTCATATTTCAGCTTAGTGCTAATTAGACATAAATCCAAACTAGAGCTGGAATTATCTGTGAAGTCATATGGATTATGTTATATTTGTGTATTCAACTGCCGTTTTATGGATAGGGCTTCAGCTAGATTTTACTGGTTTTCTCTCTGTTTTAAACACTTAGGAATGTTGGTGTGAGCTAACTGAATTAATAATAATAATTTATCATTTATTCACTTTAAATGAACAAAAGTTAATAAATTAGAGCTTAAAATTACACCGAGATAGAAGACTTTATTTGCTTGAACTAGGCTGAACCTTTATCTCAGGCTAGTAAGAGTTTATATTTCTTTCTTTTGGGTAATTATTTTATTGATTTTTTTATTTTTTATATTTCACAACAATCACACCAATTCTCTAGTCCCAAATTAAGCTACGAGGCTTGTGTTATGGGTACTAGACAAAGGATAAACATACTTCAATACTTTTTTTAAAAAATAAATACATATTATACATATAAAACACCCAAACCAGTACAAACACACATGTTCATGCACAAATATATTTGTACTGTGCGGGGATCGAACCCGCGAATAAAATTGTCACATAAGAATTTGACCGGACCTTATTTTTCATGTCAATTCGCTATGCTATTTCCGAACCAATTGAAATTCATTCATAAAGTTGCTTATTGGACGATAGCATTTTTGCGGCCCGCCAACACACGCACGATCGAACACTCACGATCACGAATTCACGATTTAATTTTGGTGCAAATTATTATCACTATAAAGGAGCTTTATACTATAGTTCCCATGTATAGTTATGGTCGAATACCGAACGTTCGGTGGCCGAATGTTCGGATAACAATATGCATTTCGCGCGCGACAGATCAAGACTCAGTCACTCGAAACGATGAACATACAGATAAATATTCTGTGGCAAAAGAGATTGATATTCATTTGAAAACTGTTCGCCCATATAGGATGACAGACCCTTGCAAATGTGATCGCAAAATTATATCCAATTCTGAAAAAAATCCAGAAAGTGGGAGATTCATGAAATTAAAATCAGCGCTGCCGCACAGTGGGTCGAAACAGTAATATGAGGGACATAGAGGTTTTTTTTGACAAATCGTAATTTTTTGGATGCCGATCGATAGTCCTTTAGACACTCGTAAAGACATGTTCTATAACATTTTTCACTAAACCTAATAGTTTGGCCATAAAAAAATAATTTGTGTTTTTTTTGTATGAAACAAGACCTAAAGTGCTAAATATCTCCCAGGAACTGCTTGATCGTGCCTTTTAATGACTTAGGTCGGCATAAGTGCATTGTGTACTAACATCCTAATCTATTTTTAGCTGCTCCAAACTGCAATTTTGCCTGATAAACAGTTCGGAAAAAATAATATTTTGACTAAACCTATTATGGGATTATAATTACAATTCTAAGAAAAAGCGTCGATTAGGGTACTAGGAACTAATTACGTAGTTAGTCTACATTGTTCTGTACTATCAGAATCTATTAAAACCTTTTTTTATATCATCGGATGACTTTAAAGTAATAATGATGTCAGGTCATTAGGATATTAATAGTTATACGAATTAATAGACAATGGTTAGGGGTTGGGGGTAAGTAACCTGGAACTTTGTTATGTAATGAAGGTGTATTCATTTTAAAAATTAGTTTGTGCAGTGAAACTTTACCAGTAACACTAAACTTGATTTGCGATCTATTTACTTACGATAACAATGGAGGCTATTGTGAATAATTTAGATTTATTCGTAATCCTCAGGGAAACGTTAGAATCTTTGACAGACAGTGAAAAGTTATATAATCATCTTATGCAAAAAATGGGACGGGAAGAAAACAGTGATACATTAAAAAAGTTTTGCCAGTGTTTTTGTGCTAATATTAATAGTAGGTGGACAAAATCCCATCGATCATTTCCCCAATTTTTAAGAAGGAACGGAGATTAGTTGGAAACCCAAATTAATTGGCCACAAATTATGAATGAAGAAAATATTGAGCACAATATTCATGTAGTAATTGAAAATGTGGAAGAAATAACGTTAAGTATAGAGGAAAATATAGAAAATCTGCCACCATCTACAGAGAATTCTTCCACTTCTTCTTTTACCCCGAGGAAACCGTTTGAAGAACTAAGCTCGAAGCAGAAAAGAAGACGTGTAGTGCGTATCAGCGAGTCTTATTCTCCGAAAGAATTAAACGCGGCTACAATACAATCATTGTAGACAAGTGGAAACGAAGAAATAAGTTTGATAATTAAGCATTTGACAGAACATCCAGAAGATATTGCAAAAGTGAGGAGCTGTTTAGATAGCAAGAAGGGTAAAGATACAACATATTCTCCCATGCAAGCATTGGCTATACTAGTTTCACTAAAATTATCAAAGTGGCAATATATAAGAAGGCTTGAGAGAATCTGCCAGTGAACAAGGAACGGAATTGTACCCATCATATTACAAAATAAAACTAGCTAAATTAGAATGTTACCCAGCAAAAGAAGACATAATTTTAACCGATGCTTCAGGGGGCTTCTATCAAGTTGCAAGCATTACTAAACTTAACCGCGATCAGACTTTTACAGGCTGTTGAAATTGATACTGAAAAAAAAGAAGATTTTAAACTAGTTAGCAAGTGGGGTTTTGATGGAGCTGCAGGCCAGAGTAACTATAAACAGAGAAATACTGATAATAATGACGATTCAAGTGTTTTTATGGCGAGTTTAGTACCCATTAGGCTATTGCGTGATGGTGTTGCAGTATGGGAAAACGATAGACCCTCATCAACATTTTATTGTCGACCCATAATGTTCAAATTTATGAAAGAAAATCAGTTATCCGTCGAAAGTGTAAAAAAATCAATAGATGATGAGATAGATGCCCTTCAGCTTACAAGTGTCAAGGAAGTTAATGTAGAACAGCGATGTAATGTAATGTAGAGCAGGTAAATCCACAATCCATTATCTCTTCATTCTCTTATTTAATATCCTAATGACCTGATATCATTATTACTTTAAAGTCATCCGATGATAACAAAAAAAAGGTTTTAATAGATTCTGATAGTACAGAACAATGTAGACTAACTACGTAATTAGTTCCTAGTACCCTAATCGACGCTTTTTCTTAGAATTGTAATTATAATCCCATAATAGGTTTAGTCAAAATATTATTTTTTCCGAACTGTTTATCAGGCAAAATTGCAGTTTGGAGCAGCTAAAAATAGATTAGGATGTTAGTACACAATGCACTTATGCCGACCTAAGTCATTAAAAGGCACGATCAAGCAGTTCCTGGGAGATATTTAGCACTTTAGGTCTTGTTTCATACAAAAAAAACACAAATTATTTTTTTATGGCCAAACTATTAGGTTTAGTGAAAAATGTCATAGAATATGTCTTTACGAGTGTCTAAAGGACTATCGATCGGCATCCAAAAAAATACGATTTGTCAAAAAAAACCTCTATGTCCCTCATATTACTGTTTCGACCCACTGTGTGCCGGCGGCCGTGGAATATCTCGCCATCGCACGCTGAATACGGGTGCAGTATTACAGTAAGAGGCAATTGTCATAAGCCTTCTCATTCACAAAGTGTCTTCATTTCTTACACCGGGTCCACACGTTCACATCCTGCCAACGTTGGCCGAAGATCCTATCACCCATTGAGTGGATCTAGGAAAAAAAACGTTGGTCAATGTTGATTGGTGCTTTTTAGTAATGGCCAATAGCGTAAGTTTTCAAGCCAACTGTTCGCCCAACGTGTGTAGCCGGATTAAAAGTAAAAAGTTCTCACTTGACAGTTCATTTAAGCCGATGCCAAGGTTGTACGGTGGCAAGCTTGTCACGGTAAAAACTGCGGTATTTCTTATGCGCTAGTGATACGGGCGATTTTACAACAAAAATGGGTAGCCTGATATGCTGACCACTGTACAAGTAAAGAAACACACGTCAGCCAATCCAAATAAGGTTAAGATTAAATATGATTAACACTAATCCAATAAACTGGTATACCCTTCACAAGCAGCCAGTCTCAGTGGTCACTGGGCATGCCCTTCTTAGGTGCATTTGTAAAGTGTAAACACTTATGACTCAAACACATGAATCAGTGTTGAGTTTGAGATGTCGGTTCAACTTGTTTAAAGAGGCTATAATGCAAATTATTTACTTATAAAAAAACACGTTAACTATATTAAAAACTTTAACAAGTTAACGTTGAAGGTCTCCTGCGCAACAAACTTGAACAGTTATTGAGTGAAAAACCATGTCAAATTCACATACGCTGACAAATCTTGACAATAATCTAGAGTCGACGAACTGTAATATCCAATGCCTTGTTGTCGTTTGCCCAATTGCCTATCTATCATAAATTATCTCTAAATAATTGTAAAAAGCAAAAACCCGCTTTCTTAAAAAACCTACTGAAAAGGCTGACAAGATACAAAATTCAATAACAAAGCAATGTCATAGATAACACGCAGTCGATGGCAAAAAATTGAATAATAAGTCAAAACACACTCTCATTGTACATACCTCCGTCTGCATGTTTTGTTTTCACTTCGTCCAATGGCGTCGCAGAGCCGTCATGTTTAATTTTTTTAACGTGAAACATCTTAGAACACTTGGCTACTCTACTACGACGAATCTACCGATACCTCAATCGTGTTAATTCGTCCAGCTATTCCAGAGATATCGGGTCATGCACAATATTGCACTCATACATATAAGTTATGCGCGAAAAACATAACCCTTCCTAGGCAGTCGGAAAAAGTGATAAGCTATAGTTTTTATTTTGTAAGTAATGTACCAATCGAAATAAACTTATTTTATCATATTTTTTTTGATTGGTTATCTAGTGTTGCTAGAAATACTACTTTCGTTTTTAGACTAAATAGTTGTTTAATCATGCAGGTCTAAAAAAAGCTAGATTTTTTACAAAACTTGTTGTTTTGGAATCATTTTTACGAATTAGCAATTTTATTCTTTAAGCACATGTAAACAAACTATACCAACATGTCACAAACACATCTGCTGCTGATATTTATGTCGTATTATTTTTGAGATAGAGTTCAAATTGCGACACACACTTTATCTCACATAATTAGGTCATACAAGAGTGCAGAGCAAACACAATATACAGACAAGTGCATGTAATATTTCCTGATTAACAAACGTGTTTGTTTTACGGTGCATGTGACCAATGTTGGCAATAATATTATGAACGTTTGCTTGACCGCAACACTATACTTTTATAAAGAAATAAAACATTTTTTATTTTCAAGAAGACATACGAGGGTGAATCAAAAAATTCTTGGAATGAATATTAAAAAATGCAAAGATTGAAATAATAATATTTTATTTTTCTACATAATCTCCCTCCAATGCAATGCATTTAGAATAACGCGTTTCTAACTTCCTTATTCCTTGTGAAAAAAAATTATTTTCTTGACTCTCGAAAAAGTCCTCTACGGCAGCTATAACCGCGTCATTAACGTGAAATTTTGTTCCACCAATTTCCTCTTTTAATTTTGGAAATAAGTGAAAATCACTTGGGGCTAAGTCCGGAGAATATGGTGGGTGGTCAAGGAGATTGAAGCCAGCACAGCGGATTGCGTTGAGCGCAAGTTCCGATCGATGAGCAGGAGCGTTATCTTGAAGGAACAACACGCCCAACGACAGTTTTCCACGACGTTTTTCTTTAATCGCTTCACGCACTTTCGGGATTAAATTTGCATAATAGGGTCCAGTAATCGTCTGGCCTTTTGGCATGTAATCAATAAAAAGGATTCCTTCACTATCCCAGAACACAGAGGCCATAACTTTGCCAGCGGTAGGAGCAACCCGAAATTTCTTAATGGATGGAGAGGATGGTCGTATCCAAGACATGCTTTGTCTTTTAGTTTCAGGATCAAAATGGTGGACCCACGTTTCATCCATGGTGACAAGACGACGGCAAAAATTATCCGAATCACGCTGGAACATTTCGAGATTACGCTTGGAAATTTCCAAACGTCGCTTTTTGTTTTCGTCGGTTAACATTCGTGGCACCCATCTTGCTGACACTTTTTTGAACCCCAGTGAATCAATTAAAATGGATTGAACGCTACCAAAAGATATATTTAGGATCTCAGCTATATGTTTTATAGTCATTCTTCTGTCTTCCAAAACCAGATTCTCAACCTTTTTGACATTTTCTTCTGTAACGGAGGTTGAAGGCCGCCCAGAACGCGGGTCATCTTTACAGCTTGATCTACCTCTTTTAAATTCAGCCACCTAGTACGCAACCGTAGAATAGGGTACAGCATCACCCCCTAATATCTGCTGAATGTCCAAAAAAATTTCCTTCGTAGACATTTTTTCAAACTGAGATATTTTATCACCGCACGTAACTCACTTTTATCCATAATTTTGACTTTTTAGCAACTCATTGCACAAAAAAAATTATTACATGCGAACGAACTGACAAAAATAAGTGACAGTCTGCATAAATATAGTGTGATAGACACTCTTTAATTTGAATATCGAACTTGATCCAAAAAGGTTTCATATATATGCACTTCTAAGAACTTTTTGATTCACCCTCGTATATTTTACGGGATATAGAGTCTAATCTCTGAACCCATCTGCCTAGATAGACTTATCTGTCTAAGAACATACAGCGGTGCCCATACAGAGAATTAAGAAAATGCAAGTAAAATGGTTACTTAATTATTAGGTACTAAATAAAAAAGAGCAATTAATAAACAATACCTCCTAATTACTAACATAAATATATAATATGTATATCACATCATAAACAACACATATACATTATTGTATTGTATTATTTATTTAGCAAGTTACAATGACTCATCTTGTTAGTAGAGTTTAGAAACTATGTTAGTAAGAATCATACATTATTAATGGTTTAAATAATTTAAAGTGGCCACTCCTGCACCGGTCCCCCGGAAATGGAGCAGGAACGGCTTACATAAATACAGTCGAGCCGACTAGCGATCATATTCAGGATGCTGTTACTGCTCGCCCGCACCCTGCTCACCAGGGATGCACACCGCTTGCGCATAGTTGCGTGGAAGCAGTCCACACCAGCTTCAGCTAACATCCCCGATGCACTACAAAACCGCACTATAATAATAAACATAAAATAACATGGTACAATGGTCTTTTCAAGTGAGACTAAAACATGAAATAACGTCCCAGTAACATAAAGTCTGTCACATAGTAATGTTTACATACTCTGGAATAAATTGGGATCAACAAGATCCAATTAAAAACCAACGAATTACATCCTTACCTTGAGAGTTCGTGAGGGTATTGGAGTATCTTACGAGGATTTTACCGGCCTATGTGAATGACTCTCGACTTGCAGAATACCTGCTGAAATGGGAAACTTTTCTGTAGGTTTTATTAATAAACCTCTAAGCCTGATAAATAACCTCATAAAATCATAGCCGGAAAACAACCTAATATCATCTTAAAAGTATTTAGTTGTTTCTTTGACTTATTTATTTATTGTAAACTTTGTTGCACCAGAAATGTACTAAGGGTGGACTTAATGCTAAAAGCATTTTCTGCCAGTCAACCTTAAGGTCATGCAGAAAGAAGACTTACAACTTAATGTAATATCCTTGTTAGTGCTAGAAAGGGATTCGTAAAGGTACTTTACCATCAGCTTCATGGTATTTAAGTGTCGATTATCAAGTATCGTAAAAATGCTTCTGCTAGATCCTTGCGGTTAAAATTATTCCTAAGGGCGCGTACAGATCAATATTACCAGTACCAAGATGACTTAATGTAAAAATTAAAAATAACAACTGAATAATATTAAATAATGTGTTTCTCATCTCAAGGTGATTTGAAAATGAAAATTCGTAGCATATTATGTACTAAGTAAATCTTTGTAAAAATAGCCCAGTTCATCAAAACTCGTCCCATTATATGCAAATATAACTCCACCGACAATGTACTACACGGCATAATGGTGCGGATCTCTTACATTTCCACGTTTTATCTCGACAACATTTGTCGTTCGTCATGAATATGTATGTTGCATTTCACGTAATGGGCTGTGTGAATGTCGCGTTTTGTATCGTGCCGCCGATATACATGTTATCTAATAGGTTATACCTTTCGCTAAACTGTGGAATGTTCTAGCACAATGAGGATACAAAAACTAGCTTTCCAGTTAAAAAAACCATGAGCATATGGTGGCAAGCTCACTTAGCTATTCATCAAAAATCACCACAACACTTAACACCAGGAGTGATGGTGACAGCTATAAACTTTTTATTGTTATTGGCTACAAAAAAACTGAAGAAACATCATCATGACGTCTGAATATTCGTTACTTTTTTGTGCCATACCTAGAACTTTATTCTAGTATCAATACGTTGCAGTTTACTTCTCGTAGCTTTTACTGATTTTGGGGATATTGGGGCTGCGCCCGAATACACATAATAAACCGAATTATTTGCCCGAATACAAATAATACGCCGCTACATATAATAAATAATAAAAATAAATCAACCATTTATTTCAGACACACATACATAGTCCATACAGCAAAAAGTATAAAAGTAGTTTATAGTCAACACACACAATACATTTGAGACAAAAAAGAAAAACAAAGATAAACTATATATTTAGCTCTACAATTGGGATGAAGACACCTATCTTAAATATTTTCAAGATCATGGTGTTTAAAAAACATAGCCCCTATGAAGTTAATACAACCAATATATTTCTAAAAATCTGTAGAAACCAATTTTTAAACACAAAACGCAATAAATATTCTGTCAATTGACTCCGATTTCTGATACATGACCGTGACGTCACGATCATCTATTCCCATACAAAATCTATGGAGGCAGACCGTTTTGACAGATAATAAAAAGTATGTCAACGATTGGTGGTGTCATCTTGCCAATTCTGCAGCCGAATCCACATCATCAAGTAGCCCCTACTTGTATTTAGTCTATCCGCCCTGCCAAAACATAAACTCCAACCGGAAATTTACTTTGTCGGAACCACGAGACTGATGAGCGCATTTTGTTGCAGATTCTATGACGAGTGCAAACGGAGATACAACATCAAGTTATGGAAAACGTTCACAGACTGCTTCAACTGCTTACCTGTAGCCGCGATAGGTGAGTCCAGTTTTTATTCTAGGAACTTTTTTTTCGAGCCAGGATAGTAATATGGCGCTAGCAAACTAGTGCTACTATCTTCGTGTATACAGAACAACTTTTTTCCTAGGCTAGTTAGGAGAAAAGACACGTTCTTGCTGGCGTCCTAAGTCTATGGTCATAACCGCAAGCGGATAATATTTTAATATCCTTTAATTTTCATATCTTTTAAGAGGAAAAATAAACAAGATCACCTGAAAAGGTATCACGACAGTTCGACCCCGGACAACTCGACCTTTAAGACAACTCATCTCTACGAAATGTAATGAATTATAAAATATTCCTCGTAAATATTTGTAGCCATTACCCAAAAATAAGGAACGACGACCGTGAACTTCATATTTAAGGCGCCAAACGAACTGTGTTTGATGTCTAAATTAATTACTAGTCTAGGCGTAACTCTGAGCTTGGTAGAAGTTATAAAATTAGATTTTACCAACATTATGTTTGTACCGAATATGTGTACTGCCCAAACAGACTTCGTAAGAAATACTAAAATATTTGATCGCACTCGCGTGATTTGCGGTTTTATAGCAATCAATCAGAGTCATTGGAATGGGTCTAAATTATATTGGACTTGATTTAGTGGGTAACTTTGGGAATTGACTCAAACTCGACGTAATTATTGTATCATGAAATTTAGACTTGACAAGAAAAACTTGTGTACTTTGATGTTCTAAGAAGATATGACGAAACGAAATAATCTGCAACAAAGCAAATCTGAAATACATAAAAGATATGTCTTAATACGAACGTTCAAAAAATTACATTTCAATTGAATTGCATCATGTGTAGCTACTGTATATTGAACAAAGTAAACTTCGAACTTCTCGCTAAATACTATGCGAAAATATATTTAATCGTCGAATGTCTAATTATTGTTCACCTATTTCCATGTATCAAGTCCTCCGTTTCGTCGCCTAGGCGATAGCAGCCCCGTTATACATAAACGGTTGGCCTTATAAAGTGCTATGGATTGAGGCTAGAGAGAAAGCTAGACTTGTTTGAGGAATATCTATGACAGTTTAGCGGGGAAAATCTATCACCTACATCTTGGAAGTAATATCCGATGAAGCCTTTGATACTAAAACCTGTGGCTATGATGCATACGATAACTCGTACCTATACAGGGCACTGAGTCATTATCTATTTTTTGTTTCATGAGTTTGGAAACAATTGCGGATAACAAACCGATATTTCATGCTAAAACCTATATTCTTGAAGCTACGAAACGCATGCAAGATTGAACAAAAAACTATTCAATCATGATTTATGTACAAGTATTTTATCATACGCAGCGATGCGTGTTGATTTCGTTAGCAACTAAACGCTTTCTGCTAATATGTCAGATACAGTCATACATCTACGTTACTCCGTCTCTCTCGCTTACCCATTCGATACTTACGTCACTTACATCATCCATCAAAATGTTCTTGTCAAACCAATTTTCCAATAATTCATTTGAGGTAAACTTCCAAAGCTTTAAGTTGTTTCAAATTACTTTTTCGTTCCATTCAAATACGAAATATTCTCTTGAGTTACGATAAGCAGTATTTATTGTGACGTCATTGTGTTTGAATCGTCTACGATTTGAAACAAAAATTGGAGTTACGCAAGGGTGATTTCGAAGTCCACTTTCTTTTCCTCGTAAAATTAATTCATAATTTTAAACGCCCTTGCAAAACTTACAATACAACAGACTTACTCTTAAAAATTCTTGCTAATTTTGCATGCCCTTGTTTAGTATTTAGGTACTCTGCTCGATGATTCATTTGATTAGCCACCCACCGAAGCGTTAACTGGGCAAAATCGCCGATGCACTAGCAGACTCGTTTGTGGAACGATTGAAAATGAACAGACGGACGTACGTACCGCACCAAACAACTGTCTAATCTAACGTCGTATTATATGAGTCAATTGTCTATTTTCTCTGTCCGAAACATTGAACTGTCATTGAATTGTCTGATCGGAGTCTGAATAAAGTTAATAAAGACCGGAGTAAATTTTCTGAAGACCTCTTCTAAGAATTCTTCGTCGTAATTTTCATTTACATATCTGGCTAATGAATAAAACAGCCGCTCTGAAATTTGTAACTTTCAATTTCTTTCTAAATCCTTCATAATTCTATAGAATTTTATTATAAGCTAAGTAAGTTATGATAATGTTTTTGATAACCTTAATAATGCTTAAGAACTGGTAAGATCTTTCATCTGGCAACACCTTTACTAATAAGACAACTGTTGTTTTGACTATGTTTTTCACTTTTTCGATCTGCTATCTCCTTTCTCGATACACTTACTAGTATCTACTCATCTCGATCTCGCTATAAATATAGCTTATCAAATGTACAAACGATCCGCTAACCGCAATGCGAAGGTCGAATGTACGTTGCTTCTATATTCGTTGCCTGTTTCATTGTAATAATCCAGACTTGGTTGGTTTGTTCATTCGCCCTCAAGGTTAGGTCTTTTAATCAAATTCGGATACTGGGATCTTTGATATAACCTTGCCAATCCTTTCAATTAAGTTCATAATTCAATTGACTAGTTCTGTACTCTAGGTAGCGTAAAGCATTTGATCTAATCGTCGTTCTAATCTTCTCTACTCTTTTGCCTACTCACTCAAGCCTGCACCACAATATTAGTCCATGCATAAAGTTACCGTGTATAGGCAATCTGCTTGAATAGTCAAGTCAATAGTCACTAATCTTTGCAAAACGACACTTTACAAAGGGAGCAGATTTTGCAGTGTTTCACGTAAAACGCCGGCGCCTGTACTTGTTGTTTCTCGTTCAGAATGAGATGACTTACTTACATTATCAGCTTTACCACGTTAATTGCTGCAAAACTGCTAAATGAGCTCGGTCCTGTGCATTATAAGTTAGAACGCCGAATGATTCATGAATTGTGGACCCGCGAAAGCGAAAGTTGATTTCGAAGACTGACGACCGGCTATGCATATTAGTGTAGTGAATGATAGTGTTGTGAATGAATTAAATTATATTTAGGTGTCATAAAGATAATCTTGGTGCAAAAGAACGCGTCAACATGTTTTGTTTGAGAGTGCAGTGATCTCTACCGACGATATATTTCGGATATTGATTATAATAGTACAAAATTGGGTTGGAACCTAAAGTTGTACTCGTCTGTATTTCGACGAAAAACTATTGAGATTGAGGTTTAAGATCAAATTAAAAAGAAAGATCGAGTTATTAAAGCTTTGAAAGAGTGCAATTATTAGTTTAGTAGATTAGCATAAATAATCCTAGGCCTTTTCAAATTTCCATAGAACACTTGTGAAATTTCACTACGTTTTTTTTTAGTTGTTTTCCTATAAAGAGTTAGCTTTTTTTTCATGATTCATTGAATAAACTATCTATCCAAGGCCCGTAATAAAATTCGATATATTTCGCAAAAGCATTTAATTTTTTTAATACTTTAAAAGCTCTATTGTAACATAATCGTCGATCAAGCTATTCACACCGCAGAGTTACACGACACGCCTGTTACACAGCTGAGGGCCAACTCTCTAAGCTGTCCGTAGTTTCGGATGTAGCCATCCCTGTCACCCTTAATAGCATGGCTGTGCGAGCGAACACGCTGGCTAGATCCGAAAATACAGACAAACGTTAGGTAGTTTGGCCGGGTTTGTCCGTAGTTTCGGGTCTCATTTCGCACTTATCAAGTTTGTATTATGTAGGAGTGAAGGAGATGGCTTTATCCGAAACTACGGTTAGATTAAAGAGTAGGACTCTTTAGTCGACAATGGACGTTACGCGCAAGTACGCAGGTGTATTGTGCGTAACTGTGTGTTTGCGTTTGCAAAGAACGATTTGCGTTTAGCTAAAAGATTTATGATACGTATCTTGGGCGTCGAGCGCTCTATCTTTTGGTGTCTTTGAGGATTCAGTGCCGGGCGATATTTGTAGTTTTTTTTTTGTTTAGAGCTGTTTAGCTAGACGTTTTAGGTAGAACATAGTTTAACGAGAATGTTAACACTTTCAAAGTTAAATGTCTCATACGTAGCGTTCAATAAAATCGAGTGAGTTGAGATTTTAAAATTTGCCGTACTCATACAATACCCATTTGAATAACCTTTCCAGTTTCAACTATAATAAAGACGCCATTATTTCAAATACACATCCACAAAATTCCAGTAAAGCGATAAATATTCCGCTAACGACACCCGAGCTTGTCAGTAACATAACACGTCGCCTACCCAAGAAACTGCAATAGGATACTATAGTTTCTGCATTGCGATCTCCATAGCAACACGTGTATGCTAAAACACTGCAGTAGAAACGTCGGCGAGGTCGGTGACCCGTTTTCCAGTCTGTTATATTAGCTAGAATACTACCCTGATTTAAATTTTCCTAGAAAAAGAGCTCAGCTGTGGAGTTACAGTACGTATAAGGTATCAAACTGAAATAGTTTTAGATATAATTGGACGGTTCGTTGGAAATATTGGTGTTGGTTCCCTGGAAATATTGGTGTGGCGAAATCATGTAGATTACTGCTTGCTTGTTTGCAATATTATACTATTAAATGTTATTTTTAGAACATACGACCTTGAAGTTCTGTCTCTACGTACGGATTTGATGTATCGTACCGTACATACCTCGTACAAATCCTCACAATTATTACTACTTCGAAATAAACTTTCTATTATAGTTCTGTTTAATTGCGTACCTAACATAAAGTTAGAATGACTTATGAGACTATTTCAAAAGTGCACTCCTTAAACAGTAAAGTGATATTTCGCAGTAGCTCAGAATTAAAATGATAAAATAAACATATTTAAAAAAAACACTGCAAAACTAAATTCCAGCTGTTAGCATAGCAACAAACATCTCCACGATAAAATTAAATCTATGGAAATTTTAATGTATGTCTGCAAAATCGTGATCAAATAATTTTGACACAATAAGCTTCTGTGTATTTATTTAGTGGTGGATACAGTTTATTATCTACTAGCTGACCCGTCGAACTTCGTATATTTAGTAATCTGTGGTACCGCCTTAGCGTTGCAATGAACAATGTCATCGAATGACATTGGCGCGAATAGTTACGCGCGTTTTTTAAAATATGCAAAATTAAATGTATATTTTTCAATATTTCTGAGAGATTTTCTTAATATTTTTTTCCGTAAGAACCTTCTCCTAACAATAACAAATACAACAAAAAAAGAATTAATAAAATCGGTCCAGCCATTCACGCGTGATGCCGTGACCAAGGAAAACGGGTTTCATTTTTATATATATATAGACTAGCGGATCAAAAGTCGTTGTCCTGCCAGTTGGTTTTTTTTAATTTCCTTTTAAACATTCCTTGGACTTCTATGAATATTTTGAGACTAGACTTAGTCTAATCGGTTCAGCCGTTCTCATTTTTATATATAAGATTATCTATGTGATCTTCAGGAAGTGCATGTTGCAAAGATTGATGTTTAAATTGAGCAAAGTTGCTCATAAGGAAGTTAAAGTAAACCGTTCAACAAAGCTTTTAAACGTTTAAAACGTTAAAAGTTGGGCATCAGAGTCGTGCAAGGCCAAAAGAACTCACATTTTACAAAAGATCGGAAATAACGAAAACTTTTATTAATCACGTCTTGTTCACATCACATAATGATTAATAGCGCCACTAATTACCTAATTTTTTTTTTCCAAAACGTTTTATTTCGTTTTGAACCTTTAGATCGTTCGAAATTTTACCTCATCGAAAATATATTTCCATATCGCCTCTAAAATTCAAACGAGTTCCAAATTTTTCATAACCTATTTTATTGGCTCGCATAAAGCTTTTACCCTCTGTCGCAGAAATAATTTGAGCCACCACAGAGGACGGAATATCAAGTAACCTTGAAACGAAATTTACGCTCCAATTGACACAAATCCTATCGGCCGTCGCGATCCCCAATGATCGTCCCCCCTGGACGATCCTTCGAAATTTCTGATTTTCTCCGTATTTTCGTCTCTAGTCATCTCTTTCACCTTTACTACTGGTGAAAGAGATCGCGCGTCGAACTCTGTCTTCCAATACGACCTAGCTACGTAAAGCCGTCCTGGCGTTTCTCTAATATTTCTCTAAGCTCTTGACACTACAATGCCACTAGATTGTGCTCCTTGACCTGTTTAATTTGTAGGAAATTGTAGGAGAGGGCCTAGAAGTCGGATTTCTCTCCGTGTTTATAAATCACTCTACTGCTATATTATTAAAGCTGCTGCGGAATGTTTTCGAGACAGTTATCAAAATGTCATTTGATCATTTAGTTATCTTGGTAATGAAAAGTTTCACTTCCACGTTATTATATCCTTTAGATCTTACCAATCATCCTTAGTTTCTTACTAACTTCTGCCTCCATATAGACATGTCACATCTCCGACGATGCTATAAACGTCTAGACGTACCCACCGATTCGGAATTCCAGATGCGTTTCTTTGTTGTTTCGCGAGCAGATTCCGCCGCGCTGCAAAAGCCATCTGCCATCTGGCCGATACAGCAATATAAACTTTATTGCCCAACACTTTAGGATACCTACCAGCCACTTACTTTCCCTCTGACGGCCGGAAGCGTGCGATGCGAATACTAAGGTCGACTGGTTGGGTGGCTTCGCCAAATATATCGAGTTCGGACCTTACGAGAGATGGGAAAAAGTTTGCTTTTTATCCTTTTCTACATATGGATGAGGTAGTTTTGCAGGATGCTGGGATAGCACCATTGTGATGAATGTCTTGCTTGCTGCCTTTTTATTGGGTGTTGTAAAAACATTTCGTCTATGTTCTTGATTTGTCAAAATGAACTAAGTACAACCTCTCCTGACTTATCCAATAAGGAAAATTAACGAATTGAAAACGAGGAGTCTTTAAATATTTAATAGAAGCTTAAAATGAAGTGTATAATAATTCTGGAAAGTTATCATCTAGGGAAATTGAAATGCCCAATGCTCACATTCGCTCAACGAAAGGTCAGCGACCCAGCTGTTACGCGAATGTAAAATATTAGCTGATTATATCACCGGGCTACAGATCGTTCCTGGGAGCAAGGCATATATTATGCAAGGTAGCATTTGAGGACATATACAGTGATATGTACCGGTCTTGTTGTCATGTTTTTTCATTTAGATATTTTAAGATGTGGCTCTGCAACATTTTTGACTTAATATCGAATATTGATTTAAACATTCCTGTTGCATTTTTACAATAAACACTGATTTTTCACGGGTTTTACGCAACACAAACACTTTTAAAAGGTAAAACTTAGTATTTACCTTCCCGACGTTTCGATCTGGTTGCACAGATCATGGTCCCGGGCGAACTGGAGGCTGGCGGCGTCGTCTACTCGGGCGCGTCGAGTTTTCTTCTTCCACCCGCATTTGTTGGATATTTATATCTGCAGTACAGTCAGTCCGACAAACTACACTAACAATGTCCGGGTTTCTTTGAGACGGCCTAAAACGCGGTTTAAATTTTGTAATCACCGGATTCCATGCAGATGACAAGTTGAATCCATCATCACGATTGAAATTTTTGTGCTTTTTTATTTCAATAGCTTCACGTACTAATCTGGTATGATAATGACGATCAGCTGAGAGGATTTTTGGGTCATGAAGTTCCATCCAGTGATTAACGTTGGAATTTAGTAGATGTTCGGCTATTGCGGATTTGCACGTCTGTCGATTCTTTACAGCTGCGATATGTTCTTTTACCCTCTCGGCTATTGAACGTTTCGTTTGCCCTATATAAGAACTACCACAGCTGCAATCGATTTTATATACACCCGGCGTCTGCAAAGGTATCACGTCCTTTGGTGAGCGAATCTCCTTAGTAAGCGCCAAGCACTTAAAGATCTACGGCGGAATAACGATATACTGGTTCTGAAAGCCGACAAAGGCAACGCTACTGTAGTTATGAATACTGAGGATTATGATGGTAAAATTAGGAATCTGCTTGCAGACACAACAGTGTACAAGCCAGTGTCATACAACCCTACTGCCAGAGTAACACGACGCATTCGCGCCCTCATCCAGGAGCACCGAGAATTATTTACGGAAGACGTGTATACTCGCCTACATAAGGCGAAGAACGTACAGCCTCCTAAGTTATATGGTTTGCCTAAAATACATAAAAGTAACGTTCCACTTAGGCCAATTGTGAGTCAAATAGATTCACCAACATACGATTTGGCAAAACATGTTGCTGGAGTGTTGCAGCCATTAGTAGGGAAAACATCGTTCATATGTAAAGGACTCGAGGCATTTCATTGAGCTCATCAAGAATATCTCAATGGAACCTGGTGACATAATGGTTAGTTTCGATGTGGAATCTCTATTCACAAATGTGCCGTTGAAGGATTGCCTGGAAGTAATCAGGGACAAATTGTTTGATAATGAACAACCCGGTGAATACATTGTTCTTCTACAAAATTGTTTGGACGGCAACTATCTCTTGTATCAGGGCCAATATTACCTCCAGATTGATGGCGTAGCTATGGGGAGTCCGGTAGCACCAGTAATTGCTAACATCTGGATGGAGCATTTTGAAGACATAGCAGTAGCAAGCGGTCCTGGTATTGTGAAGTTCTGGAAGAGATACGTTGATGATATTTTTTGCATCATAAACGGAAACCAAGCGGAAGTGGAACAATATCTACAACACCTTAACTCTGTTCATCCTAAGGTAAGATTTACATATGAAATGGAGCAGAACAGGTCCTTGGCTTTCCTGGACGTTCAAGTGACAGTGAGACCAGATGGAACCTTGGCCCACTCTGTTTACCGAAAACCGACTCACACGGACAGGTATCTGCACGCCTCTTCTCATCACCACCCTCGTCATCTTCAAGCTGTTGTTTCTTCCCTGGTTGATAGGGCATACGACTTATGTGACCCTGAACATGTGAAAGGTGAACTGAACCATGTAAAGGAGGTACTAAGAAAGAATGGCTACAGTACAAAAAGAGGACAAATGGAGAGGAGACAGAAGAAATTAAAACAACCAATGGTGAGCCGGGAACCAGCTTTTCTTCCGTACGTGAAAGGGATAACGGACAAGATTGGAACAGTTCTGCACAAATACTCCATTAAGACTGTATATAGTCCGCTATCAAAAGTTACTAAGGAGATTCGCTCACCAAAGGACGTGATACCTTTGCAGACGCCGGGTGTATATAAAATCGATTGCAGCTGTGGTAGTTCTTATATAGGGCAAACGAAACGTTCAATAGCCGAGAGGGTAAAAGAACATATCGCAGCTGTAAAGAATCGACAGACGTGCAAATCCGCAATAGCCGAACATCTACTAAATTCCAACGTTAATCACTGGATGGAACTTCATGACCCAAAAATCCTCTCAGCTGATCGTCATTATCATACCAGATTAGTACGTGAAGCTATTGAAATAAAAAAGCACAAAAATTTCAATCGTGATGATGGATTCAACTTGTCATCTGCATGGAATCCGGTGATTACAAAATTTAAACCGCGTTTTAGGCCGTCTCAAAGAAACCCGGACATTGTTAGTGTAGTTTGTCGGACTGACTGTACTGCAGATATAAATATCCAACAAATGCGGGTGGAAGAAGAAAACTCGACGCGCCCGAGTAGACGACGCCGCCAGCCTCCAGTTCGCCCGGGACCATGATCTGTGCAACCAGATCGAAACGTCGGGAAGGTAAATACTAAGTTTTACCTTTTAAAAGTGTTTGTGTTGCGTAAAACCCGTGAAAAATCAGTGTTTATCGAATATTGACATTTAAAGAGACAGCGAAATAACTTTCCAAGACCAAGAATAGTCCAAATAGTAATGCAAACATGATGCAACAGCAACACTTTTGTATTTAGCGATAGTGCTAAACTTATTTCGCGAAATATAAAAAATCAATACTCACACACTCGTACCTATATAAGTAGACAAGTGAAGGACGCCAAAAGACAGTAAGAGGATTAAGATTATACGTGCTTCCGAATACGGAAGAGTATCCTCGGTAAAGCCAAGATAAATGAATCCTGTAAGGTCGACCGGCTTAACGATTCATTTGAAACCTTGATTCGGGAATTTTTGGGACTAGCAAGATTTTATTGCGCCACTTTTTCCTTTTGTTCTAACTTTCTACTAATCTAATCCATGGAGCTTTTTCACCAGTGGTTAAATCGACTGTCGACAAGGCTTAACCACTATCCAACTTTTTGTAAGGCCCAGCATGTAAGATCTGTCCAGATTCAACAAGTGCGTCTAAAACAGAGTTAATTGACACAACACTCGCGATAGGAAATGCAACAATGGAATGTTGATTTTTCACTGACTAGTAATCTGGTTTCAAGCAGATCATTTCAAATGGGTTGTTCTTCTTTTTAATGAATGACTTACTCAGTTTGTATACCATCATACCCGTATTACCTGCTCTAGAAGGGGTCTTACAGGGCAAGGTAATAAGCCCGGTTTTTAATAATTCACTATTTTCTCATTCATATCGGTTCAAATCTTCACACATCAAATATACGGAAAATTGCCTTTGATCTACATACTATTCTTTTTCTATACATAAGTGAAGAGCCCTGATTTCGACCGAAGCTTGTAATATCTCTTCAATTATTTCTTGATATCGGAATAAACCGAACAAGGAAGGTAAAAAAGATTAATAATGTATGGGATGTTGGTAGGTACGGCTGGCTTGGTCTGTGACGGATAACAAATCGCACGTGAAGATGAAATAACCTCGAATGGAGCAGAAGATAGCGCGTACAAAGAAGCGTGTTAAGGTTACAATTTATTAGCAAATATTTGCTATGCGATACGGCGGAATGATGTTATCGCACGAGGAAGTGTGTGAATTCAATTCAGACTTGCAGTAATTCTTCCGACTTGTGTACTTTTTTTGTATGCGCTTTGTTTTGTATTGTACTATTCTTGCACATTTTGTATTTATCTTTTTATCCGAACTTTCAATTCCTCCAGTAGCTCTTTATTTAAGGGCTCCCTTTTGAATTTCCTATTGATCTTGTGAATTCCCTTCTTGAACTTCTGACTTATAATGACGGACTAATAATTAGATCAATACATAACCCTTATTTTACCTTTCCATGTACATTTACTTGTTCACTTTTTCTCAATTGCGTCTGTGTTGTATCATACTTACTCTTAAGGCCAAACGTTAAATCTGTTTCGGTATAAATCTTCGTTACCTTGTCATCTGATAAATGTATATTTTTTGTAAACTCGCCTGGATTACAAATCGGGTCAAGGTGAAAATACCATTAGTTTATTTGGATAATTTCGGAACCAGAAGTTTCAGTGTGGCCTTAGTAAAAATGTTTATTCACTACCGTGGCACAGATTATTGCTTCTGTCTATATGCCATGGAATAAGGGGTTTAATTTAGCTTTGCGAATGAAAACTCAACTCCTTACGTACTTAATACGACAAACATAGCAATCAATCGCTCAAAGCATTCATTGCTCTTAACACATTTCACAATTCCATTCGATCTCAATATAGCTTTTCAATTAAAAGCGAACTTTGTTCTGGAATCCTTAGAATCGTGCCCCGCGGGGTACCAAGTTGCCAGAGTTCGCATGACGTAAGCAATGTTGACTCGAGATAAAGTTAAGAGCCCTAACAAAATTAATGAGGCTCCGAGTTAAGCGCGAGAATAGGAGAAGAATATGTGGTAGGCACATTGGGAGGAAAAAAACAACTTATTTAAATTGACTTACCAAATTCCTGTTCCATGAGCATACAGAATTCGCGATTTTGTTTCGCTTGCTGTATGGAAGCAAGGCCCAAGATGGCGTCACAATCTTGTGCTCTGATATTGACTTAATCTTCTACCTTGTAGAATTCCTTTCTATCTGGCCGTGTCAAGTATCCTTCTACTACTCTAGTCGCTTTAGCGTTATATTTCTAGACGTTCCTCCTGAGGACTCCTCTATACACTAGTGCGGATACACTCTTGAGGAGTTTTCCCTGTCTTTGCTGCACAGCAATCGATAAGCACTCAAAGCATCTCTACCGCATATACATCAGGCTGTCAGGGTTCGTTTGCACTGGGTTGCGTGTTCGACTAGTTCAGGGTCGCCGTTTGCGTACATTTTACTACCCACGAGCCATCACCGGCACGACACCACTTTGCCGATTACCATCCATTATGTCATTTTGTTGTCTTTGTATCGTGTGCAGACAGACAAAACAATACTTATCGATGGGCTTGTTGTTCTAGGAAAGTTACGGTCATTGCATTTACCTGATCGTTTCTTATGGGAACGAAAAAGCATCTTTGGAGGGGTGTAGCGCAATAACACAATCGAAATTTAAAACCGTTTTTATGCAAATCACGTAAAACATCTAGTACTTACTTGATTTACATTCTCAGATTTTGTTTTTTAGGTTTTTGATGTACAATATAGTATCCTTGAACGGACATGGCTTTGTAAAGCCACCAAAAATTTTGGTAAGTTTTAACACAATCCACGTACCAAGTGAAGGCTAAAGCTGCTTACTGTTGCACAACTTTTAGCCACGTTCGTTATAATTTGTTTATTGGTAAAAAGCCTATTTTAGGGTGTAGCTCTAAAACGGTATCAATTTTTTGTCAGTTTTTAGTTTAAGAACACGTAGTGATGACTTTTCAACTATTTTAGTTATGGGTTTTTGGTCACAATAAAGCATCTACAAACGATCATAGCTCCACAACACAACCGAAATTTTGGTCACAACCGAAAGTTTGGTTTTTACACTTTTGACGAAAGAACATCTAGTGCTTACTAACTGCACAACTTACAGCCATTTAGCTGATGGTTCTTTTTTCGGGAACGATCACCCATTTTTCAGGCTATATAGAAAAAAATGAAACCACTCAAGTGGTTTCATTTAGCAAACAAACCGACATATTTAGCATTAGGGAGTTGTTCTCTATCCAGTTCAACAATTTTTAGCCATTTAGCTCATGGTTCCCGAAAATGTTGTGACCTCCCCCCGGTCTATTAATTGATGTGACTTTTACTTTAAAGGTTATGAAGTCTCTGTTACATAGACGAAGAAGACCGAATCTTAAATTCCTTATCTGGTTATCCTGGTATTTTGTTAACAAATAGATAGGAACTTGGTTGAAACACCTAACTTCGATTTGAGATGTTTTTGTTAAGATTCAATTTCAGTCTCCAATTTAAAGTTAAAGTATTTGGCTATCAACCAAAATGGTTTACACAACTCTCGTAAGTTAACAGTTGTTTTGCCGGTGCTTTCCACTAGCGCAAACATTTAGTAGGACCCCGAAATTGGGCGAGGATTTCCTTAATATTGGCGTAAGATGTCTCGCTCCCTCACATTGACTAGCTGAAGTAGCCGGTATGAGTAACAGGGATGATTTGAGTCGGAATTTCATCCAAGGCCTTAAGAAGTTGGACCTCTAATGTTGACGGGATACAATAAACAGATCGATAATGTTATGGCAAGCAGAAGTTTGACCTAAGTTACTATAACTGAGCATAACCTATTAATATGGGTTTACGGTAGTGTTCTTTACATAAGTAAGGATCTAGGTGCAGATTTTTGTTTTATTTTATTTTCTATATAATTTTAGTGCGTTGCTTCAATAATCTACGCATGGTTAAGCACACTTAAAGAATTGAAGAATTTAAATTAAAAACACACTGCACAATTTCATTAAAACCTATTGTTATCTTTACCTCTAGTTTATGTTCTCGTCGACACATATTATTCATGTAACAAACTGTCAAAACATTAACCCAAAAAGTGACAAGGCCTGAAAGTAGTTTAATGGCATAATCCACCGCTGCGTGGGAATTGAGTGGCTCAACTTAATTTGAGTGACACATAATTAAATTGTAACGTTAACCAAGTTAATGAAACAAGGCTTTATTATTTAGTTATCAATTAATCTTCGTATTTCTTATCAAGGGAAAATTCTCAACTTGTTTGGAGAGATATATTAAGCAAACAGTACCCGTCTTAAAAGGCACGTTTTCTTAGTTTTTTATGCTTGTCGGAGTTGAATCGACATGTTTATGAAATACGCAAAATCCGTCGCTGAGTCATCGGTTTTTGCTCACAAATGTTTAACCCAAAAAGTGACAAGGCCTGAAAGTAGTTTAATGGCATAATCCACCGCTGCGTGGGAATTGAGTGGCTCAACTTAATTTGAGTGACACATAATTAAATTGTAACGTTAACCAAGTTAATGAAACAAGGCTTTATTATTTAGTTATCAATTAATCTTCGTATTTCTTATCAAGGGAAAATTCTCAACTTGTTTGGAGAGATATATTAAGCAAACAGTACCCGTCTTAAAAGGCACGTTTTCTTAGTTTTTTATGCTTGTCGGAGTTGAATCGACATGTTTATGAAATACGCAAAATCCGTCGCTGAGTCATCGGTTTTTGCTCACAAATGTTCATCTTATCATTCGTATCCCTATCAGTGTAATGTCTGCAATGAGATTAACGCCTGCCTTTGGACAAGTAGCAGCAGTATTCATGTTAAAAATATTTCTGTGTCGATGAGCGCAGCGTTCTACCAGCGACAAACCCACAATCAAGATGATACACTTAACCACTCCCAAGAAACCGAATACCGCTCTAGTAATAGTTTCCAGTGGTCTTTTTAATTGGAAGCACGTGCACAAGGCTCCCTCAAGGTTGCCAAGATGGCTAAATTTAGACGCAAGCTTCTTTTCAGCACCTGCCTCGTCTGGAGTGGACACATTGAGAATTACACCTTGTTTTGGTCCCCGTTATGTTTAATGAAGTTGGTTACTATTTGTATGTACGTGAACAAGCAATATTGTCGAAATGTTCATATTTGAGCATTTGTACCTGAGTCATGGGTGTTTGTGTATGTATATTTAAGTATTTCTATTCGTTATTCTACCCACCATAGCACAAGCTAACGCTTAGTTTGGGGCTAGGTAATTGGTGAGTTCGTTGAAACAATTTATTATTTATTTATGAAATGCACTCGTGTCTATCGGTTATTTCGAATGAGTGCACTTCAGAGCGACTAACATAACTTCCTATGTGTGCTTGTTTGTTTAGTTGCATCAAAGCTTCAAACTCACGCTAACTATCCGTCTGCTTACTTTAATCACGTCATCATCATTAACGGTTTTAGAAAACTTTTTAACACTTTTTGAAAAAAAAACTTCCATTAGCAGTATTCTGTCTGAAATATTCAGAATAATAAAACTAAAATCGGCATGAACTCAAATTGCGATATTTTTAAAGTAAAGTTATAGTATAAAGTAAAGTTATAGTTGATTTGCTCAAATTCTCCGATGTTAATCTGCTTTTAGTTCCGTAAACCAGGGCTACCAGCTTAACCAACACGTTTCTCTTTAATCATGAACAGAGCAAAACGCAAATTAATTCATACAAATTGGCAACTGACTCTCGGTTCATGGCCCCCGAAGGTTGCGCAGTCTATTTCGGGGGCGCACGTGCGTGGGACCAGGTGGTCATGTAATATGCACCTATAGGACCGGACCGGCCTATCAATATGTAAGGTGAGGTGAAGACAGATGGAAATATGTTACGGTGCTCGGTGACTGAATATACAGGACATGATAAAATGTCAAAGAATCGTGATCATAAAAACATGTAGAATAGGCCTGGTGACATGTTGAGTGAGGTGAAAACGTGGAAATGCCGATGTTACGGATCTTTGAGTGCAGTGTACCTGCTCAAATGATCTCGTAAGAATGACAATAGTTGGACACTCTATGCCCAAAAGATGAATAAGGAGTTAGATCCGACGATGATGATTGTGATGTACGAAAAATTTGAATATTGCGTTCATTATTCAAAATTTTCGTGTATTTTTCGTATTATTTCGTAATAAAAAAACAGATGTACTATGTGTAGTCATACATACATAGTATATCTGTTTTTTTAAGTCACAAAGTTATAAAACCTTATGGATTAAATGTTATAAAACTGAAAATGAATAACGACTAAAAGTTTCGACAAACAAGATTTACAGCCATATTTTTGGCTACCAAAAACAATGAAATTATAACATTCGACGTTTGTTTACCCAAAATTTATGAAAGCAAACAAAATTTTTAGGTTAAATCTTTTTAGACGTTAAAGTCAAATTATCGAAGACGAACGTCAGACGGAAAGCTCGGTCTTAAATAAAATATCAAAAAGAAAGTTACAAAATTTATTTCCATTAAGCGTTCATATTTAAGGTTAAGAACTAAGAATAATATTTCCACTTGAAAATATCTAGGACACCGTATTTGAAAAATGAAAATGCGGACCTCATCTTTGTACGGAGATAAATAAGCACTCTTTCGAAAATGTTTCATTCGGGCCTGATTGGCGTTCGTCCAAGAGGTGATTTATTATAGACGTCATACGACATTTTTACTATCGCTCAGTAGTAAGGTTGCCGACACAAACCGTGACGACTGTGTTCCGGAGAAGTGTAGTAAAATCGATGTGAGATTGAGCAGACTTGATCTTTTTTGTGCAGAATTCAAGAAAAGCATTTCCCATTTTATCGTACTGATTTTTGATAACGATTAATTAGTTCAATTTATTTTATGGACAATCGATTTGATTGATACGTTGATAAGCTTTGTAATTAATTTGGTTTACTGCATGCGTTGAAGACTGGATATTAATTAGCTAATTATAAGAGTCTAATTGATATCCTCTAATTTGGTCGACCCAAGGATCCTCACCTTGTGCCCTAGCCTAGGTCACCTCTCTCATAGGCTTCAGACACATTATTAGACTACTGACCTTAAGATCTGAATGCTAAAAGACATTTTTATTCAAAGTTCTTCACGAACGAAAATTTAAAACTGTAAAATAACTGGCAAGTACTCGGTTGATTAAAGCCTTGGAGACTAGAAAGATGAGTTAAGTGCCAAATTAGATCAGTGATGAAAAATATAACAGTTTGGGACTTCTAATAAAACTGTGGACATCATTTTAATTTTTTCAAACATATCAATCATCTTTACAGATTTAATGGATTTTACCAAATAACAACTTGGCATAACTTGACATACTTTTATGCAGTCATATCGTAAGTTTTTTGCTATTTGTCGTTGACCCAACCAATCCGAAGGCAGTTTCAATACAAATGCTTTACAGCCGATCGACCAAATATAAAACGGTGCTGCAGACTATGTCGAAACTGTTACGTTTACAATCAAAGTTTTCGAGGTTCTTGACCGACAACAGTCAGACAATAGTTATTTTTTAACCATTAATTCCCGTTTCTGAATACAAATTTAAATAGTCGTCGTTTCTTAATTAATCCAAAGATAAAAATACGAAGACAAATTGTAAATGAATTTTGGTGAAATAATGAGAAAGCTCTTTTAATCTTCGTTAGAGAGCGGATTCGCATCCTCCCAATTTACATATTGATGATGGCCTTTGAAAATATTCTTTATTAACATTTTAAGAGCTTGGTAGGATGTAAATCACATTTATTACCAGTACATTCCGTTTCATCTCTTTGTGCTCAAGTAAAAAGGAGAGCATTATACGTACGTTGAACTCTATGTGCGGATCATGTCCTAAAATTAGATTTCCTTTTATCAATGTTAAGGCCTCGAGCGTTTGTTGTCGTGAGTTGTGTAAGTATATCCGATAAAAAGATGATGGATTTGTTTTCTTGCGATATTCGCATTTTGGCATAGATGGTATGTATATTTTTGTCTCGACACTAAATTTTGCAATTCTATTGTCACTGATATAATTTATGTATGACGTGATGTCTGGCTTGTATAAGTCTGTATGTTATGGAAACATGTACTAAATATGAGATGCTATCGAAATTGGCACGATCGTAAAGAAGTCGTGATTACGATGCCAAATCTTACAAACTCGAGCTCCGTTATTTTGGAATTCATACAACAAACACAGTGATGCCCCCGTTTTCATTATTTATTAATATTAAATTCTGAAGAGTGCCTCCGATAATTTGCCCTCGTTTCTAAAAGCAATTACAACAAAAAACCATATAATGTTTAACCTATTTCCTACAAAGGAAATAAGATACCACGAAGCTTTATTCAATTGGGACGTTCTGTTATTTCCAGCCAATAAACACAATTTTCTTCATAGACCCAATTTCTTCACTAGCATCTTAGACATTATTAAACATTTTAGCTGCCTGTGTTCCATGATTTCGGTATACCAGCGTAATTTCATTACCGTTTGCTCCATATATCTCCTTAACTACGTGCTTCAGTTTTATTATCTTGCTATTTTCCACTCCTCCATAGCCATCTTTACGATAGAAGTTTCCAAGGTGCTTTTTTAATGCAAGATTAATAGATGCTTGCCCGTATTTTGCTTTCACTGTGAACGGTCGATAAACTTCAAACTAACCCACGTGCTATCTATTCTATTATGTCCCAAACGGTCTGGGACAGGGTTCTAAATAGGGCCGTATCTATTTTCTATCCAAGGATCCGGTCCAGAATACAGACGGGATTATCGGTCCGGGGGGTAAGGTCACAAATCGCGACCTTCGACCGTGTCAAACGCGCTCTTATAAACTTCATGAATGGTAATTTGCATTGAATCTCGAATGCTTTTACATATGTTTGTCTCAACTTGACCCTTTATATACCGAATATAATAAATCCACAAATTTAATCAACTTAGTCTTTCAATCCAGAGCATCCTAAATTCTAAATGCTTTCCCGCCGACGTGAACGCGCAAAACGCAAACAATTAAAAATTCAGAATAGGCTCGAGTTTTGCCAGGAGCGGACCGCAATCAGAGTGCTCTGAAGTAGGTCACGTGTGGACAAAAATGCGGGTTGTACACAAACGGCAGTGGAGACACCCACACTTCACAGTCACAGGGCTGACAACGCAAAGAAAAGTGATGGTAATGTCTTTGAACACTGGAGAATCCATGAAAATTCAGAGCTCTGCAAAATAGGCTTTTCAAATATAAGGCGCCTCTTAGTTAATGAATTAAATGAAGTAATTACGATTGTGGAAGTATACATAATGATGTCTAAAATATTGCTAAAAAGTACACATTAGTTATACTGATGTTGCTGACACCACAACCAAATACTAAAATCACGTGAAAGTTCTGGCGTATTTTTATACGCCATTTACCTGTTTCAAGACAGAACAGGCAACAGAAATGGTAATGGCGACACAAATCCGCCGGCGCAATATATTTGACTGTTTCACCAACCCTGAACTTCAGAGCTATGTAAACAATTGCCTAGGGTCGGAGCTTTACAAAACGGCGTCGTGTAATGTAACGATAATGTTAATGAAGCGTAGAGCGGTCCAAATGGACCTTTGCGAACACCAAATGACACGAAATGTTGCTAAGGTCTTCTCCAAGGGTAAACATCACGCGTGAACCTTTAATTCGTTTTGTTAACTGTCTTTTATATTGTGTGTAGATGACTGTCTAAAGTTACAAAAATGAATCGCAAATACACAAGACCCTGAGAAGAAATTTGAATATGTACATATTCAAATTTCTTCTCAGGGTCAGCAATTTCTTGCTGAAAAACAAACACTCCAAAATCAATTAGCTAAAAAGCGGAAAGATAATGAAAGTGCGGTTCAAGTACGATGGTAAATAGACACATCAGCTACCCCATAAACTCTGCCAACGCACTGACGTCAGCACTTGCCTATTTTTAACCTTCAATCAACTTCAGTGGAGTGTTATAAATATTTACAAAACCTTTTTGTTTGCTCTTCACGAAACTGAATTTTATATTGCTTTCGGTTCTTCTTACTGAAATGGATTGGTCGTGTCCTTGTTCGATGGTTTGTTTTTCAACACAGGTTTTGCTTTATAGATTTAGTATCGATGTTTCCGAAATCTCTATATATATAAAATTCTCGTGTCACAATGTTTGTTCCCATACTCCTCCGAAACGGCTTGACCGATTCTCATGAAATTTTGTGAGCATATTGAGTAGGTCTGAGAATCGGCCAACATCTATTTTTCATACCCCTTAGTGATAAGGGTTGTCCACCTTAAACATTTATATGGCAAAACAACGTTTGCCGGGACAGCTAGTCTCAATATATTTGCAAGCTCGAAACGATCCTGTTTTTCCCTATCAAGTTATCAGTATCAGTTGTTTTACCTAAACTCTTGATAAGTTAGTTTAGTTTCGCAAATGCTCAAGTTACCAATCTGAAATAAGCTTCGATGCTCAATAATAGGTACACTACGGAAAGACGCCAACTAAATCATAAACTTAGATCGTTGATATTGTCAGCTTTTGGAATTTATTATAATGACTATAAAGTTTGAACTGATCTCGCGAAACGGGACGCCGATCTTTTAATTTACTCTGTTCGTGTTTCTCGACTTATTTACTGGTTTCATAGTTTTACTTTCACTAAAAATATCTCCGTTGATATTGTTATAAATGCCCTTTATCAAACAAACATCCCACGGAAATGGTTTCGCGCGTTTCCTGTTTGAGCTTCCATGTTTAGTTTGTAAGGGAAACGGTTGGTATTTGTGTACTGGCTACGGTAAAACAAAGCCTATTTGTTGTTGTGACTGCCTTTTACTGTAATGGTAATGTACACATTTACTCCATTATTTCTAGTTTTATTGTTAAGAATATTTGTATCCTTCATAGTGTTGTTATTTATGGAAATCAGCTTATTTTCTTACCCTCATATTAATAAGCGCGATGTAGACTAGTTATTTTTACTGTTTTCTTTTTGCTGATGTTTTTTTTTTATGTGATGTGACCATTCCCAGCTTATGCCACATCTACACTAATATTGTAAAGAGGAAAGATTTGATTGTAGGTTTGTTTGTTTTAATTGAATAGGCTTCGAAACCACTGGACTGATTTAAAAAAAAACCTTTTACCATCGAAACGGTCATTATCTCAGATAAGCATAGGCTATATTTAATACTAGCAGCGCGTCCTGGATTCGCACGGATTAAATAATTGCCCACCCGTGCGAAGCTGGGGGGCCGCTAGTTTGTTAATAAAAGGCTTAGCGTGGATTCGATTAAACGGGTTAAGGAATTAAATAAATAAATATTTCACAACAATAATAACTTGTCTTTTTGACAAGAAAAAAATATACTAGACGTTTAACATGTTTAACATCTAAACCTTTTCGGTAGAATTCACGCTCAGTGCCGACTGTCTTGTTTGTTTCACATATAGCCTACCCTACTCTGCAATCATATTAATAGAGTACAAAACGTCGGAGTCGTATGTCTTGCCGGCTTACGCCCGGATTTGCATGCATTATACAGGTCGCTGTATGTCTTGCGGTATTCGGAGGAAACGTTTGTCCTTCGACCCATCCGCTCGTACAAGGTCTCGCTGTGAACTGATTATGTTTTCAGAGTAGGCTAGATGACACCACCAATCGTTGATATACTCTTTATCATCTTTCAAAACGATCTGCCTCCATGAATTTTGTATGGGAATACTCAAATTTGAAGTCATAATATAGTATCAGAAATCGAAGTCAATTGACTAAATATTTATTTAATTTTATTTAAATAAATATTTGCTTCTACAGCTTTGCTACTACTGGAAATAAATTGGTTTTACTAGCTTCATGGAGGTTGTGTTTTTAAAACGCCATGGTCCTGAAATATGTCATCATGCCTGTTGACTGCAGGACGTGTGTGACTTATGTGTTGTCTTACTTGCTGTTTTTTTTTTGGGTTAAAGTGCAGGTTTGGTGTTTAGTTAAAACTGTCCATATCCTCAATTGTTTTGCTAGTTCTCAAAGTGTTGCTTTGGTTATGGTAACGAAGTCACACTCGTTATTATTATACGTAAGTTTCCAAGACACCGCTTACAGTAGTTCCTTATTAGGGTCAATCTTGTATTTCTTATCATCACTTAACGTCATGTCATAACCGACAAAAGTATTTCAGATTTTATGTTCACATGATTAACTTAATGATTCTGTGGCACAGGTTACAATTTTTTTTATAGATTTTTTGTGATAATCCGTCCGTAGTAAGCCTTGACTGTTGCTCCATTTCGCTCATAACCTCAACATAATATTTTTGTGTGCGGTTTCATAGCTTACAATAACGGTGTGTAACGTGAGGTCAGAACAGGCGTTTCCTTCGCCAAGGGAAATGCCACGGCCACGCTGGCACACGACACGCACTGTTTGTTTAGTTTGGTCACTACGGTCATCTTTGGGGGTGTATTACAAGGCTGAATATTTCGCCCCCTTACCTGTATAGTCTCAAGCATGTAGTTAGATTGTAATTAAAATTTGCAATCGCTTTTATTGCAATGCTGCAAAGCTAGCTAGATGAAATAGATTTTTTGGTATGTCTGGCCTAAGGGTGCTTACAAAAAAAAACAGGTTTCCGGTACAGACAAAGTACTGGTCGGTACTTATAAACTTATAAGGGAACTTAATCTGGTTCTTTCTTGTAATTGAGCGCATTAGATAAAAACTAACTTCTATGCTTGTACCGATCGGTACCTATCACACGTACCATATCCCGCTTCTCTATAAAAGCACCCTCAGATTCAAAGGAGACGTAAGGCTGGTATAAGTAGAATAAGTTGGGATTCGTTAAATTACAAAAAAACTGAGGTATAAGAACTATACAAATTCTGAAAAGTTTACCATAAGAAGACAAACTTCTTTGTTTTGATACTTTGGTAAATTCCAGTATACATCCAGGAATCGAGAGATAGAAATAAAAAGGACTTATTAAAGCTTTCATTTAATAACAACATATTCTTTTAACATGCCTTGCTGCAATCAACCTGACAGTTGTAATCAAGATAGGCTCTACATTTACAAGCCTATTTATTTTATATATTGGATTACATACACACTTCCTGCTGTAATCCCCGCGGCCGCGGCACGCTCAATGCATTAATCTAATGTGACGCGTATTAGTAAGAGTATCAACATCCTTGTGCCAAGTATACTAACGTCGCAGTGCGGTGCAGCGATTAAGTGGACTTGCCTTAAACATTCCGAAATGAGTTCTTCTCCACAAAAAGTTTTTTGGCTTCCTTTATGAAAAGGGGCTCACTTGACCGAATATTAAATATGTGACATGGGCAGGGCATTAGAGATTAATACTTGTCAATCCAACCTAAAATATCGTTATAGTTCAGCACATTTTTCGACGTGACGAAACTGAGTGAAACGAAACACATCAGCTGCGTGTTTCATTTTACTGGAATAACACGTTGGAAATTAGATTAGGCAATATTAATGCTAAATCAAGTAAGCTAAGCAAAACAATGCTGTTTGTTATACATCCTTGGAATGACCCTTCGGCACTTTAAAATGCAAAACACACCAAAACATGTTCGCATGAGATAAAATATTTAACAGCTAAGATTTCGTTGTTGACGTATTACCTGAATTCTATGGTAATATTTGCAGAATATTTTATCACACAGTCTTAGTTACTCGCACATATTCCCTCTAAATTATTCCATACATATTCATAACGTTATCTTTATAGCGAACCGTGTAACGGGATTGGAAATTTCATTAATAATACAATCGAACCAATCCGAAGTTCCCAACACGACATTAAGAAAATTCCCATTTAAGATTAGGGCGTTTGACGAACTCCAATAATTCAGATAAGTAAAAGCGATTTATAAAAATAAACAACTCAATATCACAACAGATAAAATTAAACAAGATTATATTTTAGTGACACTCGAATGCCATCTACGGTTGATTCATCTTTGTTTAGTTTACTTTAAATCAGAGTTTATATACCTGTAGAATTTTTGCTAGTTTTAAACTTATTTAGCTTGAAACCTGAATCTCGGGCAAACATAAGTGTCTTACAGCAGCTTTCTTGTCACAAAACATATAGGTGTCGACACTCCGCTTGCTTGTTACGCCTCCCCGGAGTGTCATCATCCTAAGTGGGGTAGGGGAGGGTGGGATATACACACACATTGCTTCGGAAAGTGGTATTCAGGGGGATACATGGGTAATAGAACTGCCTACTCTGTAAGCCGTTGTCTGTAAATTCGGTGGTTTAACTTAACGTAACGTACGGCCTCTGGACCTCTACTATTTGCGAAGATTTCTGTAGTTCGTAAAACCATTTGTGACATCAAACTTTCAGCAAGAGGCTTAGAGCCGACAATATAGATTTCTTTGGTCAGACAGAGGCCGACCTCTGCAGTGTATGTTTCCGAAATCATGCTAGTTGGTTAAGTGGTACCAAATAGTGACGCCTGCACTCTCACTCATGTCATCCTAGTCAGAGTATAGCCTGTAAATGCGTGACATACGTTTTAGTCTAGGACAACTTCATTCCTACAAATTAATTCCCATAAACTAATTGGTACTATTCAATCTAACGTGTCCATGGATACAGTTCAATTAGAGTACCTGTGCACACATACTACGTGTCTGAGTTTAGAGAGATTGAACTTGGCCGACTAGTTCTCTCGGAAATGTTGCCGCATTTCAGATTCGAGTAGGGCAAATATCATTTCTTGAATTCTATTTTCGATAAACATTGATCTATGACTGACGTCGTCTTGTTCTGGTTTCAAAGTCCAAGCTGCTTAGATACTTTTCAGTATTCTTTTCATATTGTTGTTACCCTACTTTCAGGCTTTGAACTTTTTAAGTACAAGACTGAATTCTCAAACTCATTTTGCTATAAAAAGTTTCTCCAGTGTGTAGTTATGCTCAACAAGTTTTACTTACATAAAGAACTCTTCATTGATCTACATACATATAATATAATATACATATGTTCTGGTATAACCTGCGGTCTCATGCCTGATATAATAATGCTATTGTTTTATGTAGGTGTTTAAATCTTTCAATGGAAAAGACAGTTGTCAACCGTGAAGATTTCTTTCACATGACAAAAGTAACGCATTAATAGATATTGCAATTTAGTCGTCGTACATTTGCCTAATTTAAAAAAATAACTCAACTTCTTTAGAAATATGTGCGTCTGAGTTAGCGTTTGATTTGTTATGGTGCACAAACAGCATATTCCTAGAATAATTATGACAACATTCTATTAATGTTTCATAATATTTCCTTTAAAACTTGCCTTGTCCCACTGACAGGAATCTCTAGTCCGAAATTTCAAATGATTTGAGTTCAGAAAGCCATCGGGATTGTCCTCTTTTATAATTTAACGCTCCTCTCAGATAGATATCTAGAAACAGTAGCGTATGACACCGTCGTTGAGCATAGTTCAGGAAACCTCCTAGTTTCTAACTCTGACAATCAGCTTCTTGTCTGAAAGGTAAAGGCCCTACTCTATTAGCCAATGAATGTAGTCTCTGTTACTCATGCTAGCTCGACTATGCAACCGAAAGGGAGGGCTAGAGACGCAAGATTATAAGAGAGGTGCAGTTGGACTCCTTTCAAGAACAATGGATATCTCGGTCAGCGAATAGTTTCTTCAGATTGGAACTTTGTGGGATGGGAACAGCCTCAGAGATAAGGCTGTCATTTCGTTATAAAACCGTATTGTTGACTATTAATAAATAGCATTAGAATTCATCGCCTTAAACGTATGTCACTAAAAGCTAATTTTATTTTCCAAATTACGTAATAACATTCGTATCTCGACTTTCACTTTAATTACATTGTATTTGTTATGATTTCACAATTGGATCATTACAAGGAAAATTATACATGAACCCATTTATTTTAGGCCGTAGAATGTTCAATGTTCAACCAAGAAATTATGAATAATTAAACTGCCTGTTTTGGATTCTGTTATTACAGCTGAACGCCCTAGATTAGTTTAATACTGGTACATTTAAATGAAAACATTTGCAAAAGATGTAAATCAGTTAGATAGTCTTTGTTAAAATTTATACGAACATGACTTTCTAAAGTTAGGGGTGAAATCCAAATACGAGATTCAAACGGTCTATTGGACCTACTTGACATTGGCCAACGATTCACCCCACTTCTGCGTATCGTAAGTTATGCAACGACCTTGCCACGGATTACTCTATTAACTTCGAGTATATGCACTATGCGTGCTATATTGGCACTGGATAAACAACTGGTTATGTTTACCTATAATGTTTTACCTAATTAGCGAAAAATGTGAGACGGATCAGACGGTGGAAGTCTGCGCATGTTAAAAAAAATCTCCAACAGATAAGGGAATGTTTTTTAATGTCAGCATAGTGTGACTGTCTGTATTGAAACCTTTTAAATACCGCACGCGGATGCTTCAATCTTGTTTGTTGGGATCGTTGTGGTTACTGGATGTGATTATCTTCTACCAATTTTCGCGTATCATGATTAGACTCAAAAGCGTGTTGCTCGTAAACAGATCTCGTATCGCCAATATTAATCCTCTCTTTTTGTTGATCAAAAGGCAAATTTTGCCATCTAAAACCACCGGTTTCCGTATTCTACCGTCAACACCCAAATATTTCCATTACATAAGTTGTGTCATCATTCCATTCCCAACCCCAATGGCATCCTGCCTGATGGATGACGTCAAGCTAAAGAAAGACGAAAGCGGCCCGGATATTAAACGCCGCGTCATGGCTTTGTTTATTTGCTCAAAACGAGAAATGGGGATTTCACACTGCTGTTTTCACAGGATGTAGCCCCTGATATAACGTAGCCATATGTATCAATATTTTTGGGAGTGGAATTTCAGTTTTTGATCTTGAGAATGTCTTGCCTTGGGTTTATTGAAGGGGTTTCTGATAGAGGTCTTCCATATTTATTCTGAATATAGTGATGTGATGAAGATATGTGGTCATCAAGCTCTTAATGTTGGTACCAAAAATGTATCTTGTCCAAAAACAATTGTAAAAACTTTACAAGGAATTTGATTTGTTTTATAACCAATTATTTACTTATCTCTCTCTCTCATGTTTTCTTTTACATAACTCTATAATTGCATCTTCATCGTATTCTTTGACATTGTAAATAAGCATTATCTCGGGCACATGACGGGCACGTTCACGTTTACAAAACAACTCATCCGTATCATCTATCTTATAATTACGTAGGATACATCCTATTCTAAACCGACTCCAGCTGGTTCCCAACAATTACACGCGATTAACTCTTCTCAAACGATCATGCTGCTTTAGCCTCTATATCATCTGTATAAGAGTCATACAATCTTTGTAAGGACTTCACTCAAATGTCTATGCACAGCTCAAGTTTGCTACAACAGTTGTAATACCTACGCGAAGACGTCTTGTTTATAACTGGTGTTCTACTATACACCCTAGCTTCGAATGTTATAAGAGTCATATAACATTTACGTAGAGGCGTCTCATTTTCCACGGTTACGCTTCTTTAGACTCTGGTCTCTATCGTTATAAGATGTAGTTCGTATAGTCGTTTGTTTAGTTCACGTGCGCAGGAGCATCTGTTGATCTCAGCCGGCGCAGACGACGCGTGGACTTTGTCGATGGGTTGCTGTCAGTGATTCAGTGAGTGATTTAGCTTGAGAAGAAAAAAAAATAGATAGATAGATAAACTCTTTATTTTACAACAAAAAATCAAATTGCAAACAAGTTTAACAAATAAAGAACTACAATTTAGGCGGTTTGGTAAAAAAGATGTGTCCATCTTGAGTAGAATAAAATCTAACCACTGATGTTATATGGTTTGATGAAAAGAAGATTAGTGATAACAATAACTTCGATTAAGCTCACCGACTGTGACATGAAGTGGTACTCGCGCCATATCTTTATCAGACTATATTACGAGCGAGCAAGCTGTTGTCACTGCCTGCTATTATAATTAAACGCCTAAGCTATTTGCATTTTAATTAACCAAAATGCTGTCTGACTGCTGCACTCATCACTTTGCTTAGGAACGACTTAAGTTACCATTAAACGACAGAGAGCGGCAGTGAGTCATAATCACAACACTATTGATTTGACACTGCGATTTATGGATCAATATTGATTTAAATTGTCGGGATTAAAAACCAACATAATGAGAAATGAAAAGCCAATATCATCGTTTCGGGAATCTTCGTCAAGACTTATAGCTGTAGTTTCTCATCAATACTCCCATACAAAACTCCCATCCCTAAAAAGTCTAAAATAAAATACCTCACCGCTTACTAACTGCATATTTTTTTTAAATTGAAATAGAAGCTAACGTCGAATCAAATTGACACTTTTACCACACACCCTCGTTCTACTGAGCCGTTGAATAAGATAAGAGTTCGCAGACAAACCCATAAAAGTTTAGCTTTTCAAATCTGCTACGGAATATTTCCACACGACTGCGGAGAAAGTTTAGAAGTATTGACTATGTACTGATGGTTCAGCGCATATAGCATAGCTAGCTTTTACTGACACTTTTAACTGGGCTTTTGTGAGATATTGGTTTGTTTCTGGACACCATTGAATGACATCATAAAGGAATGGTATCGTCTGACCAGCCAGACTAGTAGACGCTACAAAGAGATCATAAACTTCGCTCAATCTGATGGATATTGTAAAGCGAGCTCGTTTCAATTATGTCAATTAACCCCATAATGAACCCCAAGGTATATGAGACGAATCACGAACACGTGGATAGTACTATCAGGGTCATTAAAATACCACAGAAGTCAATGCACTAAAATGTATTTCCTTCAACGATAAATCGTAAAAGATTTACAACAGGAACCAAGCGCCAAGATATCAAACAATGTATCTTACATTCGCGACCTTTCATCGTCGCAATCAGTCATGTAAACATTGGATCTACACACTTCATTAGGTATTCTGTGTCTGCTACATGTCTCATCCTCTCATCAAGACTGAGCAAATTGAAATACACGAGCTTTTGGGAGACGAACCTAATTAGAGCTTCCAGCTGAGTTGTGAACATAGATCGAAGATTAAAGTCCTGTGATGAATCAGCGGGATTGGTGCCAGTGTCATAACTATGGCGTCGGTAAAGCTTATGGAAGTTTTTAAGACCTGGAAAGTTACGAAGGTATAACCCTAAACACAAATTAAATTATTGTCTGCTTTTTAGAAACTGTAGTGTTTAAATTTAAGATCTATTGTAACCTTTATACATACACAATAAAGAACTTACTTACTTACCCGACTACGTCGAAGCAAAAAAGAGGTTTATGATTTTGACCGGTATGTATGTTTGTATGTTCATTTGTTCCCTCATAACTTCTAAACCCTTCATCATATTTTGCCCTAAGATGTGCCTAAACTGCCTGCTGGTTATAGGCTAGGGTATTTTGCTATTAATTTCATGTGGCGCCCTCTAGGGCACATAAAGTCTTGAACGACTTTTTTTGTAGCGTCTAAAGTCGTGTTGGGTATCAAATGATAGGGCTTCATTGGCACAGTTCAAAAATATATACATAGTTATGATAAATATGTTCCCAAAATTATTTAAATAAAAAATATGTTCCAAAACTAAAACTGTTGTTGCTAAACTTTGTACAAAACGTAGACATAACGCCAAATGGCATAAAAGTTCTTTAATTTTGTCCACCACTTTTGTTATTAAAATATTATTGTAAATCTGTTTCGCAAGTTCGAAAGCTTCTTAATACTTTGATATCGGATTTAATGAATGATCAAATATATTTTTGGTGCAGAAAACTTTTCTAATAAAATCTTGTGAATCTCGTGGAATATTCTACACGCTTTAGCTAAATCTGACAGTAAACTAGGAACTTTAGGACCTCAGATATTGCTCTTCAGGGTGCAATATTCAGATCTCATATTTAAAATTCCCTTTTTGGATTATCGTTCATAGTTTAATATTAAAAAGCTGATGCGTTTACCTGGGGAAATTGCATTATTACCCGAGTTGCTAAGAAGAATCAAAAAGGCAACTTTTATCGATAATCGAGAACTGAAAGCAAATATCACGTACATTACATTACCTCATGTTATGCTCAATTACTACAGCAATTGATTTAGGCAATACTCGCTGAAAGATGCTTCTTAGGACCTAACCTACTCTATATAACCTTATCAACCTTCAATCTTATTTCCTATGCTCTGAAAATATCTACCTTTGGTATAAACAAAAAGTTGTTGCTGTAATCAGACAAGAAAGTTTAACGATACACTTTATTAAAAATGAAGCTCTGGAAAGTCAAAGCCCAAAAGTTGTGGGACCCACGACACACATTCTCAAAAACTTTTGCTAAACTAACACGCTATAATATTCACAATATTTACAAACAAAGTCACTAGGAACACTGACCGCCTTTGGGTTGGGAACTTCATATGCCTAATCGCTTGTCGAAAGTCTTTATTTATTGAATCTAACTCTTATACGCATCTATAATTCACTCGTTTCTGGAATAGCATCGGAACTAATCATAATTAATAAATGACTTGCTTTTCAAAATGTAGCACTTCTGTAAGCACAGTGTAGGTTTCTTAAGACAGACTGTGTCAGTTTAAAAAACATTTTAATGATAAAAACTAAGGTCCTGCATTCATTTGCTGGCCATTGCGTTCGTTCGCACTGCTAAACTAAAAATACGAAACTTAGAAACAAAAAAGTAGCTATATTAATTAATAAATAATAAGCATGTGTTGTTACTCGAGAAGTACAAATTTGCGTATTTTGGGTGTGCTACATTAAAGGTCTTATAGATAAAGTTATAGTTAGAGTCCGCTAAAATTTGCTACATTTTAGTCAGCGTGCAAAATATGTATAGTTAACCAGTTATCTCGATAGCAAACGGATCCTTCATATATCCTAAACGTATTAGGAGTTACAAATGGGAAACTTTCAGCTCGTTGGATCGAACCATGTTCTGAGACCGGTGTTTTGTGTAAACTTTGTCACTTCAAGCGTAAACAAAATCTATTTACATGTGAACTGCTTAATCCGTATCATGGAAAGTAATTGGAGCATCGCTGATGGGACACAATCGCTCATCGGCCGGACATTTGGCCAATTTCCTCAAGACTCCCGAGCCGATTGCTACCAGCCCTGAGCTTGTTAGATTCATTGATTCGCTAGCGGTGGAGACAGGCGTGGTTAATTGGGTTGTTTCTTTCCCGAGTGCTTTTTGTACTTCGTCTATATTTGGGCGATAAGTATTTTTTCATAATTTATGTTTACTAGCGGTCGCCCGCGACTTCGTCCGCGTTCAAGTTTGAATAAATGTTTAGAGTATTGGCCGAGTCTACTCGCCGAAATCTTTAAAACGGTAGCTCGATCGTATTATTAGGCCCTAGCACCGTGGTGACACAGGCTAGAAGTAGCATCCTTTTGTCACGAAGTAATGACGAAAGGACTCTTCTCTTATTAGCCATTATATTTTGAAACACGTCTCAGGGTGGGTATGTTGTAGATTTCGTTTAAAGACAGAATTTTCAACCCTAAGTCTTTTAATTGAACCGTACAGGTTCAAAATAACTAAGACAACATGAGAGTCTAATAACATCATTTTAAGTGTTAACACCGAAGCCGAAAGAGCCTACATTTTAAGTGAGGTGACACTTAAAATTTCGGCCCTGTATGCCGGTGCTAATTCTATACGTGCTCTGTTTACATTCAATGGAAGCAGAAAATACAGTTGCTTTGAAGGGCTTCACGTCGTTGGCTATAAATTTTCATTAGTACCTGAGCTGTTGCCGTCCTAATTTTCGATTCTTGCCATCACGCTAATTCCTAAAGGTAATTTTAGGTGGTAATCCAAGATGATGAAATTAGTCTTGCTGAGTAAGACCCCTGTTCGGATTAAAACCATTAAACCTCATTAAGGTGACTTTGCATTAGCGGGATGAATTTAGAGCTCAATGAGGCTGTAGTAATATTAAAGGTGTTGGAACCATTATGGTTATTTTGCATCAGTTTGTAGAAAAATTCTAAGTAAGTCATTATATCTTACCAGTGCCCTCTTATTACTAACTTGCCTCGTCTAAAAGATAGAGGACTATTTGCTTTATGCCTAAACGAAAGGCTATCAGATATGTCTTCATACAAAAGAAGATGATACTTCCGTTAGTCTAAAACAAGTGTAGATAGAACATTCAACAAGGAAACGAGACTTATCCCACATGTCTGCTTGTACTAGTCTGGGTGTTATATGTATTTATTTTACCCCTATTGATTCTGATATCTGTAACACAAGTGCTTAAGCTACTTACGACGTAACTGACTTTGTTGTATATTTATATACAACAAAGTCATATATATATATTATCCCACTACTGCCACTTGCCTCTCTTGGCTAGCCAGGTTTAGATATTAATATCTCAACCATTTTGGGACTTCATATTCTAGAAACGCATTAGTATCAAGAATGTTTATCTCCGTCGCCTGCTCCAGTAAACAGTACGTACCTGGGGTTATCGCGGCGCCAGACGGGGGCGCCCGGAATGTCTTGATGACGGGCCGGGTGATTACGTTGTGTTGTGTGAGTCACGTGACAGTTTGTAAGCACGGCACACATCAAGTTAATCACTGCGGTTTCTTATAATTAGGTTATAAGGGTGATTTTGCAATGAAAATGAGTAGACTGATGTATAGCCGTGTGTACACAGTAGTCGGAACATTACCATTATCTTCCACCGAAGGATTTGAAATACGGAATGTTTTCACCGATCTATCTCTGACTGAGTATAAGTTAGTCGTGTCGTGAGTATAAGTGAACATAAATTCATTTCTCAAGAGAGACATACTTTAAAGCGGTATTTTAGCGTCTAGAAAAAGGTATGGAAAAAAAATGAGGAATGATTAGATTTTACTTTTTTTGTATCAATTGGAACAAAAATCATGGGCATGTTATGCAACATAATATGCAGAGACAAAGATGGCATCTGAAGTTGAATAACAAAATATATTACGAGAAAATGTATTGGCATTGTGGCTTATAAAAAAACAGTGACAGGCACCTCGTCGATTATCTGTGAGTCAAATGAAAGCGATCACCACAAAAAAGTCTAGAATATCCAATATCACCTGGCTTCTTTCAGTTTATTTGTAATTTTAAATGGGCAGGCAAAAGACTTTTCCAAGTATTACTTTATACAGCTTTGTTAGACTTATTTTTAGAACGTACACCCTAAATGAAGAAACTCCCACTCATTCCTGTTTGTTATTGTTTGGGGCCTTAAATGAAATACTTAAAATAGAACGAATTTAAATAACCTTTGACTAAACAGCAAGTAAAAAATAAGAAAATGATATTGATTTTATAGAGCTTTATGATTGGATTCTTTGATTTCATATTTTACTACGGTTGAACGTTTCCATCTCGGCAATTAATAACTGAATAGTCGGAACAAATATTCGATATAGTTCTATGAAAGCCTTTTTATTAGCTTAGGCGATATTTTTATAAGTCACGAATCTATTTTAATTATTTTCTGTTACATCAAATTGTAAATCTAATTTTATTCTATCTTTGTCCACAGTTGACGAGAAAATCTTCTGCTGCCATGGCGGCCTCTCGCCCGATCTCCAAGCCATGGAGCAGATCCGGCGGATCATGCGGCCCACCGACGTGCCGGACCAGGGCCTCCTCTGCGACCTGCTGTGGTCCGACCCCGACAAGGACACCGCGGGGTGGGGGGAGAACGACCGCGGCGTCAGCTTCACTTTCGGCACAGAGGTAAGTTCGTTAGCTCGGAGTCTAGAGGCGGACCAAGAACTGTTGTGCAGCCTGCTGTGGTCTTACTCGGAAAACCGGAGATATCATAGGCTGGAGCGCTCGCAGTGTCACCTTCACTTACGTCTAAGAGTTATGTGTCTCGCTCATCTATTCACAACAGCAAAGTGCCCAGGGGACTGCTGTGCGACATGTATAGAAGGGAATCAGACAAGGACGCCGCCATGGCGTTATCTCGCCTGATCTCCAAGCCATCCGATCCATGGAGCAGATCCGGCGGCTCATGCGCCCCACATCGACGTGCCGGACCAGGGCCTCCTCTGCGACCTGCTGTGGTCCGACACCGACAAGGATACCGCGGGACGGGGAGAGAACGACCGCGGCGTCAGCTTCACTTTCGGCACAGAGGTAAGCTCGTCAGCTTAGAAAATACTAAGGAGCTGCTGTGCGGCCTGCTTTGGTTAAACCCAGACAAGGACGCCGCCATGACGGTCTCATGCCTTTACTCAAAGCCATGAGCCATGGACAAGAGCCTTCTCTACTGTGTACCCCGACAAGGATACCGCGGGATGGGGAGAGAACGACTGCGGCGTCAGCTTCATTTTGGGCACAGCGGTAAGGTCTTCAGCTACGTACCTAGTAGAGGCGGGTAAAAGGCTGGTGTGCAGTCTACTGCGGTTTTGCATGGAAAACGTGCAGTCTACTGCGGTTTTGCCAGGAAAACGTGCAGTCTACTGCGGTTTTGCTTGGAAAACCGAAGATATCGTAGGTTGGATCGAAAACGACCGCGGAGTCAGCTTCACTTATGGCTAAGAGGTATGTGTCTCGCACGTCAGCTCAGAACGGCAAAGTGTCCAGGGGCTGTGCGACCTGCTGTGGTCGCCCCTGGGATGGGGCGAGAACGTTGATGTTCTTTAGAAACGAACATCTTTCTATACACGCGAATTTTATATATATATTATATATAGATGTATGGAACGATCGTAAATTTTAAAGATAAGGCAAATATAACATCGGCCACATTTTCATAATTATTTACGAGTTTAGAGTCATGTTTAATCACTTATTACGTTAAAATTTGGGGTTCAGTTCATGCCAATCAATCAAAATGCGTAACAGGTGACACCTTATCATTTTCGGTGATGCAATTACAACAAGATTTGTTTGCAAACATTCTGTTTAAGATACTTTTATCTTTCCGTAAACATTAAAGGTATTTTGGAGAAAATTCTGAGGATCAACGTGAATACTCATCGCGATATAACATTAAACAAGTATAATTCCGAATAAAGGATGCTTGTTTCCTACACGTCAAAAGCTGATCAATAACGGATAAGTGTTCTTTATCAGATTAGTGAGTATGATACTAGTATAATATGTCGTTACTATCGGTATCAGCGCAACGCATATACTACGCTACTGTAATCCCATCTACTTCCTCTTTGTTGTGTTGGCGTCATGACAGCTTATGATTTTATACAATAGGCATGATGACGACTATCGTAAATATTTTCAAAACCAATGTGTTTTAAAAACGTTACCTTTATGAAGCTAGTAAAACCAATTTTTATTTACATAGAATTTAATAATAACTAGTGAAACAGGCAGACGTTGTCTTGCCCGTTGTTTTTTTTTTTTAATTTTCTGATCTTTTAAACCTTCCCTGGATTTTCACAAATATTTCAAGACTAAAATTATTCAAATCGGTTCAGCCGTTCTCGAGTTTTTCTCGAGACTAACGAACAGCAATTCATTTTTATATATAAGATTCAGTGAATTGATTTCGATTTCTGATACTCTATTATTACGTCAAATTATAGTATTCCAATACAAACTCTATGGAGGCAGATCGTTTTGACAGATGATGAAGAGTATGTCAACGATTGGTGGTGTCATCTAGCATATAGGAACTAACAATGCCATCATACCATTGCATTCAATGAAATCCCTGAGGGGCCTAAACTGCGCAGCGTTTTTTTGACAGGTTTTAAACTTACCTCCGTTAATTCCCTACTTTTACTACTGATATTTTCCCATTTTGTGAGAATCCTAGCTATGAATTTATGGGGAAATTGAATATGTTAAAATAACAGACAATGACAGGATTACAAAAGTAACTTTGATCAACGTTGTTGCTTTAAAACAGAATCTTGATGTTAATAAAATTACTCATGGAGGAGTTGATCGACTGATCGAAAAGGAGCAGTTGGTACTGTCATCATGGTAAGATGAAAATTTGTAGAAAAGTCCTAATTTCTGTGTACATCCTATTTTTGTAAATTATTACACGTTACAAACTATACGCTAAGTTAATGACCATTAACTTCCCTTTACTAAGAAAATCTACCCTTAAGCCCGAGCTCATGTCTCGCTTACAACAGCTGCGACGTAACTTTCACATGATCGAATTGCAGGTGGTCGGCAAGTTCCTGTCTAAGCACGAGTTCGACCTGATCTGCCGCGCGCACCAGGTCGTGGAGGACGGCTACGAGTTCTTCGCGAAGCGGCAGCTGGTCACGCTGTTCTCCGCGCCCAACTACTGCGGCGAGTTCGACAACGCCGGTATGTGGCCAACTCCTTAGATCCACTCAAACCGAATCCAGGTGATCGGCAGGTTTCTGACTTCATGTCTACTTAGACTCACTACAAAACCGAGGTGGCGCACGAATTTGATGGAAATGTCGGAGCACCAGTTCACCTGAGCTGCTGAGGCCCTGTTGCGATCTTGCTGCTATGTAATTTTACTTTTAGGCCCCTTGCACACGAAGACTGTTAATATCCATGCAGATGTAGACCGCATCGCGAAACCAGCAATGAACAGATTTTAGCATCGAGTGCATCGCTACTGCATCTATGTTAAAATTAGCTTTAGTGTGTAAAGGTAGACCATTTGTGACCATTTGTCGGAAACGGTTCATCATATGAGATTTTTTCTACTCCTACGGTCAACAGTTCTTCGATTTGTGTCTTGCACACTTCCGATTATGCTGGGCCAATTTCGTTACATTTGTATTCTTTTTTTCGTATTCGAAATTGAAGTATATGAAAATTCTAACATGGTAACCTTCTGTTTCCAGGCGCGCTGATGTCGGTGGACGAGACGCTGATGTGCTCGTTCCAGATCCTGAAGCCGGCCGACAAGCGCAAGCTGTACTCCGGCCTCAACATGGGCCGCCCCAACACGCCGCCGCGCGCGCAGCCCAAGAACAAGAAGAAGTGAGTGCCAACACACATTTGTACTACACTGGTACACACAAGTTAAAAGTACTACACTGGTGCACACAAGTTAAAAGTACTGCACTGGTGCACACAAGATAAAAGTACTACACTGGTGCACACAAGTTAAAAGTACTACACTGGTGCACACAAGTTAAAAGTACTACACTGGTGCACACAAGTGATGATCTTTATCTTTAAATCTATGATAGGAGATATTTGGATTGGAAATTGATTGTTTTGGTTTGGCACATATTGTTCACAGCAGTATATTATAAACAAACCTAATATTGAACTTTGTGTGATGATGACGTGTAGAAGTGCCTGCCCTCCTGTGGGTATATTTACAGAAATAAATTACTTTTTTTATTATGGGTATTTTTAGGTTAGCGTTTGGTTTCGAATATAGGATAGGTTTATGTAATACACATAGTTTTGATTGGGGACGCAAGATGGTACCAATATTTGTTGTTCTTTTTTATTTAGTTTCACATGTCCTGATGTTTTTTGTCTGTATTCAAATCTTGTTGGCTCAATTTTCTCCCTTTCCCGGTGTCCGATTGAGCTAAAAATTTGTAGACAAGTTTCGTTTCGATGACAATGCATAATTTTATGTTGTAAAAAGTTTTCGCAAAAAAACAACATATTTTTTTAGTTCATTCGAATTTAAAATATTATGTATATATTTTACTTCAGAGACATCTGAAGCAGTTTGACTAAGGTATAGCGAGTGCTGTGTTATGTTTTACATGCTCACTAGTACACACACGTACATTATTTTGTGACACGACCTAACGAGTGCCGTGTTATAGTATGTTTTACGCATTTAAGAATTAACACTCTAACAGAATAAACACTATAACTGTAACGTGGTATTCAGTCATTTCAAATTCACTTGTAATGTCTACCTATTTTTTATAACACACTATTCTGAGATTTGGCATGAACTCTGAAATAATAATTGTCGAGATAGATGTGTGCAAGAATCTCTCGAGTTCATAACATAATTAACTTTCACACATAATTTGCAGTAAATTACTGTTACATCAGCTGAAACAAAAATATTCATCGTACATGGAGGTGACATGACATGATCAGAATTTCTGTTATCAAAAGACCGAGTAAAATCCCACTTTTTTATTTGGTGCCTCTTGATGTTTTCAGGCATATGTGCACAAATTTAAAGGCAAATTATTGATTTTATCACTGGTAGAAGTCTCTATCAATTTATTATTCAGTTTCACAGAAAACAAACTAATTACTAACTGGTTAGACAACAACATCAATTGTTGACGTACCTACTCTTTGTCATCTGTCAAAATGATCTGTCTCCAAAGATTTTGTATGGAAAAATACTCTAACGTGCCATCAATTCAATTGACTAAATATTTGAGTTTTGTGTTATTAATAAAAATAGGTAAAAAAACTTTTTAAGTTAAACGGTTTTATGTTAAACATACATTGCAATGTTTAAGATAAATGTACTAAAAACCAAAAAATAAATTACAAAACAAAATACAAATAGTCAGAAGTAAAATAGATACAGTCGTGGGAATTATAAACATATGCATAGACTAGACTAAAATAAAACCGTGGGGCACGTCAATTGTCTACAAATTATCGACTTAATGTGCGATAGAAGAATCGTTTAATTCGTCGTTAAAATAGGCAGTTGGCCCGCAGACGGTGAGGAAATTACTTACTATTTTCTTGCTCATGGAAATTCCAATAGTTATACACTCCATGTAAATAAAAGAGATGTTTCAACTAGTTTATCGTTGAACATTCACACTGCTGGCTGGCGAGGAACCGTTTCACTGCTCGTAGTTTGTCTTTAATCGACAAAACATATGATAAAAGTACTACTCGCTCACCACTATGAAACCCTAAAACTCGCTTATAATCTAGCTTGCTAGCTTGTTTCCACATTCTAGCCCTACTTATCACACGTCCATCGTTGTCGGTTGAACAACTGCCTAAAATGTTTGTTTTGTAATGTTGCACTATAAAGTGTAACATTACAAAACAAACATTTTAATCAACGATTGTAGACAATTGACGTGCCCCACGGTTTTATTTTAGTCTAGTCTATGCATATGTTTATAATTCCCACGACTGTATCTATTTTATTTCTGACTATTTGTATTTTGTTTTGTAATTTATTTTTTGGTTTTTAGTACATTTATCTTAAACATTGCAATGTATGTTTAACATAAAACCGTTTAACTTAAAAAGTTTTTTTACCTATTTTTATTTTCTAGTTTTTAGTTTTTATTTCGCATTCTGTTTAATTCATTTAGTGCCACACAGTCCTCAACACGATACAAAATCTTGACTTGGGTGGTGGATTCAAGCTGGATTAATCAGATACCTAAATTACTGATTCTATTTCTAAATTTAAATCTTATTATTATACGCCATTTGGTGGCTGTGCCCATCTTAAATATTGAGGTTGTATAGTGCACTGTATTCTTCTTGTCAAGCCCTTTTATTTGATACCCATATTGGTGGGATTGATAAAAAATTGTTATCAGCCATTTGGTAGCGGCGGCCATCTTAGATTTCAATTTTGCATAGTAAATTGTATTCTACTTGTTGAGACCTTTCATTTGATACCCATATTGATGGGATTGATAAAACCTACGTTATCCGCCATTTTGTAGCGGCCGCCATCTTGGATTTCAATTTTTTATAGTATATTGTATTCTGCTTGTTGAGCCCTTTCATTTGATACCCATATTGATGGGATTAATAAAACATAAATTATCCGCCATTTTGTAGCGGCGGCCATCTTGAATTTATAATGATAATGAATAAACATAATTGTATTGTCACCAAAATCCAAAGTGTATACAAAATTTCAGATTAATCGGTTGACAGGAAGAGGGTGAAATTTGAATTACTAAATTTGACCCAAGAAAAATAAAACAAACGGGGTGAGCTAAATAAAACCGTTTAAAAATTAGTTTCTACGGCTTTTTGGAAATTTTATTGTGTTTGTTTCGAATGTCTTGAATTTTTTTTTTTCATAGGTGTTATTATTAAAGCCAACCTTTTGTTCAAGCCAACCTTCACCGACCAACCTTATATAATTTAAGTTCTATCTCTGACCCTTACATTGTCTGTTCCCCCAGTTAGTTCCCGCACGCCGCGCTCCGGCGAGACGTCGACCCGCCCGGGCTCCCACACGCGCCCGTACCCGGGGGACAGTTCCGCTAGTGCAATCGTGATACACTCCTAATTGAATTGCCTGAATTTGACAGTTGTAGCACAGATTGTAGATTCCTATACAACTCTGTGAGTAAGCCATTTGGTTGATATGAACACCTGTGTGCACGCGAGCTATCATCGCGCCTAAATCTCGTTTAAACGTGCGTGTGCCAATTTAACTAAGCGTCATTACTGTAAGTTTAACTGTACTGTGGTTCTGGTATCGCTGATATGTCAAGTATGGACAGTTAAATTATCATTTTGTTACGATTGCATTAACGGAATTAGGGCCCTGGACTGTACGTTGAAACATGCGATTCTCTACCCGTCATACACATGATGTGTTTTAGCATATAGCATACTGAGCGAACTGTTGGTGTGTTTGTGTACTTGGGTTCGGCATCGGATAGGCTACTTCTGTATTTTAAAGATAATTTATACGGTGCGTTTGTGGTAATACTATGTGCGTAAAGACTCGTTTTGTCATTTGACAAAACTGACGTAGTTATGAATGAATGATTAATATAATACAATTATAGTGGATAAATGCGGCTTTATCCATAGCCATAGTATTCAATTTGTTTAGCATTAAATTGACAGCCAATATATTTATCGCTAGTACTGAGTACTCAATCGGTAGAAAAAAATATATTGAACGGTTTAGGAAAGGTCCGATGTAGTTCTGTAAGTATACATACACAAGGCAAAGGCTTAAGCTTCTAAACAGCAGTTTTTCAAAACCGGGCTTACGTCACACCGGTAAATAGACAGCGACGCCATTTTGTGGTGCAGTAATGGACGCCATTTTGTAATACAAAAATGACATTATTGGTGTGACGCCGCCCGCCTGAAGTGTCGCTTGTGCCTACTTTTTTTATGATGGACTCGTAATTTTTTGTATGATTTTATAAATTATGAAATTTTATTAATCAAGTATTATCTGGAAGCGTTGTCGCTCTCTGGTTGACTGATCGGTCGCAAGCTGCTGTTTGACATTACTCAAACACTGATTGGCATTAGAAAATCAATCCTAATCCATATATTTCTTTGGGTCGTAAGTCGCCGTTCGTTAGCAACAACAATTGCTGGACAATTGGTTCGGCGAGACATGAGCGATAGCGACTGACGGTCCCAAACTGTTTTTTAGCGACGTGACGCGTGTAAGTTTGTTAGTCTTCTCATGATTGTACAGGTTTTGACAGTTGTGAAAAACCATAAAAATAAAATAAGACATAAGAGCGGTTATTAAAGTGTGATGTTGTTTGGCTTTATTTACTATCTTTATAGAATGATTGCGATATTTCTATAAACATTTATATATTTTCAACAACGCTATTGAAACTTACACGGTCACGTGGTCCCTGAAGTCAGCCATTTTATTGTAAGGTCAACTGCCAATGTTGCATGGAGCCACCGTTTCTCAACCTTGTTGTTGTGGCAATTTTTCAATTGCCCAGGTAATAATAATCTTAATATTTATTGTATGTGAAGTAAATGTTTTATTTTTCTTAAATCATACATTTTGTCGAGAAACGGTGCGAAGTAGAAATTATTTTGAAATCATTATTTCTTTTGATAAGGCAGTTAGTAATCGTCTCTGGGAATGCCCTGCGGAAGTGTGCGTGTGAGCTGTGCGCTGTAGTGTGCGTGTATCGCGTTCTATATCCGAATAATGTAAGACGTGAGCGGTTTCAATATTGGCAGACATTTTGGTACTAATATTTTTAGTAGAATTCTCTAAAAGTGACTAAATGTCTCGTGTAAGCGAATAGATAAGCTTTGATGTCGTATGACTTAAGATTTCCCAGTTATTAAGGGGAATACTCATGTATTTTAGGTGTAATCCAATTTTATGATAATTGGATGTAACGTAGGCGCATTGCCAAACTTTATAGTTATAACTAGTATCGCAAAATATAAGCTTCGGTCTCGAACCCTGCCAATGTTGAAACCGGCGATCGCATAGTAAATTTAAATGACCGATGTAACGATAATATTGGAAGTAATTGATAAAACTCCTCTTTATAATAATTAGTAAGCATAAATATGTAACGAAACGTAGTTTGTTGGAGAACAAAGTAATAATAATAAACACCGTCCCTCCTCTAGGCAGGACGTTAGTTCACACCGTAGCTGCTTGCTTGCGGGTTACACGCTGCGGCGAAGGAAATGGGGGAACTGCTCCTACAGTTTGAGAATCAGTGGGTGTGGGTGGCTTACTCAGCTTAATATAAATTATTAAGCATCTTTGAAACCAAATGTGTAATTAATCAATTGTTTGATCAAAAGATAATAAATTTGAAAGCTATTAGGGACAGTTGCGTTGGTTGGTTACATAACAATCACTTGAGAACCTTTGGTTCGTATACCTAATAGTAAATTTATGGACATAAACGCATTTTTATTGTCGCAGAGTATGAAACCTTGCAAGGTGCAATCCATAACTTGGTTTAAATTAATTTATCTATTGCTGAATGTTGTCTGAACGCGAGCAGAGGCCCCGGCCGATCAACAATGTAACGATTATTATGTATGAACAAGAGAATTGTATATTAATTTCGTAAATAAAATACTTTCTGAGATTTATCATGTTTTATTTGTAGAATGTATTCCTGACTAAAACACTTGGCTCTAAAATAACTTGAGTCATTTGCATACTTTTTGCTATAGCACTGATTTCTAAAAGTGCTCTAACCTTATCTACTTACTAATGTTAAATGAGATTGAATCTTATTTTTCGTTAACATTTACTAAAAGAGTGTAGTAAGAAAACGAAGTCTTGATAATCTGAAACAAATTAAAAAATATTAAAAACACTCATATCTGCACCGTTTACACGAGTGATCTTTGTCGATCTATCTTGATAAATGTATCTTCGAAATGTACTTGTAAATTCAGATCACACCAAATCTGATGATTTTTTTAATGTGTTCCTTATGGATGCGACGAGGTTTTATATTAAAAAAAATATTTAAAAAAGTTTAGGTTATAAAACCATACAGAAATAAAAAATGTTGGTACGAAGTTTTCCGGGTCAGGTAGTTTTAAATATCTAGGGGTGTCAATCAACTGGTCTAATAGCGTTAGCTTTGTTTGCTAGGCGAAACCACCGATCCACGGTAATATTATCTATACAGTATTCCATCTTCATATTAACGGACGACGCGCGAGCTATACCTACGCGCCCGGATCTTGGCATGCGCTTGGCATGCTACAGTCGCGAGTGCGCGCAGTGACGAACGGACGGTGTGCTGGTTTTTAATCAGTAACCGCCCGAATTTTAACTCGAAATAAGTGCAAGTAGCTATTTAACATAAGTAGAATATATTGTGCTGTTTTTGGACTGCGGATTTTATATACACTCAACTATAATAATTAACCCTAGAAAGATAATCTGCGCCTCAGAGGCGCAGGCAAGATACATATATTGCTGTCTCTTTCTAAAAAGCGCGTTCTCGATCCCGCCACGGCAGGTAATCTCAGTGGTCGCCGAGTGCTACAGCGGGGTGTTCGCGTTTCACCGGTAAGTACTTTGGTTTCGCTGCTTTCGGTAGGTGTTGCGCTCGAGGAGCGCATGATTATCTTTTGAGTAACTTTCGGCGGTATTCATAAAGTTTAATTAGTAGTAATTTATATAATGTTTTATAGCTTTATTATATGTTTTAGAGTCTGATAATCATGGCACGAAATAGAAAATTGGATGAGGAGGAAATAACAAATGCGCTGTAAGTATGAGGAAGATGATGATGACATCCAGGATGCAGACGAGGTCAATGATCATGAAGAGGACGATCATTTGGGTGAGGATGACGTTCAGAGCGACGAGGAAGAAGGTTATCACGACGAAGATTATTACGTCATTTACCACCATAATATGAAAGTCAAGAAACAAAAGCCGTTAAATCGTAGACAATTCATGAAAAAGTTGAACACTCAACTCACAGAACCCTGGATGAATAGCAGGTTGCTCATACCTACTTTAAAACGATCTGCCCGGACCGCTATAGAAGCTGCATTACCAAAATTGGGTGGAAATGGAGCTGAAGATGTACTAGATGAACCGGAACAAAAAAAACGCGATACTGTTACCTATGTACATCTAAAAAAAGGCGGATGTCAAAAATGACTTGCGCTAAATGCAAGAAATGCATCTGTGGAGAACACAAAAAAGATGTGTCTCGACTGCATTTAGTATACCAACTTACTAGTCTCAAAGATATTTATTTTTATTTTTTTATATTATCGATAATTAAAGTTAGGCATTACTTGCTGTTTAAGATGTCTCATAGAGAACTTATGTCCTATTAGAAGAAGACTGATATTTTTTGTTACTTTTTTTAAGAGGTTAAAAATTTGTGATCTGTTTTTTATAATATAAATAATAATGTCAAAATTTCGACTTTTATTACTTTAATAAGGCATAAACTTCATACTTATTTAGTTTGTTTCCAAATAAAAAACTATTTAGGTGACAGATAGACCTAAACATAATATGCGCTCGAGAGGCGCATGATTATCTTTTAAGTACCTCCCAACATGATTATCTTTCTAGGGTTAAGCATTTCGTTCATACGAGAATAATATTAGTAATACAATCAATGCGCAAATATTTTTCGGTCGCAAATTTATTAGCCCGATTTGTTATAAAGTCACATAATCATGGGTTTTAATTAAATCTATCAATCAATAAAACAACTTGCATTTTAATTGAACACGTTCTATTCAATTCATAAAGTGTTTTATGTAATCATATAAATATTTTATATTGTTTCTAAGTATCTGTGCTTTTAAATAAAAAGTAACAAATTTACAATCTCAAAACTAGATAGAAACTCAAAGTAGGCAGATGCAATTAAAACGCTGTAGGTAGGCGACAGCGACAGCCCTATCTCATGCTTACGTACCGCGCGGCGGTAGGTACTTATTTTAAAAACACGGCCGAGTTGGAATACTGTATGGATAATATTACCGTGACCGATCATCGTTGACGTTAGGTTACTATTAAAACTAGCAAAGGTACAGTGCAGCAGAACAGCACAACAGGCTACCCATTTTCGCTGCAAAAACGCCTGTATCACAAAGCGCATAAGATACCGCAGTGCTTACCGTGACATGCTGGTCATCGTATTAGCTTACAATAGGCTAGATGACACCCCCAATCGTTGACACACTCTTTATCATCTTAAACGATCTGCCTCCATAGATTTTGTATGGGAATACTATAATTTGACGTCCTAATTTAGTATCAGAAATCGAAGACTGAATATTTATTGAATTCTATGTAAATAAAAATTGGTTTCTACTCTACAGTTTTTTGGAAATAAACTGGTTTTACTAGCTTCTTAGAGGTAATGTTTTTAAAACACCATGGTCTTGAAAATATTTACGTTAGGTCATGCCTATTACTCATACCACAAGAAATTTGACTGCTTCGTTGGTGTAGTGGCAACGTTTCTGCCTTACATCCGAGAGGTCCTGGGTTCGAATCCCAGGTCGAGCCAAAGTTGTTTTTGAGAATTTCTGTCCTGAATTTCTCAAAAACAGCTCGGAGTCGGGAAGTTGGCGGTGTTACACCACCGTGTCTCGGAAAGCACGTTAAGCCGTTGGTCCTGCGCCTGATCTCTCCGGTCATGTCGGATTGCCGTCCCACCGAACTCTGAGAGTGATGAAACAGTGAGTGCACCTGTGTATTGCGCTCACACTTGTGCAGTATAATATCTCCTGCGTAGTTGGCTGATCTCTGTTGAGATTGGCCGCCGTGGTCGAAATCGGCCAGGAGAACTAATAATACCGCAAGAAAAGTGTGCAGGTCCATCGGCAGGAAGTACCCGGCGCGCACGGCCAGCGGGCGCTTGTTGGCCAACAGGATGTTGAGCAGCAGCCGGCGCGGGCGCGCGCCCATCGCGGGCCACGCGCTCTGGTACGCCGCCGTCGATACTCTGTCCGCCTGCGGAATGATCACATAGCAGCTACAAGCTACTCATGATTGTTCTAGATATCATGAACCGAAATAATGTAGAGATCTGTTAAAACCTAACAGCCGCAGGTCGAGCGGTTATCAGACGCTGTTTGCTAAGAGATATCTTCAGTTGGCGAATACCCCAACTTAACGTATAACTCCGTCTTTTGCCAGTAACAGTTACGCACGTCAGTGTCCGACTACAAGGATTAACATTAGCTCTTCTAACAATTCAAAGCGAGTCTGCGACCTTTAAAAATTCAACTTGCCAGTAGACTATAAACTGATGTTATTCAGGATCTATTGTATCCACTATCTCAGAATCTAGAAAATGTAAACAATTGACTATCAACCAAGAGGTCGCGGGTTCGATCCCCGCTCTGTACAAATATTTGTGTGCATGAACATGTCTGTTTGTACTGATCTGGGTGTGATATGTATTTATTTAAGTTAATTTGTAACACCACTGTTGATTCTGATATCTGTAACACAAGTGCTTAAGCTACTTACCACTGAGTCAGATGATCAATGTATGTGATGTTGTTGTATATTTATTTATATAAAAAAATAGCAAACCTGTATGATAATCTGGTTGCCATAGAAGCAGTAGACGAACATATCTAGTGCAACAGCAGCCAAATACTCCACAGTCACCATGTCCAGTCTCTACAACAAAAGTAGGTATCAAGTAAGTATTTTCATTGAAATTTTTAATTTCTACTGTCATAAAACTTTTTAACACGATTTTATTAGATCGGGGTGTATGTATGAATGTATGTAACAGAATTTTTGAGCTCAATTTTCACTAACTTCCAGAAATGGATTATTTTAAACTTTGCATACGTATTAAGTACCGATGACAATGCAATAATTTGAAAAGAGTTTTAACTAAAAAAAATAAAATAAATAATAGTTTGAAAAACTAAAAATAACACGCTTTTATTGCTAACTAAAAAAGAGAAAATAATTTCTGAGTACACGGAATTTATATTACAGTAGAGTAGGTAAAAAGCGTGGGGTGCTTGGTATAGTAGTATGTGAAAATCATCCTATTATTGCCACGTATAAAAGAAAAGTATGAAAACGTCATAAAGTGCACCCCACGATTTTTACCCTACTATAATATAGATTTCGAGTACTCAGAAATTATTTTCTCTTTTTTAGTTAGCAATTCCTAAAAGCGTGTTTTTTTAGTTTTTTAAACAATTATTTATTCAGAATCAGAATCATCAATTTGCTTTTGAATACGGTACATTGACAGATAATGAATAAACGACATACAGTTCATACATATTCAGCCATAATAAATATAATAGCATGCAAATATGGCGAAAAAAAATATCATGTACAAGGTCATCATAAAACAATTCCATTGCTAAACAAATTAAATCCCATTATATTATACATTACATTAATCATTAAATTAAACGTCAATCTTAGAGTCTAGGTATTCATAAACTGAGTAAAAACACTTAACCCTCAACCAGTCAGACAATTTCTTTTTAAATTCGTTCAATGGAAGCTTAGTCAGCGAATAAGGTACTTTGTTATAAATTGAAATACAACTTGAGTAGCTGTTTCTTTTATAATATTGCGTCCGTATTTGTGGGCAGCAACAGTTTTCCCTGGTGTCTTATTGATCTAATTGAATAATCATCTTTGTGCAAAAACAATTGTGGATGGGATTTAACAAAGACATAGCACTCCATTATGTACATGGAAGGTAGATAGAGTAAGTTCAGGGCCGGAAATAATTCCTTGCACGATGTTTGATTGAGGTGAGGCGTTACAGATCGCTCGAACGCAGCGTTTCTGTGAGACAAAAGCAACATCCATATCCACAGAGTTTCCCCAAAGTATTAGGCCGTATTTGAGGTTCGATGCTACATAACCATAGTATGCCATTAAAGCAGCTTTTTTGTGTACCTGTGTGGTTAGGCGCCGTAAAGCATAAGAAAATCGGTTGATTTTTTTAGACTTTTTCTACATGCTGTTTCCATGAACACTGATTGTCTATAATAAAGCCTAAGAAGTCAGTTGTGTTCGACTCAGCTGTTCGCCATTAATTTGTATATTGAGATTATCTTCCATAGCCTTTCTGTTAAAAACCGCATATATTTAGTTTTGCTTACATTAACGCATAAGTTATTTTTATTTAGCCAATTAGTTATGTTCATTATGGTATTATTAATATCTTTGTTATAAGTTTTGATGTCATTTTTAGGCTAGTTTGATATAACGATTGATATGTCATCGGCAAAAAGATGACACTCATGATGGGTTACCAATGGCAAGTCATTAATATAAATTATAAATAGTAATGGTCCCATTATAGTTCCCTGAGGTACACCCGCATTATTTATCAAAACCATGGATTTGAAGGTTGTTTCTCCTTTTAAGAGCATTTAGGCCTTTTATTTGTACATATTGACGTCGATTTTAAAGGTAAGATTTAAGCCAATCAAGTCCTGTACCTCTTATGCCATATATTTCGCACTTTTTAAGGAGTATTTCATGTGATACAAAATCGAAAGCTTTGCTCATATCAAAAAATATACCTGTCGCATCTTTGCCTTTATCAACTGAATCAGTTACCTTTTTTATGAATTTAAATGCTGTTAGTGTAGTGAACTTACCTTTTCGGAATCCACTTTGATTGTCTGTAAGGACATCATGCTTCTCTAGAAATTTTGAGATCTTTGTATGCAGAGCCTTTTCAAATACTTAGGCCAGCACAGGTATTAATGCAATCGGTCTATAATTATCCATTTTGTCTTTGTCATCTTTTTTGTGTATAGGATAATATATGACAGATATCTTCGGTTTTTCGGGAAATCTACCTTGTGTCATAGATTTATTTAAAAAATGACATAAGACGTCGGTTAAAATAATGGCACAGTACTTAAGAATTTTAGTAGGAAATTCATCACACCCCACTAAATTGGTATTTTTAAGTGAATTTATTATTCGAAATATTTCCGTATTTGTAACTGGGCGTAAAAAAATGCTATTACTTACACGACTAGTTACGTCAGGAGAAATTAATGTCATTTTAGTCTTTGGTATTTGATTTGAGATGTTTAAGAAGAATTTATTAAAGCTATTGCATTTGTCAATGGGGTTAGATATAGTTGTATTTTATTTAGTTAGCAATAAAAGCGTGTTTTTGTTTTTTATTTGAAAAACTGCTTCGTCGGTTTAGATAATTATTTGCTAGTATATTGGTTAAAGTTTCGTTTCTGGTTTTATTTGATATACCTAGTAAATGGCAGATGCATGGATACAGTTCTTTCTTTAAAATTATGTCGAAATATTAGTTTTACAACACAATATACAATCTGTCCGGACATGACATACCGATATTTGAAGGGGCTATAGGGGGGAAAAAAAATTACATTTCTGCACATAATTAAAAAACTAGCCCCTTATGATGGTATTTTTTTATTTTATTTCAACGGTTAGTTATGTAAGCTACAAAGTAAGCTACAAAATGACACCAAATTTGTAAGTAATAAGTAATCCGCATGTCCGGACATACTGTACCTATTTGCATGCTGTAGTTGTACGTCTAAATAGGTATAAGTCACTTTAAATTAAATGACCAACTTTGTTAAACCCTATTTATCACAAATAAAAATAATTGATTGATGGATCGTCATAGAAGAAAGAAGCTCAAGAGTTTATCAGTCTTGCTTGCGCCTTCTTATCTATATAGCAGCAGGCAGGTCACAGAAAATATAATAGTACTCTTACGTGTAGCAGCATAAAGCAGTATGCACAGGTACATAGTGATTAGCATCACCCTCAGAACGAGTAATGGAGACACGAAGCTGAAGAACTTCAATTTAAACGGTCATTGTCTAGGCTCAAAGAATCAGCGCCTGATTTTGTTCGGTAAGTAAAATCTTAAGACCTCTCTTTCAGCTAAATGTAAAATTACTTACTAGCGGGCATATCGCGCGCCGCACGTCCGCTGCCTGATCGAGCGGAATAGCGTCTGTTGCCATACTTGCCATGCGCAAACTCCTCCCCTCCAGCGTTCTTTATATATGGTGCGACAAAGCGCGGGCGCGAGGAAAGTTCAAACATATGAAGTGACATTCAAGTGTTCACATCGAAACGCAAGCGCCTTTCCCCGCGCGTCTAAACATGCACTTATACTCACCAATGTAGCAGCATAAAGTAGCATGCACAGGTACATAGTGACTTGCACCACCCTCAGCACGAGTAACGGCGACACAAAGCTCTCGAACTTGACTTTGAACGCGTTGATCACGTTGCAGACGCGCGCGCAGTCTCGGAGCGCGTCCGATGTCGCTTCGTCGAACTCGGCGCTGTAGATGTCTGAATGTAAGATCAAAGGTTAGATCAAACCAAACAGAATAATATATATTAAGGCCTTTATCTTTTCAGCCTATTAACGTCCCACTGCTGGGCACAATCCTCGATTCAACTATGAGGCGGTACGAGCCATACGCGAGCTCAGTACGGTGCACTTAGTAACTATTTAGTAATCTGTGGCGGTGCGGTGGAGGGGTGTGTGTAGGTAGCGTAAGTGACCAACCTTACTTTCAGATATTATTTACCGGGACTAGCAGCCTAAGGTGCTGAGATGCATGTAAGTAGACTGCTTAGATAGATAATGTATAGATAACAGTTACATCCTTATTTGTCAAAATAAAATTGGGCCTGCATCCACAACTACATACACACGCACGCAGTGCCATTCAAGCGAAACAGGTCCATTGGACTTGGTTAAGTAAGACCACCCTTGACTAGCTCGTACCGTATCTCCCTCCTTTTATTTTGATCTAAGTTTAGTGATCTGTGATCTAAGGTTCTAAGTAAGTAAATATAATCACGAAATCATCATGTCCTTAGACCTCCCTCCAACTAGGTAGGTACTTAATAGGACGTACTTGTATTATACAGAATCAGTGTTTTTTAAACATTTGTATTCAGTACATTTCTGTTGACATTTTACTAACACAACAAGTAATGTCTTTGCTTGAATGTTTTTTTACATGCCAAGGTGATAAAAAAAGATTAAAAATAAAAATTAATTTAACCTTTTAAAGATTTTTAAGGTTGATTAAAAATACAAACCGAATGTCGTCTTCTTATCCGCGTTGTTGGTGTTCTGAAAAAATAATGCAGGTAGTTTACTATTTGATGTTTCTTGGCAAGGATGGTAAAGGCAGTCCATTGAAAGCAATCTCAATGATAAAATTGTTACTAGCTGACCCGGCAAACGTTGTTTTGCCATATAAATGTAAAGGGTGGACTACCTTTATCACTAAGGGCTATGAAAAATAGATGTTGGCCGAAAATTTCATGAGAATCGGTCAAGCCGTTTCGGAGGAGTACGGGAACGAACATTGTGACACGAGAATTTTTATATATTGAGATAACCCAAAACGCTAAACATTTTTGCAGTGCAACAGTTACTTACTTCACATTCAAATTAAATGTGCGACGTGATAATTTTGTCTATGCAAACCACTAAACTTTCAATCATCGTAATCTCAGTTCTTAACCCCCGACGAAGAAAAGGAGTGTTATAAGTTTGACCCTATTTCTGTTTGTATTGTTGTCTTTTTTGCGTGTGTCTGCTTGCGGCATCGTAGCTCCCGAACGAATGGACCGAATTCAGTGCGTTTCTTTTTTCATTCGAACGACAATTTAATCACGGTGGTTGTAAGCTATGGCAGCTCACCAGCCAGGCTCATGTCGGGGATATTAAAAATTGTTTTGACGTGACAACGTCTTATAAATTGGTTTGCCGGGTGACACTTCAAGAAACTGCGTTACGCTCCGCTCACGTTCCGCGCTCACAATGAGAGCGAGTGAGAGGCACGCGTCCCTTCGACTCGGGCATGGTTAGCCCGCCTAAGAGCGAGTGAGACAGACATAAAAAGTGAAAGGCACGCGTCCCTTCCACTCGAGCACAGTTAACCCGCCTAAGAGCGAGAGAGACAGAGCGAGAGAGAGAGAGAGAGTGAGAGAGATAGGCATACACACCGGTTCATGTTATACGAATGAATATTCACATTAAAATTATTTTACCACTCAAAGTCGTTGTCACGTATAACTTTCGCCCGTATACCGACTTTACAGGCAACCATTTTTTTTTTCACTAAATTACCATCTTCTTATCATAATGATACCCCGACGGCCGCAGCTCAGCCGCATTGTAGATGTAGTTATACAGCTCATCTCCCAATATGTCTGCGTGGTTGGCTGCTACAGCACGGTGCGTCACGGTGCGCAGGAGTGCCGTGTAGCGTGCGTTGCGGAGGCTGCAGCAGACCAGGTCGAGCTGGCCACAGAGGAGGATGGCGTTGGAGGCGAAGAATACACCTATAAAGATAAAATGGGTAGGCCTAGAAAAAGAATAAATAAATATACAAAAACATCACATACATTAATCGGACTCCGTGGTAAGTAGCTTAAGCACTTGTGTTACAGAAATCAGAATCAACAGTGGTATTACAAATGAACTTAAATAAATACGTATAACACCCAGACCAGTAAAACAACAAGACATGTTCATGCACACAAATGTTTGTACAGTGCGGGGATAGAACCCGCGACCTCTTGAGGACCACCAAGCTACTCCAAAGCCCAGGACTAGCAGGAGATAAGGATGGTATTAATTCTGTATGCAAAGAATACACCTAGAAGTATGGAAGAGATGAGGTATTTGTGCAAACCATAAATTTAGAAAGAGCATTCAGTAATTAGCAATAAGGTACCAGTTAAAAGAAAAAGCACTAAATTATTGGAAGGTTACTCCCGATTAGAAATGGCTCAGGATAGTCTTCACAGACTACAGTGAAAAGAAAATAGAGATTCTAGTGTTTTTTTAGTCTACAATTATTACTGCTACCGTGTAAGCACTGGCGTTATATTTTATCTATATATATATAAAAGAAAGTTGTGTTAGTTACACTATTTATAACTCAAGAAGAGATGAACCGATTTGACTGAACATTGGTGGAGAGGTAGCTTAGAACCAGAAAACGGACGTAGGATACTTTTTATCCCGTTCAACCGCGATATCGAAAACAAAGGGATTCCACGCGGATGAAGTTGCGGGGGCCACTAGTATTTTATAAAACCCAATGCTGAGGCAGCAATATCCAAAATTAAAAATCTGTGAATCTTTTCGTATCTATCTAGCCGTGAGTAAGGGCGCTCTTATTCAAACGTTTCGTGTCGAACCGATGCAGATCCGAAGCGGCACGGTTGTCGTACGGCGCACGCACGGCCATTTGTTTGTTTTCATACAAAACGCACGGTGCGGCAACAGTGAATTACGATATTGGTCGTCGGATAGGATTTATAAATGATTAAGCCGATATAGATGTAGTGTATTATTACAGAATGCAATTATAACTTACTAATGATCTCGATGATCAGGATACGTCCCGAGGCTTCCGTGATCGAAGCGTCAAAGGCACTCTGTATTGTCCGAAATGTGTTTCGTAAACTTTGAAATGTCCGCTATGCACTTTTTATAATCGTTGCACAATCGACACTTGGTTACGGATGACACATAAATCTTGTGAAAAAGACTTACACTCGTAACAAGTGCGTTCTCGGTACCCGCACACTGTTAAACAAATCACTAACTTGAATTAAAGCGCTCTCACTCATGGCTAGATAGATATTTAAAAAAAAAACATTTATTTTTCAGACAACACGATCCTGAATGTTAGTAACAATATCTTATCTCCTATGTTAGATATTGATATTGCCCAAATTTATAACGAATCATGCACGTTATTCAACCGGGCTAACTGTAAGACAATCGAAGTTTTCGTGATAAAACTTTCGCTTACCAAACTGCCCCATCGCCAGACCCACGAACGCCTGTGCCATGCACTGCCTCAAAAAGGTGAACTCGAAGAACGGCGACCTCATCACATCCATGTATATGTAGCTCTGCATTGGTTGTCTGTTCCATCCTGTATTGGAGATCAGGTAGGGGAAGTATCTTCCAAATAATTCAAACAATATTAGGAAGGGGTGAAAGAAATACTGCTAGGTAAATTATAATAATAGGACCTCCTGGCCAACCGATTTCGACCACAGCGGCCAATCTCTATGTATAGAGATCAGTCAACTACGCAGGAGATATTCACAATACACAGGTGCACTCACTGTTCCATCACTCTCAAAGTTCGGTGAGACGGCAATCCGTCATGACCGGAGAGAGATCAGGCGCGCAGGACCAACGGCTTAACGTGCTTTCCGAGGCACGGGGTTGTTACACCGCCAACTTCCCGACTCCGAGCTGTTTTTGAGAAATTCATGAAAGAAAATCTCAGAAACATTTTTGGCTGGGATTCGAACCCAGAACTTCTCGGATGTAAGGCAGAAACTTTGCCACTACAACAGCTGAGCAACTGACAACAGTCTAGATTAGTTAGTCAAATTGTTTAAGTACTTACGATTAACAATCTCCGGTATCACATACATAGTAACGCTAAACATCGTACACGCCGTGTAGAAATACGCAAAATTTCTTGCTTTCTTATAGCTGTTAAACATCGTCATGTTAGTCAAGCCGTTTGCTGACCGATACTGAAATTCGCACCTCATGAATTTCACGAGTTCGTACATCTCTTGTCTATACACACCGAAGTAAACGACAATGATGATAGACACCAGAAATGGTAAGCAATCTGCCAATTTATCCAAACTGGTCATCACATCTACCCATTCCGTGTAAAGATGCACGTATAACGTTACTGGAACGTTGATCAAAACGAATAATACCAGGCAATAGTAAACATTGTTAATCAGTATTTCTTTCTCATTCTTCGGAGATTCGAACCAATCCCAACAGCCTACGATTTTCAGGGGGATTTCTAAGAAATGCGTGTAGTTGTTTATGGGTTCTGTATCTAATGTGGAAAGAGGTTCGTTGGAGCTCTTACTGCCTTGGTTGAATAGAAACTTCATTGTTGGTGTCGTGGTGAAGAAGACCAGTACTTGAATGTAACGGTGAAAGCTTTGATTTTTGTATAGCTCTGTATTTTAAAGGGGCGCATACACTGCACTATCCAAAATATATTGTGTGTTGATGATATAGTTAATCCTTTGATATAACACAATGGGTGGTATGGTCTGTTCCAACCAGTAAATTAATTAGTCAGCCTCGTTATCCGAATGTCGTGTAGGGGATATCTTATGTAGCGATAAGGCTGCCTATAGCATTCTGATGTATTAATTTTATTTGACTAATATCATGCAATACGAACGTATGTAAACGGTCTTCAATTAGTTTAAGTGAATGGGTACTAATTGGTCTAATTAAGCCTTTCTTGTTAAAAGCAACTTTAAACTGATGTCGGGTTAATTAAAAGCCTTAATTACCAACAACTCTAAGTTTCTTGCAGTCCCTTTACGAAACTTCGAAACAGATGTAATTAAGTATAGAAGTTTTATTGGATTTGACTTGCAATCAAAAGTTTCCCATAGGATTATCCAGCTCAATTAAAACATTTTATTAGTTAGTAAATTTATTTTCAAAGCACTATTATTTTAACAGAAATGTATTAAATTGAATTCTATCAAAGTTTCTAACAGAACATAAACAATTTGGTTAAAAATACTTAGCTTTTGGCGGTTCACGTCGTCAGCATCGATTCGGCATCCCTGAAAAAAATAAAGTTAAAAAGGTTTACTTTAACTTAGACCATGGAACAAAAAAACATAAAAATCTGAAATTTTAAATTTATAAAATTCATGAACATAAGAATGACATGAGCCAGGAAAAGGAGCTGGTGAGCTTCCAACGGCTAGACGGGCCTTGGACCAGCCATAACTGGGAAACACCGCGATTAAATAATCTTTCGAATAAAAAAACCGCTTTGAAATCGGTCCATCCGTTCGGGAAGTTCAATGCCAACACAAAAACACATACAAACAGACATAGGAGTCGAACTCATAACACTTTTCGTCGAAGGTTAAAAATGAGCTCTACTATCATACTCCATTTGTTTATTTTTAATTTATTTTATTTATTCATGGCTCACAATACAAGTAACAGTCAGTAAAAAACGAAAAGTAAAGAATTTGATTCGTATTTATGAAATTATTCTTCAAATACGGCGACATTCAGTAAATGAATATTTGTTCGTTCGTACCCCGCATGGGGAGAAAGAAAGAAGATTTATATGAAATGATTCCTGTACGACTGAGATTCATATTCTCAATTTAACTAGGTATCAAGGTTTAACTGGACCGTGGATGCTTGCAACCGGCCAACCGCACTGATGGTCCCGTCCCACTAATGGCACCGGAGGGCACTGGAGGTTTTTAGTGGTACCGAGTTCGGGAGTCCCACATAACCCACAGCCACTCCCGCTTAAGCAATGCGTAAAGCATTTTCAGACGTAAAAAAATATAAGGTTTAACAGGTAACTGGACCGTGGCCGCATGCAACCGGCCCACCAACTCGGACCAACCGCACGCATGGTCCCGTCCCAATGGCACCGGATGGCACCGTTGGTGTCTAGTGGTACGGAGTTCGGGAGTCCCACATAACCCACAGCCACGCCCACTTAAGCAATGCGTAAAGCATTTCCAAACGTAAAAAATAGAAGGTTTAACAGATAACTAGGTCCCAAACTCTGGACTGCCTCGTTGGTGTAGTGGCAAAGTTTCTGCCTTACATCCGCGAGGTCCTGGGTTCTAATCCCAGGTCGAGCCAAAATTGTCTCTGAGATTTTCTGTCTTGAATTTCTCACAAACAGCTCGGAGTCGGGAAGTTGGCGGTGTTACACCCCCGTACCTCGGAAAGAACGTTAAGCCGTTGGTCCAGCGCCTGATCTCTCCCCGGTCATGTCGGATTGCCGTCTCACCTGTGAATGCACCTGTGTATTGCGCTCACACTTGTGCACTATAATATCTCCTGCGCAGTTGGCTGATCTCTGTTGAGATTGGCCGCCGTGGTCGAAATCGGCCAGGAGGACTATTATTACTATTAGGTCTCAAACAATACTTACTTTTCCTTCGACCGCCTCTGCGCGATTCTGTATATCCTCCTCAACTCTAACAGCGCTCTCATGATGACGACCAGCTGCTGTTCGAAGTCCGATGACTTGATGTCAATAGCAAGTCCCTTCTGCTTGCATATCTTCACGTAAAGGGCCCAGATGGCGGAGCGCACGTGGCACAGTTCCACGTGGCGACGAGCTGCAGTTTCCTTTAGGCGATTTAGCGCGAGTTCCCACTTGATCACACGGTTACGGACCTTGTCGTACTGCCACTGGAAGACAATCAGTTGGATATAAGTAAACAGTACTGTAAGTGCTTTTTAACGCTTTGAGCCAGCGTATGTTTCATCAATAATTGTGAGAGATACCCTCAAATCACCCTAGAAAAATATTTTTACAAATATTTAACAATCGGTTAAAATGAAACGGGCTAAAATTTTATTTGTTGAGTATTTTTTGCGTTCACAACCTCATCCTCCCTGATGACCGGAGCCGAAAAGATTTTTTTAAGTGTTATGTCTTTTCGAATTTAAAAGAAAACAGTTGCTGGACTGACAGCTTAACTTCTGTCTAAAATCTAGAACGCTGAAACGTTAAAGTATGTGAAACGAGAGGAATTTTTCAAAAGTTTTACACATAACGAGATGGCATTGCGATGTGAATCATGCAAAAAATCTTCGACAAAATGGCGGTTGCCTGACTTTTCACTACAATTCTGCATTGGTTTAAAAACGATTCTTTCTCCAATTCTTAATTAATTACATCAATTATGACAGTTTAGCATTTGTTTGCCAAAAACTTGAATTTCAAAGGATAAATCAAAAATCAGAGGCCGCTACGAAGTACCTACTATTTTCGTAAATAGACACATTTAAGTAATCAATTGCGTTAAAACATTGTCAATACACCGATCGATGGCACGAAAATGCATCTATCTGTATATGTAGGTATCTAATTACAAAGATTGTTTTTGGTAGCAGCCTCCTATAATTAGTTTTCGGCAAAAAACTGCACTGCTGTCAAACATTTTATCATAGGCCTCTTAATAAAATCACAAGCGATCCTTATGGCCTACGCTATTTGTAAATTTAACGCAGAAATACGAATGATCTTACCCTCAAATTGGCAAGGGTGTTATTCAAGCCCATGATAAACAGCTTCTTCTCTTCGGTGAGAGAAGCAATCTCCTGTCTCGCCTCCTCCAACATCTCCAGGTCCCTTTCTTGCCGATCAGCTAACGTGTTCTTTGCAGCCGCTATGGAATGAATGAATACATTTTTTATTGCGTTTTTGTGAGAGAAATAACCTCAAAACTCATAAGTACAACAAGGCTAAGGAAAGATGATGGCTGGATATAGTCAGCGAAGCAAAACTATGACCATGTTTTTGATTATGTATTTGGTATTGTGTTGCATGCGCTTTGGAGTGATCTGTGAGATTAACATTAATCTGAATAAATAAATAAATAAATAGTCGTCATCGTTACAAAAATAATACTCATCGCATCATCAGGCATTATATCGAGCTAATTATTCAAATCATATTTTCTTACCTAAAGCTTCGTATCGATTCAGAACGTCCAAGGGCTGCTTGAACTCAGGGTAACTGTGCACGACCGACATGAGATAATCCTGAAAAAAAATGAAGTTCAGTAGGTACGTAGCATCAAGCATATAAATCCTGGGCGTCAATTCTCAATTCAGTGCATTGCAATAGCATAAATTGACACTTATGGTATTGTGTTGCTGATATGGACGTTGGATCGCGGCTACCCAGGCGCTTTTGAAAAATTCGGAATTCTGCTAACCAATTGGGATGATGACACCTATCTTAAATATTTTCAAGACCATGGCGTTTAAAAAACATAGCTCCTATGAAGTTAATACAACCAATATATTTCCAAAAAGCTGCAGAAACCAATTTTTAAACACACAAAACTTATTTCTTTCTTCGGTTACACACAAAACTTAATAAATATTCGGTCAATTGACTCCGATTTCTGATACAGGACCGTGACGTCACGATCATGTATTCCCATACAAAATCAATGGAGGTAGACCGTTTTGACAGATAATAAAAAGTATGTCAACGATTGGTGGTGTCATCTAGCCAATTGCGTTATACCGTCAGATCGGCTTTTTTTTGTAGAGAACAAAAAGGGTTTAGACAGATTGAGAACCACCTCTTTTCTTTTGAAAAAGGTTTAGGTATGCACCCACCTCTCAAGGTCTCGTTCTAAGGTGGCCTCATCTCGTAAATGGTTTAGTCCATGACCTGCTTTTCCATCAGCTGTTTCACCCCCTTCATATTAGCCACTCGCTGTCTAATGGCCTCCTATTCGCGCTCCTTTCGCTTCAGAACTTGGCTTTCAGCCTCCATCTTGCGTTCGGTGCAGTCGCGGTTGATAGCTTCGAATTAAAACAACATGCCTGACCAGCTGATCAAGCCCCTTGATGTCGCTAAAATACTTAAGTTCCTCCCAGCCGATTTAGACCACTGCGGCCAATCTCAACAGAGATCAGCCAACTGCGCTGGAGATATTATACTGCACAAGTGTGCACTCACTGTTCTGTCACTCTCAAAGTTCGGTGAGACGGCAATCCGACACGACCGGAGAGAGATCAGGCGCAAGACCACCGGCTTAACTTGCTAAATACTTACTAAAGGCCAAAGACCAAAGAGCCGCAGTGCCGGTCATCTGTGAAGCGTATTGAGCTTACTTACCAAGTAAGGAAATAGTGTATTCCTGACTCCTTCAAAAGAGCCACTTCATAGGTTTAGGTACCACCATCTCTTCCTCTCAGACTCGCCAGATGAGCTCACTTACCTCGTAAATGGTGTAGTCCTTGACCTGCTTCTCCATGAGCTGCTTAACCTCTTCCATCTCAGCTACTCTCTGCCTCATGGCCTCCGTTTCACGTGTTTTTCGCTCCAGGACCTGGCTGTCGGCCTCCATCTTACGTTCCGCGCGATCGCGCTTCTCCTGGTTTTCTCTGATGAACTGTTAAGACGATGAATTGTTAGGATAGTTCTCTTTAAAAATAACGTAGTGTCATCCCGATGAAATTACTGTTGCAGCTTGCTCGTAAGTAAGTTGCATAATAGGACCTAGGCAAGGTCTCTTAAGCTTGTCATGTCTAAGTGCTTGTTCACGTAGAGCCCGGGCACTCGCTACATTTCGTACGCGCGTGCGTGCGTGTGTGTGCGTGTTCGTTTCGTGAGTAAACACTTGTTTACGTACGAAACGCAAGTGCTGTCATAGATAACGAAATATCTAACATATGAAGTGATATTCAAGTGGTTATCACTTCCCAATGCTTGATATTTCGTTACCGCACCCGCGAGTCACCGTGATCAAGCACTACACGGTAATGAATGACTTTGAGTGTGAGTGAATCATCTCCGGCTATATCATCCTTCATCGCCCGTGTACGCATAAGGGTTGCTCGCGAACTTCTAGAAGTACTAAGCTTCTTGAAGCTTAAAAGATTTAAAAAAAAAAAACAATTTAAACATCTAACCTTATTGAAGCTAATAAACGACTCCTTCAGCAGCATCTCCTTGGTGCGAAGGTCCGCCCACTTGGCGTCCATCACGACTCTGTTCTTCTTCTCTTCTTCTCTCTTCTCTGCCAGTTTCTCGTCCGCTTCCATGAGGTCCCGGCGAGCTTGCTCCATGAGTACTTGGGGGGTTGGGCGGGCCACATCCCAGACTGGGTATTTTCTAAGAAAGGATATCACTTCACTAATTTAACAGCTTTCAATGAAGGTGGGGGTTTTCACTTACCTACAAAGCGCGCACAAAACTTTTCGTAATGTGCGCTTGGCGATTTATGCACACATGTGTAACTTTGATCGCCTGTACTGACTACTGACCTTTTTTATGCAAGTCATGTTAATAAATACTGTGGCCTGAACAAATTTTTTTTAAATTTTTTTATTGAACTGTTTGGTTGAACTGAAGTCTGAACTAAGATTTCTTCCTTTGTTTTGTGGGCAAGTTGCAAACACTAGTATGAAAGAATTTAGGGAGAGAAATACGTAGGCATAATTCATACTTGACCATCCTGGCACTTTCCATCAAAGATTTGTAATATTCGGCGGTGGACTCGACCGGGGGCCCATGGGGAATGGCGATGGGCGCCAAATCCTTCGTAGTTTTCTTCATTTTCCGATGAAAACCTTTCAATAGTTACTAAAATAAACTCAAAAAAATATATGTACACTTTTCTTATTGCAATTTGATGGTTATCAAATAACAAAACTCGTTGCCTAGCAGCAACTTTTTCGATTAAAATGATTCCTTTGCACGATTTGGTTCCTTAAAAAGTAAAATGTTATACTGACAGATCGGTCTGTCACTCTGTCCAAAAAGAAAGCGCGGGAACCCTGAACAAGAAAGGCGCCCAATTTTGTGCTAGTTTTGAAATTAATTTGTAAAATTGTATATTTTGTAGCTTTCTGTGTAAATATTGTGTATTATAGTTAGTGAAATAGTTGTGCATGTAGTTAATACTGTGTTCTGAAGATGGGTGGAGTCAAAAAGCGGAAAAAACAGGATCCACCTGATGGGCCAGTAATGGAGACTTCTTCGGATGATGAGGACACTAGTAAAAAGTACCAAGTTTTTAAAGTGCCAGGATACACACGAAAGTATCCTGAAAATACTAAAAAAACTGAATTTATAGTGTTTCTATCACACATTGACGACAAAAAGACATTTACCGATAAGGACCGCCTCGCCATTTCACATGCCATACGCAAATACTGCGTTACCGGCATACTTCATCTAAAATCGATCAATAAATACAAGATAGGCATAACTTTTGATCTTTCCAACAACGCAAATGTATTTTTGCAAAACAAAAAAATGCTTGACGAATTGGGCCTAAAGGCCACTATACCGGCTGTCGACACAGAGGTGACAGGGGTCATTACCTCAGTCCCTATAGATTTATCTAACAAAATGATCTCTTCCTTAATTGGTAGCTCTCGAAACATAATCCAGGTAAGGCGATTCATGCGTCGTGTTCGGAGCGAGGATGGTGCGGTCTCGTACCAACCAACGCCGACAGTCGCCGTCACGTTCGCCTCAACAGAACTCCCTCAGTATGTTTACTTGGATTCCTGGAGGCATGAGGTAAGCGTGTATGTACCTCCAGTAAAGCAATGTCTTCGATGCATGAAGTTTGGCCACATTGCACAATATTGCAGAAACGCCGAAGTATGTTCAATATGTACAGAGAGTAACCACAATTTTAAAGCATGTAAGGTGGACCCCAAAAATGCTAAATGCGCTAACTGTGGTGGAAACCACATCTCTATTTCTAATACTTGCCCTCAAAAGAAAGCAAAAATTGAAGAAAATAAAATAAAATCCAGAGCAACAAAATATTCAGAACTTTTCAATGAAAATGCATTCCCACAACTAACTTTTAGAAATATCGAAACCCAAATACAAAATTTAACAAAATCTGATTTCTTTATGAATTTATTGACAAATGCAATCACAAAAATTGTTTTAAACCAAAAAGAAAATCCTATTAACTTCACTTCAATAAAAGACATCTTACATCAAACATTCAGAAATACCACTTCTTCTCCTGATAATGGATCTTAACATCATGCAGTGGAACGCCCAGAGTATTATAAGTAATAAGCTTTCACTTACCCAATTTCTTTATGACCACAATATACATGTAGCAATAATATCTGAGACCTGGCTAAGCCCTATTAAAGACTTTACCATAAAAGGTTATCAAATAGAAAGAAACGATATCGGCAATAAGCATAATGGCGTAGCCATTCTAATTCATCATAGTTTAAGTTACAAAAAAATAAACACATATTCAGACAATTCTTTACAAAACATTTGTGTAAGAGTTATTGTAAATAAGAAAGAAATAAGTATTGTAAGTTTTTATTGTCCACCAAACTGTACACCACCTTTTAATAAAGGTAATTTTGAATCTTTAATACAATCAGTACCTGAACCAATGATATTTGCTGGTGATTTTAATGCTCACCACACAGCATGGGGATGCAATTTCGTTAATTCAAGAGGTAGAGATATTTTGGATGTTATTGATAACAATGGTTTGATTTTATTAAATAATGGCGAAGTGACAACTGTTGGCTCTTTGACGTGGCGCCCAAGTGCCCTAGATTTGTCTTTGGTTTCTCCATCGTTGGCTCTTTCTTGTGACTGGTCAGTACATAATGATCCTCTGGGAAGCTATCATCTTCCTGTAATTATAAAAGTTTCTGTAAATATTAATAATGTAAATAATGGTCTTGTAAATAATAGCACACTTTTGCCAATCTACCCTAATTTTAAAATGGTAGATTGGAAAATGTATGCGCAAAATGTAGATTTAGAGTTGTCTAATTTTCAGGTTCAAAATTTTCTTCCAATAGAAGCATATGCTGCCTTTCTTAAAATTTTGCACTCTTCTATTGATAAATCTCTGCCAATTCAGAATGTGTCTGTCTCTTCTTCTACTAACCCTTCCAACAGGAAGTCTTTTAAAAACCCTCCTCTTCCTTGGTGGAATAAGTCATGTTCAGATGCAGTACAAAAGTCTAAGTCTGCTTACGTTAATTTTAAAAATAATCCATGTGACAAAACTTATATAGAATTTAAAAAATTGCAAGCTTTTAAAAAACTTACTTTAAAAAAAGAGAGATCTAATAGCTGGATTGAATTGTGTAACTCCTTTAACCGATGTACTCCTCTGTCGAGAATCTGGAATTATATGCGAAAATTTAACAGAACATATTCTTGGAGCAATACCGATGATGACTGGGTTCCAGATTTTTTGAAGAAGTATACCCCAGACTATGTAAATAAACAATCAAATCTTTCACAAGACAGCAAAAGTAACTCTGTAAATAACTTCTTAGTCAGACCTTTTTCCTTACAAGAGCTAATGACTGCTATTTACTCTAGAAAGGATAGTGCTTTTGGTTTAGATGGTGTTCCCTATATTATGTTGAAAGAGTTGAGTGAAAAGGGTCATCACATTTTTCTCGAAATATTGAATAAACTTTGGCTGATAAATGACATTCCTCATTCATGGAAGACTGACTGCTTAGTACCCATATTGAAACCTGATAAGCTGCGGTCAAATCCTGATTCTTATCGTCCTATTGCTCTAACATCTTGTGTAGGAAAAGTATTTGAACAGTTGCTAAAACAAAGGCTGGAATTCTATGTAGAACAAAATAACCTATTACCTGCTAATCAATTCGGTTTTCGTAGGGGGTCGTCAGCTCGTGAAAGCATTTGTCAGCTTCAACTTGATATCCAAAAGAGTAAAGATAAAAAAGAATTTTTAGTGTCAGTATTCTTTGATGTCGCTGGAGCTTTCAATAGTGTCAATATTGATGTACTATCTTCAGAATTGCTTTCTGTTGGGATTCCAAACAAAATAGTTCATTGGGTTTATAATTTTTTGACTGAAAGGGAAGTTTACGCTAAGCATAATAGTCAATTGCATGGTCCCAGATTTGCTTCAGTTGGAGTTTGTCAAGGTGGAATTCTCTCTCCTTTATTATTCATACTGTATATTCGCCGTCTTAATATGATTTTGGGTTCAGAAGTGAAAAGCCTCCAATTTGCAGATGATTTGGTTGTCTATGTGTCTGGAAAAAAAATAACAGATATTACTAACATTCTCAATAGGTCATTGGAAGGGTTGTGTAAATATTTCTATCATTTGAATCTTGATATAAATGCATTAAAATCTAAAATGGTAATCTTTGGTAAGGATAGCAACATTATTCCTTCTGTTTATTACAATAAAGTTCCAATTTCTGTCTCCCATGATGCTAAGTTTTTAGGTGTAACTTTTACTCATAATGTCTCTTGGAAAAATTACATTGATTTAATAAGTTTAAGAGCTAATAAAGCATTTAATATCTTGAAATCATTGTGTAGAACGTCCTGGGGAGCTGATCCCAAAATATTGCTGCTATTGTATAAATCTTTGATTCGTAGTCATTTTGAATATGGTTTTCTCTGCTTTGCTGGTGATAGTAGGTTAGTAGATATTTTGGATAAAATTCAAAACAAAAGCTTGAGACTCATAACTGGAGCATGGTTTTCTCTGCTTTGCTGGTGATAGTAGGTTAGTAGATATTTTGGATAAAATTCAAAACAAAAGCTTGAGACTCATAACTGGAGCAAAAGCACTCCTATCAATTCAATGCAAGTTGAGTGTCATTTACCTCCACTAAGTATCAGATTCTCTTACTTGAAGGAACGGTTTTTATTAAAACTATATAGCAAAAGTAATAATCACCTACTTTTAAACTTAAAAAATTCTCCTCCACCATCCATTCATCATCCTCTCTATATACTTCAGGGATTCCCACAATTTGTAAATTTTCTTGATACTCTGCATATCCATAGATCATCTTTGCTTCCATGCTACCAGGGAGCCTTTCACAGCAAATTTCCTGCAATGAACATTATTATTGATCACAGTTTATCCTCAAAAGAAGATGTGTATAGTAAATTATCAGAGTTTATTGATTATAGATTCATGTATACTGATGGGTCTAAAACTGAGGCTGCCGTTTCATTTGCTATTTTTGACAGGTTCCTAAATACTGGCATTGGGTACAAAATAAATTCAAATACAAGTATATTCACAGCTGAGGCTGTGGCTATTCTTGCTGCCTTAAAACACATAAAACTCAAAAATAATGGTTGTCGTGAGTGGTTAATAGTCAGTGATAGCATGAGTGTTCTTGTAAGTATGAGAAATAACAAGTTTAATGCTAACACTAACTATTTAATTTATTTAATTAAGGAATCTTGGTTTGAATTGTTCACTATACACAATGTTAAAGTTGAATTTATGTGGGTTCCTTCTCATGTTGGTGTGTTAGGAAATGAGAGGGCTGACTTTTTAGCTAGGACTATAACAAATTTTTCTACCACTGTCCCTGATTCTAGTAGTCATCTTGATATCTCTGTACCTTGCACAGATATAGTCCCTCTCCTAAAGAAAAGGTTTATCGATATTTGGAAAAGGCATTGGAATTACACAGTTCAAATTGAAAACAAGGGCCTGTGGTATGCCACATATAATGTCCCCATAGGAACCATGCCATGGTTCTGCAAATTTAGTTCTTATTTTAATAGGAAATTTTATACCACCATTCTAAGACTTCGTTTTGGACACTGTCGTTTAAACTATCATCTCTTCCGCTTGAAAATAGTCCATAGTCCTTATTGTGATCATTGTAACTCCCAAGTAGAGCAATCCCTGTCCCACATATTTTTCCGTTGCTCATCCTTTGGCATTCAGCGCCTTGTGCTAATGGATGAGTTGATTGAAATTTATGGTAGATCGAACTTGGTACCGCGCTCTATCCAGGATCTTCTTGTAAATAGTTTGACATATGTTCCTTTGTTCAAATTTGTTCATAGTACAGTTGGACAAATCTAGATTTGTCCAATTGTATTGTGAATAAAAACTACCATAAGATTATAAACATCGCCTGTTTGTAATTATATAGTGGTTTTGTGTTAAAAGTTATCTGATTTTAATAATGTGTTTTTCCTCTTTTCTTGTTTTGTTGTCTAATTTGGTTACCAAAGGGTTCATAGGTTTACTTCGGTTATTGGTTTTGTTTTTGTACAGACTCTGTGTGAAAAAGGATTTGACATTGACATTTATCGGACTTGACTGTTGGTTGTTCCAAACACGACGTTTTTGTTTGTTAGACGATCAAATATTATAAATTATTACAAAAGATTTTCTAATCTGAATAACTGTATGTTTTGAATAATGGATTTGACTGTTGTACTATTAGGTTTTTTTTTACTGAAGACGTAAACTTGGATTATATTACCAAAGAATTAAATACTATACTAATGACTAGGCAGCATGGTCCTGGACCTTAGCCTGTTCCTTGCGGAACAAAAAAAAAAAAAAAAATCTGTCCAAAAATTTTGTTTGAGGTTAAGTTTTGGTGGTGTACCTTGGTTTTTTTGTGCTTGATGTTATTATTTTTTGAGTAAATATCTATGAAAACATTCTTGAATTATAACAGTTTATTGTAACTACCTTAATTCGTACACCATAACCATTTCTTCCCAAAGAAATATGAATTTTAATTTATCATTTCTAACCGGGCTTGGCTGCGGAATATGCATTGGCATTTCGATGTTTGCTTTACGAAAATTCTTCTGTTCTGCTTCTAACACGGCGAAAGCTATCAAAAAGGTATGTCCCCAACCTTTATGCTATCACTCAATAGTTTTAATAACCTAATAAACGTAACATTTGCTCATTGTTGACTAAGCCTTGTACACAGCATAGTTCAATATAATAAATAAATTATGCAACTTTAAAAATAAAACTCTTTTTTCAGTTTGCATCAAACTCCGAGTATAAACTGGTGCTAGTTGTAAGAACAGATCTGAACATGTCAAAAGGCAAAATAGCCGCTCAGTGTGGCCATGCTGCCGTAGGTGCCTTCGAAAAAGCCCAGAAAAGGGATCGTGACGGTCTACGATGCTGGCAAAGGACGGGACAAGCCAAAATAGCCTTGAAAACAGACTCCCTAGATGACATAATGCAAATAGCTGACAATGCAAAGAAAATGGGACTCATAACATCTTTGATTAGGGATGCGGGCAGGACTCAAATTGCTGCTAACTCGGTCACTGTTTTGGGAGTTGGGCCTGCACCTAAAGATGTAGTAGACAAAGTAACTGGGCATCTGAAGTTATTATAAGTTATATATATTATAATTTTGCTCTACAATATTGCATTTTATTTTGCAAGGTTCCTTCATTTTATTAAAAAGCTATACACAATCAAAATGGGTGATAAGAAAATAAACTATAAATATCCAAAATCAGAATTTATTTCAGTTCTTTATTCTAAACTACATAACACTATTTAAGGCGGACAGTTTCATGTACGGAGAGTGACATGAACATCAAGCTTTCTGAACCCCTCAACTTTGAGACAATCACTAGATATAAAATCATATGTGATGACAATTAATTTAGTTTTTCATGCTTGTGACAATTTCCTAGACATCTGGTATTGAATTGATGATGACATCCATATTTTGTATCCATCCAAAGTCTTAAATGTTGAGTAGTGCAGCAAGCTTTATGTAGGTATGGTCGCGCTCAGAAAGTGTTTACCAGTTTTTGAATTAGATTCTATATCACACTTCTATCACTTCAGTTCAAAATGCTCCACATAAAAGATGAATCAACGTCATAAAGGAATGATTAGTTCTCATTAAAAATAAAAATAATATATGGTCAATCAAATTATTATGAAATAGACATTTAGAACTGCGAATAAAATGTGTGCAAGTAATTGTGATCCATCCATAACCACTTTCTGTGGGCGACTGTACATAACTTTTAATGTTAAGCCAATTGTGTTTGTACAAAGATAGGCACTTCGGGATATATGTTTTGTTTACAAACATATAAAAATTGATTTATTTGCTCAAGACAAACTGGAAGAAAAGTAAACCACACAAGTGGTTAGCATATAAAAATAATCTAATAATAATTATGTACAATAACATTAAGATTGCAATAAAAATAAAAAAAATTAAACATCTAAAATTCTAATTAGAAAAAATACTAGGAAAATCTCAACTATTAAAGTAAACACTATTCCAAAATTATTAATTAAAAGTTGATTCCTAAACTAAACATTTTCAAAGAATTCCAACAAGACTGGCCCTTTTCATTTAACATTCACAAAAATAACATTATTTCACTTATTTACTCAAAAAAATATTTTCAATCGTCAACACAATAAATTAAACATTGTGTTTATGAATAAATATGGTATAAATATGGTTGCATATATTATGAGGAGATGCCTCCTCATCATATATGCAACCAACTGGACTCCAGATGTATTATATTCAAAGATTGGGACCACAAAAAACTCATTATCAATAAATCATTGTATTTTAGTATTGTTCCTAATTATATAACACAAGATTGGGCTCCCTAAGGTTAGTTTAGTACCTCAAAACCGTTATCTTTATTACATATCTCTATCCGAACTTTGAAGAAGTAATTTATTCTTAGTTTTAATTCAGACTATGCTATTGGCCTGGGGCCTTACAGTTGGCAGTGTGATACTTAAGACAATAAAAATTAAAAATAAATTGTTTTTTTATAGAATGGATATTGAACACATATTACTATTGCTTAAAATGGATACTCCCTCATTTCAAACATAAGTAAAACAGAGGTAATAATAAGGTTGATTCAAAAAACCTTCCATTATTTAATTGTATAAAAATATAAGAGCTTTTGTTTATGATACTTGCCATAGCTAGCACAAACTATCGCCTATTGTAAGTAAGTCACTGGTGGGATTGCATAATGGCCATATTTTATTAATCCGAATTCTTCAGAAACATCTGGTCAGAACTTTTCTCGTTGCAATAACCCTAATAATAAAGCTTCATAAAAATCTAAAAATGTATGTATCATGATAACTTAAAAATATATGTACTTTTGATAATCTTACTATTCTCTTAAACTTAATTCCTTAACTATCTTAAATAGCCTTTAACACCATTGCTAACATTTTTATCTTCAGATGTAGAAATGCGTTCAACATGTTATTAAAAATAACGCTGTCTCTTTCTTATCCATAGCACAGGAACACTTTCGGAGTGATGCCATCTTTATCATGTCTAAGGCGAAAGATAAGTACTTTTCAGCATAGGAATAGACGCCTTAAAATAATGCCATCTCTATCGTTTCTAAAATACAGAAAAAGACAGCCTGTATAGAATTTAAGGGCTTTGTCACACTATTATATAAAGTAGCACCACTGTGGTATCTTGAGCATGTTCATTAGAAGTTGATACCAGCCATCTGTCTCACATTCTTATACTTTTTTTTTCTGAGGAGATTTATAAAAAGATAATACAATCCTGAGCATGTTGTTCAATCCCAGGATTACGGGATTATTTATCCCGGGATTAGACTTTATGTTCGTGGACTGGGCATAGCTTACATTCAGCACTATTCTCGTCCTTCGCCACTTTAACTTAACTTTTCTTGACATTTTAAATATACTAAATTTCTCATAATTGACTATTGAATTTAAACCTCGTCACTGGCAGAATAATCAATAAAAAAAAACCGAATTGACGTATTTATACATTCGTACAGGGAATCCCCGACAGGAAATACTCCGCAACAATATTAATAATAAGATCCCGGGATTGTATCCTTTATGTATAAGCTTTAGCCTGATACAAAAAATAGGTAATTTTTAAATCTTTTTTCATATAGTTACTAGCTCTTTTATGAAGAAATGGGTGCTGAAAATATTTTGATTGCGTAAAATGTAGCAATGGCAATATTTATTTTGAAGAAATTCCTTTGCACTGTCAATAAAAATAATTAAAAATATATATTCATATTCATTGTATATTGCTTTGTAAAATTAATTTAGTTTGATAAACAGTTACCTAACCATGTCTCAGTAATCCCGGCCTATAGATTTATTGGCGAACAGTTCGCCAAAAAATCTATCGTCAAAGGAGTGAACCTAAAGAAAGTGTTGGCCTTAACGTTGATTGGTGCTTTGTTAGTGCTTATTTCTAATGGCCAATTGTATTAGTTTTCGGTCCAATTGTTCGTCCAACGTGCGTAGCCGACTAAATGCGGCGCACACATCTAGCAAATCTTCCCTCAATCTAGTGTGTGACAAAGCCCTTTTTGAACGCATTTCCCATCGCTAGCAAACAACTTCAATGTAAACATTGACTACGATAGATCACCTCTCTTGTACTGCTCTATAGTAGCTTTCAGAGACTCGATGCTGACGTCGCAAGCCTGCACGTACTGCGGGTCGTCGCGTCGGAGATTCCTGCCGTGCTCCATCATCTTCACCATCGTGTCCAGACCCGCGGTTACCACGTTCACTCCTACAACTTGAACCTGGGTGTGTAAGATGGTCTTGTTTAGCAAAGGGTACATTACAGTGAGTAAAAACAATTTAGATTCTCTACCGTCAATTGGCATGATGATACCTATCTTATATATTTTCAAGACCATGGCGTTTAAAAAACTAGGGGCTATCCCCTATGAAGATAATACAACCAATATATTTCTAAAAAGCTGTAGAAACCAATTTTAAACACACAAAACTTAATAAATATTTGGTCAATTGACTCCGATTTCTGAAACATGACGGTGTCGTCGCGTTCATGTATTCCTATACAAAACCTATGGTAGCAGACCGTTTTGACAGATAATAAAAAGTATTTTAACGATTGGTGGTGTCATCTAGCCTATTTTGGCAGTAAATTCAATAGTTGTTAGTATTCACTTCAACGAATAGATAGATAGATAAAGAACACTTTATTGTACACCACAAAAAATAATACAAAGTCAACATAAAGAGAAAGAGAAATTGAAAATAATTTTAATGGCACTAACAACATTTGGAGAGAAAAAAAATTAACTAAGTGACTAAAGCTGAAAAAGAGAATAATTTTGGTTTAAATTTCCACTAAACGACTTGATTACAGTTGGAAATTTAAAGTAAAATAATCCTTTTTTTTCAGCTTTAGTCATGGATTTCCGCAAAGTAACGCCTGCTTCCATCAACTATATATAGCAACATAAACTTACCGGCGGCAAAGTGACAATTACAGCGACTGGCTTCAAACTTGACCTTTTTGCACTTGGTCGCGTCGGGCTTCGGTTTGAACAAATCTTTCACAGATCGGTTACAGATCTTTCTTCGCTCGCGTGATGCCTCGTACTTGGTTAGAGCCATAGTAACTTGGACTTGGCAAAGGCTTGGCTATAGCAACACAAACTTACCGGCGGCAAAGTGACAATCCCAGCGTCGTGGCTGGCTTCAACCTTGACCTTCTTGCCCTTGGCCGCGTCGGGCTTCGAATTGAAGCCTACCCAGAGACTTGGTTGCAGACGTTTCTTGGCTCACATGATGCCTCCTCGTACTAGGTTATAGTCATAGCAACTAGGACTTGGCAAAAGCTTGGCTATAGCAACACAAACTTACCGGCGGCAGAGTGACAATCCCAGCGTCCTGATTGGCTTCAATCTTGACCTTCTTGCACTTGGTTGGGTCAGGCTTGGCGATTCGCTTCTTGGCGCGAACGATGCCGGCTGTTTCTTCGTCTTTTCGGCAGTCGCGCGGTGGGCACGAACATACGCGAACGTCTATCAGTTGTCTGCCGTAGACTTTACCCCTGGAAGGATTGTAAAGGATGTTACAAATTATAAGAACACTAGTGGCCCGCCCTGGCTTTGTACGGGTGGGCAAAATTTTCACGCGGATCCCCTTTTCACATATTAAATATTGCCTATGTTAATCAGGGATAATGTAAGATACTAATGGTAATATTTTTTTAAGAAAAAAAATGAATATTCGCATTCGCTTTCACGAATACCGGTAATAGGTATTCGCATTCGCATTACCGAAAGTGTAAAGATGACATTCGTGACATCACCAGTACGTACACGATTTTAGATAGATAGATTTAAGATCGGTAAGACCTCTGGGTAAGACTAGGTCATTTGCATCAGTCTTTTTGCATCTTCATAGATACCATGATGGATCTTGAACAGGCCCAGAAGTTCTGGGTCTACATTAAAGATCTAGAGGAAGTATTAAGTAACTTACTAAATGTTCAACAACTCGAAGAGTAATAATAGTCCTCCTGGCCGATTTCGACCACGGCGGCCAATCTCAACAGAGACCAGGACCAAATACGCAGGAGATATTATAGTGCACAAGTGTGAGCGCAATAAACAGGTGCACTCACTGTTCCATCTCTCTCAAAGTTCGGTGAGACGGCAATCCGATATGACCGGAGAGAGATCAGGCGCAGGACCAACTGTTAACGTACGCACCGAGGCACGGGGGTGTAACACCGACAACTTCCCGACTCCGAGCTGTTTTTGAAAAAATCTCGACCTGGGATTCAAACCCAGGACCTCTCGGATGTAAGGCAGAACCTTTGCCACTTCACCAACGAGGCAGTCGAAGAGTAGAGAAGTGTATTCTGGCACGCCCGCATCTTGGATCATGAGCGTACCTTTTGCTCTAGGATAAGATTAAGTATCTAGGGAATTTATTTTATTTAATTGTACTTTATTGGCATACCTACACAACAGGTAATGACAACAATCAACAGTATCAAGCATGTCACTAACTTTAGTAGCGAACTAGATTGCAACCTAAGAACGTGTATACACTGCATTAACAGGCAATACGTAAACAAAACACTACATAGCAATCAGTTTACAAAGACAAAAATAAAGGTAATACAGTAGAATCCGTTTATTATGACTCCGCTTACATTGACCAACCGCCTATTATGACGTAATTACACTACGAAGTTTTGTTTTCATATAAAATTCTTTACAAAAAAGTCGGATATAATGACTTCTATATAGTCGGATATAGTGACATGTCGCTTATTATGACCCATTTTTAATAAATTATGTCCGGTTATAATGACTGAAAGTATCTTAACACTTTACATTGCAAAGTATCATATTTACACCTTCGGTAATGTTCGTTGATTCCCGACGACGTTCGGCACATGGCTCGTTTTTGTTTTGAATCTCAGTGAGTAATTGACGCTTGAAGGTCACGCATTATTTTTTGTTTGTCGTTTGTGTCTATACTGTGAAAAGAAATTCATTTCAACGTCGTAAAGCATTTACGATTGAGGAGAAAGGTGCAATAATATGTAGATTACAGGTATTATTCATTAAAAAATACACTTGTGTATCATGTGTACGTAATAAATGTGCAATTTTGATTTCATTAGTTACACACTATACTTTTCTATTAAAATACATACATAATATATTTACGCAAAAATAGTTTTTTTTTCACAAAACGTTTTGTATGACGTCCGCTTATTATGACGTGTTTGTCGATTCCCTTCGATGTCATTATAAACGGATTCCACTGTAGTTATAATTGCAATGCTGTTTAAAGTCAAAACATATTGTTTTAAATAGAAACATATAAAGCAGGAAGCAGGTAACTCAGTGGAGGATACGTCTGACGTTGTATCTAAATGTAACATATTTGGAGTTAAAAATATCAAGATTGTCACTCTGTAGCAATTCGTTGTAAAGATGACACATCCGCACCACGGGATTATAATACGATGTGTTGTTACGAAAAGATGTCCAGAACGAAAGTCCTTCTACGGTTGCGGGAATACTCACTCTTGGTTCAGCAGTTCGAACAGCAGCGCGGTGCTGCGGCGGTTGATGCCGGACGAGCAGGAGTTCTTGCAGACGAACTTGTAGGCGTGCGTGCGCGGCTGCCCGGGGGGGAACTCCGCCACCACCGAGTACCACGAGTCGGGGTCGCCGGGCTCGCCGTGGTAGTACACGCCCTGCGTGCCCAGCTCGCGCGACGAGCGCAGCACGTTGAGAGATATATTCTCGGGCACTGATTAAAAATGGTGAGTGTTAAGTTTAAGATCGAATGAGAGACTAGTTTTAGTTTTTTATTATTGGGTATTCACATAGTTGTTTATAATGGTTCTCCCAAGTCACAGTCTGCCTAGTTTGGGGACCCCTGCAAAATTTTCGTGCGTTTCAATCTACAAATTGCACAATGCAATCTGCTTAAAGTTTAATTATTATTATTGTATTTTATGTTATATTGTACTTGTGCATTAAAGAAATATTATTATTATTATTAGATAATGTATGAAATTCTCGTGTCACAATGTTCGTTCCCGTACTCCTCCGAAACGGCTTGACCGATACTCGTGAAATTTTGTGAGCATATTGAGTAGGTCTGAGAATCGGCCAACATTTATTTTTCATACCCTTAGTAATAAGGGTTGTCCACAATAATTTATATGACAAAAGAAAGTTTGCCGGGTCAGCTAGTTTTAGATAAAAATTTAGTCAGATTTGTCTTGAATTAACCGTAATGGCAAATGCCACAGGCGACGTATATCAATGTTGCTTACTCCAAAAATAAAAATCTCCCGGTGTAAAACCAGTGCATGTTATTGGCGGCCCCTAACTAAATAGTTTCTAAATAATTCGGATCCGCCCTCGTATTTCAAACCCGTAAGTCACTAAAGCAGACAAAAGGCTCTTTGATATAATTAATACAATCGCTTTATCCGGCATTGAAGAAGATCTTACCACTGAAACACTAAAAATTGTATATTTATTCAACAATATTGCCATTATTTAAAGACCGTAACTCACTTAATCATGATGTCTTCCGAATTACGAATTGCTTGTCCAGACAGATTTTTAAAGTCATCTTAATTTCGAAAGCTTTGTCTGACTCATAAATTAACGGTGTTTTACAATCTTATTGGTCAGATTATCTTCATGTTTAGCATTTTGGGTGGCCACGTTGAAAAATCTACTAACCACATAGCAATCTGCCGGGCCCTATTTACATTACAAGTTGATCTTCCGACATTTAACAAGGCTGCGTAAGGCTGCCTGGTTGCGTTGCCACGAGATGTGCGAGGATGCCTAGCGAGGCATGTGTTTGTAAGGAATAATAGGTATATTATATAAGTAGTATACTATAAGTTTGTATAGAATCGCTTCTTTTACCTATAAAGATTCTATTGGTTAATTGGCTAGACGACACCACCAATCGTTGACATACTTTTTATTATCTGTCATAACGGTCTGCCTCCATAGATTTCGTATGGTAATAACTGATTGTGACGTCACGGTCATGTGTCGGAAATCGGAGTCAATTGACCGAATATTTATTGCGTTTTGTGTGCTTTTTTGAAATATATCGGTTGTATTAACTTCATAGGGGCTATGTTTTTTAAACACCATGTTCTTGACAATATTTAAGATAGGTGTCATCATCCCAATTGCCTAACAATCCGCCTCACCGTTGCCCGCGTGCTCGCCGACCGCGAACACGAGTGTCGCGCGCACGAACACGCGCTCGCCGCTTAGTACATGTAGAAGTGTCTATTCAAAAGGATACGTAGTGCAAAGAGGTCGATGACTGAGCGATGAAGAAACAAAGATGGCGGCGTGGTTCACGTACTCATTCATAATTAGGTGGTTTAGATAGATAAAGAAACTAATGTGTTCTTAAACAAAATTTTTAGCTTTTAATTTCCCGTCATTTTGCAATCTTACTCGGCCGAATGCAAATTAACAGCATTTGACGGTTTTCACGATCCGTGGCTTGCTACGTTCTAGTTACTAAGAACGGTTTGTTCAAGTCTCTTTTAATTTATTTACAATCTGACTAGGCATATTATAAACTAACGGTATTCGCAATTTTCACATCTCACATCTAAAGCTATGTTTTCAAAACTCCAAACGTCAAATTTTTGTCAATTTGCAATCTGACTGGTCAGATCGTAAACTAATGTTTTTTCTCAATCTCATATCTTTTCAATCTGTTGACGGTTTCTTGACATTTTACTTTCTAGCTAGGAACATGACAATCTGGCTAAGCCCAGAACAATGGGTCTCACCGTTGGGCGCGTGGCTGCATGCAGCACGCGACGCGCTTGCCCGCGTGCTCGCCGGCCGCGAACACGAGCGTCGCGCGCACGAACACGCGCTCGCCGCACGACCATCTTGTGACCAGCTGAGTGAGGCGCCCAAAGTGCTAAGACTCAACTACTTGTTGCTAAAGTGTGCTAAGCAGGCTGGGTCACAGCCAGCCAAGTTGCCGAGGGAGCAAGAAGAGAAGACGGAGGAAAGCAGAACCGATGATGACGAAATAAAGATGGCCATCTTTATTTCGTCATCATGGGGACGGGTTACGCACTGAAACTTTATTTTAATTAACGGCATTTGACAGTTTTGCGTGGCTGACTTTGTTCTTGTTACTAACGTAGGTTGGCAGTTAGATCCTTGTCTCAATTTTTACTTCACAATCTGACTAGGCCGATTATAAACAAATGGTTTTCACAATCGTTGGAGCCGCCTAAATTGCAAAGTTTAGCCAGGGACACAATTTTTGATCGTTTTACAATCTGTCTAGCCAGATTGTAAGATAACGGTTTTTAAAATCTTAAATATAATGTCAATAATAAACTATTAACGTTTTTTTTTTCACTTAACAATCTAGCTAGCCACATAGCAATCTGGGTAGGCACACAACAATGGGCCTTACCGTTGGGCGCGTGCCGGTGCTGCATGCAGCACGCGACGCGCTTGCCCGCGTGCTCGCCCGCCGCGAACACGAGCGTCGCGCGCACGAACACGCGCTCGCCGCACGACCATCCGAACTGCACTGGGAAGTCGCAGTTTATGTCCGCGTACAGTTTGTTCAGCCCGTCGGAGTACTGTAAGAGATGAAAACAAGTATATATTGTACAGGTCTTAATGAACGAACAAAAAAAAATCGGCTGCCTGTAAAGTCGGTTTACTGACGATAGTTGAACGTGACAACGTCTTTGTCACGTTGCCTCTTTGTCGCTCGTTCCACGCTCTTGCTTGCACATTGAATGGAACGTCTCAGAGCGAGGTAACGCCGCATGCGTCATGTTTTTTGGTGCGTGCAGCCGGCTCCATCGAATTATAAGACGTTGTCACGACAAAAAGTTAGTGTAGCGGGCTACACGAAGCGACAGCAGACGACGTGACGTCGCGACACTACTGGTTACTATGTTTTATTATATACAACATAACCGCGAAACCGCGACTACTTGGTTAATATTCAACATCTTGACCATTACACCAAAGAGCGACTCGAAGTTAGTGATGAAGTTCATACGATCACATAGAAACTAGAAGTATCGTACCAACTTGTGCCATAATACTTGGCTTTAAGCTATGTATGATATAGGAAGTCTTGTAATTTATAAATAATAATAATAATAATAATAAATATTTCACAACAATCACACCAATTCTCTAGTCCCAAATTAAGCTACGAGGATTGTGTTATGGGTACTAGACAACGGATAAACATACTTAAATACTTTTTTTTGTAAATAAATACTTATTATACATAGAAAACATCCAGACCAGTACAAACACACATGTTCATGCACACTTATGCTTGTACTGTGCGGGGATCGAACCCGCGACCCTTGGTTTTAGAAGTCCGACATGTGGACCACTGCACCAAGCGGTCGTCAATTAAAAGTAGTGTCTTACAAGCAATTTTACAGTACAAATAATTTTGTGGTAGATAGTAGAGTCATCATTGCAATCATAACACCATCATGATTATGTATGTTGGTGTTTAGAATTGCAAATCAGGTGCGAAAAACTAATTTCTTCTAGATTGTTGGGACATCCCAACAATCTAGAAGGCGGCGGCGAATACCGAAGTCACCCGACCCTACACGATCAGCCCGACCAGCTCGCAGCCGAGCCGAACGTCCGCACATTCGCCTACAAGCACTCAGACTTCCTACACCTTTGTCGCGTTTAAGTTTGATCCAAGATATTCTCTGTATACTTGAGGGCGAATGACAGCACCTTTTAATTACAGTCTACTATTTTATTTAACCTATCCATAGGACCCTAACAGAGATACTTTAATCAAGAAAAGCAGCAAAAACTGCCATTAGCAAGGTTTACACAAAATCACTATTTTTTACTCTGTTTATCCAATGTCGCAATTAATGAACTAGGTTATAAATAAAACTGTTTCTTACCAAAAACTTGGAGTTCTTGTTGGACTTGCTAGAGATTTTAACTTCAAAGTTGAATGGACCAGGAAACACGGTTTGATCCGGCGGTCCGGTGTGGTGATGCGTGTATGGAAATCCAAGCTCCTGCTGCAAGAAATTATTTTATATATTAAATTTATAGCTTTGTTTCAGATGATGTTATGTAACAATAAGATTAATGTTTCTGTTAATAATTGTTCTTATTTCTGCTCGCCTCGAGGCATGGACATCCCTCAGTTTTTGCCATTCCAGTTTGTTTTGAATCAATCTGGTCCAGATTTTTCTTGTATTTTCTAGAATCTTGTATGTTCTAGAATTTTGTCTTCTCAACGTCCTTCCTTCCTTTTCGCGCCTCTTTGGTACCAAGTTGTAACAGCATTGCTGCATTTGTGAGAAGACAAGAATGACAACATTTGGAAGCAAAAAACGAAGCGTTTTTTTTATGTGAATCATAGAATTTCTTTTCCTGACTGGCATATTATTGAACCAAATGTTGTCGCCTCAGCAACATTTGGTCAGAGTTTGCAAGGAAATCTGTTAAGATACCAGTAATTTACTATGTATGACTGATTGCAATTTATTGGGTAGTTAACCCATTGAGTTCAATGGGACAATCCCCAATCTTCTGGTTTGACAGGTTAAGTAGAATTATTACATTTTAATTTTAACTTACCTGAGGTATATGGTTAACATAACTACTGTTAGCGACTCCTCCAATCTGCATGGTTTCCTCCTCATGGTATCCCCTTGAGTTTAGCTCTATGATTGAATCTGACGGGTCTATGATAGCATTTGAAGAATCTATGACTATCTCGGACGGAACAAACATATTCAAATCCTTTTTGATGAAATCATCCACTAATCTAGAACAGAAGTTTTGAGTGTCAGTTATACAAAATCCACAGGAAAGCTAACCTCACTTACTCAGGGTTAAGACTTTAACCACTATTCTACCATGTCTTAGTTGTTTTGTAAAAATTGTGTTTTGTATTATCCATACATATTTTGCAATTCCCTTTTCCTGTTAATTAAATGTTCCTTAAAACAAAGTTTTTTTGGAAGAGATCACTACAAGCAATAAGACCGCCTAAATTGTAAATCAAATAAACTTACCTGAATACAAAGAACCATGGTCCATCATACAAGTATACTCACCCACTGAACAAGCTGATACCAATACCATAGAAAAATTTTACCATGATCTGAATGAAAAAATCCTGAATCACACTCACAAGAATCTAATAGTCATGGGTGACTTTAACGGCCAAATTGGGGAGCGCAGTCCAGATGAAGAAAATATACTAGGACCTCACCTATACAGTAACAAACCCAGGAGCAAAAATGGTGAAAAGATGGTGAGCTTTGCACAAGAAAACAACTTAACAATACTCAACACCATTTACAAAAAGAACAAGAAGACAATGTGGACATGGCTATCCTCAGATGGCATAACAAAAAACGAAATTGACTTTATCATGACAAATAGAAAAAACTTCTTCTCAAACTTCAGCATTATTAATAATTTCAACTTTAACACTAACCACAGAATGGTCAAAGCAGAATTGAAAACAACTCAGCCCAAAAACCCAAGACCTAAACCTGACCCAAGAAACACAGACATAGGAAACCAGCAAATTATTGATATAGCAAACGACTTGAGGGACAAAGTTATGGATTTTGGAAACAATACTGCGAATATGAGTGTACAGGGAAAATATGACTTTATTGAAGAAACAATTACATCCGCCATCAACCATAGCAAGACCAAAAGGAAAGGAAAAGGTAGATGCTGGCTATCAGCAGAAACTGAGGAATTGCTAGAACAAAGAAGAACACTCATTGGGTTGGGACGTACTGAAGGCAGAACAAAACAGATTGCAAAAGTCAGTTAAGAAATCAAAGAAAGTATAAGGAAGGACAGAAAACAATATAGGATGAAAACATTAGAAAGCCACGTCACAAAGAAAGGAGGAATCAAAAAAGCCTACAAAGAATTAAATGTGGCAAAAGACTGGATTACAAAAGTTCAAAATAAAAAAGGGGACTGTAGAAGACAAGTAATACTGGACATAGCCACTTCATATTACAGGGATCTGTACAAAAATAACACAAAACAACCAGAAATTAAATTGCTAGACAAGTCAGACGTCCCAACAATACTATCGGAAGAAGTGGACTGGGCCATTCATACATTGAGCAAAGATAAAGCCCCAGGGCCAGACGGTATCAGAAACGAAATTCTTAAAAAATCCAGGCCAATATTAGTACCTGTCCTCACAGAAATGTTCAATGATATTGTAAAAACTGAAATCATCCCAAAACAATGGACAAAGTCAAATATTATACTTCTATACAAGAAGGGAGACCACCAGGATATTAGCAATTATCGACCCATCAGTCTGATGTCAAATATATATAAAAAGTTTTCCAAAATAATTCTTAAAAGGATTGAAGGCAAGTTAGATGAACAACAGCCCATTGAACAAGCCGAATTCCGAAGTACATTCTCTGTAATAGACCATATTCACACTGTACATCAAATAATAGTAAATACAATGAGTATCAACTAATATACTACATAGCTTTTATAGACTACAGCAAAGCATTTGACTCCCTGATCCACAAACAAATATGGGAAGCACTTCAAGACCAAGGAATTGAGCATAAGTATATCAGATTGATTCAGAATATATACAAATAGAACTCTGCATACATACAACTCGAAAAGAAGGGAGAACCATTCGCCATCGAAAAAGGAGTAAGACAAGGAGATCCTATGTCCCCAAATGATTTTCAGCAGTGTTAGAATCCATCTTTCGAAAACTAGAATGGGATAACAGGGGAATAAACATTGACGGACGTAAACTGTCACACTTGCGTTTCGCAGAAGACATTGTGATATTTGCAAATACACCAGAAGAACTCTGTAGCATGCTTAAGGATCTGGCAAGCGAAAGTGAAAAAGTTGGTCTCAAACTCAACCCTGACAAGACAAAACTTATGACGAATGGAGAAAAACATGCAGTGACTTTGGATAACAATTCAATACAATACACAGAAGAATATATTTATCTTGGACAGCTGATAGCACCAGAAGAGAATATCAACAAAGAAATGAGTAGAAGAGTGACCAAAGGCTGGAACAAGTACTGGAGCATGAAAGAGCTGATAAAAGATAACAAATTGCACATAAAAATCAAAACAAAATTATTTAACTCATGTATCTTGCCTGTCTTAACATATGGATGTGAAACTTGGTCTGCAACACAAAGTTACACAGGAAAACTTGAAAAATGTCAAAAAGCTATGGAGAGAAGCATGCTGGGGGTTAAGAAATCAGACAGGGAGAAAAGCAGCATCATCAGACTAAAAACAAAAGTACAGGACATAAGGCTGAAATGGAGATGGGCAGGTCACACAGCAAGAGGCAGCGAGAAATGGAGCAAAATAGTGACCCAGTGGTACCCTAGAGAAGGCCATAGGAAGAGAGGCAGACCAGCTAGGTGCTGGGCCGATGATATAGGTCAGGTGGCAGGAAAAATGTGGCATAGTGGCACAAAATAGAAAAGAGTGGAAAAGGTTGGAGGAGGCCTTTGCTGACTGGCAAGCTGACTTGCAGAAAATAAGTAAAGCACAGATCCTGTCGAAATAATGGAGCATCTGCAAAGTCTGACATAAAGGCTGATAATAATAATAATAATTTTCCTGTTAATTAAATGTTCCTTAAAACAAAGCTATTTTGGAAGAGATCACTACAAGCAATAAGACCACCTAAATTGTAAATCTTTCTTTGTTAAACTTGTCTGTAATTTTTGGTTTGTGTTGTACAATAAAGTGTTAATCTATCTATCTGTCTATTCACAGCAAAGATTAATTTTAGACAGTTGCTCAAGATTAAGATACACATCACAGTTTAAAAGTCAATTCTTTATTTTAGGTAAGAAATAACATGTGACAAGAAAAAAAATTGCATCTGAAAATTTAAAAAAATATGATGATTAAAAAAAAAACACTTAATAAAACAACAGGCAGGCCAATGCCGGGTACCCTAATATTTTATTGAAAAAATACAGTGATGCTACTACTGCTAGATCAATTTTATGATGACCAGTTAGTACTAGGTGTCAATCTGAATCAAAATATGAAACAAAAAAGCAATTACTCACCCCAAGCCATAATCATCAGGGCTGTCTTCTTCCATAACTTGACGAGGCAAACCAACAATATCTTGGTATGACATGATTGCATTAAATAATCCTGTAATAAATAAATTGTGTTTGAAAAGTTATACCAAAACCAAATTGAGGAATTAGAGACAGTGATGGGATGGAGCTGGTAGAATTATTCAACCTTTTTACATTTTTATACAGAAACACAAAAATATTAACTTGTTGGGTATCTCTATGAATAAATTGAATGTATTTAAAAAAGAAATAAAAAATTATTATAACACTGTATGCGATGAGTAAATCTGTAGTCAGTTTGTCGAAAAACAAAGCAAGTTAGCAAACTTACACCAACATGCTATCAATCCCTTTTACAAAATAACATAACTTTTTAACCTAATTTTTAGTTTTTCATGACAAGTTTTAGCGCTAACACAAATTGAATGCTATCAATGACTGTTTAGTAACAAAACTAATGAATAGGTCAAATGAAATAACTGATTAACTTACTCTAGAATTCACTGAAAAATTAGAAGCAGAAGTAACGTTCGACGACGGTGGTGTAATCGGTGTGTGTCCGTCCTCTTGATTGACAAAAACTTTCAAGTTATGAAATTAAAAATGAATACGACGTTTTGATTGGAGCGTGACCAAAACTACGATAAAATATTTACAATTCACATTTCCACACTAAATTACAATAAAAAAATACAATGTGCACAGACAGTGCACATCAGCGGCAGTCGGCAGCAGTGTTGCCAACCCCAGTAAATAGAAAAGCAGCAGATCAATCTCAAAAAAACAGTAGAAAACAGTAAAATTACATTTTCAAAACATTAAATCTACTGTCACAAAAACTTTTCAATTGGGACATAGTATTAGTTATATAGACGAAGGTATAGTTAATGAAACAACTTCAGCACTACCAGTAAGTACTCCTTTAATTATCACATTTTTTTATAAAAATATTATTGAAAAAAAACAATTACATAAGTAATTATTTTTTTTCAATAATATTTTTATATATAATTATATTCATCATCTTCATCAGCCTATATACGTTCCACTGCTGGGCACAGGCCTCACCTCAACTATGAGGTGGTAAGAGCCATACTACACCACGCAGGCTCAGTGCGGATTGGTGGAGGGGTGTGTGTAAGGCAAGTGACCAACCTTACTGTCAGATGTTATTAAGCCGCCCGAGGGCCTCCAACCAGGCTTGACGACTAATATTATATCGATATTAACCGGGACCAACAGCTCAACGTGCCTTCCGAAGCACGTAGATGCTTGTAAATAGACGTCATTTTTATGGTCAGAATGGTCACCCATCCCAAACATGACCGCGCCGTAGGTTGCTGAACTTTTGGTATCATTACCAAAGCGCTGCAACCACTGCGCCACAAGCACCTCATTATATTAGGTATATCATATATTAGGTATTTATAATAACTTGTTCGCTTAATCGAGTCGAGACACAACTGTGAGTAACCTGTCTATCTAACGTTCCTGAAAAGAACTGGTTTAAACTTTAACCTAATCGAAAAATCAAGACAAAAACACTCGACATTCAATAGACAACTATCTCTTTTACACTCAAGAAAGTATATGTACTTATCCTTTTCATTGTGTGAACTGTGCCGCGTTTGAAAACGGGAATTCCCTGCCAGAGCGCGCGTCGAATCTATAAAATTCGGATACACGCATAAATTATCAAAAAACAGTAGAAAATCGTACTAAAACAGAAAACATTGTGGTCCCGTTAAAAACAGTAAATCTACTATTAAAACAGTAGGGTTGGCAACACTGGTCGGCAGTAGCGAGCGATGAGGAGGCCCCACTGCATTGTTGCCAGGTCCATTTTTATGAAATCAGAAGATGAGACTAAAAAAAATCAGGAGATGTATGGGAATTTGTTTCATAAAATCAGGAGATGCAATTTTATTAAATAAAACATCGGGCCTTGAAATTATATTATATTTAGGTATTTTATTTATTTATTTTTTATTTAATTTTATTTTATTTATTGTTTAATTAAGAGTAAAAGCTGCAATACATAATACATTTAAAAGCATAACTGTTAAATGTATCTTAAGCTATTTAAGATACATTTTACTTTTATGCTTGGCTAACATTTCAGGGCTTATATTAAAATCGTAACAATTTAAATTTTGACGTGACAACGTCTTATAAATTGGTTTGCCGGGTGACACTTCAAGAAACTGCGTTACGCTCCGCTCACGTTCCGCGCTCACAATGAGAGCGAGTGAGAGGCACGCGTCCCTTCGACTCGGGCATGGTTAGCCCGCCTAAGAGCGAGTGAGACAGACATAAAAAGTGAAAGGCACGCGTCCCTTCCACTCGAGCACAGTTAACCCGCCTAAGAGCGAGAGAGACAGAGCGAGAGAGAGAGAGTGAGAGAGATAAGCATACACACCGGTTCATGTTATACACAAATTGCACACAAATTTTCATTTCATTTTATTTATTTTTTAGTTTCAAATGGACAATAGTAAATTAATATAAGCTTAAGATAAGATGTAGACCGAAGACTTTCTTTACCTGAACTAGGTTATAAACCTGTGTCTCAGGCTAAAGAGAGCACAAATATTATCTTAAGGTATTAAAAATTAAAACTATCTTGAAACTACTATTAGTTTAAAACAAAGTAATTATCTAAGGTATGTCATATTATAACAATTTGGTACCTACTTCATTAGTGTATTTAACAAGTCAGCACTTTGCTAAATCACAAAGAAGTCAAGAGCGTCAGCACTTTTTTCGAACTTTAAACTAGGCTAAATATATTATTGTTTACATCACGTTCTTTAATTTTATTTGTATACAAGCAATACGAGGGCGTTTTGATAACTCCATGACTTTCAGGCTGAATAGAAACTTTTTTTATTTTTAATGATATTTTCTTAAAAGTAATATTTTTGCGAACCTAAAATAATTCTATTTTCAAATATGGCGCGAAAACAATATTTAATAACAAAAGAAGTTTGGCGGCTGTGAAGGTGTTCTTCGAAAATGGAGAAATCCGAGTTTCGAGTCTTGATTAAACACTATTTTTTACGCGGGAAAACCATTAAGCAGACCGAAGACAAGTTGAAAAAATATTACGGGGATTCAGCGCCGTCTCATGGAATGGTACATAAATGGTTTACTGAGTTTCGTTGTGGACGTATTACATCCAATGATGCCGAGCGCCCAGGAAGGCCGATTGAGGTAACCACTGAGGACATTGTTAACAAAATCCACGATATTGTTTTGGCTGACCGTCGAGTAAAGATACGCGAGTTAGCTGAGGCTGTGCACATCTCAACTGAACGAGTTTTTCATATTTTGCACGATATTTTGGGAATGAAAAAACTTTCTGCAAGATGGGTGCCGCGCTTACTGACAGTCGACCAAAAGCGAAAACGCGTGACTACTTCTGAGGCATGTCTGGCTATGTATAATCGCAATCCAAGTGAATTTTTGCGTCGGTACGTAACCGTGGATGAAACGTGGGTCCACCATTATACGCCAGAGACTAAACAACAGTCAAAGCAGTGGACTTCTACCGGCGAACGTGCACCAAAGAAGGCAAAAACGGTATGTTCGGCTGGTAAAGTGATGGCAACAGTATTTTGGGACAGTCAAGGGGTTATTTTCATCGATTTCTTGGAGAAAGGCAAGACAATAACCGGTGCTTACTATGCTGCATTGCTGGAAAGATTTAATGAAGAGTTGATGAAGAAACGACCGCATCTAGCAAAGAAAAAAGTTCTATTTCATCAGGATAATGCTCCGGCCCACTCGTCTGCAGTCGCGACTTCAAAACTTGTCGAATTAGGATACGAATTATTGCCACACCCTCCATATTCACCAGATTTAGCCCCCTGTGACTTCTTTCTCTTCCCAAACATGAAGAAATGGCTTGCTGGGCAAAGATTTTCATCCAATGAAGAGGTGATAGCTGCAACCGAGGCCTATTTTGCAGGGTTTGACAAAAAGTATTTTTTGGATGGGTTGAAGAGATTGGAGCATCGCTGGAAAAAGAGTGTAGAGTTGAAAAGAGAGTATGTAGAAAAATAAAATGTTTTTGTACACAAAATATATGTTTTTCTTTTCAAAGTCATGGACTTATCAAACCGCCCTAGTATATATTTTTGTCTAATTAGCTATAAGTTTAGGTTAGGAGGACAACATAGAGAGGTCAGAACTTATTTTCTAAGTTAGTAATTTACATGCTAATTACATAATCAAAACATTATAGGTATACAGAGTCTGAAAGGTTTATTAGGTAAGGTATTAAAGTGATCTTAACGTAGATTAGGTGCCCTCATAATCGATAGAGCTAATGTAACGGGACTCGGCAGCTTTTCTGGCGGGACATTCAGTATCTCCCGTTTTGTGCGCGCTTGGCTTATTGAAGCGTACGCATGTAGCGCACTTCGACGGCTCGGCTTTCTGCGCACAATCCTTCATAGCGTGGCCCATTTCACCGCAGTGGCCACAGGTGATAGCATCTTCTCGACATGTCTTTGCCGCATAGCCGTACTGTTGGCATTTGTAACACCTTGTGACTAAGGTGAAATCTCTCACTGGGCAAGAAGACCAGTTCACAAAAACTCTATCATTACTTAATAGGGCCTTACGAATTAGTGCAGAGACTTGTATAACATAGTTGCACGTGTCGGCATTCTTTCTTCCGAATTTGTGACTTAGTTTGATCGAGGCCAAAAACGACTCTAATGATGTATCAGTATCTTTCAGTTTATCTGCTAAGTTCTGGTGGTAAATGCAGCGGAAAACTTCAGTCTCGGGCATTGATGAGGGGACACCGATGACGACGATTCTGGGCTGGCGTTTGTGCTGGTCATCCACAGTGAAGTAGTCAGTTGCGATGACTGCTTCAGTTTCTCGATATCGTCCTTCTGAATCGGTGCTGATTATGACGCCACCATTCCTTGTCTTTCTCAGGCCTCGCACGTGCAGCTTCATTTGTTCAGGTCTGATGATTTTTTGGACAAGGGCCTTAGTGGACTCGCTCGATACACTTTTATCAGTTGGATAAATGGCCACCGAACTAACTTTGCTGACTTGGATAAAGTTATTTGAACTTTTCTTTACCACATCGGCGAAAGAGACTGTTCCAGGAGAAGATTTTGGAGTTTCCACAAACATTTGTTTAAGACTGTCGATTCTCTGGGCTAGGTCACATTTTTCTTGTAGGACATTTATTTCGGAATGCGCTTGAATAGCCTTTTGTTTTATTGATTGGTAATGCACGGCTAGTTGTGATGTCCCGTGACTAACTTTTCGGCACAAATTGTGGATTTTCACTTTCTGGTCATAGTTGAGTTTTCCTTCTGCAGCGATAGTGCACACTTCGTTCAGGCACTGCTCGATGGATTTCATCCAGTTCTGTATCTCAGATGTAGCCACATATTGAAGGGGCTCATCTTCCACGGGGGCGGGCGGCGGCGGTGGGCACGCGGGCGTAGGCGGCGGGCTGCGGCGGGTTATTCCACTCCGGTTGAAGGGACTTCCTTCCATTTTCTATAAGATTGCACTTAACATAGTAACGCGCAAGAAATAAAATCAGATGACACGGATAACGCGTGATGTCAGCAAAACTGGGTCGCGATTTTGCAGATATTGTTAATTTTATTGCATTTGTTATAATTAAATTGACACGTCCGATCGCATGGTCGGCTAGATACGAATGAATATTCACATTAAAATTATTTTACCACTCAAAGTCGTTGTCACGTAAAACTTTCGCCCGTATACCGACTTTACAGGCAACCAATTTTATAAAAGATTTTTCGTATGCAGCATTCCAGAAACTACTTCAGTATTCATTTTATTTCGAAGTTTGGTTTTTGTTTAGTTGACTTGAGAGAATAGGCTCACCACTGACGCGTACTTTTTTCTGAGAATTCTATTGTGATATTACTTTTAGTCAGGTAATCTTAGCGCGGGGGTGTGAGTAAAACCGGTTTATTTCGCTGACTGTGGAGGAAGATTAAAATTCAAATTTTCAACTATGTGTCCATCATATTATGTCCATTTTACAATGACATTTTAATAGTGCCAACCTAACCATGATAGTTTTGTGTTTATTTTCACGCAGTTTATTAAAATTAAAACAAGTATTTTAAAAAAATCAGTAGATTTCCAGTTTCAATCAGTAGATCAGTAGAATTCTAAGAAAATCAGTAGATCCCCCGAAAAATCAGGAGATCTGGCATCCCTGGGCCACAGACTAATAACTAGAGATGAGGCCATATCGTATGTATGCAATTCGGTAGAGAGTAATATATTCCTTGGTATGCAAGTTGTAACAACAAAAAAATATAACAGTTTTTGCTTGCGGCTAACTTTTTTGTTTATAGGCAACGACGTCTTTATTTTTGTAGGCTGATTTTGATGAAAAAAACTTGGTTTCTGAGGCTATTTCTACAAGAAAACTTCTAACCAAAACTAATCAAATTGATAGTCTTAATCCTGCTAAGCATGAAGGAAAGCTGATTATTATTCGTATGTAAAAAAAATTAGAGCTATTATTTAATCATAACAGTGACAGTAGTAACAGATATTGAATTTGGCATCGCCTAAACGGCAACTAAAATAAGGCACAAAAAAAAGATAAAAGCCTATAACTGACAAGGTTGCCAGCTAACTAAACTTCATAATCTTCATAAACTTCTTAATCTTTATCTTTAAAATATCTTTATCTTTAATGTGTTGGTATATTTATCTTACCTTACCCTTACATTCTCTGAAATTTTTAAACAGCAAAAAACAGTGTTTGCCTGTAAAGTCGGTATACGGGCGAAAGTTTTACGTGACAACGACTTTGAGTGGTAAAATAATTTTAATGTGAATATTCATTCGTATAACATGAACCGGTGTGTATGCCTATCTCTCTCACTCTCTCTCTCTCGCTCTGTCTCTCTCGCTCTTAGGCGGGTTAACTGTGCTCGAGTGGAAGGGACGCGTGCCTTTCACTTTTTATGTCTGTCTCACTCGCTCTTAGGCGGGCTAACCATGCCCGAGTCGAAGGGACGCGTGCCTCTCACTCGCTCTCATTGTGAGCGCGGAACGTGAGCGGAGCAGCGTAACGCAGTTTCTTGAAGTGTCACCCGGCAAACCAATTTATAAGACGTTGTCACGTCAAAAATATTTATTAATTGTTCATGCCGTTCAACCATCACATAAGAGATTAAATTGTTAAAATTCATGCTCATACTGGTTTGTTATACGAGTGATAATAAGGAGTACAGTAATGCGATTAAAAGAACAAGTCGAAATGAAATCGACATGGTCGTCGACCGTCGTGATAGTAATGGTCAAGAAATTGAATATTAACCAAGAGGTCGCAAGATCGATTCCAGCACTGTACAAACATGTGTGTTGTGTGTATGATCATGTCTGTTTGTACTGCTTTGGGTGTTATATGTATTTATTTAACTTTATTTGTAATACCACTGTTGATTCTGAAATCTGTAACACAAGTGCTTACCACGGAGTCAGATTGTTATTGTTATTATTATCAGTTCATGAATACATCGCATCATGCTAATTAAATGCAACTAAAATTATTTTTCTATCCTTTCTGCAAGAAGAATTATTTTCTTAACTTTAAGGGAGTAGCTTAAAGTCATCTTACATATGGCAACATATATTTTTTTGAGTAGTGCTGTGCTTTGTATCCGAATGGTTCATGTTATGGACACGATATGATTGTTTTGTATCGTACCTTATTAATTTAACTGTGGTAAAAACCGTGTTTCCGTCACGTTATCTTGTTGTCTATCGTAACTTAACGTTTTCTTTAAAATCAATTATCAATTTGCCTTTATACGTAATTTAAGGTAGTTTTACAAACACCTTTTAATTGTACTTCAAGTAAAAAGTAAAAAAAAAACGCTTTCTCTACAAATTACTACATCCAAAACGATTATTTAAATGACAAAGATGTTAGCTTATCTAATAAGCTGTAAAAAAAGTTGTAGGTCAATGAAGTCTGACTTCTGAGTTGCTTGCCAGCTTATTCTCAGCATCACCAGCCCACAAATTGTTTCGCTGTTGAAGAGTTTTATGGGAAGTGTTTCTCTTCAAGATTTCTATTTTTTTATTTTCTTTGCATTTTAATTGAGATAAGTCGATCAATTCCATACTGATCGATTAAAGTTCCATATTCTCATACACACCACTATGCGAAAGAATGAGAAAAAAAATAAATGAACACCACTTCGCTTCACTTGTGTTTTTTTCTAATTTTACTGTCATTAGACCGATAATTTAATGCATATTTTGTATGCAACAGCTATTTTGACCACTTAATGTGCATTATTATGTTTCAATTCACCGTGGGGAGTGCTCAAAGTTCTTCTATTAACTAAAATCAATAACAATCAGTGACCAACAAAGGTACGCTTGTGTTTGCTTTTGCTAAGCGTATAACCTGTGTTTTGTGCTGGCGTCCGGTTGGCGTCTGTCATAGTTAGCGATATATTTACTATTGTGTCTTATTCCTCGATATTGCGAGCGCAGAAATGTGTTCAAGTGTAATTGTGTGTGGTGCGTTACTAAGAGGCGTTTGTTTTTAGTTACCAAGATGAATTATGAGGCGGAAAGAGCGATGAACCAGAAGCGTTTGCGTATGGAAGGTGAGCCGGGCCACGGTGTGGTGCAGGGGAACGGTTTGCCGCTGAATTACATAGGTGCGTATAGTGTTGTGTGTGTTGTATTGTTTTAGAGGCGGGAAAATGCTGATGTGATGTGTTTGTTGTAGATAATGGGCATCAGATTCCGTATCAGCCTTACGCGGGAGCGTACAACACGCATTACCCGCCTCCGGATGCGTTTTCTCCCTACGGGCCGCCGCCCCCGGGGGGCTACGCGCCCCAGAACCTGTCTTATGCCCCTCCCGCGCACCAGAACTATCCTCATCACCAGAGTTTCCCACCCCAACAGCCTCCTCAGGCACAGTTGCACATGCAATCACATATGGGTAAGTGATCATTGCTTATGAGGACCCTTGATTTCTTGATAATGTGTCTATAATTGTGTATAGATAGAAGATAATTAGGTATTTGTAATTAATTGTCAATTCATTTGCAAGATACACCTGTGAACACAGAATGGTTAATGAAAATAATTAACTTTGTTCAAATTTAAAAACTCCCAAATTGAGGTTATCAGTTTGTTTACATAATATTGACACTATAGGTACTGAACAAAATAACATTTTTTAAAATTACAAATCATGTATTTTAATCAAGAAAACAAGCAATTAAAGAAAATGTTATAGAATTATAGCCAAGATTTGGTAAAATTTCCTATTAGGTAAATTATGTATATGATAAACCTTCTCTTGTCATATTATTCAAGCTATCTAGAACACATTCTTAATGACACTTTCTGATTCCCATATTGACAAACAAAATTATAAATAGTCTACCATTCCACATATAATATGGCATGCATGTAAGAGAGATGAGTTTTAATATTTAATTGTTTTACAAGTTAACCAAGGCTATGATTGTTTGTGAGTATGGAATGAGTTTAAAGTTTTGTTTTACGTTTCATAATAATAATTTGATATACATAATGATACAAGTTTGTTCCATCTATCAGTTAATCTTTTAGTACAAGGCTACGGAGATGTTGGTGTGCACAAGGCAGCGTGGCCACCGCAGCCCCACTTGTTACCACCCCTTGACGCCCAGAAGCCGTTGGATGTGAAACAGTTGAAGCCGGAGATCAAACTGGAACCGACAGATTCACAGAAGAGACCACATCCGGAGAATGAGATGATGGTAAATAGATCATTTGTGAGTGAATTTTCAATACTAATTTAGTTTTAAAATGCGATAAATTTTTAAATAATAGGTGAGGCCTGTGTCTCCTGTGGTTATGGTGTATTCTGCAAGCCCATGAGACAAACCTCCAAATATATATAGTATTTATTTTTCTTTAAAACACAAAAAATTTAATACTTCAAATATTTATGTATTAATGTCTACTTTTATTAGCAGTGATATTTAATTACTAATATGTGTTTACATTTATAATTTTGAAAAAGTATTGCGTCATGTGTTTCCTTGCAATTAATGATGAATTACAAAAAACTAAGCAATTTTAATTAGGGTGAATAACATACATTAGACTAACCAAATTTACAGATTGAGAATAAGAATGACTGATATCAAACATGTTATAAAATAGAAAGGAAAAAAACTTAAGTTGTTACATGAAACAAAACAATAAATGTTTGTTTTTATTTGATATTTATTTATTTATTGTTGTTTCAGGGAGGTGACTTGGACCAGCCAAAAATAAAGATCAAGACAGATATCTTCAAGCCTGATGACCTTGCACACAGACCACTGGACAAACCTCTTGGTAAGTTGTCTGAAGTTTTTTTCATTACCACTGAAAAAGAAGATGTGTTTTTTCTAATTTTAGTTTTACCCCTGTCTGTATGTGTGTTTATATGGGTTTGTATTTTTGATTGTGTCTGTCCATGGCATCGGACCTACCAAAAGGATGAACGATTACCGTGATTAAATTAGCTTTCAAATAAAGTACGCTTTGAAGTACGATTTCAAAGCGTTTTTTTATTATTATTTGAAAGCTAATATAGTTACGGTAATTCTTATCTATGATTGGTTAAAATCCATCCAGCCATTGTCACAATTGAAGCTCACTAACTTACTCAGCTATTTTCCTGGTCAGAGGTTTTTTAAATTTTAGTTTTTTCTGTGTTAAATTTTTTTGTTTAGGTATTTGAAATTGGTGTTCCTTTTTTTCAGATGTTGCCCACAAACCCCTGGATCCACATAAACCAGCAGAACTTCAGAGTAAAGGTAAAAAACGTATATAAGTTTTATTAGTCTCATAGTTAAGTAAAATAAATATACCCTGAATTACAAGCTGTAATCTGCCCCCGTCCAGCGGCGCGGAGCGAGGTCGCGGTGAAATAATAACTAATAGATTAGTCATGACGACACCTACCTTAAATATTTTCAAGACCATGGCGTTTAAAAAACATAGCCCCTATGAAGTTATACAACCAGTATATTTCCAAAAAGCTGTAGAAACCAATTTTTAAACACACAAAACTCAATAAATAATTGGTCAATTGACTCCGATTTCTGATACATGACCGTGACGTCACGTTCTTGTATTCTCATACAAAATCTATGGAGGCAGACCGTTTTGACAGATAATAAAAAGTATGTCAACGATTGGTGGTGTCATCTAGCCTTTGTCCACTGAAGAGAAGCTGAGAATTTGTGCAATCCTATTGGTTAATATTGGAAATTAAATAAACCTGCACATTTTCCCTAATTTTATTTTACTCTCTGCAAGGGCAACAAAAATATTTCTCATTTGTAGTCATTTTTGTCAATTTGATAATTGATTGATATAATAATTTATTTTTCATCCCACCATCTCGGAAAGAGTCATTTTGCTCTTCAATATCTGAGTGGAAAAGTCGTTTTTATTCACTAGAGGTTAAAGTAAATTTGAATTTAGAACATCGTGTGCACCAAGTTTGTGAATTAAAAAAATCATTAAACCTATTTATTGCTACCTCTATAGTGCCGAATGTATCATACAACATTTTTTTAATTTGTCAAACTCGGAACCTTTTTGGTGTTCTTTTTTCAATTTGCTTTGTTGGCTGTTCTTTACGCGGCATTTTTTCACGTCATTGTTAAACCTTATATTAAAAACAAGAAACTTGAAAACAAGTGAAAAAACTAAAATGAGTGATTCTAGCGACAAGGAAGTTTGTTTGACGCCAACAGAATTGACTGAAACTGTTAATAATGCGCAAATGATCTTTCTCCCTCAACAATCACGCGAGAAGTATTTAAAACAGTACGTTATGTTCAACACGTGGCGACTAGCAAAAGGAGCCAAAACTTTCTCAGAAAACGTTTTGCTGGCATATTTTATAGAATTATCCGAGAACAAGAAAGCAAGCACTCGAAAAACAGTACACAAGTGACTAACACCAATATTACAGTACCCAACAAAAATATGACACTCAATTTAAATAACTGACTGTAGCAACGTTACTTTACATTTTTATTAAATATACCTAAGTATTATTTTGTACTTTACATTTTTATTAAATATACCTAAGTATTATTTTGTTATAATTTAAAGATTTTTCTGTAATACTTACCTGTCATAATGTAGTAGTTAATACCTAAACTGAAATAAAAGTAGCTATCTTTTGATTGTCAACGGTTTTATTTGCATTTAGTCATTTCCTCGCTGAGGTGGAATGAAAAGTTACGTGTTGCACTCGAGTGCAAAGATTTTTTCACCTCGTGCTCTTTTGATTCCCTCGCTAACGCTCAGGATTCTAATTTTGAATCACTCGCTGTGCTCGTGATTCAATTTTAGAATCCTTCGCTTGCTCGGTCATCAAAATTGAACACGCGGTTAAAAAGCAACTTTGCACTCTTGTATAACAAATAACTATTTCAACACACTTGCTCATAAAGTGGTTGTTATTTCACTGCAATTAGACTAATAATGATACCTATAATCAAACTGTGACTTTTTCATTGCTATAACTCTCTAGTGAGTTATAGATTTTAAAAAAGAAAACTTTAAAGTCCCCATTTTGTACGTGCCAGAAAAGGCGCAACCCCTATGCGCGGAAAATAAACTTTTTATCTACTAAATAAAATGAGATGTTATTGTTATTTTATTCACAAATGTGTTGAAATACGTCGTATGATACACGTGTGTATTGATGATTACCGTCCTCGACTCTCTTAAGACCCTCGCCTACGGCTCGGGTCTCAATGGCGCCTCGGCGGTAATCACCAATGTTACACGCTAGTACCATAATGTACTATTTTTTGCTATAGATGATGCCCACCCTGTTGGCGACAAGCCCATGGCCAAATCTGCAGGTTAGTAACGTTTAGAAATAACTTTCTGTAAACATTAATTTATGTAAAGCTAAAAGAGAGGATTATTTTGCTTTAAATTTCCAATAAACGACGCCAGCGCAGGAACCCAAATACATCCAACTGTAACCACTTGAAAAAAACCGGCCAAGTGCGAGTCGGACTCGCGCACCGAGGGTTCCGTACAAACCTGCAAGGTTTACAAAGTTCGTTCATTACGACAATCGAGTCATAACTATGGTATTTTTATTGCAAAATGAAATTCATAACATTACAATGGGGAAAGATGGAGGAGCATAAATTTAAGACAAAGATCTTTTTATCGTTTATAATAATGTCATTGAATTTAATTATAAGTATAATACTTTAAGCATTTAGGACGCATTTAGATTATATAGCTACATTCACCAAAACATCGGGATTGAATGACGATGAGTGAGGTCGTCTTTGCCGTTTGAAAAATGTTGCCCTCCCCATACATAGTATAATAACTCGCGGTCATTGCTGTAACTACAATTATGTTTACAATCACAATTTTTTTGGTGGTATAACTACTTAAAATTTTAAGCTTTTCGGAATTTTTCTGTTACCTGTGCTGTAAGCTATTGCTTCTTACCAAATTTCGAGATTCTATGTCAACGGAAAGTGGTCTTTAGGTTTTAATTCCCTTGCGTGTAGTTGCGAGTTTCAAAATATGCGGTATCAATGGTTGTACTTTTGCGTTTTGCGTTTTTGCGTTGACTTAGTTTTTTTTTTCACGGGTTAAAGGCAATTAGATCTAAGTATTTGATATGAATTTCAACTTGATAGCTCTACGCGTTCATGAGGAAAAAAGTAATAAGTTTATATTTATTAAAAAATATATATTTTGTAATGTAACTAAAAATTTAAGGTTTTCGGAATTTTGCCTTTATGTGTGCTATAAAACGTTGCTTCATGCCAAATTTCAAGATTCTAGGTCGACTGGAAGTACCCTTTAGGTTTTGATTCCCTTGCGAGTACTTGCGAGTTTCAAAATATGCAGCTTAAATTGCTGTTTCTTTTAATTGCGTTGACATAGAAGTTTGATTTTGTTACAGCTTAAAGGTATTATAGACCTGAGTATTTGGTATGAATTTCAATTTAATACCTCTACGCGTTTATGAGGAAATGGGTAGTAAGTTTAAAATTATTAAAAAAATATATATTATGTGATGTAACTAAAAATTTATGGTTTTCGTAATTTTTCCTTTATCTATGCTATAAGACGTTGCTTCGTACCAAATTTCAAGATTCTGAGTTCACGGGAAGCACCCTGTAGGTTTTGATTCCCTTGCAAGTGTCGAAAATTTGCGGCATAAACGGCTGTATCTTTTGATTGCGTTGGCTTAGAAGTTTGATTTTTTCACAGCTTCAAGGGACAGTAGACCTGAGTAATTGATATAAATTTCAGCTTCATACCTCCACGCGTTCCTGAGAAAAAGGGTCTTGACAGACGGACGGACGGACAGACGGACAACAAAGTGATCCTATAAGGGTTCCGTTTTTTCCTTTTGAGGTACGGAACCCTAAAAACTAGAGCTGGAAGTCGCAGGACTTACAGTACGACTCACAACGTGACACAGAAGATACACCTGGAATCACAATACTGACACTCGTCGTAATCGGCCAGTAGGACGATTATTATTATTAATCGCAAAATGAATCTGTACTCGTTTTCAACAGAAGCGTGCAAGCCGGACGGCGCCAAGGAGGGCGCCGGCGACGCGCCGCGGCCGCCCGACGCGGGCGCCGCCTCTGCAGAAAAGTCGTGAGTTTACACACCATGTCTATGTATATTAGGGCGAACTTATGTTCAGACCCTCTACTCTCTAAGACCTTGTCCGCAAATACGAACGAAACTTTAGGAAGTACAGCCTCAGGCACCCCTACACTACCCATAATGTTGACCAAGTAACTTTATTTCTTAAGCATTTACAATTTCTTCACAATGTGAAATCTATATATATAAAAGAAAGTGGTGTTAGTTACACCATTTATAACTCAAAAACGGATGAACCGATTTGGCTGAAAATTGGCGGAGAGGTAGCTTAGAACCCGGCAACGGACATAGGATACTTTTTATCCCGTTCGACCGCGATTGGGAAAACAGATTCCACGCGGATGAAGTAGCGGGGGGCCACTAGTTAATAATAATAATAAATTTATTGATTCTTAAAACAAGTACAGATTATCTATCTATAAATACATATGTCTAAGCAAAAATTCACAGAAGAAAGATGGGGATTATTGACGTCTATACTAGTTTATATACTGTGTGACAGACGCCAATACTTCCATACTGTTACAAATTAAAACATACTTAAAGAAAAATGGACTGCCACAGGCGCGACTCAAACCTGCACCTCTCGCAAGCCGGGCGATTGCTCTTCCATTTACCTTACCGCTACCGTGACACTTACTCATCGATCCGGATTTATTTAAGTGCTCCTTAGGCTGCAGCCAGCCATGACTATTTACTCAGTAGTTTACCGGTCACAGCCTCATGAGGCGTATAAGTTGAATGAACGGACCATCTTATCTTTAACTGTATAAAACGCGGGCAAATAAAGACAAACACATCACACCGAGCCTTTTGGGAATGCTTACAAATCTTCTTATCCGCAAAACAAGCAATGCCAACGCCAACTTGAGACGCCAACCGTTCAGACTTGGTGCCACGTGAACTACGCAACGCGACTAATACTTTAAACGTTGCGTTGCTCACGTAGACAATGGGTCAGACCCATGATAATGTAAAAAAGACTGCCTCGTTGGTGTAGTGGCAAAGTTTCTGCCTTACATCCTAGAGGTCCTGGGTTCGAATCCCAGGTCGAGCCAAAATTGTTTCTGAAATTTTCTGACATGAATATCTCAAAAACAGCTCGGAGTCGGGAAGTTGGCGGTGTTACACCCCCGTGCCTTGGAAAGCACGTTATGCCGTTGGTCCTGTGCCTGATCTGTCTCCGGTCATGTCGGATTGCCGTCTCACCGAACTTTAAGTGATGGAACAGTGAGTGCACCTGTGTATTGCGCTCACACTTGTGCACTATAATATTTTCCTGCGTAGTTGGCTGATATCTGTTGAGATTGGCAGCAGTGGTCGTAATCAGCCAAGAGGACTATTATTATTATTATTGTAAAAAAAACTCAGTACAAACTACTACATGTTATTTAATGACGCTTCTTTACAAATTGTTTTTTACAGTAAACGATATGATATATATGACAAAGGCAACTTGTAAATATGTAGTTCATTTCACATTATGCCATATTATAATAACAATAAAGAATACATGAATAACAAAAGCAGTCGACCTACAACTTTAGACTATTATAAACACGGTATCTGAGATAATCTGAGTGAAGTATTACTTTGTAGTTATAACAAAATTTTTTGAAGGCCTAGAACTAATCTTTCTTCATGTTGGTCGGAGGGGTGATGTTACAGGGTGTAGCGTAAAGTGGTCCAAAGCAAAGGGGTCGATACACTGTACACTGAAATACCACATACCAGTCTTTAAAAATATATCAAGGGTTTACACAAAAAAAATATTTTTTCATTTTTTTTAAATTGGCACCTTGTGATACAAAATTTGTATTTTGTTATAATTTATATAATTGGGGCTATTTTTATGCAGTTTTTTTTCGGTTATTGCTGATTACATGTACTAAGTATTTCAATCACTTTTTTTTACAAACTAATAGGCATATAAACGAATTTTAATAATAATAAATTAAGTTTGTTTTGTTTGTTTGTTAAGTTGGTGTAAAAAAAATGTACTAAAGTTCATGCCTTTTTAACACCCGATGCACCGTCCTGGTAAAAATGCCGGTCCTGGCTATGGCAACTGAAGTCATAAAGTCATTCACATATTCCATAAACAAGAATAAAATCGTATTGGGAATCATAAATTCACCATAATATGGTATAACATAATATTATTATCATGTCATATCATAAAGGCAATACGTAGTGAATAGAAACGTTTTTTTAATAAGAACGCCTTGAGCTAATCTCGAAATGTGAACAAATTATAGATAGTGTTTAGTTCAGTTGGCAATGCATTAAATAGTTTTATGGCTTGGTACCTGACACTGTGGCTACACACTGTGTACTACTACATATGTTTAATCTTGGCACTATGGCAATTGGTAAATTTTTACGGTGGGTGTTTTCTCTGCGTAATTTATCTACACTTGATAAACTTGGGTCTTCTGAGCATAAGAATGTTGGATAGTAAATATATACAAAGATTTTATTTATTTAAGCTTAATTGCACAACAAAACTTTGTACAAGAGGTGGACTTAACGCCGTAGGGCATTCTCTACCAGTCATACCTTTGGGCTAAGCAGAAATGATTAGTAGGCGGTGCGACAAAATAAATAAAATAGAAAACACAAAAATATTAATACTAATAATATGATACATGAGATTAAATATAAAATATACATACAATATATTTATATAAGATTACATTTTTAAAAATACACATCATCATCATATCAGCCTGTTACAGTCCACTGCTGGACATAGGCCTCCCCCAAGGAGCGCCACAGCGCACGATCTCCCGCCCTTTGCATCCAGTCACTACCAGCTGCCTTCTTCAGGTCGTCTGTCCATCTAGCCGGGGGGCGTCCCACACTACGTTTACCTAAGCGTGGTCTCTATTCAAGAACCTTCCTGCTCCACCTCTCGTCGGTTCTGCGACAGACATGGCCAGCCCACTGCCACTTCAGCTTGCTACATTTTGGACGACAAAAATACACATAATATACACTAAATAAATAAATAAATTTGACGAACTGTTAAATATGCTTGTTTGCCCGCAGGGAGGAGGACCGCAAGCCATTCAGCAGCCCGGAGGGCGCCAAGATGGCCGCCACGCCCGGGAAGACCCCCACTTCTAGCCTCGAGGTCAGTCTGGTCATGGAAACATAATTTTGTGTATTTTTGACATAGTATAGACGACGGGGCTTCTCCTAATAACAATAACATGCTTAGCACAAATAAATGAAACAGTGATAAGCTTGTCTAAATGAAATGGTACCAATTTGAAATGTATGTCTCCATTAAGCAATGAAATAAGTGTTGTCATTACTATTGAACTGACTGTTTTGTATTTAGCGTATTTAGCATTGTCTTATTTATTTATGTTAAGCCTGAAAGTGTATTTGCAGCTTTATCTTAACCATTAAATTACTCTGTTTTTTTTTTAATTTAATTAGGTTTTTTTGTTGCGTTAACAACGCAATTTTTAAATTCGAAAAGTCATCTCTATATATATATAAAATTCTCGTGTCACAATGTTTGTTCCCGTACTCCTCCGAAACGGCTTGACTGATTGTTATGAAATTTTGTGAGCATATTGAGTAGGTCTCAGAATCGGCCAACATCTATTTTTCATATCCCTTAGTGATAAGGGTTGTCCACAATAATTTATATGGCAAAACAATGTTTGCCGGGTCAGCTAGTTACACTTAAAAAAACCTTTTCTGAATATCCTATCCTATGACCGGAGCCGAAAAGATTTTGTCTTTTCGAACTTTAATTCCATTAAATTTTTTATTCATCATTCATACGTATCTAACTTTAAGTAAAACAATTATCTCATTCATCAAACGTAACCTGGTGTAAGTCTCACGTCACCCATCAAAACCGCGTTAGTAGCGTCTGATATTCTCACGCACGCAGCCGAAGAAGCGCGGCCGGCCGAAGGGGTCCACGAACAAGCCGAAGCCCCCCGGCACCCCGACGAAGTTGAGCCCCAACATGCCGGGGGCCACGGCGCTGCGGGGGGCCACGCCGAGGCCGATGCCCCCGGTGGCCAGACCGCGGGCCACGGGCTACCAGTACGCTATCAGGCCGTTTAGGAAGGACTTCTCGGGGATACAGTTTAGAAGGTAAGTGCTTTTAAGATATTTCAGGGGATCTTGTTTTGCACAACAGAAGCTCTCCGATAGCGCTGTTAAACGTCATTTTGTTTTAAATATTTTTGAAATAATAATGTTGCTAGATCGTAATACGGGCCCAGGAGGGTTTCGTCTTCTTGCGGTCCAAGAGGACGACATTGGTGACGCAATACAAAAATGATTTTGTTATGATGGTAACGACGGTGCTGGCACGAAAGATTCATGTCAAATTCTTCGACTTTACTTTAGAAAAGATCACCGGTTTTGCAGATTCCTCTTAGTGCCTAACAACGTTGTTTTAACTGTATTTTTTTCAAAGAAGAGGAAACCTTTAATGTCTTATTCTCTTTCTCTACACTAAATTTTGGGTATTTGATAACAATCAAAATAAATTCCAAAACCCTATTTCTCAAAATTAACACATAACTTAACACCTCACCTGAGGGATCATTTATTATTTTTCGCAATATTTGATTTTTAATTGATCAAAAATATACAAAAAGAAGTGTTGTGTTGATGAGTGTGAATGATGACGTCACAACTATAGGCATACAAAATCTATGGGAGACTGCTGTTTTGGCAGTTCATTAAATGTACGTAAACGATTTGTGGTGCCGAATACCCTATTAAATACGCACTCAAACCAAACTGTTTGTGCCACAAACTTAGTTATTTTACTAATTGTTAGCATACCGGAGAGCTTGTTTTGTTCCTCGACGTCTAATGCGTCCTTTGATATAACGTCTTTCATTGAAGTTCTGTGTGTGTGGGAGTGTCAGTAGAATTTGTATCTTATTGTATGTGACAAAATTAAGTTTCTATGTAAAAGACCCCTGAATGAGCCAGGAAAAAAGCTGTCGGGCTGCAACAGTTTAACGTATTTTGACCAGCTATAGCTAAAAACCACAGTGATAAAATTATAGTCTATCAGTTCCGAAGCTACGATGCCATAGCAGACAAACACACACACACACACACACACACACACACACACACACACACACACACACACACACACACACACACACACACACACACACACACACAAACACACACACGCACACACACAAACACACACACACACACACACACACAAACACACACACACACACACACACACACACACAAAACATCGTATCAAAATTAAAACATATCTCTTTTTTGTCAAGGGGTAACAAGTAAATAAAATCCCATCGTCCTTTCCCAGGCGATGGAGCGACGACTGTCTCGACTCCTCGCACATACCGAACGAGGTATACTTCGGCGACGTACCTGTCTCTATGGAGGTGCTCTTCAACTACTACGACGCGAACGCCGAGCGAGAGAAGCTCGCGACTCAGGCGGCTCAGATCGCGGCTCAGAAGGCGGCGGCGGCTAAGCTGGCCGCGGCCAAGTTGCAAGCTAGAGGATTGTTATCTAATGAGGTATATATTCAACGTAGTTAAATGTGCATAAGTCGTTAGGAATGTTCTGTTTATTAACTAAAAGGCGGAGAGGGAGAAGCTTGCGACTCGGGCGGCTCAGATCGCGGCTCAGAAGGCGGCGGCTAAGCTGGCCGCGGCCAAGTTGCAAGCTAGAGGATTGTTATCTAATGAGGTATGTATTCACTGATAGAGAAGCTCGCGACTCAGGCGGCTCAGATCGCGGCTCAGAAGGCGGCGGCGGCTAAGCTGGCCGCGGCCAAGTTGCAAGCTAGAGGATTGTTATCTAATGAGGTATACATTCACTGTAGTTAGTGATGTGCTTAAGTCGCTAGGAATGTTTTCTTTAGGAACTAATAGGCGGAGAGGGAGAAACTCGGGACTCAGGCGGCTCAGTTCGCGGCTCAGTAGGCCGCGGTGGCTAAGTTAGCCGCGGCTAAGTTGCTAGAGGGATTGTTATCTATTGAGGTATATATTCACCGTTGTTACATGTGCATAAGTCGCTAGGATTGTTTTCTTTAGTAAATAATAGGCGGATAGGGGGAAGCTCGGGACTCAGGCGGCTCAGTTCGCGGCTCACTAGGTCGCGGTGGCTAAGCTGGCCGCGGCCAAGTTGCAAGCTAGAGGATTGTTATCAAATGAGGTATATATTCACTAATGTAAAAAAAAGTCGTTATGTTAGAGAAAAAAGTAAAACAGACCTGTCTCCATGGAGGTTAGGTAGAGAAGTTGGCGACCCAGCGGCTCAGTTTGATGCTAAATAGATCAACTCAAACTATTTATTTGTGATACACAAATAAATAGGTAGAGTTTAAGCTATATGAAGATGTTTAGTATAGCAAATACAGTCTATTAATAGTGCGCTGTGATCAGTGGGGTGAGCAACAACATTATCGTAACGTATTCGTGTCGTCGAAATGTAAAAATATGTCAGTTTCCACATACAAATAGGCGTGTTTCCACTATGAAAGAAATATTCAAAAACTGATTTTCTCTAAAATAATCATAAAATAATTCATAATTTCAGATGCCTTTACACTAATATTTTTCTGCAGTTCGTATTATTTGATTTTTAATTGGAATTCAAATGATAATTAGTCACTCAGTCGGCATTGCACGCGGTGACGTCAAAGTGTGTTATTCCCATACAAGCTCTATGAAGAAAAGCGTTTTGACAGTTGATAAAAAGTACGTCAACGATTGGTGGTGTCAACTACCGTATTGACAGGTTAACGATAGGTAAACGCTACGAATACGTTACGATAGTTGTTCGTGCTCACCCCACTGCTTCGTCGGCTTACAAATGTAGTACATAAATACATAACGTCATGATTGCAAGTCAAGTTGAGTCCTTTTCTTTAGCTACATATCCAAATAACAATGAGTTTAAATGAGGCACTCTATTTACATATAAGAAATCAGTGATTATGAAATCCCTCAGTTTATAAGTAACACTTCGAAACCGCGAATGGTGCGTGCTGATCAATACTTCTGTACGTCTGTTATTTTTGATTTTTGTCGGTAGTTAAGTCATGTGCGTGGAAATCACATAACTTTGACGACCACTTTGGTGTAATGGTCAAGAAGTTGACTATTAACCAAGAGGTCGCACGTTCGATCCCCGCACTGTACAAACATTTGTGTGCATGAACATGTCTGTTTATACTGTTCTGGGGGCTATTTGTATTTATTTTAGTTTATTTGTAACACCACTGTTGATTCTGATATCCGTAACACAAGTGCTTACGCTACTTACCACGGAGTCAGATCAATGTATGTAATGTTGTATATTTATTATGATTATTATCTTTTTAAACAATGTATTTACTTTGTCCAGCAGGTCACAACGGTGGACTCCTCGTCTTCGGACGATTCGTCCGGGTCATCGGGGAGCGATTCAGAAGACAGCGACGATGTAAGTGTTCTGTCCTAACTTTTGTTTATCTGTTTTTTTTTTATCCTCGAACCTCACGTCAAAAAGTTGCAGATTTTTCGATTCTTCATACTTTTCCTGAATTCAAAGTTTTGCCACTAATGATACAATCGCCAGACGAAACTAGCACCATTAAATGTTTAGTTGGACGTTAGTGAGATGTCAAAAATCTAACATTACCAGTTTAAAAAAGCCCGAATGAGCGAGAGGAAAGCAGCTGGTAGGCAGGGGCGCGCATTAAATTTTTATTTAAGTAGGCATATACAAATTTTGAGTAACAGCTCTGGGAAATGACGGCGGCGTAACACCATCAAAACAAAAAATGACTTACCAAGATTTCTTGATCTGTATGATTTAATTTACCACCACAGGCATCAAGGAAATGAATGAATAAATACATAATGACATATCATTTTACTGATACCCATAGCGGCTTTGAGAAAAGTCGTTGATAATTGTTATTTTGTGCACGTAACTTTTCAAGACAAACACTAGAATTGCCATCATAAACGGTACACTGCAGTTTCTCCATCGTTTCGAATGCAAAACAAAACTTAGAAACACTTTCCTACACTTGGAAAGCACCTAATAACCGAAGCTTTAGTAAATTACAATATTCTAAACACTCGTGAAGATGAAGTCGAAAGCAACTACATAGAAAAAAATGACCGGCGAAAAATTTATTTAAAAACAATTTTTGCATTACTTTTAAACAGAAAATCATACTAGCACAACTTAATTTCACAAGAAAATGCTTAGGATTTAAATTATAAAATTATCATTTATTTTGATCATAGAAATAAATCATTTGTGAAGTTTTATTTCATAAAAGTAAGAAAATTTTAGGCGAAGGAAACAGCTGCAGTCGTGCCATCTAGTAGTGCCATCGGGTAGCTACTATTATAGGGTTGTAACTATTAGCTCAATTACCCGATACTAGATGGCGGTTTTGATTAGATTTCGAAGTATTCTACGTCGCTGCACGAGTAGGACAAAAATACTTCTCAATAGTGAACTGACAGAGAAAGAGGATAGTATGCATGCCTACTTTAAGTGTATACAATGCGTTTGTCACCTGTCACCTTGAGTTGTATGAACAATGTGTCATTTGTAATTTGTTCGGGTTTTTAATTTGTATGTGTGTCGTTGTAGGTATGAGACGGGATTTCAAATGTGTGCGTGTATCTAGCAAGCAATCACTCGGCAGCCTACTGCCTGATTATTTTCGGTTTTTACTTGAGCGCGTGGTAATTTGACGAGTTTTTCACATATGTACATAAAAATGGTTTTTATTTTGTAGCTTAGTTTATGCAGCTATATTGTAATATGGATTTAATGTTTTGTGAAATAATTATTTTTATGATTGTGTTTATGAAATGTATCTTTATGACATTATGATCCAAGAGATTGAAATAAATGATTTGAATTGAATTGAAAAATGGGCATAATGATGAGGTAGGCACTGCTTAACTGCTTGTATGGAATGCACGCCATTGCTGGTAGGCTTCAACGGCTGGACGGAATTTGATATACAGCTAAGAGCCATCGTCGTGATTATGCCTTGCGAGTGCAGTATAACAATGGTTTCAGGATGCTATTGGGGCTCCCTCGACACTGTAGTGCTTCAGGAATGTTCGCTGCAGCTCGTGTTGATGGCTTTCATGCCATTACGCGTAAAAGAATCGGGTCCTTGATGCGCAGCGTGCGTGGGAGCGCCAATACCATCCTGAACACCATTGCATTAAGGGAGGATAGTCCCATATTAAGGCACTGGGTGGCAGAGCATTTGACTCCCACCAAATTTAATTATGTGTAAATTTCTCTAAAAAATAATACTTACGTAGTTTTAAGTCATCTGTCACTGACACTTTATGGATTTATGGTCCGAGATAAAAGATTTTTAATTTAATTTAAATTATCTTTCGAATAATCGACCTACCTTGTTTCTTATTTACATTAATGGGCTCTGTAATCTGCCAATAGCACATTCAAAAATTATAACATATGCAGACGATACAGTTATCCTGGTCCATGGTAATGATTGGTCGACTACTAGAAAACGAGCAGAGGCGGTGTTACGCAATGTGACGGCGTGGCTTTCTATCAACCTTCTCACTCTTAATACAGAGAAAACTAAATTTATTACCTTTGCACCCAGAATCTCGTCGCAACCCAATGCTTCCTTCATACTAAAGGCCCACAAGTGTAATGACCGGAATCAGCGCGAATGTGACTGCCCTACTATTACTCGTTCACAAAGTATAAAATATTTAGGAGTAATGATGGATAGTACCCTGTCTTGGGAGTGCCAAATTGATATTCTTGTTTCTCGAGTCCGGAAATTAATATTTGTTTTTAAGTGTCTTCGTGCATCTGCCGATTTCAACATAATGAAAACTGCTTATCACGCTCTTGCTCACTCAATCATAACATATTGTATAGCGGCATGGGGTAGTGCTGGGAAGTCGGCTTTTATTCGTCTTGAAAGAGCGCAAAGAGCGGTACTAAAAGTAATGTCACACAAGAAAATTATCTTTCCAACTGATGAACTTTACCAACTATGTAAATTGCCTAGAGTAAGACACTCTTATGTGCTCAGCTCTATCCTTCGAAAACATTCTGAAATAGTTTTTGATCCAAATTTTGAAAAAAGAAAACGCAGAAATGACATTGTATGTAATATTGAGTCATCTCGCCTAGCCGTAGCAGGACGGCAGTATTACTTTATAAGTTCAAAGCTGTACAATAAAATCAATAAGGAATTACATATTTACAAACTGAATCATCATAACTGTAAAAAAGTCCTTGATCAATGGCTCTATACCCTTAACTACGATGAAATTGAAAATCTTTTTAATTGTATCTAATTGTTTGGCTGTATCTGATTGAGTAATATAAAAGCTACACTACGCACACTAATTTTAGACTCACACGCAAACACATACAAACACACACAAAAACACACACACACACACACACACACACACACACACACACACACACACACACATTCACACACACTCACACACACTCACCTTCATCCGCAATGTTAAGTTATGTACCATAGATAAATTCTGATTGTTATAGTAGCACTTATATAAAATCCTCTAATAGTGGAATACTGTTTATCTGTATCTGGAGTGTGGGCGTTAATAGCTGCAACACAGTTTTATAAACTATAGCGGTTATTTTCGTGCACAATATTTAATGTTCATTTGTTTTATTCCCAAATAAACTTTATTATTATTATTATTATTATAATGACTGTTCAGTAAAACAGTAACTAGCTCGGAAAAAAAAAAAAAAATCCGCTTTGAAAGCATACGCTCGGGAGCTACGATGCTACAGGCAGACACACACTTAAACTTAGAAACACATATAAATAAATAGAAATATTTCACAACAATTACACCAATTCTCTAGTCCCAAATTAAGCTACGAGGGTGTTATGGGTACTAGACAACGGATAAACATACTTAAATAATTTTTTTTTGTAAATAGATACATATTATACATAGAAAACACCCAGACCAGTACAAACACACCTACCTGCTCATGCACACATATGCTTGTACACTGCACCAAGCGGTCGTCAAATATACACATACAAACCAGTCATAGGGGTCAAACTTAAATCCCTCTTTTTCGCCGGGGGAAAAAAACCCAGAGTGTCTTTTAAATGTAGCTACCTACTCTTTTGTTTCTCCAGGAAACACCCCTGAAACGCGGCCCGGGCCGGCCCAAGGGTTCCAAAACGAGTCCGAAGCCGAAGACGCCGGGCACCCCGGGGGGCCGACGCGGCCGGCCGCCGGTGCCGCCCGAGCTCAGGCAGCCCGGCATCACCGAGATGAAGAAGTTCTGCAAGGCCGCCGGCGTACGCTTCGACTATAAGCAGCTGGTCGACGGTGAGTGCTCATCATCATCATTAGTACCCCTAAAGACTTGAAGTTCGTTCACTTGTCTGTAGACTGCATACGAAAGTCCTCGCAAGAGAATGTCGTTTTCTTCCTCGTATGCTCCGTGAGGCCATTGAAATTAGAAGACACCCTAATTTTACTAGAGAAGATAGTTGTAAAATTCCACCAGCTTCGGGTCCTGTTTTAGCCAAGACTTAGGCTAGATCCCGCACTGCAAGACGTAACTTAATATTTTTGAGTGATGTTAGTTTACAATTTTTTCAATACTATGTAATGACAACTAACACCTAAGTCTACCTGTGACCACGGACGCTGAAAAGGGTCCGAAACGTCAGGTTAAAACAAAATGTAAATAAATCGCGAAATAATCCGCAAACAAGTGTATCATTTCAATGACTGCATGCAATTTTGTCCTCTGATCTTGAGGTCGTCACCAGTCCACTTGCCAGTGGAAGCTCTACGCTGTGTTACATATGAAAGAGTTTCCAATCTAGACAACTCCCCTAACGGCTTTCGGCCATCAGTTCTTCACGCTATGTGCCCGGCTCTCCAGATGAGCTTAGTAACCTTCTTGGTTACGTTCTTTGCGTAAGTAGTGAAGGTGAGTGTCCTCAACATATGACCTTATAGCCACATGTAACTACGAGTATAAATCTACCATAAACCCAAGACACCGGGCACCCTATAACTGAGAGAACCCTTTTTTGCCTACAGACGCTCTATGCTGTTTATGAAATGGCGTCCAATCTAGAACTTTGTCCTAACGGCCATCAGTAATTCGCACTACGTGTGCCCTGAAAGTGTTCTCTGTAAGGTTCGTAGTTTGGTGTCTAGCCAGCGTGGTCGCTCGCACGGTCAAGAGTGACTAAATCCGAAACTACAGATATCAGCTTGGATGGAGAGTAGGGGACCTTCTTCCACTTGAGCTAGCTGATGCTCTGGGCTATGTCCGTTTCATAAGTAAGTGAGTGTGGCTACAAGTCGAGTCCCAATGCCGAAGACCCCGGATCCCCAGGGGCTGTCCCATGGCCTGGGCTTCCCGAAGCTGCCAGTATCACCGGAACTCAGACAACCCGGTATCACGGTCGAGGGAGAGTCATCGAGAAAGAGACTTGGTCGCTTCGTTTGAGAATTTCATCGACTACCTTCAGCATTCTACTATTTGTTATTATAGCAAGTCAATAAAGTAACTTATACTCTTTTCAGGCTGCACAAAGAATAAAGAGCGAGTGCAAAAGATGATGGACCTTCTCATCGCGGCCGGGCTAGAAGGCAAGCCGACCCTAGAGAAGTGCCGAGCGCTGAAGCAGGCGAAGATGGACAAGAAGGAACAGGAGAAGGCCGCCAAGAAGGAGGCCAAGACTCCCAAGCACAAAGAGAAGGAAGGTTGGTTGTTATGTCTTTCTCTTTCACCAGTCTTTGTGAGTAGGCACAGGCTTCGCCTCAACTATGAGATCATATCATCTCATAGTAGTCATACTCGACCTCACGGGCTCAGTGCGGTGCGGTGAAGAGGTGTTTTTTTATCAGGTAAGTGACCAACCTAACTGGTAGATGCTTTTAATCCACGCCGAGGGCATCTGACTAGGCTTAAAGACGATATGTCAATATTATCCGGAACCAACAGCTTAGCGTGCCTTCCGAAGCATGAAGATGCTTGTTAATAGACGTTACCTATTCGCTGTATGCGCGATACCAGCGCCCCTAGTGGCCACAACTGTTCGGGACCGGTGATCTGTCAAATCATAGAAAGGAATTGTTTTGATTAAGATTATCGGGTTGTATTAAAAAAAAATAGATTAAGTCTCGAAATGTCGTACATATATTACCAAATGATAGTTGTACTTAAACAAAAATATGAATGTTATCACATGTATAGAATTTGAATCAATAAAATACAATTTTGATTTTTAACCTCAAACTGTGCAAAATGGGAAGAATTTAGCATTAGCAGGGCTTGTGAGAGAAGATAGATAGCGACGATATATCGATGGGAATATTGATGGCACGTAGCTAGGGCTTGCATCTGCATCAGATTTTTTGCCACCAATGAAATGACCACTACAGATTGTGATGTGATTTCAGCACTAAAAAAAATACCTTATTTTATTTGTTTTTTTTGCACACATTATTTATTACATTGAGTAATATTAACTTTTCCTTTGATTTTTTCGTGGGAAAGGTATAAAATTTGCATGAACGGTTTTACTGTACAATTTACAACGCAACACGTATTGTGGCTCATATCGTTTTTATTAAAAAAATATGTGAAATTGTAGGAAAATACCAATAAAGTATTTTGACACATGAGATATAGAGTTGTTTGACAATTCTGCCACATTTCAAGTCATTCGTGATTGGTGGCTCGCTGATTTGAGCAAACGCTCATATTTCTATCATTTCTTTTAACCTTTTAAGTTCCGATAAGGCGTATATCGAAGTAGTTGCTCGTATTATATTAAGTAATTTTGAATCGGTATTTGAACGCAGCAGTCGTGCGTTTACAGGTCTTCGTATGTGGGTTCGTTTTGATGTAAACGTGCTTTTACTGGTCTTTGTATGTGGGTTCGTTTTGATATAAACGTGCGTAATACTCGCGTATTACGAGCATCGATCGCGTCGCACATATCGGTCGTCTGTTCAAGCTCTTGCTCGCTAAGTTCTCAAGTTTTCCATGCATTTTCCCTAATGTGATGTCCATCTGAGTCAGTGGTTCTTAACCCTTTAGTCCTTTTTTTTTCTCGCTGTGGAAATGCTTTTACGCATGCCCTTCACACATCTGCAGGGGGGTATGTGGGACTCAACGGCTGGTGTGCAAGGCTGTAATACCAACTAAAACCACAGCGCATTCCACCACTCCGCCATTGTGGGGGGTGCCATGGGGTCGCGTGAGCATTCACCACGGCATCCCGACGGATAGACCGAGGGCCACAAACTCCTTGGCGGCGGAGCAAGGTGTTGGGCTCCACCACCACCCGGCCGCAGAGGATAGGGAGGACGGCAACGACACACCGCATCTCCTCTTCCTCTGCGGCCCCACCGCAGCGCCATCCAACGGTGCGCCCCCGTTTGGTCGCGGGAGATAGGCCGCACGGCAACGACACACCGAGACGTCTCTCCTCCCGCGACCGCACCCGACTGCGAGGGACAGCCAAAACTGTCTCCCACACCCGCACCATTGGACGCATCCTGCGCAGGCCTCCCCAAGCCCACGTGGAGCGTCCCCTCCCGGGATCCCGCTTAGCTTCACCCGTGGGTGGCAAAGCCACGGTTACTGAGCCCCCCACCACGACAAGGTGGAGATCCGACAGGGGGGAATCCTTTAGTCCTGACATTTGGCCATTTGACAAAACTTTTGTTATGATTTACATCATAACGAAAATTTTGTCCATCATTGGTTCCAATCATCCAATTGGTTTATTGATCTGAGGTAATGTTCAGTAAATAAATGTTAGTTATTATAATGAATATTTGTTATAGATTTCAACAAATAAAAATGTATAAAAATAGATTCAAGGACCACTTGTGGTACGCGAACCACCGGTTAAGAACCACTAGTGTTTCCGAAATCGGTATTCTTTGTGAGAACCGGTAATTTCGGTACTTTTCTTTATCGGTACCGGGATTTCCCGGTTCTTTCGGTATTTTCGGTTCTTGGCAGTTTTTGTTTTATTAAATGAAAGGTATGCTTCAAAAGTAAACTACAATTGATCAAGTAATTTTTATTGCAACATGTTCCTTTTATTATCTCATACCTAGTAGTAGGTTATTAATTATAAATCAGACTATAAATCAATCAGTCTTATTGTCAAGTATCTAAGTAAGTATAAAAATCAAGCAGTAATTTTAGATTCCTTAAATATTTAAAATTATCTTTGACATTTCTCAAATAAAACAAACACAAATAAAGGGACTTGAGGTGGCGCTCGAAAAGTCGTTCATTTCGGAAAAGCTGACTATCAAAGGGGCTCGATTGTATTTTTTAGCGCGGGACCTCGCTAAAACAAGCAATTACAAATATTGCTGGACTGCGTATGGCCGAGTGTCTCCCGTCATCACAGTAAGAAGTGAATCTCAAATAAATAGCATGATGCAGAAAACATGACTAGACGTCTACATGCGTTGTGTCCTACAAACAATAGAGCGTATAACTTCTAGATTGCAAAAATGTTTTAAATTTGTTTTGTTTACTGTTTTAACTGTGCTCACTTTCTTCGTATCTGGCATTTTCATGTTTACACAAATAATATACACACATTCACATACACATGACACAAAAATATTTTCACACATTTCTACCAAATCTACATATAACAAGTCCAACAGCATTCAACATACGAAGTTGTTTGTACATACGTGTAGAATAAATTAACATTACTCAGCTCTTATCAAAACATTAATTATGGATAGTTCTGTTAAACAAGTGGAAGTAATAGACGAAATTCAAATTGCGCAATCAAGAGTTGACCAAATTCAGAACATTTCAAAAATAAAGCATTACGTCAAACCCACAGACTCACTATAATCGCTCAGAATATTCGAAGTATATATAAAAACTTTGATAGTCTATGTGTATCCTTGTCTAACTTTAGCTTTCAGGCCGATTTATTAGCATTAAACGAATGTAGGCTTGACAAAGATAAGCCAATTCCTCATTTGACCAACTATATTATGTCGTATTGGACAACAAATCATTTGAACCAATGTGATGGGGTAGTCGTTTACCTCAAAAGCTGCCACAAAGGTAGTGTTAGGCAGATTCAATTGACGGATGCGTCTTGTTTGCAGGTAACTCTACCCAATTCTACAATCCTTTGTATTTATCGCTCGCCATCAAATAGGAATGCGGACAGTTTTATAAATTCTTTGAATGATCATATAGACAGTATTAAAAATCAGGCAAATATTATTATTACTGGTGACATAAATATAAACATCAACATTACTGAAAAAAAGGATAAAGACCAACGCGAGCGTATAAACAGAGACTGTCATGTCTAAATGTGCTTGCAATGCATGGTCTCCTACCTGTCCATGACCTACTTACAAGAGGACTGAGCTGTTTAGACCACTTCATACTAAAATTGGATAGCAGTGTATTTTCGGCGTCAATCATTGTATTTGACAGCTCTATAACTGACCATAATATGATATTTTTTAAAATTAAGCAATAAAATTACATGTAAGCAACATAAAACAAAATATAAGACGGTTACAAACTATGAAAAGGCCCTACTGAGTTTAAAAGAAAGTAAGCTGCATTATCTTCTTTTGTATGATAACCCTACAACGCTTACTAACGAATTAATAATTAAGTTACAGCAGAGTCTACTTGATATAACACCGTCACTAAACGCATATCTTCTAAGGACCGCTTAATTAAACCGTGGATTACACCTGGTATTTTAAAATGCATAAGAAATAGAAACGACATGCAGCGAAAGCTAAAAGATGATCCATTTAACGAAATTTTAAAAATTACATACAGAAGATACCGTAACTTTTGTACTAACCTCATAAGTACAACAATGCATTCAGGGCGCTGATGGGGCTACCACGGTTTTGCAGCGCCTCAACAATGTTCGCACGGGCACAAATAGATGATTTCTACGCCATCATCCGAAAGAGGAGTGCCTCGCTGCTTCAACGCTTTCGAAGCAGTACTAACAGTGTCCTGAATGCATTGGCCGAGCTGTGGGATTCCCCGATGATGCAAAGGTGGATGAAACTGCATGCCAATTCATCGCCTTTTATCAAATAAGAACTTGACATTTAATTCAATTTTTGTTTTTTATCATTATTTAATTGTAATTTATTATTTATTTTATATTTAATTAATTATTGCCATGTATGTAAATTATGGATAATGTTTATCTGAAATAAATGAAATTTAATTTAATTTAATTTAATAAGAAAGTTAAAAACACAGTATGAAAGGGAACTTTTAGCAAAAAATAAAAATAATTCAAAAACTTTGTGGCAAATAATAAATAATAGAACAAGCCGAAACAAAAACAAAAGTAGTAATCATGATTTACTTGATTCAAAAGATTCCCCGCAATTATCAGTGGATTACGCAAATACATTCTTCTCGAACGTTGGAGAAACTTTGGCAGAAAAAATTCCACCAGTGTCTTTTTCGCACAATCGATATTACTCTGAACAGTCTCACAGCTCACCAGTTGATTCCTTTGCATTTTTGGCTACTGATCCTTTAGAGGTATACAAAATACTCATGAGTCTAAAATCAAATAGCGCTCCAGGTTGGGACAATGTGTCCACTCGGTTTCTGAAATTAGCAAACGAACTAGTGGTTCCAGTAATCTCACATTTGGCCAACCTATGTTTTGAACATGGTATTTTCCCAGCTGCATTAAAGAAGGCAATAATTACGCCCGTATATAAGAATGGTGACAAAAGTGAAGTCTCAAACTATAGGCCAATATCAGTCTTGACGGCAATATCTAAAGTTTTAGAGAAATTAATAAACAATAGATTAATAAATTATTTAAATAAAATTGACTTTCTATCAAAATCACAGTACGGCTTTCGACAGAATCTCTCGACTCTAGACTCAGTTATAGCATTAACTTCACATATTGTAGAAAATGTAGACAGGGGACAGAAATGTATCGCGGTGTTTTAGACATAAAAAAAGCCTTCGATACGGTGTCGGTACCCATTCTAATAAAAAGGCTGGAAGACATTGGCATTAGAGGAGTTGCTCTGTCCCTGTTTTCAGACTACCTTAATGGGCGCACACAACAAGTAAAAATTGGTCAGTACATCAGTAGTGAAAACAATGTGGCGTATGGTGTCCCGCAGGGCAGTGTTCTGGGACCTACTTTGTTTTTGATATATATCAACAGTCAACATGAATATCCATGCAGGACGTGTGTTTTCATACGATACTTCTATTGTTTTTGCTGGTAACACTTGGCACTCTGTACGTCGCGCTGCCGAAACGGGACTTGCTGAGATAGCCTCTTGGTTAAATGCAAACCTTCTGACCTTAAATACAGAGAAAAGTAACTTTATAGCTTTTACAAATTATAATTCAACTCAACCCGAAAACTCGTTTAAAATTTATATTCATAATTGTTGCAATCAAAATTTGTCTTGCTCGTGTAGTTATATAAACAGAGTAAATGAAACAAAATATTTAGGAATCGCGATTGACCAGAGGCTGTCTTGGCATACCCAAATTGAGCTTATGATGGGGAGAACAAGGAAACTAATGTGGATCTTTAAAAAGCTCCGACATATTGCTGATCAGAAGCTATTAAAACAACTATATGTCGCGCTGGCTCAATCGATATTGGTCTATTGTATCCCTGTCTGGGGTGGTGCTAGTAAAGTTAAGTTTCTTGAACTAGAAAGAGTGAATAGAGCACTCTTAAAGGTGATGCATTTTAAAGGCTACAGTACACGTGACACATTGACGGTTCGGCAGCTCTATGTACTAAGCTTAGTTTTGAACATTCATAGGACTTTGCCTTATGATATTACTAAATTATCCAGGAGACGAAGTTATAGGGTAGCTCCCACGCCTAGAATTCGAACCGCATGCTGGGAGACAGTTTAGGGCACGATCTGCAAAGCTGTATAAGGTGAAAAAAATTATTAACATCTACACTAAGAATACCTATAGTTGCAAAAAAAGTCTGACAGAAATGTTAAATAAAATAAATAATAGTTTAAAAAACTAAAAAAACACGCTTTTATTGCTAACTAAAAAAGAGAAAATAATTTCTGAGTACACGGAATTTATATTACAGTAGAGTAAAAAGCGTGGGGTGCACTTTATGACGTTTTCATACTTTTATACGTGCCAATAATAGGATGATTTTCACATACTACTATACGAAGCACCCCACGCTTTTTACTCTGCTGTAATATAAATTCCGTGTACTCAGAAATTATTTTCTCTTTTTTAGTTAGCAATAAAAGCGTGTTTTTTTTAGTTTTTTAAACTATTTTTTTTTTAGTTAAATCTCCAAATTATTGCATTGTCATTGGTACTTAATCACAGATTACTAAATAGTTACTACACTTAATGTGTTAGTTAATAGTGACATCTATTGGCAAAATACAGAGCTTCTAGTGCAAATCAATTGCATCAGTTAAAACTGCATAGCATTAGCAGCGACATCTAATGATTGCTATCGAAACTAACTAGCTAAGCGAACGCTACTAAATACTTTCGTAATATTTGTGAAAGAGATGGCGCCGTGCGGAAAATGTAAGAAGGCGATTTCAGCAATATTAAAATTAATTTTATTTTTTTAGTTAATAAGGATAATCGAAAACTCTTATCAAATTATTGCATTGTCATCGGTCCTTGACCCCTGTGCAAATTTCCATGTTAATCAGACTCCTAGAAGTAGGTGAAAATGAAGTGCAAAGATTCCGTTACATACATACATAGTTACATACAGGTCAAGCTAATAAAAGCGTGTTAAAAAACTGGAGCTATGATGAGACTGAGGCTTTTATAGAACAAGATTAACTATAATAAAATAATACAAACCAAATTAAAATTACTTATAATAATATATTTACAATAGTGTTACGCCGGTAGGCTAGTGCTAAAACTTTGATCGTGTTTTTTCATGCCTTGGAGGCGTTTTCAGCAGGCTGAAATACCATTTCAGGCCGTTTCAGAGAGTGCTCTAACACATACTAGTTTATCGAAATTTCACCCAAGTTGCCGTTGTTTTCAGGCGCCTGAAACATGTTTTCAGTCCGTTTCAGGCCACCCTCTATCAGATGACGCCATAACCTGAAAACCCGTTTTCAGGCGTTTTCAGGACCCCTTATGGGCCTTTGAAGCCCACTTCAGTATATGACGTAATTTTCAGTAGGAGTGAAAGAGATAGCACGATTAGAGAGAGGCAGCTATACTAAGAACATCCCAGAAAGGTGTGACAGAGACAGCACAAGACAAGGATAGCACTATGATTCGAGAAAGGTCTAGGCTAGGCAAGACGGCATTTGGAAGGATCCCGAACAGTCTCGTACTGGGTAGTAGGTACCTACCGAATATTCGGGAGTCCTTGACGGCCGGTATATAAGGAGCCCGGGAATGCGACCGAGTTCGAGTTTAATTCGGGAAAGCGACGAGTAAACATCGAAGCGAAAACTGCGACAAGAAGATTTTGGAGTGCGATATAAGTGTTTGTGTACTAAGTGTTGTAACGTAAAGTGTGTACAATAAATCCTACTCTACTTCATCGGTTTAGAAGTGCATTTCAATCTAGATCCCACACCCCTAGAACGTAACATTTGGTGTCAGAAGTGGGATTGAAAATGCCGATTACTCCGCGAGAAGAAGAGAAGGAGGGGATGCAGACCCGAAGCCGCACCGCTGCTGGAGACTCTGCGGGCACCGCCGGAACGTCAGACACAGCGGTACCAGCTTCAAGGACGCCGGAGATAGACGTCAACGCCATTCTGATCCTCCTGAAAGAACAGGCTAGAAGGCAGGAGGAACAAGCCAAAATCCTGCAACGAGAGCTACGGGTTCAGCAGGAGGAACAAGCCAAAATCCTGCAACAAGAGCTACGGGTTCAGCAGGAGGAACAGGCTAGAAGGCAGGAGGAACAAGCCAAAATCCTGCAACAAGAGCTACGGGTTCAGCAGGAGGAACAGACCAGAAGGCAGGAGGAACAAGCCAAAATCCTGCAACAAGAGCTACGGGTTCAGCAGGAGGAACAGACCAGAAGGCAGGAGGAACAGGCTAGAATTTTGCAGCAAGAGCTACGGGACCAGAAAGAAGTCCTCCGTGAGGTACACGAAGTAGCTGCAGAATGGAAAAAGGAGATGGCTGAGGTGCAAGACAAAATTGTGGGCGTTGAAATAAAAGTTGAAAACCACGAGAAGCGCCTCAATGGACTGAACGAAAAAGTGGAGGGCCAGGAGAATCGCCTCCAGAAGTTGGAGATCAAAGTGGCCAACAGCACCACCAGTGTATCAGGTGCACCAGCCACAGGAGGTGAAAAGTTAAAGGTACCTCCATTCGATGGTACCTCTTCGTGGGCCGCATACAAGCTCCAATTCGAGATGGTTGCCGAAGCGAATGGCTGGAGCAAGGACTATGCTAAAACGGCATTGAGTTTGGCGCTGCGGGACGAAGCTCTCACTGTTCTGGAAGCGTTAGGAAAGGAGAAGACATACGACCGTCTTCTTGAAGCTTTAGAGGCACGCTTCGGTGACAGCCATCTAGAGCACGTTTACAGAGCTCAGCTGAAGAATAGGACTCAGGGGCATAATGAGTCGTTACAAAAGTGGGCAATTGAGATAGAGAAGCTCGTCCGGAAGGCGTACCAAGGTTCCGCAGCGACTTTCATCGATGAAACGCTAGTACAGGCATTCATAGATGGGATTCGGGACTTTGAAGTGAGGGCTGCTGTACGGCTGGGACACCATGGGACCTTGAAGGATGCGCTCGCCCATGCCCTGGAGGTGGAAGCTGTACGCCAAGACTCAACAAAATCCTTTAGGGTGCGCGAAGTTGCGGCCAGGGAGCCGATTGCTCCACCTCGAGAAACTGGGCCTCGATGCTACAACTGCGGGGAAAGAGGACACAATCCAATACAATCAGGCTGCCCAAAAAGATCTTGGAGGCAACGGAACTCAGACCGAACGGTGAGGCCAGCAAGCTCTGATAGTTCAGAGCGGCAGCAGCAGGGAAACGAGTAAAAGCCAGGACTGAGGGACGAGTGCTGGCTGGTGGTCAAAATGTCCCAGTTATGATCTCGCAGGCGAACGACGGGAACAGTCTGGCTGTCAAAGGAGAAATTGGTGGAGTACCATGTCACCTTACTATTGACACCGGAGCTTCTCGGACCGTGATCAGTTCTCGACTGCTGAAACACCTGTCCAGGGATCATCTAGTCCGACCAATGCATCTTCAGCTGCAAACGGCTACCGGCCAGTACATCTCCGTCCAGGGGGAGCAGGAAGTGTCAGTGAAGATTGGAGAAAAGAAGTACTGGCACAAAGTCATCATTGCTAACATCGTAGATGACTGCATTATTGGTCTTGACTTTATGAGGAAGTACGAGTGTAAGATCGACATGAAAGGAGGCGTGCTGAAATTTGGGGCTTATGAAGTTCCTATGGAAGGTGGAGTGAGTGGACATGTCTTCTGCGCTAGAAGGACTACACTTCAACCGAGATCGCAAGCCCTAGTTCCGGTGACATTGCCGCACGGTGCGAGACAAGGATCTCATTCCTGCGTGTTAATAGAGAAAATGGACGGCAGTAAACCATGGATGCCAGCTCGCACAGTGGTAACGACGTCATCTGCAGCATTTATAAGGGTGCTAAATCTAAGTGACACTCAACACGTCATAAGTAAAGGAACCCTTATGGGAACATGCGAGGCAATCTCTTGGATACGGAGTTGCCATGGGTCGAAGGAGAACAAGTTACAAGAAGAAGTTGTGGAAATTGGAAAGTTATTGGAAAACTGCCAAAATGATCTCACAAAGGAAGAACTTCTTAAGGCACGTAATTTGCTAAAGCGCTATAGGAGCGTCTTCTCTGCACATGACAGTGATATCGGGAGAACTGGAGTAGTGCAGCACGAGATCGACACCGGAGATGTCATGCCTATTCGACAACGACCGCGGCGAGTTCCAGTAGCTCGAGAGAAGGAAGTGGAAGACATGATCAAGGAAATGAGGAGAGATAAAGTGATAGAACCGTCGACAAGTCCTTGGTGTTCTCCAGTAGTCTTGGTGAAAAAGAAGGATGGAACCATGAGATTTTGCGTAGACTATCGTCGACTCAACGATGTGACTAAGAAAGACAGTTATCCATTGCCTAGGATAGATGACACTTTGGACACTCTGCATGGAATGAAATGGTTTTCCACGTTGGATTTGAAAAGTGGCTATTGGCAAGTGGAAATAAAAGACAAGGACAAAGAGAAAACAGCCTTTTCAACCGGTAAAGGACTTTGGCAGTTTAATGTAATGCCGTTTGGATTGTGCAACGCACCAGCAACGTTTGAGCGGTTGATGGAGCAAATACTGGCTGGTCTCCTGGGTGATACGTGCCTAGTGTATCTGGATGACATCATAATTGTAGGCAAAGATTTTGATGACCACCTCAAGAAGCTGGAACAAGTTTTGTCCAAGTTGCGCGATGCTAACTTAAAACTAAGTCCGAAGAAATGCTCATTCTTCAAGCGCAAGGTTAACTACTTGGGACATGTGATTTCATCAGATGGCATCCAGACAGACCCTGTGAAGATAAGTGCAGTTAAGGACTGGCCGACACCGAAAGACAAGACAGCAGTACGTGCCTTCTTGGGACTTTGCTCGTACTACCGACGATTTGTAAAGAACTTCTCAGATATAGCAAAGCCTTTGCACCAGCTGACAGAAGAGAAAAGACAATTCAACTGGGATGATCAGTGTGCAGCAGCTTTCTCAGACCTCAAACAGAGACTTTGTGAAACACCGATTTTGGGATATCCAGACCCAGAGAACGAGTTTGTTGTTGACACTGATGCAAGCAATACTGGCATTGGAGGAGTCTTGTCACAGAAGAAGGGTGATCAGGAAGTTGTGATCGCCTATTTTAGCAAGTCGCTATCGAAGCCGGAGAGAAACTACTGCGTCACTAGGAGAGAATTGCTGGCAGTCGTCAAAACTCTACAGCATTTTAGTAAATACCTGCTTGGACGCAAGTTCCGAATAAGAACTGACCACGCTGCTCTAAAGTGGTTGTTAGAGTTTAAGAACCCTGAGGGTCAGGTGGCACGCTGGATCGAACAACTGCAGGAATATGACTTTGTCATCGAACACCGCAGTGGAAAGTCACATGGCAACGCAGATGCCCTCTCTCGAAGACCTTGTCCTGATGATTGCAAACACTGTTTAAGGCAAGAGGGTAAGGACTGCGTGAAGATGTTGAGGACAGACACTGTTAGCGAAGAATGGAGTGATGAAGCAATGCAAGAAGCACAACAGGAAGATTGCGATGTAAAGCCCATTTACGATTGGATCAACGCTGGGGCGCCCAAACCAAGGTGGTGTGAGGTAGCTCCGATGAGTACCGTGACAAAGAGCTACTGGGCGCAATGGGAAAGTCTGGTTATGCACAATGGCGTACTGTGCAGGAAATGGGAGTCAGAAAACGGAAAGGATGCTCATCTTCAAGTGGTTGTACCAAGAAAGAGAGTCAGCGATGTTTTAAGATCCTTTCACGACGGCGCTTCCGGTGGACACCTAGGAGTAAAAAGGACTCTGATGAAGATTCGGCAACGTTTTTACTGGATAAACTGTCGGGACGACGTGGAAGACTGGTGTAGGAAATGTACTAGCTGTTCGTCAGTTAAGGGACCACATACACGCAGTAGAGGTGCGCTTAAAGTTTACAACGTGGGAGCTCCTTGGGAAAGAATTGCTTTAGACGTCGCAGGCCCGTTCCCGACCTCTGACCGTGGAAACAAGTACATCCTGGTGGTCATGGACTATTTCACCAAATGGCCTGAGGTATTTGCCATTCCGAATCAAGAGGCAGTCACAGTAGCGGAAACTGTAGTGACTGAAGTGTTTTGTCGGTATGGTGTGCCTCTTGAGATCCACAGTGATCAGGGAAGAAATTTTGAGTCTCTGGTGTTTCAGGAGACTTGCCGAGTCATGGGAATTCATAAAACTCGGACTACGGCCTATCACCCACAGTCAGACGGAATGGTTGAGAGATTCAATCAGACTCTGGAACGACATTTGGCCAAAGTAGTTGACAACCATCAAAAGGATTGGGACAGGCATATTCCGCTCTTTTTAATGGCATATCGGACAGCAGTTCATGAAAGCACGGCCGTAACTCCTGCGTGTGCTAATTTTGGAAGAGAACTACGTTTACCTGCAGACCTTCTGACCGGACGTCCTCCAGATGCACCAAAGACGGTTTCGGAGTATGCAAGTGAACTGCGAAACCGGCTTGATGATGTTCACAGGCATGTTCGTGAACATGGATTGCAGGCCAGCGAGAAGGTGAAGACCAGATACGACCGGAAGTCTAACCAGACGAGGTTTGAGGAAGGATCATTCGTGTGGCTACATAACCCTATGCGTCGAAAAGGAAAGTCACCAAAATTGTCGCCGAGTTGGGAAGGGCCGTACAAAGTAGTCACAAGGATCAACGACGTCACTTATCGGATACAGCGCAACGCACGTAGCCCCTGTAAGATTGTTCATGTTGATCGGTTGGCCAAGTACCATGGAACGAATGATGCTCGGGACGAGCATGTCTAAGGAGGGGGTAGTGTTACGCCGGTAGGCTAGTGCTAAAACTTTGATCGTGTTTTTTCATGCCTTGGAGGCGTTTTCAGCAGGCTGAAATACCATTTCAGGCCGTTTCAGAGAGTGCTCTAACACATACTAGTTTATCGAAATTTCACCCAAGTTGCCGTTGTTTTCAGGCGCCTGAAACATGTTTTCAGTCCGTTTCAGGCCACCCTCTATCAGATGACGCCATAACCTGAAAACCCGTTTTCAGGCGTTTTCAGGACCCCTTATGGGCCTTTGACTTCAGTATATGACGTAATTTTCAGTAGGAGTGAAAGAGATAGCACGATTAGAGAGAGGCAGCTATACTAAGAACATCCCAGAAAGGTGTGACAGAGACAGCACAAGACAAGGATAGCACTATGATTCGAGAAAGGTCTAGGCTAGGCAAGACGGCATTCGGAAGGATCCCGAACAGTCTCGTACTGGGTAGTAGGTACCTACCGAATATTCGGGAGTCCTTGACGGCCGGTATATAAGGAGCCCGGGAATGCGACCGAGTTCGAGTTTAATTCGGGAAAGCGACGAGTAAACATCGAAGCGAAAACTGCGACAAGAAGATTTTGGAGTGCGATATAAGTGTTTGTGTACTAAGTGTTGTAACGTAAAGTGTGTACAATAAATCCTACTCTACTTCATCGGTTTAGAAGTGCATTTCAATCTAGATCCCACACCCCTAGAACGTAACAATAGTTTTAAAATCATGTTTTATAAACAAATTTCCATATTTAAAATAGGTTAGGTTAGGTTAGGTAAAATCCTCACACACACGCTAATACACACACACACACACACACACGCACACACATACACAACACACACACGCACACACATACACAACACACACACATACATACATCATTATTTTACAGTGCATAACTTATGTTCTTTGTTGAGATGCCTTGATTGTTTCTTTTTCCTTTTTTAGTATGCATTCTGAGTATTTTTGTTAAATGGATCGTAATATTAGGTTATTGCTTTTTGTAATTTTTAAACTGTAATGGAGAGCGAGGATTTTCTGTCACAAGTAATCTTTTACTTAAAAGAAATCCTCAATCGTATCCCAGATGTAACAACCCTGATACTAAATAAAGAATTTGTATTTGTATATTTGTATAAATCAATCAGTCTTATTGTCAAGTATATAAGTAAGTAAGTATAAAAATCAAGCAGTCATTTTAGATTCCTTAAATATTTAAAATTATCTTTGACATTTCTCAAATAAAACAAACACAAATAAAGGGACTTGAGGTGGCGCTCGAAAAGTCGGAGGCCCTGTGTTTTTATGAGCCAGACTGTTGCAGAGGGCACAGTTGGCCATACGGGTAGTCCGCGGATACCGCACAATAAGTGCATTCGCGGCACTCACGCATGCCGGGAGCATGCCATGGGACCTCGACGCCCAGGTCCTCGCCGCCATTTTTCGGTGGCGGGGAGACCTAAAGTCTCAGGGGCAAAGGCCCGCGCCGCGCGGATTGGACGCCGAGAGAGTGCAACTGACGCAGGTCGCCCTGTACCGGTGGAGACAGCGCTTGTACGAGAGCCGCTTCGGTCGCAGCACCCAATGGGGCCATCGACCCAGTCCTCGCGGATTGGGTGCAGCGCCAGCACGTTCGCCTGACCTTTAGACTGACCCAGATGCTCTCGGACCACGGCAGCTTCGAGTGGTACCTCTGCATGATCGGTCATCAGCCGACGGCAAAGTGTCACCATTGCCCTAGTTGCGACTACTAAAAAAGTAAAGTAAGAGTAAGTAAGGAAATAGTAGTGTGAAACGCGTTATGAAAATACAATTCCCAAAATAACCGAAACAACCGGGAATCAAATTAGATTTCCCGGTTCCATTTTACTGACAAAAGAACCGGGAATTCCCGGTAATTTCGAGACCGGGATTTCCCGGTTCTAAACCCTAAGAACCACTGATCTAAGTACACTGTGGAACAGTTTCAGCGGCGTCGGAAGGCGAGGCGGGGTCGGGGTCGCGGCGCATGACGCGCGGCGCCACGGGCGTGAAGCCGCGCCAGCGCATCGTGATCTCGTCGGACGAGGAGGACGACACGCCGGCCGCGCGCCGCACGCTCTCCAAGCTGCGCTCCAGCGTCAACGACGAGGACTCCGACTAGGTGAGCCACTTGGACAGCTTCAGCGTGAAGCCGCGCCAGCGCATCGTGATCTCGTCGGACGAGGAGGACGACACGCCGGCCGCGCGCCGCACGCTCTCCAAGCTGCGCTCCAGCGTCAACGACGAGGACTCCGACTAGGTGAGCCACTTGGACAGCTTCAGCGTGAAGCCGCGCCAGCGCATCGTGATCTCGTCGGACGAGGAGGACGACACGCCGGCCGCGCGCCGCACGCTCTCCAAGCTGCGCTCCAGCGTCAACGACGAGGACTCCGACTAGGTGAGCCACTTGGACAGCTTCAGCGGCGTCGGGAGGCGAGGCGGGGTCGGGGTCGATGAGGATTCCGACTAGGTGAGGCAGTTGAGTTTAATTGGGAAAGCTTATTTTGGCTCACGGTTCCCTGTAAAAGGATCTGAGGTCGAGTACCCCGACAAACCAGATCCAGGAAGAGCGAAAAGGGCATACCAGAGCGCCTATTTCGAGGCGCTGCTCTCATGTGTTCGCTCTTCCTGGATTTGGTTTGCCGGGATACTCAAGTACCTGAGAACTCCAGACTCAGACGTCAGATCCTTTCACAGGGAACCGTGAACCAGCTTTCCTAATTTTACTCTACTTGAGGCAGATATTATTCAAGGATTGCTCAGCTGATGTGACTGTGGGCGGGACACATTGCGCGCGAACCGATGCCCGTTGGAGCGGAAAGGTTGCCGGACGACAATCCGTAGCTTATAGTGCCCCCCCCTCCCCCCGTTGGGGCGGAAAGGTTCTCGAATGGCGACGCTCCGTCAGCGGGCCCCCTGAGCCAGACCGACGAACTGGTGCGCGCGAGCGGTGGACATGCTTGGAGACGGCCTATGCTCAGCAGTGAGCGTCAAACGGCTGATATGTAGATCTATGATGATGAGTTATAGAAATATTTATTTGCGTTAATAGGATACGATTAACAATTGATTTGTTAGTCTCACACTAATGCTTAAACCTATTTAGCCGTGTCAAACAGCATGTAGTAACCAACAAAACTACTTCTAGCCTTTTCTGTATATTTCAATCGTTGGTCGGCCGTCGGTTTACATTCCTTATAAACTCTTTTGCAAAAAAAACGGGCACTTTAGATTTTTTCCTCTACTTTAATGAAGAAGAACAAGAAATAGGTTTTATTAATTTGACGATGTATTGGCATGTTATTTGAAGCATCCTGGCATGATTCTTTATGTTCCAAATTTAAAATTTGAAATTAATAAAAGAAAAATAATGATTATTGTGGATTATTCTAAAATTGCTTTACTAATGGCGCGAATTGCTGAAACGATTTTTAACTGATTACGATATTTTAAAACTTTTTGGACATTTTCTGCAAATTAAACAATTTAATCTTTATTTTTACATTAAATACCACTTTTTGATATGAGTGATAAAGCGATAAGGGCCGGTAAAATTATAGCCCTACTTGAAGAAGGTTGTTCGCAAACTTACGTGTCTCAGCGGCTAAATGTGAGTCGTTCAACTGTCCAGAGGACTTGGCAACGGTATCAAGAGACCGGTTCGGTCAAAAGAAGACCCGGTTCGGGAAGAAAACGATGCACAGAACCAAGAGATGACCGCTTTTTGGTGAGTCAGGCGTTGCGGAATCGTAAGGCGTCAAGTGTGGACCTGAAGAAGAGCCTTGAAGAAGTAAGAGAAGTAGAAGTTAGCTTGTGGACGGTCAGGAGGAGGCTTTTGGCTGCCAATATCAGGAGTTACCGCCCAGCTCGGGGCCCTAAATTACTCCGTGAGCACCGTGTTGCTCGACTTCAGTTTGCTCGGAACTGTGCTTCATGGACTCTGGAGGACTGGAATAAAGTATTGTTTTCTGATGAAGCTAGAATCTCTTTGTGTGGAGAGGACCGACGCCGGCGAGTGCTGCGAAGACCACGGGAACGCTATGCGGAAGTGTGTTTCGAAGAAATCACTCCTTATGGCGGAGGCTCCGTTACGTTTTGGGCAGCAATTAATTCGACGGAGCGTACGGAGTTAGTTTTCATAGAAAATGGAACATTAAATGCACATCGGTACATAATGGAAGTCCTAATTCCATATGCACAACCCACATTGACTGCACTTGGGGAAGATTCCATTTTTATGGACGACAATGCTCGCTCGCACCGTTCTGGCGACGTGGAAGCGTACATGCAAGAAGTTGGGATCCGTCGTTTAGATTGGCCAGCTCGAAGTCCTGACCTCAATCCAATTGAGCATGTCTGGGATGTTCTAAAGAGACGTGTAAGATCAGTGCAACCTGCTCCACAAAACATCAGGGAGCTAAAAAGAGTCATTGCAGAAGAGTGGGAACGAATTCCTCAAAACGTTATTAAAAACATCGTGGAAAGCATGCCCAGAAGGATTCAAGCTGTGATTTTGGCAAGAGGAGGTCACATTCGGTATTAGGTTTTTACATTTGTAACTTTATTTAATTAAAAAAAGTAAAAAAAAATCTTATCTTTATTGCCGACCACTTCTTATTGTTTGGGCGTGTACATCGGTTTTGAAGAATCCATCGTTTTTTTTTCTTCTTTTAGTTGCCCGAACTCACTTCACGCGCATTAATTTACACGATTATAAGTATACAGACTACGTCAAAGAAATAAATTTCATTTAATTAACTCAAATCGACCTTAGAACGTAAATTTCCTTAGGTGCCCGTTTTTTTTGCAAAAGAGTGTAGTTTGTTTACTGGTTTGAGCCATAGTGCAGACGTAACAATGATCTGCCTCCATTATATTTTAGATGGGAATACTCTCACGTGACGTCACATTGGAGTATCAGCTATCGGAGTCAATTAACTGACTATTTATTGAATTTTGTGTAATTAAATAATGTTTTTACAGCTTTTTGAAAACAATTACATTTTATTAACTTATAGAGGTTATGTTTTTAAACCACCATGGTCTTGAAAATATTTACGATACGTCTCATCGTGCCTATTGTAAGTGTAAATTAATCTTACCCCTTTTTTTTTCGTAGGTAATCCTGGACTTCTCCGCTTGGTAGAACAAGCCGGGCAGCGCGGCCGCCCCTAGAAAGTGCTTCGACGGGGACCCGCGGCCGCTTTCCTACTAATATTAGGTTCGTGTCGAAATTCCGTACGAGGCGATAACTGTACTGTACTGTACTGTGGCGTAGTGTTTAGTTGTGTAGTGAGAACGGGAAACGGGCGCGAATTGTAAATGGGAATGGATTTGGTGGTTCATAATAAATAATCTGCGGTAATAGTCCTCCTGGCCGATTTCAACCACGGCGGCCAATCTCAACAGAGATCAGTAGAGGATCTCAACAGAGATCAGACGCAGGAGATATTATAGTGCACAAGTGTGAGCGCAATACACAGGTGCACTCACTGTTCCATCACTCTCAAAGTTTGGTGAGACGGCAATCCGACATGATCGGAGAGAGCCTGATGCGCTGACTATGTCTAAACATATATCTTATTTGATTCGTCGTATTATATAACACAGAGAGAGAGAGCTACTAGCACAATCGGTAAACGTCAAAATAGCACGCTGTTTATCTTGTACAAAAATTGACATCCATTTTCATAAATTCTGTGTAAAATTGGGACAGAACGTGCGGTTATACTTTCTTTTTAATAAAAAAATCATAGTTACAAACCGCTAAAACCATTTCCAGATACAGTTCTGAAGCTGTTATACAGTTCTCTCTGTGAAACTTAGTGTGAATGATACTGTGCGGGCGAGTTGCTTACGACAATAGTTCGTGTTTCAATAACTATACATAATTTTATATATTATATAGTTGTCGAGTTGGCCAATGTAGAGCGAATTAAAGCGTACAATTTACCTAATTGTATGGCGAATGATATGTACAGACGGACATAAAAGGGCTTACTCTGTTTGCCGATCTTCAGTTTCAAATCTAGCCGTCTCTGTTAAGAATACTTGCTTGAATCTTTAAGTAGCGAGTGAAAAAGGGATGGCAAGAGTACAGAATACGGATAAAGGTTTACGGAATAAGGCACCAAAATACAGTGTTATTTACTTTATGGGATCCACAAAGAAAAAACCGCGTTTAATACTGTGTCGATATCAACAGAATGACATTTGAAACGGTAGCTTGATAATACTTGACAGATCATAAAATAGAATATAGAATAGAATATCATTCTCGGTTTCATGTTATTCTACAGATTCTAAAATATTAGATCATTGCTCTGATTTGCGTTGGCTACGATTCTATTATTTTACTAGCGGACCCCGCAAACGTTGTTCTGCCTGTTGTTTTTTTTCAATTTTTTTTTCTTAATAAGAACCATCTCCGTTAATTAAGGGCGCTTTTCACCACCGCCGCCACCGTCTTGTTAACGAGTAAATGTATATGAATACCGTTCCGCTACTTCGGCGCTGTCATATCGTTCATACATTTTCTCGTTGACGTGATGGTGACGACGGCGGTGGACAAACGGCCTAAGGAATATCACAAAAAAGAATTGGCCTGGTCCAGGTGTTTTTGAGTTGTGCCAACACATTTTGCGACTCATTTTTATAATTTTATTCTGTTGCACTCATCATCAATAACAAAAAGATACTTTGCCCGTTAAAAACTTTTGACGTTAAGAAACATGCCATCTTTGTCTAACCGTTACGAAACGAGGATGACAACAAGATCTGTCAAATGTAAAAAGTAGTTTGGGAAAGAACGCGCAATGAACGACGCTTTCGTATCGTAGGATTAAAGGTTGTTTATTGTAATAGTTGATTGCGTACGGTTTCGCTTGTAGATGGTGTTGCGGTCTGTTCGACCCAAAAAAAAGTAAGGGGCACATTTTGGAAACTCATATTTATTATGTGCGTAAAGTACGTACTGAAAAGGGTGCGGCGAAACGTCTGGGTAAAATAAAATGTTATGAATCGCGAAATAAGCCGTAAAAAGTGTATCATTTCAATGTCTTGTATTCGCGTAAATAGAAGACTAACAGTATGCACTAGTTCTGGAAATGGTAAATTAAAAAAAACACCCGGCTTGGTAGAAAGAGACTCGTGAAGTTTGAAAATGGAAATATAGTCTACTGTTGGTTGGCTATGGTAAATATTAGGTCATAGACATATATATGGTGTAGTTCGTCATCATACACAAGTCTTCCAGATATTAAATTCGAAAAATTGCGGAATAAATCTAATTGCTGATAAGAATACTTTCTCATAAGTGAATATTGTCTATACGCATCGTTCGAAAAGCGTGACGGTTTCAATAGAATCATAAATCACAGTTTTTATAATAAAATGTGCTACGAAAAAATATAATATTTCGAAGTCATATTTTTATTTTCGAAAAGACAACACTTTTTTCTTTTCGGCTCCGGTCATCGGGGAGGAATCGAACCCCCGATATAACATATTTTTATGTAACATATTTTTTGAGGTGGCGATGATTTGAATGAACGAATAGTTTTGTTCCTTTATGAGGCGTTATTTCCTATTGAATGAATGAGATCGCGCTCTCCATAAAACACACTTTAACTCAAGTTTAGATGTCTATGATTTGTCACGAGTTCCTGCGTTTTAGACTATCGAGACGTTAGGATTTAAATAACTTGTCTGTAATGATAAAAATGTGCCCCCTATTGTATGTAGACATTGATCTATTTTGTAGGTATGCCTCTTGATTAAATAAGCTCAAATCCATCATTGTACAAACGAAAAGCTGCAGTAGTCTTTAGAAAGAAAGCAGGCCTGGAGCCTTTTTTCTACCATCAGAAATTTTTACTGCTCTTACAATTAGACACCTATCTTAAATATTTTCAAAACTATGGCGTTTATAAAACATGACCCCTATGAAGTTAATACAACCAATATATTTCCAAAAAGCTGTAGAAACCAATTTTTAAACACACAAAACTTAATAAATATTCGGTCAATTGACTTCGATTTCTGATACATGACCGTGACGTCACGTACATGTATTCCCATACAAACTCTATGGAGGCAGACCGTTTTGACACATAATAAAAAGTATGTCAACGATTGGTAGTGTCATCTAGCCAATTTGTCAAATCGCAAGGAATAATTAAATTGAGCAATAGCACACACCTTTCCTAACTTTCGATATGTCTGCGTAAGACAACTGCAGCTAAATGTAAGGTGGAATCACAAAAACAATGGCATATCTAAAATCTAGATAAAAAGTACTCTCGTATGTAGGACTATAACCCCTCGCCTACTCGTAAGTAGTCATAGTGAGAAGCTTAGGGCACTCAATAATGTTCATTTGTGCCTATAATACATTATATATTTAACGTGAACGTGAAACTAAATATGTGTGCGACGTAAGACATTCTCATTTTGTTTTCATAGCCGAATACGTTGTATTTTGAATGGAGTCAAATTTTATACTAAATTTATTAAAATATAATTAATAAATTGGTAACACCAACGTGGTAAGCTAGTGACATTAGTGTTGTATATAATGAGAATTAACACATATAATTATCTGTGTCTTGTGTCCTATGTCATTTTTGTACAGTTTTCATAGAAGCCAGTTGATTCGAGCCTTGTATATACGCGTATAGAATGTTTGGGTTCTAAAGAAAGGCGGTATCATAAAGTACATGCTTATATTGCGTTATAATCTATTGACAAGTAGGTATAATTTTAATTATCAAATCGGACTTCAAGCAGGATATTAAGTTGTAAGCTACAAAACGTTTAAATTAGTTGAGATGAATCTCCATACCATTCTATGAAACAAAACGAAAGATATCGTAGTTTCTAAACAGATATTTCGCACAATCTTATAATGGATTATTAATATTTTTTTAATTGGCAGCTAAATGTGAAAGTAAATAAATATAGTTACTTTTACGCCATTTTACAGGTCTCAAAATAGTTTTAAAGAACTGGTTAGTAGCATTTGTTACTAAGACACTTTATTATCCAGTAGTATATAATAGTGTCAAAGTAAATCTCGATATTTCTTTGTAGATGATTTACCCAATATACGAAGATGCATATTAGCGGTAGAAGACAGTTTCATTCATAGAACTTAATTCCTTCGTACGAAAGGCTACAATTCATATTATGAAACTACCCAGTCGGGTCAGAATACCTTGAGGATTATTAACAGAGTTAAAAAGGTATCCAACACTCATGAACTAAACAGAGACACTCTCAGATTAAGTTAGTCAAGATATATTCGGTGCATTTTCCGTTACTATAAAATTAAGTAAGTTGAAACGCAAAAATAACGACACAAAACAAATAATTGATATTCGCGTCAAACTATATTTTTATGCGGCGTGAAAGTTGACATTAAAAAAATCACAATAATATCATTTTTTTTATTACGAAAATTGTACATATTAGAATCTAAAAGTTAGATTATAAGTTTTATTATTATTTTAAGATGTAATAGATATTTGTATTTGTAAGATATGTTTAGATGTGTTTGTTTTACCATACATTGATTATTTTCGACTGCATTGGTTAGGCGCAGCGTTTTTAAAGTAAAACACGAATTGTGTAGAAATTCACAAATATCGCCCCGGATATTCAAATACATCAAGTTGCCTTACATACACTGCGCCTAACATTCCGATCGAAATATATTAGTCATTCTATATATTAAATATTATAATATTAGCCTAAGAAAGATGCTTTTTCACCGACATACTTATATTTTTATTTAATCAAATTGGCTCATTAATATTTTCCTTGTTTATTTAGCGAGGGATGCATAGATTTTTTTATTTACTTGACTATGATTAATATTTATGATTGTATTGTTTTTTTATGGATGAAATGATGATGGCAAAGAGTTGTGAAAACTTAGCGGTTTGAACCACAATAAAGAGACATAAAGGAACGGAAATTAATGACAAATGCTTCAAATGATATACGTATACAGACGCCCATCACTATGGTCTTGGTAGTACGGGCCTTGACAGAATACCTTCGGGTTCTGTTGTGGCGTGCGTCTGTCTGTGTGCTTGTATGTCATTTCGAGCATTTTTTCTTTGCTTCCCTACAGCACTAGGGAACGGATTCACTCCTCCACGTAATTCGACGAAATACGTTTCGTCGAATTACAAATCATCGATAGCAACAAGTCGATTATTTGTTTGAACTATGCATTATATTCCCGAAAGACGTTACATCAATGGTTCATTTCATCGAATTTGTTTTAGCATTCGACGAAACGTATTTCGAAATGGAGTAGTGAACCCCTAGGGAACATAGTAGCTCCCCAACACAGTAAAGAAATAAACCAGTAAGCACACTAACTTATGTATAAATGTACTGTGAACATCTCAAATTCTGTACTTTGACAGTCATAAATAATGTTGAGTGGCGCTCAGACGTAATTGATTGATGCAATATTTAACTGGATAGGTAGTGATATGTAAAAAAACTTGCAATGTCATTCAATGTGATGGTCTACGCTGGTTTTGGTTTCGTTTCGATGTAAGCATTTATTAGAAGTTACTTTTAAAATTAACGTCGTTTGGGACTGAGTTTACGACCTAGCTGATTAGGTATCTATCTTGGTTCATAACATCTGTATTATTTATGGAAAATGTCAGAAATAAATTTAGAGAACATGGGAAAATAAATTTTAGATACCTTATCAAAAGACGTCTAGGGTCGACTAAAATGTCTCAAAAAAATGCGATGTTAAGATTTTATTTTAGGCCTGAATTGTGATGAACATAATAAATTCTAAAACGGCGATATATGTACATATACGCATGTGTGGGTGAAGCGGTAGTGTGTCGGTGGCACCGCTATATTTATTTGCAGTAAGTGAATTTTGTAAAAACCACTTATCGGTAACTTAGAATGCCATATTGTGATTAGTTTGTTAGCTCACGAAGTATTTTTCAAATAAAAATATCTATGTATACATGAAGGTTGTTGTTTTATTGCTGTGTGGGTACCCTCTTGAAGCTATAGGCCGTCAACTTTGTTCGTATACTCCTCTTATAGAAGAGCTGGGAGAAGGCTGCAAAATGGCGTTATTCATGACGAATTACGTGATTGATTACTACTACGTGATTAGCCTGGAGACTAATGTTTCTTTTTCAAAAATAGCTTTTCCCTGCAGCCATATAGCTTACGAAGTTGATGGCATATATCTGAAGGCCTACTACGAGAAACGATACCCGTCAAAACAATAAGGTATACACAGCCCGTCACGTTACGAATTATATCGCCTATACGTGCGCATAAGATGCTACATTTTTTACCTTGACGTGCTTGTTTGTGTCATAAAACGAAAACAGATGATCCTTTTGGAAGATTTGTTTTTCGTAGTAAGGCCTCCGAGCTTTTTTATGTAAGAGATGCCAATTTTTCGAATAATGGATGTTGCATCTATAAATAACAGTTCTAGGTTAGATAATCTGAGGACACCAATGTAATCAGTGATGGAAACCTTAGCACATAGGTGAGCGGATTATCTAGTCGCGAAAATGGATTGACTGAACTTATTTTTAAACGCCAAAGTAGTAGAAAATACATTGCGGTCTTATCGCAAAGAGTAAGCCTTTGCAACAGGCTACAATGATAAATAATGCAGAAAAGAAAAAAAAATTATCTGTACGTTTATACAGACATTTTGAGTCACCATTGCTGTGCTAATTTCTTAGACTATTAAAACGAATCCAAAATAAATGTTGGCTTAGAGATTTTACCAAATCAGAGCTGGTACTTTGAAAGAAAGGAAGTAAAGGTTTTAGATCAGGTTTATCAGGGAAATCCACTTGTTAAGATTAGTTAGTTTATATTGCTTCAACTACAGAAGTCGTTAAACCTCGAATTATGAAGATAATGAGGCCATAAAGAGAATGGATCTTCGAGTTCCAGACAACTAGCCCTTAGCCCCTTAGCCTATGACTTGCTAACTTAGCTTGTTAAAATTGCGTGCTTGGCGGCTTTTATAGGTCAATACGGGTGCTTGAACCTTTGCGTCTTTCCATCAAAGTGGTTCGATTATGTAAGTGACCTACTTTGAGGTTATGGGCTCCACTACTCATTGGAATATCTCAGTATTGTGAGAATGATTTCATCTATGAGTGGTAGTTGAGGATTCCCATTCATGAAAACAAGTTAGAGGGGTCAGAAACTCAGAATCTCTGAGACGTTCCGTTTGTTCAATGCACCATGCGTGCTGGCCGGTTGTCCGACCAATCGCAGCGCGTACCGGTGACACACCTCCGTACAGTTTTAAATTTGGAACGGCTGCGCGCGCCGGCTTGTATCGAGCGGGACGTCAGCTAGTTGTCAGTTGTCAGCGGGCGACGGCGGACGCGTGTTGTGTTTCTGCGGAGCTCCGACATGGCTCTGCTTCGCCGATTGGCCGTGACCGCGCCGCGGAACGCCCGCGTACTATCCTCCGCGCCCCCAGCCAGAGACGAGCTGGACCTCACCTTCAACAGCCCCAAGGATGCCTTCAAAAGCAAGAAAACCAGCGAGCTGGTCCGCGCGTACCTCGTGTACCAGATATGCTCCATCAACTGGATCGTCGAGAACAACGCCATGGTAAGCGATCGATCTCAGCTGATGTTATGTAACGAACAATAGTTAGGCTAATGTTTACGCCGGCAGCGGCTGAAATAACTTCGTCCTTGTGCGGGCGGTTAGTGATTGATGGATGCCTAATTTTGGTTTTTTTCCCGAGGCAACGGTGCGTTGAGTCAACTGTGCGGCGTCTTACGACGTTACCTAATGCAAAAAGATTCCTATTAACGTCTCGCTAGTTTCCAGTTAAATTACCAAACTATTTATTGATTATGATCTATTGAGTATTAGGATAGGTAGCAGGCTGTCATGTAATCGAGGGGATCGAAGTCAATTTCGGTTTGGATGTGAATGGCGATGGATTTTTATAGGTTTCCTAGCGCATGCGTCTTGCCGAAGAGGCGGGGTGACCAGACGGACACCTGTATAACCGGCTCTGCCAATTTTCGGCTCCGCAAGTTTACGTAACTTGACGAAGGATGAAAAATCATTTTACAGCTTCGGTGGCGACGATGGGGAACAAATGTAAATTACCTATGTGCCAAAACATGAGAAACGCGTCGACAGATGAACTAGATCGAACTAAACTATAAATACAAAACAACGACCGACGCGATGCTAGCAAAACATCAATTGTTTGCGGGGTAAGAAAGGTGTGCTACTTTTGGATGATAATTAAATCGATGGAGAATCATTTCAAATTAGTACTGATTGTTTCTTTATGACTTATTTGCAGATGTAGCATTTCCAAGTCAACTTGCTCCCATGTTCATGTGCTTATCCTCACTCCTTTCCAATATTTGCCGAAATTCATTAAAATTGATACCTACACTATTGTGAATTAACTGGTAGGTAGGTAGGTAACATACCTATCAAATATGGGCATCTTTTTGTGTAGCATCAGTCAGTCTAGACACGTTTTTTTAACTAACCCAAGAGACTAGACCCATGACGGTTAGTTTGTTGTTTGTAATTTATAAGTAAATGTTTGTTTTATGCCTTTGGAAGGCATTAAATTTTTAGTACCTTCTTACTCTATTCAAAAAGATCGTTGCACATTACCTACCTACCTTAAACTATGTTCTGTAGGAATTTGGGACAAAATCTACGTATAAAAAACCTGAAAGTTCTGCGAAAAATAATGTCCCGAATTTCAGACATTATTTTTCTGTTTCGTAACCTGTGAAGCATGTCTGAAAGAAAAGATCTGAAGAAGCTGTAATCCAGTAAGCTTATCTATATCTATCTATATAATGCAGTATCCTTCGATTGTTCTCCGTGTACAATGTTTAATGTAATCGACCATAAGTATGGCTGTAACGATGAACGAATTGTAGAATATATCACCATCATTACACTATTGTATTTTTTCTGAAGTGTAGGCAATTTAAATCAGTTTAGTGGCCAATTTACGTCCTGTTTACGATTGAATTTTAAACATTTATGTTACCAACCGAGTATTCTAAGCGACTTTTAAAATTGTTTTTTTTCGTGTGTTTACTTATTACCACCGGCCGATTGTTAGGGTACATTTTTCAGGACATGGTAGCACCAAAAAAATGTCGTTTATAAGTACTTAAATGAGTAAAACAGTTAATACCCATCTTTTCATCGAGTACGTATCTTATCTTAACTTTTAATGAGCCTTTTTGAACGACTAGAGACTGTCCCTACTTAGATTTCCTCCGCCGCAGCGCGCAGCGCCTCCGCCGCACCGCTACAAGGTGGGTTAGCACGAACAACTATCGTTACGTATTCGTAGCGTTTACCTGTCGATAACTTGTCAATTTGCACGGGGAAACTGTCAGATTTTGACATTTGGACGACACGAATACGTTACGATAATGTTCGTGCTCACCCCACTGTTCACACGTGTCTTGCCGATCCCGCCACCACGCCGCCGCCGCACCGCCGCCGCGCTGTCTAAGCATATTTTACAGTCGAATGATACTGTTGCATATACATTGCTAATAACGGAGATCGCACGTGACACTAAGCACTAAACTAACCAGCAATGTATGACACAATATCGTTGAACGGTAAAATTACGATTGGACAGCGCGGTCGCGGCACGGCGGCGGTGTGGCGGCAGCATCGTCCGATCGAGCGCTTAGTGGTCCTGCAAAAACAGTCTAGCTTAACAGACGGATTGACAAATTGCAAGAAAGTGATCCTAGTTTTGATTTTACAGGAGAAGCTTTAAACGACAGAGGAATTTTTAATTATTTTTTGTCTACTTTGTGCTCTGTATGCTTTAGGTAGCTTAGACCGCACATAGACTTTGTGAGGAGCTATTATTAACGAAATTGAAACACATTTATGGTGGTACTCAAAAACCATTGTAAGTGGTAGACAATTATTCAAATGCGTCTATCTACGCGCGCTTAGAAGAAAAAAATCATTAACATTTTTGTTGTATTTTGTTTTAGTTGTAATAATGAATGAACTAAATGAAAATTAGTCAAAAAATAAGCCAACTAATCGAAGTTTTCTCAAAATTCTTGTAAATTTCATTTCAAGAAACCACAAGAAGACCACTAGAATTTGTTTGTGCGAAATCCGTAAGTACCTAAGACATTGATGAAATAATAAAACCACATTAAGGTTTCTAATTATTTATCGACAAATTGTCGTGTTTCAGTCACATAGGTAAGTATTGTTTAGACTGTAAAAGTCCGCTACCAATCAGCACGATATCAGTGTCCTGAAATTTTTTCAGTCCGTTTTTTTACTGAGATAATAGTGAATCGGAATTGGGAAATCTGTCTAATAGTGCTGAGCTAGAATTCACCGTCCAAGTTGATTCGATACACAACGCGGCTGGGAGTTTTCAGGCAAGGCATTTTACCCGAGGTATTTTCTTTAGGGCACGACAGGAACCTACTGAAACGTTATTTCTTTTATAAAACCTTTGGGATCGAGTGACTTAATTTCAATTTACAAGCTTTATTCTTTATTTGGGACTAGGTAATTGGCTTGTTTGGAAAATCTTGAATGTTCTGTTCGGACTGTTTTTATCTCTTTTAGTGGGTTTATGCCCTTAATGTCAATACGTAGGGCCCTGTCTGACCGAAGGCAAATAAAAAAAATCCTGAAATTTAAATCGGTCAATTTAATAGCTATTGCTACATAAATATGGATGTAGCAGGATAAAGCATGCAGATATTTATACGCTTTATTCTTTATTTGGGACTAGGAGATTGGCGTGTTTATAGAATGTTGGATGTTCTGTTCGGACTGTTTTTATCTCTTTTAGTGGGTTTATGCCCTTAATGTCAATACGTAGGGCCCTGTCTGACTGAACTCGAAATAAAACGTCCTGAATTTTAAATCGGTCTCGGTCGATTTAAAATTCAATAACTATTGCTACATAAATATGTCCTTCTACAGGTAACAGGACAAAGCATTTGCAGTTATTTTTAGGAAACCGGTTGGAATAAATTAATAATAATCCACCTTCATAGCTCAAGCCATTTAGTGATCCAGAGGTATTTTGGTGATTTTCCACATGTAGGTCGTGTCATCGTGTGACTCTTATTATCACAACAAATACTTACGCATATATTTTTTGAATGCTGCAGAACGATGTTTAATTAGCAACATCCTGTCAATTTCTTTTGCTTATACGTCTAGACAGTTGTATCATTTAATTAGCATCTGTGAATCTTGTTTAAAGCGGTTTTAAAGGTGTAAGACTTATACGTACTAGGAAAGAACATTGTGAACAGTACCTAGCAACCTGATGGAATTTCATTATTTTAGAGGGGTGATTTATCGGCTGCCCCCCCCCCCCCCCTCTATTTGGTGGACTGACGATCTGGTGATGGTCTAAATGCAGGCAGTGCAGGACGGTTGGAGGACGTTGGAGATCCTTAGAGTTTGACGACCACTTTGGTGTAATAGTCAAAACGTTGACAATACCAAGAGGTCGCGGGTTCGATCCCCGCACTGTACAAATATTTGTGTGCTTGAGCATGTCTGTTTGTACTGGTCTGGATGATATATGTATGTGTTTAAGTTTATTTGTAATAATATAATTTGATTCTGATATTTGTAACACAAGTGCTTAAGCTATTTACCACGGAGTCAGATCAATGCATGTGATGTTGTTGTATATTTGTTATTTTAAGGGTAGGCCTAGGCTCAACAGTACGGCTGATATGATAAGGGGTGATTTTGCATAAACATCAACCTAACTGTAGCACACAGGAGAAAATAAATGTACGTAAATGTTTGTGAAACTCACTATTTTACCTCACTCACACTCATATTGCCCAGTTCAATAGTCAAATTCGTCACGGTTTTCCAATCGCCTGGTGACGTTTCTAGCTTACATAGCAACATAAAACGCTTTAGTAGAAATACTCACAGAAAGATCTGATACAATGGCTAGGGGAGGCTAGCTTGCTAGGATAAAAAAATCTCCACAACAACTGGTTCTAAAACTTTTTAATGTGTGTCAGTAGGCAGTGTGCCACTAACATACCTATCATAGACAAAACGGTTACTTTTTTCTCAGCATCGTATTATTTTTATGAAAAAAAATATGACGGCCTGTCCATCAAAATAGCTTGAAGAAACTCACGTGTCTGGCTTGACAAGTTTAGAAGAACATATCATTTTCAACTTTGTATCCTCAACTGTTAATTTCAATTTCCTTTTCTCATAACTCATTGGTGTGATGATGCTCCCCCTGCAATATTCGACGCTGTCCTACAAATTAACTTTGTGCTGAACAACTATGTAACATAAAGTGCAATTTTGATTGGTTGTTACTTTTGCACGATTGTTAAAATTCCTACTGCACGAAACCAGTTTCCTTGAATGTGACGTGTGTGTAGTTCATTGGCACGTCCTTAAGTGTTACGCGATCATGTGATGGCAATTTAGTTCGATGAAATTCTTACATCAAATACACTATAGAATAGAATATTTTATACACTAAAGAATAGAATAATTTATTTGCTTTAGAAAAGGGTACACTGAAGTTATTACAAATTTTCCAACAGTTCGGCCTACTCGGCCATTAATAAAAAGCATGCAAATATTCATTTGGCATTTAAACAGAACAATTATTAATATATTGTCAGATACACAACATGTCAGAATATTGTCAATACAATAAAATCAATACACACAAAACAAGTCACAAGTTAATTATACTTCAGAGTTCAGATACAGAAGTATCAGGGGAACTGGTAAAATATACATTTACAAAGATTAAGGAGTAGGTAATTTAGATACGATAACTGGCAAAATATGCATTCAGAAGGATACAAAACAAAACTTACTTTCAAGCTGAAAAACCCCCGAATCAGCCAGAAAAACAGCTTCAGCAAATTCAGACCAGAATCAGGTAAGAACCACCGTGCCATAATTAATTATATTTCGAACAAAAACCGCTTTAAAATCGTTTCATCCGTTCGGGAGTTCTAATACGATGCAACAGACAGACACACACAAAGATCAATCACACAAACATACACACAAACAGCCATAGGGTCAATCTTATGACACCTATCTTTTTCCTCGGGGATCATAAATTGGACGTCCTTAAATGTCTGAACAGCTGATTGAGTTATAGGAATAGGAAGACGAATATCTTTAAAGGATTCAGAATTTTGAAATATGTCTTTTGCAAGTTTTTTTTCTGTTTTACAAGTAATCCTGTGTACTGCTGTGGATTTCAGCACGAATTGAATATTGTGTATGCATAAAGACCACACAATGCTTATGAAATGTTATCATCGGTTACTGGGTACCGGCATTGTCCCCTCGGCCTTGGTTCCGTGTGGCCGAAATGACGTTACGTCACTAGCATCACGATCGTATACTGGCATAATCCTAATGCTAAGACTGCGCTAAAAAACGAATCAGTCACAAAGAGGATTTTCTATCATATTTTGTTACACATAACATACTTACTGGCAAACTTAAGAGCCCTTATTACACTTTAGAGTGCGCGACCTTATATTTGCATATCCATTTTTTCGAGAGCTGAAAGATTTTCAGATATCTTATACATGCAAAATATAGTTCATCCTTTCGTTTAATCCTTTAATGTAACACATTTGTAAATTTCCCCTTATTCGTTCTTTTAAATATCATTCCCGCCACAATTCCCGCAAACACTATTTACAGAAAAGTCCTTACAGAGTCAATTTCAAAGGGGTCAATAATTAAATGCGTTCATTAAAATTCATCATCATCATCATCATTATCAGCCAAGGGACGTCCACTGCTGAACATAGGCCTTCCCCACAGTTTTCCACATAGACCGATCACAAGCGGTCTGCATCCAGTGCGATCCTGCGATCTTCACAAGGTCGTCTGTCCATCTTGTCGGTGGACGTCCTACGCTGCGCTTTTGGTCGAAAGGTCTCCAATCCATAACTTTTCTGCCCCAACGGCCATCAGTTCTTCGCGCTATGTGCCCTGCCCATTGCCACTTAAGCTTACTGATTCTTAAGGCTATGTCGGTAACCTTAGTTCTTCTACGTATCTCTTCTGCGCTCGCCAACCCGCCTGCAAAGCGTGGCGAGTACTGGCATTATCTCCTCACAATATGTTAGTACATCATTAAAATTGCTGAAATAAAATTTTAAAACATCGGATATATAACCAAATTGTAATTTAATGTACCAGAATACTTATTATCCTTCACAACAATTGTATAAAAAATAACAATAATACGCAATTTTCCCCAGATAATGGCGTCCGTTTGCGCGAGATTTTGTTTAAGGCAGCTACTTTTAGTTTTAGAAATACTTTTCCTTATTTTTTAATAATATTGTATTATGCTAAGTTCGCTAGCTGTGTTTTTACTACATATTTCTTCATATTGATTTGTATGTACTCGTATCTCACATAAGTGAATTGTATGATTCTTGTGAGAGAAAAAAATCTTTAACCGGAATTTCTTTACAATGTCAAATTAAAACACACTCAAAGAAAAATGGGCTGCCACAGAAGGGACTCAAACCTGCACCTCTCGCAAGTCGGGCAGTAGTATATCCTCCTTAATAGAGTCTCCTTGAAATGTCCTAGACTTGACTGACAACCGGTTGGCTCGCGAACCTTTTTGGTCCATTATGTATATGAGACGTATTTTTCCGAAGTTTTTGTAGCTAGGCAAATATTATTAACTTGTGAGCGGACAAGATTCATTAAAGCTAGTTAAGCAAGATTTAGATTTAGAAAAGTGTAATTTAGTTAGATATTGATCTGTGCTAACGCTTTATGGTCCAATCAGTTATTAAATAAAAGAACCATCACTCACAAGTTATAATAGAGCCTTAATAGTTGTTTATTAGTTGTAAGTAGTAGTTATTTTATAGCATGCATGTTCCCAAACTGAAATTTTTTAACATCACTGCTATTTCTATCTTTCATTAGTTTTCACGCTGTAGTCGCAAAAGCAGTATTTTTTTTTACAACATCACATACATTGATCTGACTCCGTGGTAAGTAGCTTAAGCACTTGTGTTACAGATATAAAAATCAACAGTGGTATTACAAATACACTTAAATAAATACATATAACACCCAGACCAGTACAAACAGATGTGTTCATGCACACAAATGTTTGTACAGTGCGGGGATCGAACCCGCGACCTCCTGGTTAGAAGTCAACTTCTTGACCATTACACCAAAGTATAGTTTAATTAAGGATATGGTATGATACCACTGGAGAGGTCTTGCGGCAGAACCAAAAGTTTCAGGAGGGAAAGAAAGAATAGGCTTGTGTCCACTATCATATGTTTTGTGTGTGTTTAATGTTTTTCTCTAAAGTAATTCATAATTCAAAACCGCCTTTCATTGACCGCCAACGTCTTTCTGCAGGTAATATTTGATTTCATCGTCGGTTTCATGTGTCGGCATATCAATACAGTTTCAATGTCTTAATTTACCAGCGCTTTACTTTTTTAGGTACCTTTACCTTCTTTTTATTTAAACTATTATTTAACATCTTTCTAGCTTAAGGCTTCAAAAAATGTAAAAATAAATAAAAAATATATAATATCACGCGATGACGTCATAGTGTGTTATTCCCAACGAGCTATGTGGAAAAAAGCGTTTTGACAGTTGATAAAAAGTACGTCAACGATTGGTGGTGTCCACTACCCTTTTGGAACGACTAGGCTACCATATTTTAAACATCATTATTTTACCTTATCTCGTTATTAACCGCTGAAATCTAAAAAAAGTTAAACTTTAAACCATAATCTTCGTAATTTGTGGCTTCGAACCAACATAAAAGAGAATACCCATTATCACACGGCCTTGTAGTAAAATGCCTGAAATACTTACAAAAGCCGCAAATAGATTCTTCAGTCGTGACGTTTTCAAACAGAAAACACTGTTGCATTAGACATCACATGTGTCGATTGTTCACAATCGCTCACTTTGTTATGAGAATCGAGAGCCACAGCTTACTCGTAGTAAGCATGCAGTAGGCATGTTTGTACAATAGTTAGTTTAAGAACTTTCACTATTATAATAAAATTAATTGAGAAAATAGAAGACTGTATGATTATTACTCTTATGATCAATATAAATGAAGAGAAAGAAATCTTCTGTCATTTGATTTTGGATTAAAATATGTTGCTGAAATAAAAAAGTATTTTAATTAACTATATTCGTAAGTCTATAATAGGGCTTCCAAAATCGGACGATTGTCAACCCCGGAGCTGCCTTTCAAAATTGGCTACCCAACTCCGGAATCCCGGAACAGGTTCCGGAGTTGTTCAAAAGTTTTAGATAGTTGTAATTTTTTTATTTGTTAATTAGGAGTAAGTGGTAAACACCAGTTTAACTTTTGTGTTTGAGTTTGAGGCTTTATAGCACAATTTAAACCAAAATTCACTATCTCATTCGGTTTTGATAACCTATTCGCTGAGGTGTCCGGCCTTCGGCCACTGCCGAGCTTTAGTTTTGACTACGTGAGCTTACCTTAATACTGGGCTAAGTAATGCGGTCATTGCTTAGTAAAATTAGGAATATGCGCATTAGAAATAGGAAGAGCGCACCTCTATACATGTGCAGAGCAGATCCCCGGACCCCCTGTCGTCGCTTGGACCAACAGTTGCCAGTATCGTGTTATTCCTGATACGCAACACCTTCATGCTTACTGAAAACTCGAGTTTTGTTTTAAGGTCTTCAAGACGTAGTTGTAGTATCCAAACCGGAGTTGAAGTCCAACTCTGCAGTTAAAACATCGGACATAAATTGACCGAAACTCCGGAGTCTCGAAATTCCGAAATTTCGGAAAAGAACCCCTAGCCTATAGCCCCTAGTCTATAATGCTATAATTATGCATTGAAACAATAACGATACGTATAAAAAACAGTTCCAAGATCATTTGTAGGACAACAATATGAAGAAAAAAGCATTGAATAAGTTTAGGAGATTTTACTTATTAAGTAATTGTGATGTTTCATCACCAAACAAATGAATGAACATATTTTATTGACTATTTGTGGATTTATTTAAGAAGATTAGGACGAAATAACATAATGATTCTGTTGGCTTAGTGGAATTAAGAAGTTACCTATCAACAATGATTCAAAGGAAAACTTAATATCGAAGTTAAAGGTATGACGAGTGCCACACGAAGCTTGTGATACGGGCGATTTTGCAACAAAAATTCGTAGCCTGATGTGTTGGCCACTTTACAATAAAGCTTAAATCCTTAGCATATTTTGTAATAGACTAAAACACTTGTTGCCAATGATCACAAACTTTACTTATTATGGAAGCCAGAACTACAAGTTCAAAGTTTGTAACTCAACCTAATCAGCTGGAGGACCCAGAGCACGATATGGTCGTAACAATAAAATACATATTGGGCCTCGTTACTGTAGTTCCAGAGATTAAACAGAAAGTGAAAAAAACTTTATCTTTGGCAGCTCATGCGCAGGCTTCGGCAGGTGATCGGCAACAGGATGTTCGAAGCGATCATGAAGGCGACGTTCTACGGCCAGTTCGTGGCTGGTGAGGATCAGAACAAAATCAAGCCTACTATTGAGAGGTATGTGTGTTTACTAAGGCAAAGAATTTAGCAAATTACTGCTTTAAATTGGTTTATATAGTAGACAATCAACTATGTTTGCATTATACTTGTGGCGTCAAATTGAGTAACGTAGCGCAGTACTCAATAGTGAATGTGAATTTCACATTTTCGTCACCCTTCCACGTCTTTGCTACCTACAAGCGTATGCTATCAATTTCGAATGTTAAACGCTACAAAAATAATAGTTTAAAAAACTAAACAGAAAATATTTTCTGAGTACAAAGAATTGATATTACAGTAGACAAAAAAGCGTGGGGTGTTTATGTCGTTTTCGTAGTTCTCTTTTGATAGTTGCCAATAATAGAATGATTATATACTTATACCAAGCACTTCTTTGAACTGAGAAATTATTTTCTCTTTTTTTAGTTAGCAACTAGCTGATCCGGCGAACTTCGTACCGCCTTAGCGTTGCAATGATTGAACAATGTCGAATCGAACGACATTGACATTAGTTACGCGCGTTTTTTAAAATATGCAAAATTAAATGTATATTTTTCAATATTTCTGAGAGATTATCTTAATATTTTTTTCCGTAAGAACCTTCTCCTTATAATAACAAATACAACAAAAAAAGAATTAGTGAAATCGGTCCAGCCATTCACGCGTGATGCCGTGAACAAAAAAAACGGGTTTCATTTTTTATATATAGATAAAAGCGTGTTTTTTAAAGTTTTCAAACTATTTTTCATTTATTTTTTTAGTTAACGAGGAAAACTTTTATTAAATTATTGCATTGTCATCGGTACTTGATACGTGTGCAAAGTTTCAAATTAATTCAAATTCTGGAAGTTGGTGAAAAGCTCAACGTTTCCGTTACATACATTACAGCCCGAGCTTATAAAAGCGTGTTAAAAATACCAAAAAGAAGGCCCTAGTATTTTTACTATAAGTGAAGTGTTGTTTACATAATCGATAACATAATGTTTCAGCCAAGATAGTAATGATTTTCTCAATTTCAGGTTGCGTTCTTTCGGAGTTAAATCGATCCTCGATTACTCTGTTGAAGAGGACCTGTCTCAGGAGGAGGCAGAGAAGAGAGAAGTCAGGTAAATATATACATCTTTTACAAACATCACATCATCTGATTTGGGACCAATTCAAAACAATCCATTTACCTAATTACGAAAGAAAAAGAAAACAAACGAAGTTTAATATATGTAAGGAAATAATCCCTTGTGTGTTGCTAACTAATATGATGTTATTTAAATTGTAATAGTTCGCATTATCCGCGTTTTATCTAATTTAATTATTAAGTATGGTCATACTTTCCGCAAACAAACAGATAGCAGAAAATCGATTAACGATTGTAGGGTAAAGGCACTCTTTAGTCTTTCACTGACGAAATTACATCAAAAACATCGTTTTATAAACATTTTATTACAGCCAAAAAGAGACACAAATCATAAATCAATACAACATTGAGGATTGGGCCTTATATATTTGGTCTACTTACTGACGATATTGTTTTACACTGTGGCCAACTCGTGTGAATTTTCAATGGCGTGGTAACCGCGTCGACACATTCATTGTAATACCGTCTCCGACCTTCCCGTTTGAAAAGAGCCGTTTTCTTCGTGAAATGTAACAATATAACGTTTGTCCCGTCTGTGGCAGTCCATTTATCTTTAAGTGTGTTTGAATTTTAATTTGACATTGAAAAAAAATTGCATTGTTAATGCTTAAAACTAAAGGAACTGAATGTAACAATATGTAAGAATAACTTATGCAAAATGATCCAATCAGCAACTTTGTTGCAGAAGTAAAACGCGAAGGAAAAACATCGTATGAGATTACATGAACAATACAAACTTATGCTTACGTATTAAAATTACGCTTAGTTTTGAGTGGAGACTATGGCACTTAACAATAAAAAGGATCCATATAATCATATAACCATCCATATAATGTAACACACCTAGTATGCAAATGTCAATAAATAAATAAATAAATCTATGACTGCAATGATAAATAATTAACTTTGTCGAACTATAATAGTATTAGTAGATGATCTATATAATAACCAAACAAAAAAATAAAATATTTTAACTAAAATTTATTGTTACAATCAAAGAACTTTGTAGCTCATGCACTCGTTTAACATAAATTATTCATATACTTAAAATCAATATCGAATTCAAATAAAAAAAACCCCCAAGGAACGTTTCAACACGCAACCGATTATATTGAATAGGGGAAATTTTAAAATAATTTGTACAGTTCGACATAAAAGTAAATGAATTAGAGATATTAGATATCCATACTTGTTAAGATTGGAAGAGGCTATCCCTTTACAGGCAGTATTAAAAAAAACCGGTCAAGTGCGAGTTGGACTCGCGCACCGAGGGTTCCGTACAAACCTGTAGATAAGGAGTAGTAACTTTGAAATATTCAAAATTGTCAAAAAGATTTTTCAAAAAGATTTTTTTATATATGATGAAACTGAAAATTTACGGTTTTCGTAATTTTTCCTATATCTGTACTATAAGACGTGACTTCGTACTAAATTTCAAGATTCTAAGTTTACGGGAAGTACCCTGTAGGTTTTGATTCCCGTGCGAGTTTCGAAAATTTGCGGAATTTTGCGGCCTAAATGGCTGTATCTTTTGATTGCGATGGCTTAGAAGGTTGATTTTCCTACAGCTTCCAGGGACAGTAGACCTAAGTATCATATAGAATTTTCAGTTTGATACCTTCACGCGTTCCTGAGAAAAACGGTCTTGACAGACGGACGGACGGACGGACAGACGGACAACAAAGTGATCTTATAAGGGTTCCGTTTTTTTCTTTTGAGGTACGGAACCCTAAAAAACAACATTATCGTTCGTCATTTATCTACGGAACGTAACAAACAGTTACGCTGAAGGAAATCCTTCAAAGCATATCTTTAAAGTTTAAGGCAGACGAAAAAAAAAATGTAAACTTTGGGCAGCCGGCTATCCTATTTCTTTGAGAATTTTAAATCAAGAGAACAGTTTGGGACCCGGCTTAACTTTTTTCAATGGAACATTTTGAGATAAATTTTCAAAGGAACTTTTTGAGATTAATTTTTATTTGCAGAGGATTTTATTTGCCCCTATTGCGCTTATTTCAGAGGCAGTTTGACAAGTGAGGAACTCAACGAGTTGCTAGTAAACGGACCGCGGAACTTGCGCGACATTGCTGTCGTTGGGTTTATGTTTATTTTTTTTTGCTTCTTATTTTAGTTGAGTAGCTAGTCTCATTTTTTTTAGATCGGATTATATTCCCCTTAGATGTTTTTGAGAAGTCGGCCCAGAAATGGGGGCGTCTGCCGTAGTTTAATTTCATCCCATCGTAACAAGAGTTTGTAAGTTGTTGTGGAAGCAGGCTGGTTCCCATCGCTGATTTTAGGTTATATTTCGTTATTTTATTACATCATTCAGAATTCAAAAACTCAACAAAATATTCAACACATTTTTCATGTCGACTGTACCATCATTACCACGATCGTTAGGATTTAGTATTCATCATTTCGTTTGTACACATAAATTGCTACTCGTAAAAAAAGTATCATCTGCATTACGTAGAAATCGATAATTTTCTATCTACTAAATTTCTTTCTATTTCTACCTTTCTCATTTAATTTTCACTGCACCCATTGCCTTCTTTCTCCATGACCTTGAGGTTGACTGGCAGAAAATGCTTTTAGCATTAAGTCCACCCTTTGTACATATCTTGTGCAATAAAGTTTTAAATAAATAAATTAATTAATTAATTTAAATTTATCACCCTGTTTTTAGGTATTTTGAATGAAACTCACCAACATTCGTATTTGAGTTTGTTTTGCGAATTCCTTCATTTTTATAAACAACCAATTGTTACCGCATTTTCCTTCCACTGATTGACAAACACTCATCCCTATCTGGAGTAATCTTAGCTATTTTTGAGTGTCGTTTAATTTGAATTTACTGAGGTAAATGTTGGAGCATTTAACTCAGTAAATTCAAATTAAACGACGCTTTATAAACATTGTAATGTAACTATGTATGTTGTTAGTACCATATTGATTTCGAATTAGGTTAACATTTTATAATTCAATGCCTTTAACTAAGTTTAACTAGGTTTTGAATTATAAAATGTTAGCCTTATTTTAGTATTAGGTTTTGGTAGTGTTGGTGTACTAAAGTAAACATTTTTCCTTTTTTTATAAACTTATATTTGGTTTGCAATTCATTTTCTTTACAATTATTGATAGGTAATGTTTTGAATATAATTGTAAATTGGGCTGCCATGAGATCCTAGGTGACTTGTCAAAAAATCAGGAAGCTACAAGTTATGGCAAAAGTTTTATTTTATTTTAATTAATATGGGTTCGCTCTTGACATCATTCTCCCTCGAAGAGGTAAAGAAGATGTCGACGATGTAGCGACCTTACCCAGAAGGTGCCTATTGACAAATAAATAAAAACTTCGGCTAAGAATCAAGATCAATGTCGAGATTGCTCTACGGCTTCGCATAGCGGGTGTATGACGTCAAATCTCATGATTAATCATTGATAAGCCATGGCATACGTCATCGTTACGTCGGTAAATGGATGGGCATTTCTTGAGCGATACTGCACAACCTAGTCTTAGGGCCCAGACTAGGTTACATGACATTTTTGATGAAAATCACGATTTCTCATAAATGTATTAAACTGACATCTGGCTTCGCTAACGTCCGGTTTAAAAAGTTTATCTAGTCAGTTTCATGGAAATGGCTGTAATCTCGGTTTTCAATAAAAACGAACAGTTCGTTTTTATTATAAAAGCTATCCGAGATTACAGTTATCCAATTTTCAGTGAAATATATTAATAACCGGCCCCAAGTGATCGTCATCAGCGAAGACGAATCTCATTTCCATACATTTTGCAAACAAATTCGATAGCGAATTTCGTCATCTACTCCTATGTACCTTTGTCTAGAGGTCCTAGTTGGCTACATACGGTGGCCGGCACGTCATCACGGTAAATGCTGTGGTATCTTATATTTGGATTTTATATATGGATTTTTCCACAAAAATGAGTAGCCTAATGTTCTGGCCACTGTTCTATCAACGTCAGGTCCTACGTAGCAACTGAAAGTACGAGTAAGTAGTACTACGAAAATTTTAGAACTTAAACTAGGTATACCATATGAGATTTCCTGTACCTCCTTCCTCCTTCTCCTTGCAGCTTTTTCTCGAGGCTCAAAGTTGATGGACTAGGGTAAAGCCAAGATAGATGCCCCAGTGGTATAAATGACCCGATTTTAATTACATTAGTTTGGCAGATAAATTCGTTACTTGTTTTCATATCTATCAAAAGAATCTCTAACTCTATCTTAATTGACCTAGTAGTATGTCTCGTAGCGACAGCATGCAATGGCAAAATGAATTCAAAGATTGCCCATTTCTCCGCTGAGTTATCTATCCTATACGCAATTTATATGGGTCGGGCATCTATCCCCTGTATGGGATAGATGTCACAAAATTTAGAGGTCTGCAAAAGTCCCTAATGCTTTGAATAATATCGAAGGCAACGTTATTTACTTTTCATAAATTTGTAGAAAAAATTCCCAAGAAAATTTTTGTTTCATAAATAAATTGATAGGATTTTTATTATTTAAGTTTATATTTAATTATAGAGCGATTTCGAAAAGTGGGGCATCTATCCCGGTTATACCCTATAAGAGCTGATCAGAAGAGAATGAAAAGGTTATAAAAATAAGTGTTCGTTGACCTTTATCGTTCGTTTCATTAAATCTACATACGAGAGAAAGTTCTCAATATATTGTGCCAAAATAGCTCTCGAGATGAATCTAGGTCATACCTATCGCAGCTCGAGACGACACATGGCTAGACAAATAAGACCGTATGTCTATTGTAATAAGACTAATAGGAAATGGCCAGATATTTTTTCTAATGCCAAGTGGTACATCTATTATTGGAACAGTGAAAGTGGAATAAGTAACTAATCAATTACATGAAAACATATTAAAAAAAAACTGATAGATAATAGTGGAGTATTTCTCATACCACCTCATAGCTGAGGTGAGGTCGGTGCCCAGCCGTGGGACGTACGTATCTGTATACGCCTAACGAGTTGAGTTGAGATAATAGTCGCCAACACAGATCACTCTCTATTGAATAATTGACTATTTTTAAAGCTCGCCATAAGTTGTATAACCTCAAATATGTTTAAAATGATTTCGTTTTAGTAGACGACATGGCACATGTCCAGTGTTACAATCATTTAAATAACGTCGGCAGTCGAAATTGGCCATTGTTTCAATGGAAAGTACCTCGGCGGTATAAAATTATAGCTACAGGCGGTAAAAATACATGCAAGCATCTAAGGTTGTCAGAATAGAATTGATTTTTCAGCAAATATGTGCAGGCAGATGTGCCGGCATCTGTATTTCATAAAAATATGAACGAACTAATACTTACAAGATGATTGAAGCCCGTGACGGCTGCGGTGTCACAAATTGTGTTTTCGTTGATCTTATTAATAAGAACCTTGAAAATCATTGCTGATGATAGGAATTCATACGCCTTGAGACTTTTGTATGTTACAACATGTTTGTATGAAACGAGTTCATTGAAAAATACTATTTCCAAATAAAAAAATACCGGACAGTTTTTTTCCATAAATCGTGCATAAAGAAGATATAATTAGGTTAGGTTAATTTTGTTTTGAAATAAATGGTTTTAACGAACACCGATTACCTAGCCCCAAATTAAGCGTTAGCTTGTGCCATGGTGACTAGAATATTGGATAGTAATACTTAAATACATTTATAATCAGGTGCAAATGCTCGTTCTTATCACACAAACATTTGCCCTTAGCAGAATTCGAACCCGCAAGTAGTTTGTAGTCCGGACCACTAGACCAAAGCTGTGTCATCTGTCGGTTAAGGTAAAAATTGGTTGCCTGTAAAGTCGGTATACGGGCGAAAGTTTTACGTGACAACGAGTGGTAAAATAATTTTAATGTGAATATTCATTCGTATAACATGAACCGGTGTGTATGCCTATCTCTCTCACTCTCTCTCTCTCGCTCTGTCTCTCTCGCTCTTAGGCGGGTTAACTGTGCTCGAGTGGAAGGGACGCGTGCCTTTCACTTTTTATGTCTGTCTCACTCGCTCTTAGGCGGGCTAACCATGCCCGAGTCGAAGGGACGCGTGCCTCTCACTCGCTCTCATTGTGAGCGCGGAACGTGAGCGGAGCGTAACGCAGTTTCTTGAAGTGTCACCCGGCAAACCAATTTATAAGACGTTGTCACGTCAAAAAAAAACTATATCTCGACGTACGTTCAAAACTTGGTAGCTAACAAATTCAGAGAGCTAGTGGAATTTAGGGTCAAAAATTTGCACAGCGTTAGCTTTTATCGTTATGATGATTTTAAATTGCGTCTAGTCTAAGGGCCCTGCACTGCTTCTCTTTCCAACCGAAATAAATCATAACAAGTGACCCGGCGCAGTTGACAAACCGGCCGAATTGGCAGCCGACGGGTCTGTTATGTCAACGAAACTATTTCTGTGCGTCCTTTACGCGCAATTAAATATGAAAAACGTTGCATTGTTGATCATCAATGGATAATATTGATAAAATCTCTGCTGATTTTTTTTGGCAGTCAATTTGCAAATAAATTACGACGGATTACACGCTCTTTGACACAAACGCTATTCGTCACATACGCAGAATGTCATAATACGCGACTGGACACGTACGTAGTTCGTCACATACGCCGTCCGTCTTAATCGCATTTTGTCGCAAACGTAGTTCGTCATAGACGCAATTCGTCTCGTACGTAGTTCGCCACAAACGCAGTGCGTCATATTCACATTTCGTCACACAAGATTCATGATAAAAGTAGGCACGAAAGAAGTACAGAAAACAAAAAAAAACTTTCATAAATCAGTATACAGTTTGTAAAATGGCGGTGGTGTCGCTTTATAGGTCCCGTCACCGAAATAATCACCTGATGGAGTATTGCATATAATTGTTCTAGCAATTTTTGATGAGAAAAATCAAGATTTTTTTCACTCTCCCCATCATGACATAAAAGAAAATTTTTGGAGAATGCATTTGGCACGACGACATCAGCTAAATTCGTGAAACTTATTTTTTTTGTGTTGAGGTTTTTTTTTTCTGCTTAATAAAGTGTGTCTTGAATGTTTTTAAGTGATGGAAGAAAATTAATTGCATTGCGTCTTGTTTTCAAATCAGTAAAAATTTTCTCATATGTGTTTTTTATAGGCGAAAAATCTTCACATACATCCAGTTTACATTGGTTGATTGCAATCAAAACTTAATTTTTTCTTTCCTCTAATAAACATGTATGATCACATTTATGAATTACACGTTCTTTTGTAGCATTTAAAGTGATAGATGCACTGCATACCGATCGATTAACACATCGCCAATCTACTAAGATCTACTAAGATCCGCTCTCGTTTGTCCTGTTAATGTTGTATTGATAACCGTCGTATAATAGTATATTCTTTCCTCTTTCACTGGTAATAAACTTAAACTCTTCTGAATTCATGATTAAAACGTAAATAATGCCAATATATAAGGATTTCATAAAAATAACTGCATTGATATATATTATTGACAGTAATTGTAACATTTTTGCAAAATACTTACATTTTCCTGTATTTAAAAACCTTAAACTTGGTTTTTCCTTAACTTAGATGGCGCTGCTTGTATCAAAACAATTTTATTTGATGTTAAAATTTATACGTCGTCGAGTACCACAATAATGACGAATCGCGTTTAAAACAAATTGCATACATGACGAATCGCGTTTGAGACGAACGGCTTTTATGACCAATCACGTATATGACCTAATGCAAATGTGACGAACTGAGTAAATCAGAAGGCTATGGACGAACTGCGTAAATGACGAATAGCGTTTGTGTCAAGCAGCGTGTAATCTGTAATGCGGATTGCGACGTCATGATCATTAAGAAACCGAAAAATATAATAATTTTACCCAGATTTTTTTTCTACGCATACTTACCTCTACTTCGAAACTATTTTATTTTAATCCATAGAGAAGTACTAACCTACTGTAACCCTGTAACCTACTGTTAACCTGTAACTTCTATTATGCCTAAAGAGCCAAATTAAGGAAAGTAGTGATCTCGATCCGAAATTACCAAAAGTTTGGGGTTCGATTCCCATCTTATTATACAGGCAAAGATGCTTTAGTACGTAATATGATAATCATAAAACAATATTATGTGTCTTTGATCCTCAAGAGCAATATCACAAAATTTTGACAGATTAGCAGTTTTTTGCCGCAAACTTGGATTTCAAAGGTAAAATCAAAAATCGGATGTTGTCAATGTACTGAACGTTGGGTTAAAATGCAAATTCCGTTTAGTTCATTGGCAATGTTTTTAAGCAATAGATTACTTAATGTAGTTACGAACTTCCTTCTTCGTAGCGGCCTCTGATTTTCGAGCTATCCTTTGAGAACCAATTGTTTAAAACTTGGTTTTCAACCTTCTTCTTAGTCGTCGAAATTTTGTTAAATATGCCTCTTAACACCCCAAAACTCATCATTTATGACTTCGGTCACTGCACCCCAAAATCATCATTACATCACTCTCTTATCATCTCGTCTACACCTATCCCTTCACCTTTCCAGCGCTTCCGTCTCGACCTACGGCGACAAGCAAGAGGAGGGCCAGCTGAAGCAGTACCACGTGGAGCAGCGGTTCGCCGACCGCCGGTACAAGGTCACCAGCGCGCGAACCTACTTCTACCTGAACGAGGCGTCTTGCGAGAAGAACATGGAGGCGTTCTTGAAGAGTATTGACGCTGTTGCCGGTGAGTACGCACACACTCTCTCCTTCTCTCTTTAGCCTATAAATGTCCCACTGCTGGGCACAGGAACAACCTATATACTCCACCACTCGGGCTCAGGAGTATTTCGACTACAGCGGCTAATCCCAACAAAGATCAGCCAAATAGGCAGGAGATGTAGGGCACAAATGTAAGCGCAATACACAGGTGCATTTACTGTTCCTTCACTCTCATAGTTCAGTGAGACGGCAATCCGACATGACCGGAGAGATATCAGGCTCAGGACCGATGGCTTTACGGGTGTAACACTGCCAACTTTCCCACTCCGAGCTGTTTCTGAAAAATTCATAAAGAAAACCTTAGAAACAACCTTAGAATATTGACACTGTTCCCGTTGGGTACCTATTATTTGTGTAGAGGTTGATGTAGCAAGAGGAATTACTAGTTACAATTCGTAGTTTATTTGGATGAGTCGTCCCTGTCCATGTATCTAGTGTAATCATATGAAAAAATCGGATTGCTAAAGTTGAAAATGCGGTCAAAATGTTAAAAAAGTAAAACGGCCCCAGGTTCAAATAATGCATCGAGAAGATTTTTCTTTTTCTGTCATAGTAGAACAGACTTTCGGTCTTAGGAAGAAGGTAGTCTGAAAAAATACAAATGTAACTAGTTTATCTTGACTAGTTGATTAGAGCTTAGGCTTATTTGCTTAAGACAAATGTATGTTTACATATCTTATGCATTATTTTATAACTTGTTATTTTTATTAATACGATAAAATTTATAAAATTACAAATTATAAAAGAAAAATATGTAAACATACAGGGTGTAAAAAAAACCTCAACGAAGACGAATACCACATATTCTAACAATTGTTACGATCCTTTTTTTTCTATACACCATACCTGGGAAGTAAACGGTAACTGAGATATTGATGGTTTGTTTGTTAAGTAAGAAAAAAATTGATGATTTGTACAGAAATGACTTCTGTCCATTATAACTGAACTTTTTTCCAAAGAAACATGATACAAATTTTCACTAGTTCTTTCATAAAAAGCCTCTAAATGGCACACTCCTCAATGTACAGCGCACTCTCGAACCGAACCGCGTCGCGGCGGCGTAATGCAACACGCCCCGCGGTGACGCGTGCGCGCTGTACATTGCGGGTTAGAATTAAATTATTTTTTTTTGATGTCAAAAAATAAAAGCTGTTTCCCAGCCAAAATTTATTTTTCATACGATTTGGTTTGATGTAGGTACTGAACGCTTGGTTGACGGCTTCGTTAAGGTTTTTTTACATCCTGTATATTTGTCTTAAATACATCAATCTTTACAGAATAATTCCAATGAAATAGGTGCAGGCCAGAATAAATTAATAAAAAAATCATTAATTAATAATTAACAAATAAATTAAGTTGAATACAATACATTCTAAAACAAAAATTTTTTGAACAGGACGAATTACAAACGATAACATATTATGTTTAATGTCACTTTTGCGAACCTCAGCCCTTGAACAATGAAACAGATCTATGCTAGCGGCAGCCAGATTTAAAATTTCGATAGCACGCGTGAGGGGAGATATGGCTAACAACTGCGTGGCTAACAAAATAGTGACTGTGGCTGTTTCGAATAATGAAATTTCGTTCCCTTCCAGGTATCACCAAAAGCACGGGACTTATGGCTGTTAAACTGACAGCTCTTGGAAGACCGCAGCTTTTGGTGAGTTATTTTTTAATAAATAAAATCTGTTCTAAGTATGTTTAATCATTTTCAATCTTTAATTACGTTACGTTATGTTTAAAGACGTTTATTCTCAAAAAAGACATAGTCACTTACATGAGAACAGAGTTATAGAAATAATACAGTCGTTACGTTATGATCAATCACTGATGTATTTGGATTAAACTAATAACCTGCCTCTTTTTTGTTTGATATAAGGGCGCTTTTAATTTAGGACTAAAATTATTTATAAAGAGGTGAACCTATCTAGCCTACTTTCGTAATTTTTTTCTTGTACTATGTTTACCTCACTAACATAGTTTTTAAGTACATATATTGTTACTAACACATTGACGTAGTTGGTCTGAAATAAAATATTTTAATTAAGACGTTTCGTTCCGATGCAGTGCCGATAGTGCAGCGACAGCGCGACGTCGGTACCGAGAACGCACTGTTGCCGTTCCGTGCGGTTTGTATGCAGATAAATGTCCATGCGCCGTACGACAAACGTACCGCTTCGGTACTGAACGGTCCGACACGAAACGTCTAAAATACATTACACTTAAAAAAAATCTTTTTGGCTCCGGTCATGAGGGAACATTCGAACCCCCGACCTGACCTTTGGAAGTCCGGTCCAATTAAAATTAAAAAAAAAATTCAAAAATTCAAATTCAAAATTATTTATTGTTTTCAAACATGTACACAGCCTAACAGTAGTTGGGGTCTCCTTTTAAGCATAATAATGCCTGTGCCAGGAGACTCCGCTCTTTCTAAATGTTTCTATATTATTTTATAATGAATTGCTGTTCGTTAGTCTCGCTAAAACTCGAGAACTCGAAAAATAGCGTTGTCAACGTAAAATAAATTCTTAATAAACGAAACGTCTAATTTGAAAGCACTCTATGGCAGACAGCCGTTTAATAGTTTGATACTAATTCCACCTATTTGTTTCTTAGGTTTACGCGAACAGTAGACATTGAAATGAGACACTTTTACGGATTATTTAGCGATTTGTTTACATTTTGTTTTAACCTGACGTTTCGGACCCTTTTCAGCGTCCGTGGTCACAGGTAGACTAAGGTGTTAGTTGTCATTACATAGTTTGAAAAATTTTTAAACTACCATCATTCAAAAATATTGAGTTACGTTCCTATCCACACAAAATGAGCTAACAGTATCTTGAGGTCTTGAAGTGCGGGGTCGAGCTTGAGTCTTGGCTAAATCAGGATCCCAAGCTGGTGGAATTTTCCAACCATCTTCTCTATTAAAATTAGGGTGTCTTCTAATTTCAATAGCCTCACGGAGCATACGAGGAAGAAAACGACGTTTTTTTGCTAGGACTTTTGGTTGGTCAAAGCGTATAAATTAATTCCACCTGTCCCCCATTCCAGCTGCAACTGTCCGAGGTGATCATGCGCGCGCGCAACTACATGCAGCAGATCGCCGGCGGCACCGGCAACGTGCTCACACACCACAAGACCATCGAGGATCTGCAGCGGTACTTCGGCGAGAACAGTTCCAAGCCCGAGGTGCAGGCTTTCATGAGGAGCATCACTTCGGATAAGGAGGGGTGAGAGGACTTTTGATAATCGTCATCATTTCGACGACCACTTTGGGGCCATTCATAAATCACGTCACACCAATTTCATTATTTTTACATTTTTACAATAATTATTCAATTAAACGGCAGTTCCGTATTTTTTTATTTCAATTTAAATTATGTAGGACTTATCTCTAAAGAGAGATCTCCCCGCTAACGTGTAACTTAATTTATGGATGGCCCCTTTGGTGTAATGGTCAAGAAGTTGACTTTTAACCAAGAGGTCGCGGGTTAAATTCCCGCACTGTAAAAACATTTGTGTGCATGAACATGTCTGTTTGTACTGGTCTGGGTGTTATATGTATTTATCTGAGTGTATTTGTAATACCACTATTGATTCTGATATCTGTAACACAAGAGCTCAAGCTACTTACCACGGAGTCAGATCAATGTATGAGATGTTGTTGTATTTATTATTTGCCCTGGCATATATGGACCTCCTTCACAACTTCTGCGACCAGAGACAACGCATCGTCGTCATCTTCTATAATGGCATTATAGCCATCTCTATTCAGTTAGACGACCGGTCAAAACTAAGTTTAGGTTCACTATCTTCTCTGATTATCTATACAAACGTCAGCTTTTACCATAAGGCCTCTTTTTTGAGCTGTTTTCATCCTACCTGTGCTCACCTTCTTTATGGTGTCGTCTTACACCGCATCTATGGTCTTTGATTGTGTCTTTTCGGTTCAACAGTATTTCTGTCTAGTATATAGGCTCGAAAAGAAATCTTTTCGGCTCCGGTCATCGAGGATTTCAGTTGGTTAGAGCATTGGACCGGACTTCCAAAGATTCGAATCCTCCCTGATGACCGGAGCCAAAATATTTTTTTTGTGTAATGTCTTTTCGAATTTAAAAATTGCGCTGTGAACGCAGAAAAAAAAACTTAATAAATAGTATATTGGCGTTCATTAGGAGCATCACTTCGGATCAGGAGGGGTCAGTATCGTCATCAGTATTGGCCGTTGGCTGTCTGCAGCAAAATTGACTGTAGAAGTGACCTCATTCATTTCGGTCCGGCTATATATAGAGTTCTGTGATTGCTGCTTTTTAAGCCCTCCATAAACTCTTCCCGTTATGTGCCCTTTCTGACACACGATGAATATATAACATAGACATTGTCTACGTGTCTCCATATTCTTTGCTTTAGACAACAAAACTACTTGTAAGTACTTTTTTGCTTATCAGTGTCTTATTGCTAGGTATTTGATGAAGAAGCAGTAAATTAAACTCTGTACGAGGATTTGAACATTTACTGGTTAGCTACTGCCATTTTTTCTAAAACAGCAGTTCCCAGAAGAACTATAAATAAAGCTTGTATGTCTCATCATACAATTATGTCACACGCGACTGTTACGAGGCATCTATCTAACAGGGCAACGTCCCAAGACGGAGTTATTTCGACAATTAGTCACTCTTACTCCTGGCACGTGGCCAGGTTTCACGTAAATGATAGTAATCGCTGATGCAGATAAGGGTAATGTTAAAAAAGTTTGGGTATCATCAATTCTACCGTTAAATATCCATTGCTAAACATATAATATAATATACAACAACATACATGGATCTGACTCCTTAGTAAGTAGCTCAAGCACTTGTGTTACAGAAATCAAAATAAACAGTGGTATTACAAATAAACTTAAATAAATATATATAACACCTAGACCAGTACAAACAGACATGTTCAAGCACACAAATGTTTGTACAGTGCGGGGGTCGAACCCGCGACCTCTTGGTAAATAGTCAACTACTTAACCTTTACATCAAAGTGGTCGTCAAAATACGTCCTCCTTTCTTGGTCGAGCGGCAACTAGTACCCTGCCTTCAGTTCGAACCTAAAATATTAAAAGGGTTGACCAGAGAAGCTTAGATAATGTGGAAAAGTGCAACTTTTTGCTACATACCTGAATTTGATATTGACCTTCCTTAAGACTTGGCTTGTTGCCAGCCTCTGTCATGACGATAGGCAAGCTGACTGGACGGTTTTTTTTTTGTATCTCAAATGTCATCCTGGCTGCTCTACTAAAATTACTCTTTAGCTACTGTTAGCTCCACTTTTTAAGAAAATACTTTGTCTCTTTTCTTTTTTTGGCCGCGAAGGAAGGGTTATGTTTGTTCTATTTTTGGGTAACTGTGGGTAACAGGATAAAAACGATACTCTTTTACTCTAGACCTCGCTTTTCGTCTGTACGTCTTTTGTCAAGGGCGTCTCATGAACTGTGATAGCAAATTTTCACATTTAGTTATATATATTTTTTTACTGCAACCTAAAAATAATATCAAGTGGGTCTGCCATAAGTACGATAAATATGTTACTTATTATAACCGCATATATACACTACCTTGAAAAGGGGGTATCAGTACATGTTACTGAACATAATATGTGTAACATATTATGTGTGCAGTCAAAAGTTAAAAAACAAACCTCTATACAGGGTGTAAAAAAAACCTTAACGAAGCCGTCAACCACGCGTTCAGTACATCAAACCAAATCGTATAAAAAAGAAATTTTGGCTGGGAAACAAATTTTAATTTTTGACATCAAAAAAAATAATTTAATTCTAACCCGCAATGTACAGCGCGCACGCGGAAAAGTCACCGCGGGGCGTGTTGCTATACGCCGCCGCGACGCGGTTCGGTTCGAGTGTGCGCTGTTCATTGCGGAGTGTGCCATTTAAAGGCTTTTTATGAAAGAACTAGTGAAAATTTTTATCATGTTTCTTTGGAAAAAAGTTCAGTTATAACGGACAGAAGACGTTTCTATAAAAATCATCAATTTTTTTTTCAAACTTCAACCATCTATATCTCAGTAACCGTTAACTTCCCAGGTATGGTGTAAAGGAAAAAAATGATCGTAGCAATTGGTAGAATATGTGGTATTTGGCTTCGTTAAGGTTTTTTTTACACCCTGTATATATAAAAATGAATTGCTCTTCGTTAGCTCTAGCTAATGAACTCGAGAACGGCTGTGTACCGATTTTGTTGATTTTGTTACTGAGTTTGCTGATTTGCCGATTCTGTTTAAATGGTGAGAGAATAAAATTAAATTTCCAAAACAGCTGGCAGGATGACGTCTGCTAGGTCCGCTAGTAATCTAATAAATAGTAACACCAACAATACATTTTCGACTCACTTTTCGATTCTTCATATTCATATTCATAATATTTATTGCAAAGTCACACGTTACAGTAAGGTGTTACAGTCTCATGAGTAAACTAGTACAGTGACGCCCGGCTAGAGCACAGCAACTTAAATTAAATTGAATTACAAAATTAGATGAAATAAAATTATTAAACATATCATTAAATTTAATTATACTATCAAGAATAACTATTGAATATAATCGAATCAAATTAAATAATCAAATATAACATTCAAAGCTTAAGGATAAGACTTTACAATTTATTAAGACTAAAATATAACTCTAGTAATACCTTTTTACCTTTGCATGCCAGTTATGGTGAATTGTGCGAACACAAACATTGTTTAACATCTCCTGTACCACTTTTCAAGCAAATAAATGAATTTGATTTGATTTGATTTGAACTGTGGACTTGTTTTCATTGATGAATCATGGACCGATGAGTAAGTGTCACGGTAGCTTAACTGGGAGAGCAATCGCCCGGCTTGCGAGAGGTGCGGGCTCGAGTCCCGCTTGTGGCAGTCCATTTGTCTATAAGTGTATTTTAATTTCACATTGTAAAGAAATTTGCATTGTTAATGCAAAAAAATAATGTATTTATAAATCACACTTTTGTTTGTGGTGGTATACATAGACTCTTACTTGATAGGTTTTTACTTATTTTGTCTTTGGTATTACAATATAATATTTCCCGAGCTGTGATTTAGCTCAGAAACTCTTGAGGCTCTTGTGAAGGTAGCCACACTCTTATCATAATCTTCTTCTACTGTGCTATTAAAAATGAATTGCTGTTCGTTAGTTTCGCTAAAACTCGATAACGGCTGAACCGAACCGACTAAACTTGGTCTAAATATTGAAAAAATGCGAACACAGCGAGCAGGAAAACGTCTGGCCGGGTCCGATAGTAAAGACTTAGGCGCAACAGATTTCGAGTTAGGAAGCTAAAAGGAAGCGCTTCCTACCGACCGGGTGTTATAGTCGGGGTCCAAGGTCCGATAGACATAATCTTGATTTGTCTATCTATATTAATAATAATAATATTCCTCCTGGCCAATTTCGACCACGGCGGCCAATCTCAACAGAGATCAGCCAACTACGCAGGACATATTATAGTGTTCACTCCCACTCACTCACTGTTCCTTCACTCTCAAAGTTCGGTGAGACGGCAATCCGACATGACCCGAGAGAGATCAGGCGCAGGACCAACGGCTTAACGTGCTTTCCGAGGCACGGAGGTGTAACATCGCCAATTTCCCGACTCCGAGCTGTTTAAAAAAAATCATGACAGAAAATCTCAGGAACAATTTTTGGCTCGACCTGGGATTCGAACCCAGGACCTCTCGAATGTAAGGCAGAAACTTTGTCACTACACCAACGAGGCAGATCTATATTATTCAGAATCTAAATCTTATATGCCGCGGTTCATGTGCGGTACTAGGCTAACAGCGCCATCTAGCCTATGGAGCCGTATCAGCGCGTGTCACCGTTGGGCATGCGCAGGTAGAGGTCGCCACAAGACTAAATGTGATGTTTCTCCAACAGCATCGTCCACCTGTTCCCCTGGTCCAACATCCTGGACGCGGACATGGGCCTCTCGGACTCGTTCCGCGTGCCCGACCCGAAGACCGGCCAGATGCGCCGGCTGATCTCGCAGATCTCCCCGAAGGAGGAGGAGATGTTCAAGAATATGCTGAGAAGACTTAACCATATCATTCAGGTAATGTAGAAGCGTCTGGGTCTGCTTCGCAGACATAGTCAGTAGCCGCTGTCTGATGCAGTAAAATCTTTATACATACTCGTATCATGTCTCACAAATACAAAGCTTGTGAGGATCTAACCAATGGTTGTGAGATTATTTGTGATAGTTGAACAAAGAAGAGATAATTGTTGTATCTACATAAACAGCATGTGTGACCTATTGGGTATACGTCTTTTTGATCTCGCATTTGAATACTTGTTGTACGACTCATTTCTGTTCAGTGGCTACATTTGCACAGTTTACCACTTAGGCCTCACTTACCGTATACAGTCGCCACGACTCGCGTCCGATTGACTCGCGGCGATTGATTTACACACTGTCAAAAGCGAGTCGCAGATTTGGCCTGAGCCTTATTCTAATGACTATTTGACTGCCTCGTTGGTGTAATGACAAAGTTTCTGCTTTACATCCGAGAGGTCCTGGGTTCGAATCCCAGGTCGAGCCAAAATTGTTTCAGAGATGTTCTGTCATGAATTTCTCTACAATAACTCGGAGTCGGGAAGTTGGCGGTGTTTCACCCCCGTGCCTCGGTGCGCACGTTAAGCCGTTGGTCCTGCGCCTGATCTCTCTCCGGTCATGTCGGATTGCCGTCTCTCCGAACTTTGAGAGTGATGGAACAGTGAGTGCACCTGTGTATTGCGCTCACACTTGTGCACTATAATATCTCCTGCGCAGTTGGCTGATCTCTATTGAGATTGGCCGCCGTGGTCGAATTCGGCTAAGAGGACTATTATTAATATTTCATAATGTATTATTTACTTTTTTTTTATCTTTGCAGGCGGCAAACGAAGTGGACGTGCGGATCATGATAGACGCGGAGCAGACGTACTTCCAGCCCGCCATCTCGCGCATCTGCGTCGAGATGATGCGCCGGTATAACAAGGTATGTGCTCATGCAATTAAAGATTAACACATCCAACAAAGAGTAGGGGCGAGACATGTATTGGAACTATACAGATAAACAACCTTCATACGAGTTTCGAGTTTAAAAATATAGGTCATTTTGACATCATGAAAACATTGAAAGAATGAAAACAAAAGGAAACTCAGAATAAATAGGTTATATCAATAGACACGATAAAATATATTATTCCTCTCATTGCAGCTCACTTAGCATATATTTTTAATGAGTGCATTAATCAAAATCTATTTACTTACTACATTAATGAAATATAGTAAGATTATGCCTTTGTTTAAATCGGGAGAAAAAAGTGACCCGAGCAATTTTAGACAGATTTCTATTTTACCAACACTTAGTAAAAACTTTGAAAAGATCGTTTGTAAGCAATTGGTCGCTGAATTTAAAATTAATAATTTCCAAAGGTATAAAGAATATTACTTTTACTTAACCCGAAAGTATAGCAAAGCGTTTTCTTTTTAGGCACTTTCATTGTAAATAGAATGATAACATTTTTTATTGTACAGTTACATGACACCCTACGTTTGGCTTGTGTTATTAGTGTCTTCGTAAAATATTTAATACGATACATTGTAACTTTTACAACCAATTTGGATTTGTTGCACAGTACAGCTACTAATCATCTACCATAAATTACACTCTCCCATAATTAACCAGTAGCAATCGCGATGCATTTTTGCCTTTGTCAAAAGTAGCAAAGTGTTTAGACACCATATAATTTTTCAAGAAACAATTTTCCTAGTGCTCAACGAAACCTTTTCATGTCAACAGAAAAAGTTTCTAGTTTTCAACAAAACTATGTTCTCGTCCACAGGAGAAATTCCTAGTGTTCAACACATACCAGACGTACCTGAAGAACACGTACAACGAGATCGTGACGGACGTGGAGCAGGCGTCGCGTCAAAACTTCTACTGGGGAGCCAAGCTGGTGCGCGGCGCGTATATTGAGCAAGTGAGTGAAATACAGTTGCGATCAGATAGTGTTTACCACCTGAAGAACACGTACGAAAAGATCGTCACAGACGTGGAGCAGGCGTCGCGGCAAAACTTCTTCTTAGGCGCCGGCCAAAAATAAAATGGACCCCATTAGGTTTTTCTATATACTTAAAAATATTGAGATATTATAAGTACTACCGCCATAGAATTTTCAATCGGCCATGTGATTGTGACTTCTTGTTTTTTAACCAAACCACATGAAAATAATTATATTAGTCCCTATTTAACTAATTTATTAATAACTTTACATGTAATTTACTAATTCAGCCACAGACTTAACACCATTTTACGGGTTACTGCATCGACATAAGCTTTTCAAAAACTATAATTAAAAGCTTCAGTGCGTAACATCATATATTATATCTTAGCATGTCAATTGATACATCATAATAATTATGAAAAAATGTTTTTTTTTCACGATTTAATAATTATTATTAAATCGGGAAAAAACACAAGTATGAATTTCGCGATACGACAGCGAACGGCCATTTGCACCAATCAGAGATCATAATACGTGAACTACCAAACCAACGTTAACCAACCTTCTTATTTACAGTGTCATCCGTTCGAATGAATGCGTTCGTTTTTTGTTTTTCTTTTTATCATATGTTATCATTGGAAATCTAAATATATGAAACTCAAAGGCCTCACTCTTAAGACTGACTGACTGGCATAGTGATCTATCATAGCACAGCCCAAACCATTGGCCCGATTGTGCTGAAGTTTGGCATGCAGTTATGACGTAGGCATCTTCTAAGAAATGATTTTGAGAAATTCCAACCTGTCTGTGTCGCGGTGCCAGGGCCTTTATGATTGAGGTTTTAAAGATCTCGGCAAGTAGACTGGGCCAAAACTCTATCATTTGTTCGAACTTTAAGTCGCAGGCGGCTGCTAGTTGCTAATAAAACCTTACTCATTTTCGATCCTGCGCCTGATCTCTTTCCGGTCATGTTGGATTGCCGTCTCACCGAACTTTGAGGGTGAAGTAACAGAGATAGCACCTTGTGTTGTGCGCCATAAGACCTCACGCGTAGTTGGCTGATCTCTGTTGAACCAGTTTTAACACCCGCCGTGGTCAGGCTAGGAGGAACTTCACTTTACTTTTAATCTTTTCGCCAGGAGCGCGCCCGAGCCGCGGCCATGGGCTACGAGGACCCGACGTGCGAGAACGTGGAGGCGACCACCACCTCCTTCCACAAATGCCTCAAGGAGATCCTCAGCAGAGTCAAGGTTAGTTGCACAACAAGTTTGCATATGTGCTTGTTCACATAGGACGCGTGGGCGTGGGCGTAGGCGTGGGCGCGGGCATAGGCGTGGGCGTGGGCGGGGACCCAAGCGCGAAATTTCAAACATATGAAATGACATTCAAGTGTTCACATAGAAACGCACGTGTGGTCTAAGTAGCGAGGATTTATCATAGCTTGAATATGACCATCTATTTGTATGGAGAAAAGTACCTCTTGGATTTTAGTGATACTAAGGAACTTGTAATTTGGCACAAAATGACATAAAAAGAGACACGTCTTACCACTTTCCACTTTTTGCTTCAACGTGCTCAACACAAGGAATGAGTTGGCTGCCAAAACAATAGCAACTGACATTCAGTTGGGTGATAAATTTATTTTTTGTCATGTTTTATTTTTGTTTTTTTAATAAATAAATAAATATAAAACAACATCACATACATTGATCTGACTCCGTGCTAGCTAGCTAAAGCACTTGTGTTACTGAGATCAGAATCAACTGTGGTATTAATGTGGTATCTAATGAAATAAACTTAAATAAATAGAAAAAACACCCAGATTTACAAACAGACATGTTCATGCACACAAATTTATGTACAATAAAAAAAATAACACAGAACAACCTCCTAGACGTCAAACCCCGCAACCTTGCGCCGCGACACGTGGTTGAGGCAGCCGCCCCACCCGTGGCTGCCTCCAGTGGGGCATTAGAGACACGCTGTGACTCAATTGACACTTTGCAAAGACCTGAGCTGACCTGATCTGATCATCTCCCTTTTCTCTCCCAACTGAATGCCTGAGGGCTGAGAACGAACACTGTCGTAACGTATTCGTGTCAAACAAATTGACACGTTTACGATAGGTAAACGCTACGAATACGTTACGATAGTGTTTGTGCTCACCCCACAGTTGCTATAGTTTTGGCAGTTAACTCGTCGTTCGTAATTTTCTATCAAAATATCCCGCGCCTGCGCGTTCCAGTCTGAACAAGAACTCACGATTGTCCTAAAGCATCAAGAAGTTTTTTTCAGTATGATTGCCGCCTTGATGATCTAGTGCCAGATTCCACAACCATGAGAGTCTGAGTCGGAATCCCCAAGTAAATGCCAGCTTATGACTAAGTTTGTTCGTTGCTAAAATCACTGAGATAATAAATTAAATTTTAACAGAGATAGTAAGATGACGGAAACATCTCCTACTCTTAGAAATCAAGTCCTTTGGTCATATCATAGGCCTGGCTTACCATAACGAAAAAATTAATCCGTTAAAACAATTCGTTAAACTGACACACAAACATAGCAGCTCATCAAATTAAAAACTGTAGCATCTTGCGAATGTAATAAGCTAAAAAAAAACATAACTTGATGTCATTTGTGCTACTATCGTTTTGAACGTTTCGTTTTTCGTAGCAGGCCTTCTAATCTTTCTCGGGCCCTGATGGAGGACTTTTAGAGTTAAGAAGTACTCTGATATTTCTAAGTCCTCAAAAAGTTGAACAGGCAAGATTGATGAAAAATTGTATACTAACTATCTGCTGCTACGCACGACGTATACAGGGCAAGGACCGTCATTTATTTATATGAACTTTGTTGTACCTTGGGCCATTGAAATGTTTTTGAAGGTTTTTCAACTTCGCATCTGTCATTCCAGACTGAGAAGACCGGCTTAGGCATAATGGTGGCGTCGCACAACGAGGACACCGTGCGGTACGCCATCCAGCTAATGAAGGAGCACAACATCAAGCCCGACGACAAGGTGGTCTGCTTCGGCCAGCTGCTGGGCATGTGCGACCACATCACCTTCCCGCTCGGTAAGTGTACACCCTGTATATATATACATATTCACAGGTACCTATATATACAGGCCAGATGATGAGTATAATATCCACATCACCTTCCCGCTCGGTAAGAATTTATTCATCTTCTACTTGGCGTGTGGACTCCGGCATCTAAATTATATTTTTGAGGACCAGAACTCGGCCACCGACAAAGCATCAGTGGGCTTGTAGAAATCCTCGCGTGTGCAGGTGCTGGGACACGCAGGGCAGGCCAAAATACCGCAATATAAAGAAAATACCGCACAGACCCGTGCTCTCCGCAGCAATGCAATTGTAGCCCCTTTGCATGTTCTCCTTAATTCTGCCCACTAGAGAACGTAGTCTGTTTAAGGACTTCCAAGTTGCCCTGTTGCTTTGCATGTTCAATGCACAAGTCTGGGGGAATTTCTCCTTCCATACTTTTATCTGTTATCAGTTTACTATTCGTTAACTTGTCAAATTGAACAAGAAAGCTGACAGTTTTTGACGTTTTAACCATACAAGTACGTTACGATAGTGTTTGTGCTCGCCCTACCCGTACCTCCCGAGTTGTCTGGTGTATGGGAAGCTGGAGTATTATACAGGGTGTATAAAAAACCTTACCGAAGCCGAATACCACATATTCTACTAATTGTTACGTAATTTTTTTCCTTTACACAATACCTGGGAATTTAACGGGTACTGAGGTATTGTAGGTTAAAGTTTGAAAAAAATTGATGATTTTTACAGAAATGTCTTCTGTCCGTTATAACTTAACTTTTTTCCAAAAAAACATGATACAAATTTTCACTAGTTCTTTCATAAAAAGCCTCTAAATGGCTCCGCAATGAACAGCGCACACTCGAACCGAATCGGCGTATAGCAACACGCCACGCGGTCACTTCCCCGCGTGCTCAACGTACATTGCGGGTTAGAATTAAATTGTTTTTTTTGATGACAACAAATAAAAGTTGTTTCCCAGCCAAAATTTATTTTTCATACGTTTTGGTTTGATGTACTAAGCGCTTGACGGCTTCGGTAAGGTTTTTTTTACACCCTGTATTAAATTTTATATAACTTTGCTACAGGTCAAGCTGGCTACTCGGCGTACAAATACGTCCCATACGGCCCCGTAGTAGAGGTTCTGCCCTACCTGTCGCGGAGAGCCAACGAAAACCGCGGCTTCCTAGTAAAGATCAAGAAGGAAAAGGGACTCCTACTCAAGGAAATCTTCCGTCGGATCTTCACTGGACAGGTCTTCTACAAACCCGAAGGAAAATACACGCCGGTGTAAGTTGAACTGTGTTACTGGGTGATGGAGTTTAATTTGCCGCGTGATGTCAATTCGAAGTGCGAAGAGAGGGGCTGTATGGCGTCTCATACAGAATATGATAGAAGCGAGAAGTTTTTTACAACTTGGCCTTCTTTTTCGTGCACCCCAGTGACGAACGTCAGTGGCGGTGAGATCACATAGTCATTGTTTTTTATGCATTTTATTTATTACAATACAGATTAGGACAATTTTAAATGATTTTTGTTGTCAATTTTATTTGTTATTTGAATTTAAAACTGGTTTATGCAATGATACTTCAATTGGGACGCCATTATCATGAATGACTGAAGGTTTACATGCGTAGAAACAGGGCGGAAGACTTCCGTCTCTGTCGTTACAGTGTTATGTGGACGCTTTGTTCAGTATTGTTTACTATTAAAATATATTTATGATTTTAATCAACGCTTATTTATGTAGTGTAAATTTAGAACGCTGTTTAAAGTTGATGTTAAATTAATAATAGTCATTGTGTTTTTCCATTTACTTACGTCCATTATACAATAACGTCATTTGATAATATTTATTAAACAGGGTTGTATCTTGTGAATAATTTTAGTTGAACAACCATCTATAAATATTATAACGGTCACTTATATTGAAACTGATATATGTCGGTGTTATACGAAACATTTGTATTTCAAAGAACATTGTTTTGTGAAACTTGGCTGGTACACTGCTGAGCGCCCGTCTTTGTATTTTTTTGTTGCTGAAGTTTGTTTTTGGACAATAAATATAGAGTAATACACTGCTTTAGGCGTGTAAAGTGGGATTTACTTGTTGATAAGACGTTAGCTAAATTGTAGGGCATGAATATAAGTCTCGAAACTTAAATGGTAATAAGACTAGCTAATCAGTTGTTTAATAGATTAAAAAAGTTAAGTTTCAGTGTATTCACAAAAATAGGGAGTATTGCAGTTGTTAGCATATGCTAACGTTTTGTTCGTAAAATTTTGCCACTAAGCATTTTTTGGCTATTTTAATATAACCATTCAAAGAAAGCATTTCAATTCATGCATATAATAAAAAACGTGGGATCTGCTACTTTTTAATTTGAGTTACTTTTAAATTACTTATTACTTTTAAATTTGAGTCTCATACCTATTTAAGATTTGGTAAAGAGTTGTAAACAAGTACATAACAAAATAGTCAAAGTTTTAGAGCAACGTGTGGTGGTTTATAATTCGTATTGTCCCTCTTTATCAAATCGTGACTTTAATGCAATCTCATAAATATCTGTAGAATCTCAAATTGACAGATCACGAGCAAGATATTGGAATCTGAGTGGTCTCTGGCATACCTATATGAAATTTCCACTATAATTTTAATGATTAGAGAGAGACACCTAATGATTAGACGTAATGATTTTAAGCACAGCAAGATCCTTGAAGAACTTTAATATCAAAACAAAAATTAAGCAGCACTGATTAAATCTGAGCTTTTCATCGGAAATCTTTGGCATCAATATGTTCTGTCTCTAATGTCAATTTTTTTTGTTGTCTACTAGTCCAGTTTAAATGCCAAAATCATTTTCTCTCAAGAAAATTGCCCTTTGGCTTGTCTTATATGTTTTGACGTTACTTATGTATGTGGTCAGTTCCTACAATTACTTAGAACTAGAAATGTTGTCGTCACAAAACATCAATAAAACTAAATATCTCAGTTTGAGATTCTTATTTATTTAATAAGAATCCTAAGAAACTTTGCGCATATTTTAGGACAAAATAAAGATGATATCGTAAGAATATCAAACTGAGATTTGGTTAATTAATGATGATGAAACATTACTGAAAAAACATATATTGGGCACTCTCAAAGAGTATTTTTAATTGTAGGAAAATAAACATTTTGTATAAAATAAAAATTTAAAAATAAATATTCGCCAGTTCTGTTTTGAGAACTTGGCTTGAAGCACTACCGCACGTTCAGAAGAAAACGTTTTTTAAGTAATAATACATACTAAATAGCCTGTGACCCACTTTTGGTGTGTTCCTAATAACTTAGAACCATGAAATTACTGAAAAAAATGCTAAATGGCTTGCTCAATCTGAAATTTCGTCTTTTCGAGAGCGTCCAATATTAGTGTTTGTTGTAAACTATTTTCAAATAGTAAGTAATAAAATCATCGCGTGGATTCGTGATAGAATAGTTTCAATTGTATTTTGTTTTTAGAACAATGTTATTAATTCTTGTTTTAATTTTTAATTTATAAGCGATTTATAGTTTTCATTATCTTCGCTAATTAATTATGTGATGCTATTTTTAGATTATTTTACGAATAGACTTTTAATAAAGACAAGGCTCGTTTTGAATGTTTTCTTTTATTTTATTCCTTTTGCCCGGTATTTAAGTATGATATTTTTATAGTTTTTATGCATAACACACAAGCAATAATTTTCGACGCATGTTATCAACATTATATTGACGACCGCTTGGCGCAGTGGTCCACATGTTGGACTTCTAAAATCAAGAGTCGCGGGTTCGATTCCCGTACAGTACAAACATATGTGTGCATGAACATGTGTGTTTCTACTGGTCTGGGTGTTTTCTATGTATAATATGTATTTATTTACAAAAAAAAAGTATTTAAGTATGTTTATCCGTTGTCTAGTACCCATAACACAAGCCTCGTAGTTTAATTTGGGACTAGAGAATAGGTGTGATTGTTGTGAAATATTTATTAAATATTTATTTATTTATTATACTTTTAAAATTTTCCGTTTGGTGTTAAAGTTGCAAAATAAATTAGGCGTTTAAAAATATGTAATTTATCATGTTTTTTTTCTTGATATGACGGTTTTGTTTTCTATAGTACCTAATAGATTGTAATTAAGACGCGTTTCTTGTAGAAAGATGACAAAGTAGAGCTATTTGCTAAGTAAACTTTACACCGAAACGAATGCGACGATTTGGATGCATAGTTGAGGTAAATTATATCAGACAATAATGTATTCGTTGTATGTTAAATATAGGTATGGTATCTTTATGGGTATGTATTACTATCGAGCGCCCTCTATCTAAGTCGTAAACTTGCTTGAAGCAAAAGGGTATTTGGAAATTGTATCCAGAAGTATTCACTTGAACACATTTTTTTATTTTCTTCGTAGCTGATTATTTATTTTGTAGTTGAGACATTCGTGCGTGATTTTACTATTATTATGTTTAAGAAAATGGGATTCCCAAAATTTATTTCATCTTCTGAATTAAGCAAGCAAGCACACCATGACAGTGAACTAGGGCTTAGTGTAAAGATATTATTACCAACGATAAATAAATGTTAATGTTGATATTGTCTTTTAATTGCCCTTCTCTCAAAATAGGTAATTATCCATTGATTGTTATTATGAGCTCATCATGAGTTTTCTTGTAATATCACCTTTTTAATTTTTTACAATTATACCATTAGATAATAAGTGTTAATAAAAATCGACCCACCTGTATTGTCGTGTAAAATTTTAGTCAGTCAGTGTCTATATTTCTTATTATTTCCGCTCCACTGCCTTGTTCTGCTCGGGTGGATAGGTAACCTTATTTGTAAAAAAGGAATAAAGAGATCAAAACTGCGTTTCATCAACAAGAAGTGTTTATTACAATTTCACGGCAAACATACATTCAGTTCCATCAATTCTGAAAAACCGCTCTTAAATTTGAGCCTTTTGAAATAGGTTATTAAGACTTGGACGAGCAAAAGTAGGTAACCGTTTACTTATTTGAATTTGGTTAAGCGTGATCGTTCGAGGTACCTAGATGAATTATTGCCTTAAGTTTTACGGAAATAACTTTTAGTGAGTTTTTCCACAATTTTGCTCGCAAGTGTTCGCAAGTGTTGAAGTATCAGATATTCAGATTTTAATGCAAGAGTTCCTTAATCCTTAGACATCCGTTTGTATCTTATAACTTAGAAGTAATTTTAGACAAATAATAACCGCAATCATTATCACCTTTCGTCCGATAGTTTGTTTCTATATATTTCTTTAAATCGTCTCTTGTGTTATCGACTCTTTAGATAACATTAAAACTTAAAGGTAGTTTAGCAGATAGCCACCTAAAGTTAATGAGAAGAAATGGTGCAGGAAGATCCGAGATAAGAAAAAGTGTGGATAGAAAACTAAGGACTAACCTATGTACTAGGTACTATATTCATATACTAGCGTCCCGCTCGCGGCTTCGTCCGGACAAACTTATTTATTCCAAAGAAGCATTTAATCAGGATAAAAAGTATTCTATCACCTAATACAGCTCATTCTCTGTCTGTATACCAAATTTCATCATAATCCGTTCAGTACTTTCAGCGTGATTGAAAAACAAAATCCTAACAAATTAACTGAACCCCAGACGTTGTCCTGCTCATTGCTTTTATTATTTTTTTCTTCATGAGAACTATCCCCGTACTTTAAGGAATATCATAAAAAAAAGAATTGGCCAAATTGGACCAGGTGTTCTTGAGTTATGCGCTTACCAACAAATCTTGCGATTTATTTTTATAAAATAGATTAGGCACCTAAAATATCATTTGCTGTGGTACATAAGCCATGGTATTATTTATAAATTATCCTACAGGAAATGGTGTTAAATAAAATGACTTCATGAAGCAGATGAAATAGTGAACCTTAGTTTTCTTAATTCGTGGTAAATCTTTTGAACTGCATTTATTTTTCAGACTGCGCGCTAAGGCTAATCTTAGAATGCTTAATAGTAATTATTAAAAGATCACAATTTCATTCTAACCGACAGAAGAAGACCACACATTTTACCTTTCGTTAACATATTCTTACACTCGTACCATATAGGAATATTCGAGCTTATTTCTATATACAAAAAACTTTACCTTATCTTAAATATAAGTACAAATATTACACGTCCCTTAACTAGTCAATATATTGGTATGTAACATTTCATAGAATCTTAATCACAAAAATTGTTCCTTACAAAATGTAATGTATCTCTTTAGCAATATTTATACAATGATTATGCAATTTGTGAACTATTATATTGTTTCATCACCAACCACAGAAATATTGACTAAATCTTTAATTTACCACACAAGTCTTATTTTTACTTTTTAAAACTAATATTCAAATATAATATCGCTGACTAGATTAAAAGATTGATTATAAAATTCAAATAATTATACGAGAGATTTCAGTAATATTTAGATAAGTCATCCAACGAGGGTTTTAAATTAACTTACTGCTGATAGTAAACTGACAAGATTTCTTAATTATACAAAAACATGGTGATATCATCTTCAAAGTCTTCACATCCTTGTAGGTCTTGTATTAATCCCTCTTACTATCTGTGTCAGAAGAAAAAGTCTTGCTTTAAAGCCTGTCTGTCTACTGGAGCGGCTAACACAAGAGATATAAACAAATCATAAATAAATAAAAATTCAATAACGTCACACACATTTACCTGACTCCGTGGTAAGTAGCCAAAGCACTTGTGTTACAGATATCAGAATTACAAATAAACTTAAATAAATACATATAACAATCCAGACCAGTACAAACAGACATGTTCATGCACACAAATGTTTGTACAGTGCGGAAATCGAACCTGCGACCTCTTGGTTAATAGTCAACTTCGTGACCATTACACCAAAATGGTCGTCAGAATTCGATTGTCAAATATTAATCAAACAAGCACAAAATGTTCGCTCCTCTCCTTTGTGCAATCTAATTTGACGAATGATATGATCCTTGGCCACAATTAGCAACAGGTGAGATTGTGGTCTGGATATAAAATAAAACATTTATTTCGCGGCTCAACTGCTTTACTCAGATTCGCTAGGTGGACAGGTAGCTTTAATGGCTAATATCTCGCGAAAGTGTGAGTCCACACAGAATGCGCGTTGATTGGTGCCTGGTCAGGCGCGGCAACTGGTTTGGCGTTTAAGCTCCCGCTGTCACTAACTGTATGGACGCAAAGAAATAGAAATAGAAAGGAGTGTTATATAGTCGTATTTTTGACATTTTCACGCCCGCCGCCGCCACCGCGCTACGCTCGCATAGTGGACCCACACGAACTATTCTTTTAACCTTCGACGAAAAAGAGGTGTTATGAATTTGATCCCTATGTCTGTTTGTGTTTTTGTGTCTGTATGTGGCATCGTAGGCTCTGAACGGGTGGCCCGATTTCAAAGCAGCATTTTAAATCGAAAGCTATGCAGTGGTTCTTAGCTATAGCTAGTCAAAATCCGTCCAGCCATTAAAGCTTACTAGCTGTTTAAAAAAAACCCTGAATAAACTAGTTATTCAGGGTTTTTTATAAGCTCAATTACTTAGGTACATAGAGAATCGCTCAGCGTATTGAGCTCAGCGTATCGCCAAATGAATATTTGCATGCTATTATTAATGGCTGAGTAGGCTGAACCTTTGAAAACTTGTAATAACTTCAGTGTACCCTATTCTAATGCAAATAAATTATTCTATTCTATTCTATTAAGCCTTTTAGTCAGGTAGTAGAAAGGATACAAACCTTTGACTATGCTTCTTGTTTGTGTTCGTGTTGGCGGCGCGAGCGCACGGCGGCGGCGGCTAGCTGATGACGTGGCACGGCAGCTCCTCGGGGGCGTCCTCGGGGGCGCTCAGCTGCGCCGCCGCCCTTCGCTAGGATCTGTGCCGCATCGCTTCACCTGATGATGAGAAACAGAACATTACCGTATTCGTATCTTCAGGACTTTAGAAACTGGCAGATTCCCCGTACAAACTGACAAGTTGACGAAGTTTAAACGCTACGAATACGTTACGATAGTTGGTCGTGCTCACCCCACATTTTCTCTTTACAAATTGAGAAGTTAAATGGGGTTATGGTCGAACTCTCCGCACAGAAACATGAAGATCGTCAATCGAAGAGAAACAGGAATAGTTCATAAAAGAACTGTTTTCTTATTCAAGAAACAGTATACGGATCTTATGAGCTGTTGCTATGCAGACAGACGCCGTCCGCAACATGCACTCGTCGAGTCGCCGTGCTCCTACGTCTGCATTGCGCCGCTGCTCGCTGAGGAAAAGGACGCAGAGACGCGCCGCACCTCCAGCCGCGAGGTCAAACCGCGGATTTCGCCGCCGCGAGTGACCGCGAAGACCGCGCGAACAGAACGGCTAATCAATTTCCCATGTGTTGTTTGTGAGAACCCGATTTATCACTTGTAAATATTACGATAGGATCTTGCAGTCTCCGTAGCACCGATTGCCACAGCCGCGCCTTAGTGTAGCTAGTTACCTTTTGCCCTGTCTCAGCTTTAAAGCATCAGGCATAGTGGAGTACCAATCCAGCGCTTGAGATAGGTAGTACTCCTTCGCTGTGTTAGTATTAAAGCAGCATTAGTCGTGGTAGCCCCACGGCTCGGGCTTTAGCCAACAGACAAGGTCCTCGGGATGGAGGCGGGTGGGTGATTATCAAAGCTGAACCTAGGCAACGACGGCCGGGGGAGTACGAGGTGCTCCGACGGGCGGAACTGGGGCTGTATTACGATCTTGTTTTTCGCTTTCTGGCAGTGTTCTTATTTTTTAAAAAATTAACCAAACTACGATAAAAGCGCTATTGCAGTGCTTCTGTCGAGCCTAAACAACATCATAACAGGACCCCTGCTCGGGGAACTCGCCGCCCGGCAGTGACTCGACGCCCCTGCGAAATGATTTTAAAAAGCTAGTTACATACCTCTACGTTGTCTCAGTTCTAAAGCGGCGTGCGCGGCCAGCGCGGCGGGCAGCGCTACAGCGAGCGCGGCGAGTTGAGCGCGCACACACAGCAGCGCGCGCGCGCCGCACCCGAGCGCGAGCCCGGCGTGCCGCGCGCCCAGCAACCACGCCCACGCGCCGCGCCACCCCGCGCCGCCCACGCACGCGCCGGCCTGGATAAAGGGATTCTAGTATTATATTGAAGACAACTAGAAATAAAAAGGCAATAACTTTCCGGTCAAAAAAAAACGAATGAGCCAAATTAAAAGCGGATTTTGACCAGCCATAGATAAGAACCACTGGGATTCAATTTTATTTGATAAATAAATAAAAAAACTTCTATGAATGCGGGCTATCCGTGCGGGAGCTACCATGCCACAGTCAGACATCACAAAAACACAGAAGCACAAACACACAAACATTCATAGGGGACAAGCTCATAACACCACTCTTTTTCGTCGGAAGTTAAAATTTTATTAAGTACAATAGGGTTGGATATAATTTTGTATAGGTGCTCTGTGCTGTAATATGGTAACAAATTAATAGTTGCGAAACTTTGGAAGCAACGCATAGTCGTAAAGTGTGATTGTCGTAACTACGTAGCTAACTCAATTGCTTTACGTCCCGATACAATGATTGCTACGATGAATGGGCAAAATTTAATGGCGATCTTGCCTACACGTCGTAGTCGCTACGACAAACACATGTTGCCGTATAGCGTAGCGACCATCCATGACTCGTTACATCTCGTTACGATTGATTTGCTACGACTGATCACGATCCTGTAACTGCTACGAGCATGCTACGGCAAACTACAGCTTACTCTACGTCGTAGTGGTAACATGCGGTTGTTGTAGCGAACCGTACAGATTTGCTAAGAAGATACAGTACTAGTTGCTTCGAATATACTTCATTGATGCTACGACAAATACCCACCACTTCACCCCCATTACGGCGTAGTATTAGTGTTTGTAGCGTGTAGTGGGTTTTTTATTCGACTAAACCGCGTTATGACGACTTTACTTACGTTGAAAGCTTTGGCAACACACTTACTTGCTTGGTCAGTGTTATTTTACATTTTTAAACAAAAACATTTTAACATACGCTGGCTCAAAGCGTTAAAAAGCGCTTACAAAATTCAACGATTCCATTAAGGTTCTCGGTAGCTCAGTTGGTTAGAGCATTGGACCATACAAAGGTCAGGGGTTCGAATCCTCCCCGATGACTGGAGCCGAAAATAATTTTGTTTTTTCGAAATTTAAAAATATCGTTGTGAACGCAAAAAATACTTAACAAATAAAAACTTTTTGTTGAAAAAAACGCTTTCGCCATTCGTCTTCGGCGTTTATTACCTGTAGCACATCCCACAGCGCGGCGCAAGCACCCCACGCGGCGGAAGCTACTGCGGGCAGCGCTAGATCGGTTCTCGCTGCCTTCCACCTCAGCAGCGCGAGCATGAGAGAGGCGTGCGCCGCCGCGCCCCCCGCCGCCAGCGCGCCGCGCCGCCCCCGCGCCGCCGCCATGCTGAGCGTGGCTGCGGCTAGCGCTTGTAGCGCGCCCGCGCCGACCAGCGCACGCCACGCGCACCACCAGCCGCCCACGCAGACGCCGTACCACTGGAATGGTTTACTTGCATGGTTTTGACTGCCTCGTTAGTGTATTGGCAAAGTTTCTGCCTTACATCCGAGAGGTCCTGGGTTCGAATCCCTGGTCGAGCCAAAATTGTTTCTGAGATTTTCAATCATGCATTTCTCAAAAATAGCTCGGAGTCGGGTAGTTGGCGGTGTTACCCCCGTGCCTCGGAAAGCACGTTAAGCCGTTGGTCTTGTGCCTGATCTCTCTCCGGTCATGTCGGATTGCCGTCCCACCGAACTTTGAGAGTGATGGAACAGTGAGTGCACCTGTGTATTGCGCTCACACTTGTGCACTATAATATCTCCTGCGTAGTTAGCTGATCTCTGTTAAGATTGGCCGCCGTGCTCGAAATCGGCCAGGAGGACTATATTAGAACATGGGTTGCTGGAGGGATAAACTAAGAAAGTTTGAATAGAATTAAATATGCATTAATTTAATCAAACAAATTATACTTCAGTTTGCACAGTCTACGTGACTGATAGATAAAGGTGGAATTCCAAGACGGTATGCAACCTGCAGTTGCAGGTGTCACTGCGATCACTTAATGCTGCTCTAATAGCTCTACAGGAATTTCAGCTTAATTTCGAGTTACACTGTTACCACCTACCTATCTACCTATCTACTCGTATTATAGACTGTAACGGTGTCGCTAAATTGAAGTGTCCTCAAGAGAAATCCCTACCTTAATATAAGAAGTATAAATAAATCCCTGTTGCAGTCCAATAAACAGGCCCATAGGTGCCCCGAGCAGGGCCCGCGGGTCCCTGACGGTAGAGCGGGCGTCAGGCGGGGGTGCCGGAGCAGATGGGGCCCCGTAGACACCCACTCCGATGGCCACGAGGGCCAGGGTCGCCCACACAGCCACGAGGTAACGCCGCCCCTCCGCGCTAAGAGATGTGCCCGAAACGGATCCCGAGTTAGTGTTGGGACACCCCGCCGCGCCGCACGTCCGCTCCTGTTATTAAAAAAATAACATAAGAGTAGGTATATATTGGGCATTCTAATTCACTTTTTTCTTCACCATTCGCTCTCTTCGTTCGCTCATTCGAAAAAAGTGAATTAGCCTGCCCAATATATACAAAGAGTCAGAAATATGTCTTGATCAATTGCTTTAAACCTGTGTCTCAGCAGATTCCGCATTGCAAAATGGTTACTACAAAACTCGTGGTTAGAACATTGTAGGTTTGTTTAAAATATTTATTGTTTATTTTGCTATAGTTATAGTTTCGTCATACCTACTGACATGTTCTTTACTCTCTTTCACATATCAGCACCATCAAAGATTACCAGTAACTCATGAAATGGTTATTCAAGTTAAGAATACAACAGTTTATATGTCGTAACAGAATTAGAATTTGTCATTTTTATGAAACCCGTTAAACATAACAGTCAATTTAGTTAAAAAGAAATGAAATTTTTAAAACAAAAAAAAAAACACATTACAATTAAATTGCATCTGTCCTTCTACGTTATCAACGGACACTAAGCGTCACGGTCCCTTATTACCAAACACCATACGTAGTCTAGTTTGTGGACCCTCCAACTGCGGCAAAACAAATTTGGTTTTAAGTTTATTATTACATCAAGATGGGCCACGTTTTCGAAACCTTTATGTATATTCGAAATCCTTGTACCAACCAAAATACATGTTTTTGGAAAATGTATTGCATGAGGTAGCAGACATATCTTATTTCAAATACAACCATAACAGTGAAATCTTGAGTCCACACGAAGCATTACCAGACTCTATAATCATATTTGACGATGTCGCCTGCGAAAATCAAAACCATGTACGAAATTACTTTGCTATGGGACGCCATAAAAATATTGACTGTTTTTATATTAATCAAACGTATACCAAAATACTCAAACAACTAGTAAGAGACAATTCTAAATTTATTATATTATTTAAGCAAGATGATGTAAATCTCAAACATGTGTATGATGAACACGTAGGATCTGATATGTCATGGTCTCAGTTTCGCGAAATGTGTTCAACTGTTTGGAAAAAACCTTACAACTATGTTGTTATCAACAAAGACTGTGAAAGAAACAAAGGTTGCTACAGATTAACTCTTAACTGGTTTCGTGGGGGCCATGCGACCCTCGTGAACGGAAACGTGCGCTGGCTCAAGGCATTGAAAAGCACTTACAAAATTCAACGACTCCATTAAGGTTCTCGGTAGCTCAGTGGTCAGAGCATTGGACCGGACTTCCAAAGGTTGGGAGTTCGATTCCTACCCGATGACCGGAGCCGAAAAGATTTTTTTAAGTGTTATGTCTTTTCGAAATTAAAAAATAGCGTTGTAAGTGCAAAAAATACTTAACAAATAAAATCTACCAGTTATGTTATTATGCGTTGATCGATATCTATGACTCCTTCAATTACCAATATCAGCTGTTGTCGTCGACTGTACGTGAAATCAGAGCTGCAGCGCCTGCAAAGCGGATGTAGCTTGTTTATTAAAAATATACCAAGTTTAATGTTTTTTTTTTAACAGTCGTGGCTTTCAGACCTTCGAGGTCTCCTTCGATCAAGCATATAGTTAACTACGTTCAGAATTATAAGCACGACCAATCTGGCTTGAAATCACCAGTCATTAGTAACCAGTGATTTTCATGGTGCTGAAATTCTCATTGACATAAACGTACCTACTATCAAATATTACTATGTGCTCTTTGGCAAGATTACGGATAGGAAATTGGCTACACGACACCACCAATCGTTGGCATACCTTTTATTATCTGTCAAAACGGTCTGCCTCCATAGATTTTGTATGGGAATAAATGAACGTGACGTCACGGTCATATATTAGAAATGGGAGTCAATTGACCGAATATTTATTGAGTTTTGTGTGTTTAAAAATTGGTTTCGACAGCTTTTTGGAAATAAACTGGTTATAATTACTTCATAGGGGCTATGTTTTTTAAACGCCATGGTCTTGAAAATATTTGAGATAGCTGTCATCATGCCAATTATGTTGGTACGTTCAGAATTATAAGCACGTCCAGTCTGGCTTGAAATCACTACTTTATAAGTAGATAACCGGTGAGTTTCATGGTGCTGAAATTCTCATTAACATAAACGTACTGTCAAATA